>OU611850.1:14904347-16129184 GCA_914767755.1 Agrochola circellaris | reverse complement strand
AACTTTTGGATGGAATTAAAACAGAGAACATTTTTAATACAGTATCTTCGTTTAATTCTCCTTACAATCTAAAGAGTAGTTTCGTCAATCCTCACAATAATCTGATAGCTGATTCTCCACTAGCGTTACCCTAGAATCTAATAGCATCGGGTTCAAGTCCCGCCACAAATTTATACTTTTTGGTCTTTTCTTAGTATTTTAAGGCGTGCAATATGTACCATAATTTAGTCACAGCACCCTAGACTTGTTGGCTCAGTAGTGAAGTGCCCCTCTTGTTTCTTGGATCAAAGCCCGCCATATATTTTCGACTTTTCGGCTTTTAGGGTTTACGGCGAGCAAAATGTATCGTTATTTAGTCCTTGCATCCACTAGATTAGTTAGCTAAATAGCGAAGAGCGCTGGTTGGTCCTTCCCGACTCTAATAACGTCGAGTAAAAATCCCGCACAAAGCCTATACCTACTTTTTGGTTTTTTTTTACGACGCGCAAATATGTATCGGTATTTGGTCCTTGCACCCACCAGACTAGTTAGTTCAGTATTTAAGAGCCGTAGATCGTTTCTGACTCTATAACATCAGGTTCAAACCCCGCACCATAACTTTATACTTTTTATTAATTCTTGCTACTTTAGAGTCGCGCAACATGTATCGTAATTTGTCTCTAACCCCCACTAGACTCGTTGGCTCAAGAGTTAAGAGCCGTATGTGGCGAAGGGCCGTCCCGACTTCGGGTTCAAATCCTACAATATATATTTATACTTTTTGCTATATTTTTTTCTTTTAGAGCTCTTGCTATGTGTATCGTAATTTGGTCCTAGCATCCACCAGACTCGTTAGCTCAGTAGTGAAGAGCGCCGGTTGGTCCCCGCTCACCGTATTCTGTGCCCATTTCTTGGGAGCGGGAGGACCACGGAGGACGGAGGTGCAAATCCTTCACGAGTCAGTTATTTTTATACAAAATTGACTGTGACTTTTTTGGAGCTTTTCTACTCTGAATTACTAAAATGTTTATATAGGATGAAACTAAGTATTTAAATTGTTTAAATTATAAGCGGAGGAAATACAAATGCGACTTTTAGAACGCCTTTTTTCCCTATGTTTTAACTTACCTATACGGCGAATGAAAACATGAATCTTGAATTTAAACGTCCTTTATTAAATTGACATTAGTGTGAATTTTCTATGTTTTCATAATATTGTTTGAATTTCCACCCACAGTTGAGTACAATTGAAAAGTTAAAATTTTATTTAGACATCAAAGTCTATTTATGAATTTAAATGTTTGATCACAGCACTATTTGCCTTTAAATATCTGAATAAGTTTCAATGTGTGAAGCTTTTGTACAATTTACGTTTCTAGTTCTTCAGTACCCTTGTTGTTTGTTTTGTTTGGACCATTATCGTATTCTCCCAATATAGAGGGTTATTTCATTTTTAGTTTTTCTCATAGGTATAGTTGTTTAGGTATATTATAAGTTCGTTCACATAAAAGAAGGCAATGAATTCAAAATTAAAAAAAAAAAACAAAAAAAAATATTTCACTTAAACTCACATGGGCACTTATGAAACGTCAGAAGCTAGGTGCACGGTTCCAATTGCTCGTTTCCTATGGAGAAGAGCCGGCAAAAAACTCCACGGTTACTCTTTTAAAAACAATTGGCTTTTACAATATTTTCAAATAACAGGATTAATAGGTATGGGAGGACACTTTAAGTCTTTCAACAAGTATCAGGTACTTAACAAAATAGAAGATGGTTAACAAATCTACAGTCCACTAAATTCATAGTCTACTGGAATATAACGCCCTTTATCTTGCGATATGGACTTGTGGCGGCATCTACACCGCCACATGCGAACTACGCATCAAAGACTTGACGTCACACAACATCCTGACGTCACTCAAATCATGCATCGCGCAATTAGAGTTTACCGCGCGGTGGACATATATACAAGCTCACGACTTCAACCTCTGGGCAATTGCCCGCCAGACACGACACCCGTCTGGTCGGAGGATCTTCCGTTTTCTATGGGGGATGAGTGAACTTTACACCCTGTTCCTCATACCCCTAAAGACTGTTATTTCGCCACTACGGTCACCAGACTCGTTAGCTCAGTAGGTAAGAGCCGCCTAGTCTGGTCGCTCGCCGCTTTCTATCGTGTAGAGAGGTCTTAAGACTGCTCGGCTCGGGAGCGACCGACTACGGAGGTCGGGGGTGCAGTCCTTCACGAGTCAATAGTTTTTAGAATTTTGTGTTCTGCAGGCCATTTTGTGGAAGACTCGCTCGAAAAATGACTTTTGTTGTATGTGACTTTTTATTTATGTCAATATATCAATCAGCCTAGCCTTTTCCCGACTATGTTGGGTTCGACTTCCAGTCTAACCGGATGCAGGCGAATACTAGTATTGGTGCACCTAGGGGCACTATGGGGGGTTACTATGTAATAAACTCTTAAGGCGACACTAAGCGACTTTTAATGATTTTATATTGAAGATCACGTCTGAACGAGTTTTGATAATGATTTGGAAAAAATATATGTTAAATAAGAGCATTTTTTTAATAACTTAGTCTGTGAATATTTTAGATTATGTTTATATTACATAGAGTAATTAATTTAAAGTTATTTCTAAAGAGGATAAAAAACTGAGGATCACGCAAAAACTATCAAGCGTATTTTTCTGAAACTTTCACCATTTTAAAGATAATTTAATTATAAATCGTTTAGTATACGTGTTTTATGAAAATACCTTTGATTTATGTATAATAAATTAATAATGCGTCTAATTTGGGACAGCGGACGGGCTTGATGGACGAATCCTATTGCTGGCTGGACGTACGACACGTTGCGTGAGCTCTTCACAGAACACGCAAGCTAACCACTCAAGGCCGCTAGCATGTATCGGCGTCTTAAATCTAAGTTACTTCGAAGGGAAAAATTAAATTGTTACACTTAGCTGCGTGCTTGCTGCTTAGCACCAATCCGGATAAAGTGAGGGTCAAGTTGAAAGAGTTTATCTATCACGGTTCATTCATAGTGGCTGCTTTTGAGACGTAAAACACCGACGGTAAACATTAACCGCTTTTTGGAATTGCCGCAGTCGTGTAAAAATTGAGATATTAGCAACAAAAGAATGTATTTCGAATGCTGTTAATAAATATAAGTAACCATTTTTTTGTATTTCGCATTGTACATCTTTATTACAACTAAAGAAGCAAAACTAACACCTCTACATTGAAATCTTACAAAAACCAATTGTTATCCGTTAAAATAAAAGGTGAATTATATGAGGATACCGCTAGAGGTGCCCCCTGTCGGCAAGTATCACTTAGTTAGCCTCCAGACGACAATATTAGCGGGGGCACCTCTAAAGTATGTGGGGATGAGTGTAAATTGTGATACAGGTGGATTTAAAAATGTTTTTAGAGTTTTCTGTATTTTAGAGTAAGTAATCTTTGTTTACTCGAGGGAATAAAATGAATGTTTAGTATAAACTTTTAGACCTTTTAGAGATTTAAAAAATGAGACTCTTATGCTTAAATTCACTTATTTGTGCTCTTTGATATGTGTGCATGATCTTTTTCATGCAATTTTGTTTGACGTAACGATCTACCTATCTCCAATCTGTGTGATAAACATGGTAATTGTCAAAATAATGGATTTATTATTCCATTTCTTACATATTAAATATTTTTCCTTGACTCATGTCTATTATTAGAGCGAAGTTTACAAGTACAGTTCACGTCATGATGGAACGATGAATCCATAAACAATAAGGTTGGTATCAAGCGTGACTGCGATTAAACACCGAACTTACTGACTTCATCTTCGATAAATATTATAAACTAGCTTTTGCCAGCGGCTTCGCCCGCGTAATATCTTCATAAATTATAGTCTATGTTACTCAGTGATAATATAGCATTCTACTGGTGAAAGAATTTTTTAAATCGGTCAAGTAGTTTTTGAGTGTATCAACAAACAAACATACAAAAAATTTAATCTTTTCTCTTTATAATACAGGGTGGCAGGGACATCGACGCCAGCAGTTGAACGCGTCCCAAAGGGTCATGGCCATTAGGCTGGTCCGAGGATACCGCACGGTCTCCCGTGAGGCGGCTAGCCTCCTTGCCGGACTACCGCCATGGGATCTGGAAGCCAAAGTCCTCGCTCACATGTGGGAGTTGCGCGAGGAGGCGAAACGCCGGGTCGTAAATCCGCTGCCGCGAGAAATCGCGGCACAGCGGACAGAGCTCCGGCGGGATCTCATGGCGGCATGGAGAGTGCGATTGTCGTAACCCAGCGCTGGGCACTCCACAATTGTGGCGATAAGACCCCTCTTTGAGGAGTGGCTAGAGAGGCGCCACGGCGTCCTCACCTTCCGCCTGACACAGGTCCTCACCGGACATGGTTGTTTCGGGAGGTTCCTGTTCAGGATAAAGCGGGAGGAAACGCCCGGATGTCACCACTGTGTGGATCGCCCGGAGGACACGGTGGAGCATACGGTGGAGGTCTGCCCAGCTTGGGCGGAGCACCGCCGTGTCCTCACGGATCGTCGGTCGTCGGTGTCGTCGGCGATCGGCGGCGGCGATCTCTCGCGTCCGGCCCTGGTTCAGGCCATGGTCCGGAGCGAGAGGGCATGGGAGGCCGTCACCTCCTTCTGCGAAGCAGTAATGCTTGCGAAGGAGGAGGCGGAGCACGCGAGGGAGAGGCAAGATTCGCGCCCTCGCGTCCCTAGTCGCCGCAGGAGACGCCCCGGGCGTCGGGAGTCGAGAGCCGACTTCCGGCCACCGTAGGCGCGGGCTTGCGGACGGTGAGCAATGGGTAGCTCGCCGTCCGATAGGGACCAGGCCCGGGTCGACGGCGCGTTGTGTTCCACGCGCGCCTCAAAGAGATGTCAGCACCAACTGACGGGGTCCGGAAGGGCCAATGCCTGCCGGGGTTGCGGGTTTGTCTGAAAGGGATATCGCGACCCCGGCACACAGGCAACAGAAGGAACACGGGTGGGTTTTAGTCAGTAAAAGTCTGACACGCCCTCCCGCTCCGCCCAGAGCGGGAGAAGTTATTTGATAATTTCCCATCCTCAAAAAAAAAAAAAAAAAAGGGACATCGACGCGAAAACTGCTACCATGGATTCAGTACATGATTCGGAACCCACCTGTACCTTGTATTATTTCATCGGATATTTAAAGAAAAATCTGCTGTTTTATAGAAAAGTGCAATACCTACGCGGTCAAAATGTATGGTACAGCTGTTTTTTTTTTAATAACTGACGTAACAATTCAACGTATGGGGGTTGAGAATCATGTACTCAATCCATGGCAACAGTTTTCGCGTCGATGTCCCTGCCACCCTGTATTCGTTAAGGAGGTTAAATTATGATTATATTATGTCTTTGACATTTCTCGCAGAGGCCCTTTAGGAGTTTTAATGAAATGAGGCACCAACCGACGATTGTCCCTGTATGCACTATGTAAGTGCACCCAAGGACAACCCCCGGTTGGTGTAGGACTATTGCAGGATATGGAAACAAAGATATTGGACTATGGGTTTGGGTGGCTTAAGTTGACTGGTGACTTGCAACTATGGAAGGACTATGGCCCCTGCCTGATCAATGTTTATATGTACACGGAAAAAATGGCAGGCGGTGACTTGCACACTCAATAATGGGCCCACAAAAACTGTCGCTAGCACATAGTGACGTAGCGACAAGGGGGCAACATGTCCTGAGGTGTTATGATTATATTATTATAATTAGTGTAGATGTAAAGTCAGTTTTTGGGTCTGTCTATATGACTGCGTTGTTCACCTAATCTACGCAATGGATTTTAGAGTGATGTGCTTTTCATCATCAGTTAGAGAGTTTATTCCGAAAGGTTTATGTGCATCCTAAATAATATGATAAATGCGAAAGTGAGTTTGTTTGTTACGCTTTCACGCTAAAACGGCTGAACGGATTTGGATGAAATTTGACACATGAGTAAGCCTGGATACTTTTTATCCCGATATTCCCTCGGGATCGAGACTTATGCGGGTGAAATCGCGGGTAGCTAATGTGAAATAAAACAAAAGCTTGGAGAATTTAAAATGCATGCTAAAAGAAATGGAGAAAATCTCAGCATATTTACAACCAAACCTCTCAATTGAAGTATGTTCTAAAATTCCGTCGTAGTCAATACTACAGCTTTGTCTATAAGTGTGCCTGGTGGAGTCATGTGCAGCCAACTTGTATCCCTCGAGGCACACCGACTGTGGTTGCCTCACAATACGATCTAGTTCCGGAAACGTAGCCTTGTTTTAAATAGAATTTAAGAGGAACTAAAATAAAATATTCCTAAAACAGTTTAAAGATTTTTTTTCTTTTTTAAACTGTTTCAGGAATATTTGATTTATGTAACTTTATCTTATCAGAACACCATCATCTATAAGCTGTTGTAAGGGTTATAAGTGAATTGCTTTGCACGTGGTGTCTTTAGTTTTTTTATTACCCGGGTTTTTATACATTATTAACGTTATTCGATTATTTTCTTTGTTAATCGGTTGAAGGACACTGAATGAGACTCAATAGAAGTTTTATTGTTATTATTATACGCTTATGGGCGTATAGTGCCCTCAACGCGTTATGAGACCCATTGTACCATACTCTGTGGCTTACCTTAATGACTTTGTGTCTGTCCCCTAATATGCACATACTGTACATGTCAGTCAGGCAAATTTATTTCTAATCTGCAGGCTTAGCGAGCACCGCCGTTTTGTCGACGGACGAGTAGACAAAAATGACGTTCCGTGTAGACAGTACGACGGCACCAAAGTAGAAAGAGTCAAATGCATTTTATTACGAAATTCACTCTTACATAATTCAATTCAAAATTCTTTGTTTTGTCATAGGACTTTTTTTTTCTGTTTGATTCTCAATTTTTACTGATATTAAGTAACGTAAATATAGACAACTACAACAAATTTTCCCAGTGTCGAAGAACCGTATTTTAGAACAAATAATATTATTATATATATTAATAGGAAATATTACCATTTCCTAGGTAATATTTCCTATTAATGAAATGATGTAAAATATGAGAAGATAGCTTTGTTCTTCTATTAATTATCACAGTTTTGTGTTCAAATGCTCTCCTGTAAAATCATGATATTGTAGATAACCGTATATACTTTGTGGCCGTGGAGACAACTGTCAGTTGTCAGTGTGATTTTGACAGTTTGGAATAGAAAACTTTCTTCTGAAATGGTCTACATAAAAAAGGATCTAGACAAAGATTGTTAGAAACGAAAGACAAAATGACAGAGTGCGATGTCAAAAATGGAGAAACAAAATGTCACTTTGTATAGAAAGAGCTGTGTCTATTCTTCGTAGACATAGAAAGCGGCATGCTACGCGTGCTGGATTTGGTCGCGATTTGCAAAAAGCAATAACATTGAACTTGCCTGGGAATTTAACACGATATCTGCGTGTCACTTATTAAATACACACTAAATAGGATACACGTATTATCACACTAACTTTCACATCCTGTGCGTGTTTCTAAACGTTTAAATATACTATTATATTTAAAAATAAAAGCGAAAACTTTTATAACGATTTTGTATTTTTCTTTTTTACTCGTCTAAATTTATCTTGTCATTGAAATGCCAGTGATTGACATAATAAATATCGACTATTTGTTCAAGGAGTATTTAATACTAATTATGAAATAAATCCCAATTTAATGTATTTGTAATTATTGTACTGACAACAATCTTGTTTTTCGGCTAGGATTTTCAAGATGCTATTGGAGCTAGTCTGCGGTTCAAGATGCGGTCTTTTTTTCCTTATTAAATAATGTCGTAGGTTTATAGGTAATTGTAGATTGTATTAATATCTTGTTCTTTTTCACGGTAAACCGTGAAACATAGGAACATATTTCAATGGAATGGCTTTTGATTTGAAAGTTACTCAATACAAAAAATACTAATGATACACTACAAAAAAAAAATGTAATATCAATGACACCAAAACTTTAAGATCATACTACCGCATCACTAAACTATAAACAATTTTGAGCGGCCATTTGTTTACATCTTATATATATATATATCTTATTTTGAAACGCCGAACCTTAGGCAAATTGACAGGCTATGTCCATTTGCCGTTCAAACAACTGTCAAAGATTGACCGTTGTGATTTGAATATACAATCTGTTTAAGAGCGTTTATCCTAAAAGTTGGCAACGTCGCAATTAGCTGTCAAAAATTTACTTGTTTTGATTCATTTGGCAATATTACTGTATAGAATTAAGAAATGTGGCTAACTAGAATATTAAAAATGAATTGCAATTAAAACCCTGAATTTGTATCCGTTTTAGGCGCAAAAAAGGCATTTGTAAAGTTTCCAAATACTTTTTTTACATCTAAAACTAAATAGTCGGTGTTACGATATTAATTATTGCATTTTATAGTCAATATTCTAGTTCGCTAGTTAGCCACATTTCTTATATCCGTACAGTATTATTGCCAAATTAGTCAAAACAGCGAAATATTTGACATCTATTTGCGACGTTGCCCACTTTCAGAATAGACGCTCTTAAGGTAAGTTGGTGGTCAATTTAATAATAATAATAATCTTTATTTATATAAAAAAACAGATTGTAGTACATGTAACAATTTTCACAAGGTGGGTAACTGTGAAAACTGTTAAATGTACTACAATTTGTTTTTTTGTTTTTTGTTTTGTTTTATTGTAAATTAAAATTGTAGTAATACAATTAGAGGGATCGGCACTGTTAAATTTTTAATATAGATATTAGTGCGCGAGCGCATTTGTGTGCTATGTGTAAGTGAAAGGGTCTGTTTGTGCGTGAGCGTGCGGCTGTGTAAGCGTGCGTAAGTAAGGGGATTGGATTAGTGTGGGACTATGTTTTGGGTGAGTGGTACAATATACAAACTTGTCATATTTGAATTAAATTAAATATTTTTCTATTTCGTCGTAGGTTTAATTTTGAAGGTATGTGCGGACAGTATTTTTACAATTAGGCTAAGACTATCTATATATTGGACATTTTTTGTTTATTGTATTGTATAGAGACGGACCTAAATAATAAAAGAATCTTTTAGTGAACGACAAGCGGGTTTTTGGAGGAGTACATATTTATCTTTTCGGCGTTTGGTAATTTCAATATATGGGGTTATGCGGTGTTGCAACAGAATTAATTGTAAAATAAAGTGTTGCCGCACGTTGAGAACCTTGTAGTTTTTATATAACTGATTAGTTGGAAAAAATTGTGGACGGAAGGTAGCCACTTTTAGTATGGCGCGATGGAAGCAACTTCCAACGGTTTAAGGATAGTTTTTGCAGCACCACCCCCACAGGGAATACATTAGGTAATAATAGATAGGTATAAGGCAAAATAGACATTACGTATAATTATAGGATTAGCAATATTTCTTAAGGTTTTAAAAATATAATAATTTGATAAGTTGCTTAACAATTATTTTCCCGGACTTTACATTTATAAAAATAATAACTCGTTCACCCCCCCTGGATAAGTATCCGACAATTTTATAGCTGATAATTTCATACTACATATTCTGTTAATTTTTTTAAATTTATCTGGTGGATAGTATCAATCCGGTCACTGAAACAGACCCTAAAATTCCAAATCTACTTTAAAATTACACTCAATATTTAATCGCAGATGACACTCTTCATTTTAACTAAATGCATTGTATGGGTGTACTAAAATTATTAATGAAGTGTCGATTGTGACGAACTTCATATTTATAATTTACCTTAGAAACTTGTTGTTGCTGTTGAGCCATGTAAGTGAATTGGTGTCTTTTTTTTAAACTTATTTAAAGCCTTGCAACACAACACTTACGCTAACGTTCTTCTTGACGATGATGGCAACGCCGCCCCCCCTGCCGGGCTTGGCCCCCACCGGTCGTGGCACCCGACCCACCAGGTACTTGTCCTGGTACCGAGGCTTGTACGGCTCACTGTCCTCTTCTTCTTCAGATGCTGGAAGAGTTAGTGAGATGAGTGGGTAGATATATAAAATGCGTAAGAGTCGAGGAATTATGATATTCAAGTTTTATGATCAGATCGTGTTATGTGATTGTATGACCTGCCATACATACGGGTTGGTAGCGTATGGTCATAATGACATGATGCGTTGGGATTGTTTTTGTGATAGTAAAGTTTTGACTACAAAGAGTGTTTTGGTATACATAACTCATTTTCGCCCATGGTATGGGTTGGATTCTTTCTGCTTAACTACGTCAATTTATCGGCAGCGTTTAAAAGTAATGCGCTCACCGCACTTTCAGCGTCATGAATGTTACTGTTAGTTACTGTCTTCTCTAAACGCTACCGGGAATCCATTTTCTGTGGAGGATCCGTAGGAATACGCAAAAAAAACTCAAAAACTAGGTAGAGCGAGCATCATCAAGGTCGCCGAGGGTCGATTTTAATGGCGTATAATTTTAGAGTTTTATTTCCAGCAGTGGACTTCTATAGTCTGACAATGGTTACATGCAAGCTAGTTCGAAAAGTCAATACTGATAAAAAGTTGACTTATGTTACCATCTTCTAGGCCTAAGCTTAAGGATTATCTTATCCTTGACACACTCTGTAGATGACGTAAAATTTGACGAATATTTTTTCACAAGCGATCCTGTCCGGCTGGGGGAAATGTCGGTACACGGAAATGACCGTTCCGTACCGTTTTAAGATCGAGCAAAAAACGCCGAAAATAACCCTTTTCTTGTATTTTAATTTATCAACATTTATTTTTTAAATACATGATCTTGTTGAGGCTACAGAGTGTGCCAAAGATATAGACATAAGTATAAATTATACATACACTCGCAAAACATTACTCTGCTTCTGGGGCGTTCGGGTAAAAAGCACTCACTTTCTCTATTACTGTCGTTGTTAGTTTTCTTCAGAATACCAGGCAGTTTGTATCTCACTCTCTGGTTACTTCGACTCCTGCTTCGGTAGTCGGAGTCGTCAGGCTCCGACTTACTGTGAATCTTACATTTCTTCTTCTTTACATTCCCGTTTGTATATTTGAGTATGCTGGAAGCAAAACTTTGGTATACAGTGAAAATCATCATCATGGTTATCATTTCAGTTGAAATACGCCCACTGGTGGACATAAGCCTCGCCTAAGCAATGTCACAGCGACCGGTCCTGTGAATTCTATTCATATTGTATTTACTGTGTTTTCTATTTTAAGAGTCTATAATACCACAAATTACTTAGCATGATACTCCGTTGTATCGAAAATACTGCAGCATTAATTTTGACGTATATACAGGGTGGTAGGGACATCGACGCGAAGCCGGTTACCATGGATTCAGTACATGATTCTGAGCCCCCCTGAGTTGAAATTTTTAGTCGGTTATTAACCTACTGATACCTTTATACATATACCTACTGATCTTGATTAAATTACTAACACCCAGTTTTATTTTGTTTTGTTTTATTTGTATTTTTATGTGTTCTACTAACAACCCTACTTACGTTTTATTTGTTAAAAATGTATGGACGTATGTCTGAAATAAAGATATATTATTATTATTAATACATTATTTAAAAAAAAATCTGCTGTTTCATAGAAAAGTGCAGTGGGTACCTACGCGGTTAAAATGTATGCAACAGCAGATTTTTTTTTTATAACCGACGAAAACTTGCAACGCAGGGGGGCTCAGAATCATGTACTGAATCCATGGTAACCGGCTTCACGTCGATGTCCCTGACACCCTGTATATGTTCAAGTTGAGGTCAATGTTAAGTTACTATATTTGACAAAAACACGATTTCATAACATTTTCTCGATAGGAAAAACATCCAAAGTTACCTCCAAACCGAACAATAAACCGCTGGTTAACAAAATACTTCAAATTAGATCATGAAACTTTGCATACTAACTAAACTATAAAGCTTTGTGCAGACCAGCGCGACGCGACTCGAACAATACAATTTCTAAGAAAACTTGACGGTATAACAATAGCCGGTGTCGCGTCGCGCTGGTCTGCACGAAGCTTAAAGCAGATCTATACTGTTTTTTTTTGTTGCCTACCATTATTTTTGCCGTTAAAAGAAATTACCGCCAGCACCCCACACAGTCTCACTCACACTCAGTCCGCGAACAGTATTAAGCTTCGTGCAGACCAGCGCGACGCGACGCCGCGGCGCGACTCGAACAATACAATTTCTAAGAAAACTTGACGGTATAACAATAAACGGTGTCGCGTCGCGCGACAAGTCGCGCTGGTCTGCACAAAGCTTTAAGCGAGCGAGATAAAAAGTGAATTTGACCTGAGGTAGTATGGGCTCTTAACTCAGTTAAGAGGTTAACCACTAACCACACGAAAAGAAGATGAAATTGGAAGTTTACACGTGAAATTGTTGGGTGTATCCCACTATTTCTATTAGGTATCTATTGATAGAAATACTGGGCCTGATTCAGACTGATTGTCCCACTATTTCTATTGCTGTCGGCTGCGACAAAAAAAAACGCTGCAACACCTCTTATGACGGCGTGCACATTATTATTATTTAAAAAAATGGCAGATTATTAATTTGTACTCCATTTATTTTTTTTGAATACCGAGAAGTCGTGTTTTAATTTTAATCTACTCATTAAAAGTGGTAAACTTTTCAAATAACATAACTGCGTTTTTTTGTCGCAATAGAAGAATAATGGGATATAATTTGTAAAAAACGCTGGTCCCACTTTTTCTATTTTGTATTTCCATGGAAATAGTGGGATACACCCAAATTGTTTATGAAATTAATGTCATGAAACTTACTTTATGTCACTGGTTTCGTAATGTAATGTTGGCTTTATGTACAAGAAGTGATAGAAATACTCACGAAAATTTCTTTTTCTTTCTATTTTCTATAGAACTGCAAGAATTCGTATCCTCAGTTTCTGAATCAGTGAACATGTATGGCGGCTTTCCCATTTTAGTTAAACGAATCAATTTAAATAATTAGTTTGCTTAGGTGTAAAATATCTGTGTGGTCGTGTTTGTAAAAGGGACGGATTTTTATTTCATAGTTTTATATATTTTTTTGTATTTTTTCAATTTTTTTTCATATTACGTCTGACGTTGAAGTGACAGGTCTGAATTTTTTTTTCTTAATTTTGTTTGAAGGTTTCCTATTTTTATCAAAATGATAAAGAGGATAGGTGGTATAAAAAAAGTTTTTTTTTAAATGAGTATAGAATTAGTATGTACCTGTATGTACCAAACATTATTATTTCTTTCTTTCTTTCTTACTATAGAGCCTGCCTCCTACGATATACTATACTAAAAATTACTTATAGAGTCCGCGCCACCACTGAAGTCCTGCGGAAAATTATGGAACTACATACATTTGTATTAATGCAATTTGACGCAATGAAATCTATGTCATTGCATCAAATTGCATTTTTTTTTAATGAACACTGAAGTCCTTTTGACGCGGCGCTGGTTTCTATGTCGAGGCCAGATCTAAGAATACACCATTTCATGAAATGGCCAGCTATAATTGACCATATCGTGTAAACATCAACGTTTGATGATATGTAAGACTACGTTTGGCCAAATCATTAATGTAGGGTGTAGTAAAAATAGCCACTGCGACCAACTTGCAAGTAGCGCTCGCCGACCGCGGCGTGCGCGGCGTGCGCGGCGTATGCGTCGTTTTGTATTGTATGCCGCCGCAATGCTGCACAACAAAAACAAAGCGACATCAACGCCTCTACCAGTCGATAATCTAACTATTTTACGATATGATCACTAACGTGTGGCCACATCATGAAATAGTCGTGCGTAGTATTCAATAATCTGGCCAGACCACATCATGATGTGACCAGCGGTCGATGTTCATTTTATGAAATGATCAATTCTAAGATCTGGGCATGACATCTACACTAGCGCCGCGTCAATAGGACTTCAGTGGTGGCGCGAACTCTAATGTTTAATCTGTCTATGATCGAAAGTAACCCAATTTTAATTAAAATAAAAGGTTTTTTTTGTTAGGGCACAGCCTAGCTAGTTTTACAAAAAAAAAACATATTAAGCGTGCCTTCTATTAGGAGTATCATGTCTATACCTTTCATTTTCTTATTAAAAAACAAACAATTTTATAAATTTCATTTCAATAATATAAACAAAGGCAGCTAAAATATTAACAAAGATTTCCTAACAAAACAGAAAAGTAACAAAGCAACAATCAGTCAGGCACAGCGAAAGCTTCAAACCGCCATACCAACCATTATCATTATGGGGAGCCCATTCCTTAGCGAATTAATAATTCATTTGCTTTAAAATAACGGTCTCTCCCGCCAAAATGAATCGCCGCCAATTAAAACGGCGTATCCAGTTTGAATATAGAACAGAACCTTTTTCAAAATTAGAACTTGGACAACTTTGGAATTTTGAATTTTGAATCTTGGTTACCGAAATTCAGTTATGCGTTTCATAATTGATATTTGGAGTTATTGTTTCAAATGAAATTGATTGTGAAGAAAGTTTTCTATTGAAATACTTATGTATAAATTTTATAATCAGGAGAACGAAGGTGGAACATTTGGACATTGTTTTAGAGTTTAAATTGTAAATATTGAATACAATGGAGTTAATATTGGCTTTGATTGAGGTGTCTTCCTTCGAATGCCTTTTATTTTTCAACCTTTACTTCCTCACTGCTGCATTTTACCTTGACAATCGCTCCATAAAAAATACTGTTATTTCAGCTTCATTGGGTTAGACTAAAAGCCGACCCCAACATAGTTGGGAAGCTAGGCAAATGCTGATCTTATCTAAATCTAACATACGGACCATATCTACTTAATAAGATGTTGGACATATTCATATAAGTCGAACTGAAAGCGGTACACCAGTCACTCGGTTTGATACCTACTAATTTCAATGCAATGACCAGACCCCTAGGAATCAATCGGTGTAGCTACAATAGGTACCAAGTTCCGTATACCTGGATATAATAGGTAGGTAGGTTTGTGCTAGCTATCGAGTTAGGTAACCCACAGATTAATACTGATGGTTCATTCCACAAAATCATTGAAATAAAAACCGGCCAAGTACGTGTAGGACCACGCACAATGAAGGGTTCCGCAAATCGGATATATTTATCCCAAGAACAAACTTAACATTGTAGTTGAAACACATGTTCTCCCATACGGAATGTATGAGAGATCATGTTTTTCAAACTGCAAATTTAAGTTGGTTGATTATTACTCCGTAACCTGTACAGCCTACTTAGCTCTGATAGTTTTCCTTTTAATTTCGTTATATATACTACTGCTGTGATTTTTTTCACATATCCAAGTACAACCATTTAGCTGGCAGGGGAAAACAAAACATTTCAGTTAAAAGCTTAATATTTCGCAAACGGATCCTTAGATCCAAAAATGGTTTTGACAAACTCATAATATTTTTAAACGGCCTTTCTAACGACACCCCACAACATGGGGTTGATGAGAAAAAAAAACATCCCCAGTTTACGTGTAGAAAAATATTTTACCACTTTATCGGTATGATTAATATGTATACATATGCCAAATTACAGCTTTCTAGTACGAACCGTCTCTGAGCTAATCCGCGGACAGACAGACGGACATGGCGAAACTATAAGGGTTCCTTGTTTACTACGGAACCCTAAAAAGCCACTCTTACTACAACACAATAAAGTGCAATTCAGGTCGCACAGCGCTAATCACCTACAGTTATATTCACCTAGAAGTTGCCTCTCTTTCTATCGCGTAACTCTTATATCTTCTGACTACGTTACGCCCGCTGAATTGGCCTGACAAGACGAGCCCGGCGCGTACTTGTAGCTACATACCTAAAATGCGTGAGCCATCTGTATTCGTCTGAGGGTAAGCTAAGTTAGTTGATGTAGAGTTGATTAGAAACTTACCCATTAAACGATTTAAAAACTGTATTAAAACCAAACTTTGTAAAAAAGGGTACTATAAAATTTCAGATTATTTAGAAGATAAAAAAGCTTGGGATTGAGCTGCTCGCTCTGCTAAGCCTTGTGAAAACCATAAAACTTGACATTTTGCTTATTCATCACAATAAACCAGTTTTATATACATATTGACATTGTTGAAAATTATATT
The DNA here is from genome assembly GCA_914767755.1 of Agrochola circellaris. NCBI lineage: Eukaryota > Metazoa > Arthropoda > Insecta > Lepidoptera > Noctuidae > Agrochola > Agrochola circellaris. Next base: position 16,113,059 of record OU611850.1, on the reverse strand, counting down.
CAAACTGCACACGATTACTCTGTAAAGTATTATATTATTTTAATTATTGTGAATGTGAGGACTATGTGGATATTTGATTTTTATTTTTTCTCTTTTTTATTTATTTTTTCTTTCTCATTTAGTTTTAATGATGGTCTGGCAGTTTGAGTAGTTGATGCGGCCTAGACAAATATCCTTTCTTTGGTATTGTTCGTCGAGTTGAGCTCCTTCAGTTTTGAGTTGAGCTCCACGATTACTGACAAATGCTTGCACTGACTGGACAGGTCCACTCAAATCTGTGTGGTTCTTTCCTCAAAAGACCATTTCAGACACTGATCCACATGGTCCTCATATGACTTGACCAAGATTATGTCTGGACTTTAAAAGAGACTACGACCTCTGAGTTTGTTTCGGCCTTTCTTCTCAGAGTAGTCAGATAGGAAACACCGACCTCATCTAGCTTATTTTTAATATTTTTTTATATGACGTGTAAAAGTGATTCCGATATCCTATTTACAGAATAAACAATTTCATTTCATTTCATTTCGATGTCTATATGTCCTGGGGCGGCAGTCTCGACATAGATAGCGATCGCTATATGACCGAATTCGGTCGCAAATTCCTAATGGCGTCCCTAGACGGTCAAAATTGCTTGAAAAGCACGAAAAAATCACGTGCTTGTGAACCACGGTGCGCCTGTCTAGTGCCGCCATTAGTACTTTGCGACTGAATTCGGTCGTATAGCGATCGGTATCTATGTCGAGACTGCCGCCCCTGGGTGGGTTTGCGAAGCGATGATGGCTATTTGTATGCCAGTTAAAGACGTGATTAATCATTTATTTTGACGGCCTCGTTGGTCTTGTATATGGAAGATTGAAAAGTCCTGACTAAAACCCTGGTTTTCATAGAAAAGTCCTGAGATGTTGTTGCAAAAAAAAAATACAAAAAATTGACAAAAAAAAAAACAAACCATGTCTCGCACTTCATCGCCCGCCCCACCCTTTTTATATTTTGTTAAATTCACTTAATATTTTGTTCAATTCATTTAATAAAAGCTGTTTCTTAAAACCAAAGTGGATAACTCAGATTATGGTTTTAAATATGATGATGTTAATTACGTTTATTTGTGTTTTGATACTATCATAAGAAGATCATATTTTTGTTTATGTTAATTAAAGTTTCAATCAACATAAACAAAAATAAAATCTCCAATTTTATTTTATATTTTTATCATAAGTCCTAAACATACGGTCTACGATCGATAAACAATTCTGTTCCGAGCTTCGAGAAATAAAGCCGTTAGATATGTAATGATACACGTACCTAAAGTCAAGCCTTTTCCCATGGGGTAGATAGAAGACCCCGAACTACAAGTAACAATCATGAAGCGAGTTTTCATTCCACTCGATGCTAGAAGTTGACAATATCGACAGCTCACGTCAAAATCAATTCATCGAGGTTTTCAAGGTAAGATTTTTACAGAATAGACCAGCTGTTCACAATTTTTCGCCAGTTTACAATCCGGTAACATCTCAGACATCATTATCTTCTGTAGACAAATTATAGCTTCGTACCACCACATAGGACAAATCCGCCAACAATACTTGATGAACACACACAGTTGCATTCGATTACCAATTCGGAACGCAAGCAGTCGCCGAGTCGCTGGAACGTGCACCCGACTGATTGACCGATGGGATGTCTGTTGGCTGCATTTTATAGTAGGTATTCTGATGGCAGGTCAGATGAGGTAGAAGGTATGGAGTGTTGGTTTAGTCAGCGGCATTCATCGTAGGAGCAGTTACATTTTCATCATATACTATTGGGACAGACCATAGTCTTTCCCAAAAGTATATGATGAAAATGTAAACAAATCAATCAGAAAACGTACTTGTGCATGCCAATTTATAGTGCCAATTATAAATTGAATGCTTTGATATGATTATTTGAATACTTAAACCCGAAATTCTAATTGAAAGTTACCTTAAAGACGTTTTTCATTTGACAATCTACATTTATAAAAGAAGATAAAAATATACACTGGATAAACTTCTTATACTTTATTAACTGACAAACTATTAAAATAAAAATACAATATCCGAACCTAACTAAAACTTCTAAGAAACTAAAATATGGCTTCGAAAAATTCCTTCGCATCGCTGTCGTAATCAGTAGTCGTAGTCACTGGTAATATATCCAAGACAATTGAGGTAAATGAAAACTCAATTTTCTTCGATGAATTTACAATATCTCACAATTTTTTCGTGTAAGAATACCATATACCTCAAAGTCAAAGTCAAAGTCAAATCATTTATTTCAAATTGGCCCTTGTAAGGCACTTTTGAACGTCAAAGTTTACAAAAAATTGAATTGATTCTAGTCGCCCCGTCCAAAAGGTACGAGTAGTTTTCGTATGGAGAAGAATGGGCAAGAAACTCCACCGTTACTCTTTTAAAAAGTGTTACAATATTTTGTATATGTAGGCACTTCTTTTTGATTACACAACACCAATCCTGAATTATTAAAATTATACGCCACTAAAATCGACCCTCGGCGACTCTCATTCTCTCGATACTGCTACTGCCCCTGCACCTTGATGATGCTCGCTCCACCTAGTTTTTGAGTTTCTTTTGCGTATTCCTACGGATCCTCCACAGAAAATGGATTCCCGGTAGCGTTTAGAGAAGACAGTAACTAAAAGTTACATTCATGACGCTGAAAGTGCGGTGAGCGCATTACTTTTATACGCTGCCGATAAATTGACGTAGTTAAGCAGAAAGGATCCAACCCATACTATGGGCGAAAATGAGTTATGTATACCAAAACACTCTTTGTAGTCAAAACTTTAATATCACAAAAACAATCCCAACGCATCATGTCATTATGACCGTACATTATCAACCCGTATGTATCGCAGGTCATACGATCACATAACACGATCTGATCTTAAAACTTGAATATCTCAAAACTAACTCTGTGTGGGTTGGATCCTTTCTGTTTAACTACGTCCAATTATGTGGCTAAGCTGGTTCATAATGTGAAAAAAATTGTGACTATGCCGCAGCAAGTGTCACAATTTTTTTGACATTATGGATTTATACAGCGTACAGTGTTATTCACTTATACTCTGGAATTATACGCGTTGTAGGTTTGTACCTTTGTCTACAAAGTTGCTTATGACTTTGGTCTGACGAGAAGGACACAATGCATTAGACCCCAGACTTACTAATTACGTCTGATGGACGTGATCTACGAAGGTATTATTGTAGTTGTATTTTATGTAGGTAAGTACAAGAATCACGTGTCTAATTATTGCCAGTCTAAGTAGGGAGATTTAAAAATAAGGTATGCGTTCCGGGGACCCCCGTCAGGAACGAAGTACCTTCTCATGTATGATTTAAAACAAAAAGCTTTTGACACTTAGGTATTATTGTAGTTGTATTTTATGTAGGTAAGTACAAGAATCACGTGTCTAATTATTGCCAGTCTAAGTAGGGAGATTTAAAAATAAGGTATGCGTTCCGGGGACCCCCGTCAGGAACGAAGTACCTTCTCATGTATGATTTAAAACAAAAAGCTTTTGACACTTGAAACTGCAGACCTTGAAACTGACTTTTTTTCGAAGTTTGTTTTACCTCGCACAAAACTGTTTTACCCACACACGCGTTTTTAATACAGCGCCATCTAGTATAAGGTTTTAGAAGCTCTCATAAAGTCAGCACTTGTGTGTACGGCAAACTTTTCTTTAATTTATTAGCCGTTAAATGCGTCTCAGCGATAAAAGTTTTGTGGTTTAAAAGATAAATTTGTAGGTAGCAACCGTTAACCTGTTCCCAAACGTTGTCGGCTCTATAGTGCTATATATCGTTTTAAAGTTAAAGCTAACAATGCTATTAAAAAGCATGCTTTTTTTGCTAGTAAGTAACGTGCTTATTTATAGCATGTGTGTAAAATAATCATACTCTTTGCGTATACACAATCAATCTGCTAAGTCTTTTACCAACTATGGCTAATGATTGCCACGTTGTATGGCAATGCTGATTCTTTGGCCAAAAAAAGCCTATAATGTTCCAACTGCTGGGACACAGATCCTCTCTGTGAGAGGGAGTGGGACGTAATTCACCACGCGGGCCCAGTGCGGGTTGGTAGATGTCACATGTCGAATTTTTGTTGTAGGACATGCCGGTTTCCTCACGATGTTTTCCTTCACCGTTTTGATAGCAGTGGTGATGAAATAATTAACACAAAGTAAAGCCTGGGTGGAAATAAATAGCTCACGTGGCTCAAAAGGCTGCCCAACTTAAATGGGACTGGGCAGGACATGTCTACCGCATGCCGGACAAACTGTGGGCCCAAATAGCACAGAACTGGTGCCCTGAGACAGTGAGGCGGGGTCGCGGCAGACCACGTAGGAGATGGCGGGACGAGCTGGATAGTTTCCGTCAAAACTGGAAGGAGGACGCACGGGCTCGCGAACGACGAAGGAGTTGAGGGAGGCCTTTGCCCAGGAGTAAGACAGAGCAGGGTGGTAAAAAAAAAAAAAAGCCTGGGTTCGAAATTTCTAACCTATGACTCGTAAGACGCGGCTGGTACCACTGGGGCCACCAAAGCTCTGAAAAAAAAAAAACGTACATTGATATTCCTGTAGGTAAGTCAGGAAAATTCTAAGTCAACATATTGTTTCGCATTCACAAAATTCTCGTAGTATTCATATTAAATAACTGTAGATATGTGCTCACTATATTGTCAGCAGTCTTCAGTCCGGGACGGTATTCATACGACATTTCAGCTTATTGAAATATCTCAGAGATATCCTTTGCTTAGATAATATAGTTTTGAAGGATTTGCTTACCTATTTCTGCCGTCAAACAGCGTTGCTGTATTCCAGTTTGAAAGGAACGAGTTAAAAAAAAAAAACCTTTATTTTCCACTAAATAAATATACATTGACAAGTTCAGTGCCGGGAGCCCTCCTGGAGGGTTCACCTAGTCGCATATGGGATGCTGGGAGAACTCGCGGAGGGCTCATTTTAAATGTAGGTTTTACTTAGTGAATTTAGGAGCTCGTGGCTAAGTAATAACTGCTGCACGGGTTGATCCGTCCAGTTAAGCTACGCTTGCAGGGGGTTGGTCTGTGGATGGGTGACCATCTTTACATACCGAGACTCCTCCGTACTTCGGAAAGCACGTTAAGCCGTTGGATGACCGTCACTCGTGGATCTTATTTCTGGTGTATGTAAATGACCTTCCAAAAAATATAAATGAGGAATGTGTCCTGTTTGCGGATGACATATCTATACTTACCTCATGCGAAAATAACACCAATTTAAATGATAAATTAAACTCCATATTAGATTCTACAATAAATTGGATGACTGAACACAATCTAGAAATTAATTTCAATAAAACTAAAATAATTTCATTTCACCCTCGTCAAAAAACCCCATTATATATTAACTTTAGCTTCAATAATAATAAATTAGACGTAGTTGATAAATTCACCCTACTAGGCTTAGATATTGATACACACATAAATTGGAAATCTCACATCCAGAAAGTAAGATCAAAAATATCAAAATTTTCATACGCCCTCCGCGAGATCAAAAAAACCACAGACCTAAAAACAGCATTAGTAACGTACTACGCGTATGCCCACGCATGGCTCACATATGGTATCATCTTATGGGGAAACAGTACTGACGCGCCCACGTTACTTACATTACAAAAAAAACTAATTAGGATCTTAGTAAATATTGAAGTCACTGATAGCTGTAAACCCCACTTTCAGGAACTAAAGATCTTGTCCCTACCATGCTTGTATATATTTGAAGTTTGTAAGTTCGTACGTAAATACCCAGATTTCTTTACAAAAAGAGAGGACATACAAAAGAAAATTGTTCTAAGACACAAAAACAGACTAAACTTACCACTATCGCGATTAAAAATGCACTCCGATAGTACCTTTGTCATGTCCATAAAAATTTATAATAAGTTACCCGCAATAATTAAGAATTTAGATAATTATAATATATTTATTAATAAATTAAAAATCTTCCTTGAAAGTAAATGCTATTATAGTATAGGCGAATACTTAGATGATAAATTATAAATATGAAATAAATGACTTACCCCTGTAGGATAATAATATTAATTAAAGTTACTTTAAATAAAATAAAATATAATAATTAATTATTTACGTAGTGAATAAAAATAATAATAACTAAATACATTAAATAATTGATAAAACTAATAATAAATAAATTACTGACATAATAAATAAAATTAATAATAAGTACATATATAAAACAATAATTAATATTTTTTAAAGTAATTAGGTTACAACATTACTAATATTTTTAATAAATACATGTATAATCTCATAGTTTGACTTATTAAATGCCATGCGTTCTTCCTCCTCTCTCCTACTTTTATCTATGCTGTGCCCGACAGGGTCCATAATTGAGACTGATGTAACTGTTTTTCCCACCAACTGTATACATTATGGTACGCAATAAAGAATTGAGAATTGAGAATCTTTGACAGTCGTTACGGGTCGTCAAAAGCCCGAAAGTCTAACAACCAGCCTTATCAAGGGGTATCGTATTACCTAGTTACTGGGTTGTGGAGGTCAGATAGGCAGTCGCTCCATGTAAAATACTGGTATTCAGCTGAATCCGGTTAGACTGGAAGCCGACCCCAAGAAAGTTGGGGAAAAACTAGGCAGATTAACTAAGTGAATTTAGACCGTGAAAATAAAATCTATTAAATATAATTTAACAAGATTTATTAGTATATGCGTTAGTTTTAAAATCCAAGCATTTTTATTTTGTTCACGAAAAATCGATCTAGCTAGGTCTGATATCTGGGAAAATCCGTTTTCTCTGTATTTTCACCCGAGCAGAGCTCGGTCACTCAAAGTTTAGAACAAGATGTCTACTTTAGAATGTCATTACATGGCAGCATGGAATTAATTAGTACCTACTATTCATGCAGCATGGAATTAGTAAGTACACACTATGATGGCAGCATGGAATTAGTAAGTACACACTATGATGGCAGCATGGAATTAATATGTACTATACAAGGAATTAGTATAAACTATAATAGACTATTAAATGAACATTCTCTATTTCCACCCGAGCAGAGCTCGGTCGACCAAGTACTGAAGTACCATATATGAGAAATTCTACTAGCTCAAGACACAGGTCATGTCTTGGGTCACCTAGTCACACGATGTAAGTACCTCTGTTTACTTCACACCTGCATGTTGATGACTGATGTGACTACTCTGAAGGTATGCTGCATAGATTACATGTAATCTCTTACAACGCCCCCTGGTGGAGAAGTCGAGGGTAGTATTAACAAATGATTGATATGTAGCATGTGACGTCACTACACTCGCATGCAACTCGCCCATTTATAATTGAGGACGAGTACCGTTAGCAAATACGGTCGGGTCATAAGTCAATAATATGGAGCGACAGTAGCCCTTCCCAGTAACTGGGTTGTGGAGGTCATATCTGCCCTGCTAAGCCGAAAGGCGGTATCTCAATCGGAGTAAATTTTGAGAAAATTGTAATTTAAGAAAACATAAGGATAAATAGAACTTCCGAATGGTTTTTTGAAATGTTTTAAGTTAGATAGCGGTATGTGGCTTATACCATTAGATGCGAAATTATTATAGCTATTGAAAGGTATAAAAAAAATAAAAGGGCGTATCTCAGAGATACCGCCTTTCGGCTTAGCAGGGCAGATATATGCAGTCGCTTATGTGACCTCCACACTGGTATTCAGCTGCATCCAGTTAGACTGGAACCCGACCACAACATAAGTAGTTGGAAAAAGGCTAAGCAGATGATCAATAGCTTCACATACTGCTGGAAAGCGAACCTCAATAGTTTATCCGATGCGCTTGACCTGAAAACACTGTTATTACAATCCTATAATATATCTACTCCCATGGAAAGAGGGCGTGAGGTTATGTATGTTATTTGAGGTTCTAACTCAATAACTACTTAAAAGATTTGACCTTTTTTGCGAAGAACAGAATATCCCGTCAAACAATCGCCTACTAGACGCCGTCTTTTCATAAACGCTCAAAGGTTTTCACAATTTGATAGGTATATTTATTGTAGCTTCAATTGAGTGCATTTTTCTTATGGACAATCGCGCATTCTAAGGAAGTTTGTCGGTATATGCATGTCTTAAATAGATTTAGATGAATGTTCGATGAGGATGAGATGCACATAAAGTGGTTTTCGTCCCGCAGGTTACGCATTGAAATTTCTATATTCCATCATCTTCTTAGACAGGAAGTTAACCATCTTAGTTTAGAAGGCTATTTAGTTTACCGAAGCCAAAATATTGAACCAACAAATATTAACAAAAAGTTATTTAAAATTCAGAGTACGAGTTCTTTTTCTGCTAACCATACCAAATGAAAGTTGGAGGCATCGTTGACCCGGTACTAATACAGATGTACGTTTCATCCCGGGGTAGCACAGCACTACCTACGTTCTATCCCGGGGTAATCACGGCACTACCTGCGTTCTATGCCGGAATAGTCGGGACGCTGCGCTGCACTCACTCGATCCACGCTACGAGGCGTATTATGAAACTAGACCTCTTATTTGTGAAGGCAAATAGATGCAAATGAAAATCTTAAATCCGGGTCTGAAGATACAGACATCTAGGTAGTGCAGTTGCTCATTTGATAGGTGTAGAAATACTACGGGTAACTTAGCATAATCAGCCTATAATGTTCCCACTGCTAAGACATAGGCTTCCTCTCTTCAAGAGGCTGAAATCTACCATTCAGACCCAGGGCGTGTTGGTAGATGTCACATGTCTTCGAATTTTTGGTTCTAGGACATGCCGGTTTCCTCACGATGTTTTCCTTCACCGTTTTCAGAGCAGTGGTGATGAAATTATTTACACAAAGTAAAGCAGCGCCTGAGTTCGAACTCACGACCTACAACTCGTAAGTCGGAGCCGGTACAACTGGGCCACCAGTGCTCTTACGGATAACTAAATAGGTAATAATAATGAAGCCTGCGACGTCGGATGTGGATACAGCAGTCATTGTGCTGATAGTCGTGATGGCCAATGGCATATTAGCCAAGAGCCTCGACCAACACCTGAGGAGGGTCTCGTTAGGCAGCTGGATCAAGGGCTTGATCCAGAAAGGGGTACTTCTGGACACGGCGCGTATCGTTAGGAGATTCCTCTCTCAGGAGCCCTGACCACCGGTAGCTTGGACCCTGTTCCCTGTTTTTGTTTTCTCTTTTGTTTTTATAAAAATATTTAAAAATGTAAATAAATGAAATAAAGGAAATGAAGCCTGCGACGTCGTATCATTAAGATCGCTCTGCCAAAAGTTCCAGTATGTATCATAACTACTTTTTTAAATGTTTTGAACATCCGTGCTGATTTAGGGCCTGTCGAATAATGTCCGGATAGATACCACCATTTTACCAGAAATATACAAAGGTGGATGTGCAGAGGTAGCCCGCGAAATTCAAATATTCTTACGTTTTTTGCAATCTGCAAGTCAGTGTTAGGTTGGATCTTGATCAAAATATAATTCGTGACCGTAACAAATATATATTTACAGACGTACAATCATTAGAATTAAATACATATTTAATTCCTGCATTATTCCTAGTATGACCTACGGCTGCCAAACGAAGCCCCTTTCAAAAGAAAACACAAACATTTGGAACCATGTCAACACAACATAGAAAGGAAGTAAATTTCATTTTTTTATGAAGAAAAACAAACGTAGTAGACGTGACTTACACAATCAAAAAACTAAATTGGATGTGCAGGTCACGAAAGATAGTCGGTGGAGCATACGACACGGTGGAGCATACGGTGGAGGTCTGCCCGGCTTGGGCGGGGCACCGCCGTGTCCTCACGGAGGCGATCGGCGGCGGCGATCTCTCGCGTCCGGCCCTGGTTCAGGCCATGGTCGAGAGGCCGTCACCTCCTTCTGCGAAGCAGTAATGCTCGCTAAGGAGGAGGCGGAGCGCGCGAGGGAGAGGCAAGATTCCTGCGCTCGCGCCCCTTGACGCCGCAGGAGACGCCCCGGGCGTCGGGAGTCGAGAGCCGACTTCCGGCCACCGTAGGGCTTGCGGACGGTGAGCAATGGGTAGCTCGCCGTCCGATAGGGGATAGGGACCAGGCCCGAGTTGACGGCGCGTTGTGTTCCACGCGCGCCTCAAAGAGATGTCAGCACCAACTGACGGGATCCGGAAGGACCAATGCCTAAAGGGATATCGCGACCCCGGCACACAGGCAACGGAAGGAACACAGGTGGGTTTTAGTCAGTAAAAGTCTGACACACCCTCCCGCTCCGCCCAGAGCGGGAGAAGTTAAAAAAACGGTCACGAAAGATGGGCCAGAGAAGGAAAGAGGAAAAGAGGAAGACCATTTCAAAGACGATAAGACGAGAACTACTGCGGCTCCCACAGTAGTTCTTGGACATGGAGAATAAACTCACGACCGTGAGCCATGGAAAAACCCGGGAGCCAGGTAAAGAGCAAAGCAGCCTGGAGAATTGTGAAGTCTCAACCTTTAATTTAAATGAATTGTAAAACTAATTTTTAAGACAGCTAATAAAGGCTATTTGAAATTGAAATTGAATAATTAGAAGTTTCAATCTTTTTAACGAAATCTTGACATTTGAGACCTTCTAGCTTCATACGTACTTTTTTTACTCCTTTTGCCCGACGTAAAATCAGGTAGGTAATACATAGACGATAGGACGATTCGACGGGTTTTATAATATCTTGTTGCGTAATATCCCGATAGGAAATACCTAGTAGTATTTACTAAACTACTACTGTTGACATAATCTACTTGTTGACATAATCTACTTGTTGACATGATCTACTTGTTGACATAATCTACTCATTACAATGTTTTTTTTAATGAGTTGTATTGCAATATGTAACTAGTGACCTCGACAATAGATCATATTATTTATTGTTATTAGTAACTAACTGTTTATTTATTTTACCTCGATTGTCCTAGTTTATCATTTATAACTTCCAGTTACAGCTTTATGTAAGTGGGCACGCCCTTTATGCCTGGAGGCATTATTTATTAAGACGTTAAGCTTTGTTTACGTTTAGTTTTATTTCTGCCCGAGTATAGTTCTCGATGATTTTGTTTGGTATATTGGCGTGTGCTAGCTAACATATGGATAATAATTTAAATTAGGTTAATTATGTTAAATACTATTATATAGAATCATTTTTTTTTCTTTCTAACTGAACAGACAGCTGTGCTGCTGGGGAGTTTGTTGCGCCACTCCGTCTTCCCAGCTAACGCACTAGGAAGTGGTGAAGGGTGGGCGTTTTGGGGGACTGTCTTATGTAATTTTGACGTTCGAAAAGTGCTGATTATCAGCCTAGTTTGAATAAATGACTTTTGAAGTTTTGAATATTAAAAAAAATGGATCAGCATTTGTATGAATTTATCGTCCAGAACTCCAGACGAATTGACTTGCCAGAGTTGGCTTTAAAAAATAAAACGAAACATCGATACAGAAACTGAGAAGGTAGAACTTATCCAAAAGTAATTTAAATTGTACATTAATAGCTATTCCAGTGATTTGTGTTCGGCACAAGACGCACAGCGGTTCCCGAGCGATGTTCAAATAAATCTAATAAGCCCTGAACAGCTTATTTATGTGTTCCGGGTTCTTGATCGCGTTACAAGTGGGAAGTTTTAGTGTTGTTAGTTTAGCGTTAGACAGAAATAAGATTTCAAACTGAAGTTATTTGAAAAGATAAGATTCCATCGCACCTTCAAACTCAAACTCAAAGCATTTATTTCAAATAAACCAATTATAGGTACTTTTGAATTGTCAAGGGGTCGGTCAGTCAGAAAGATGAAGCTAGTTGCACATTCCAAAGCGTAGTAGGTTCCTATGGAGAAGAACGGGCAAGAAACTCCACGGACACTTTTTTAAATCAAAATATTCTTACAAAATATTGGTTACATCATTCATGTTGAAATTATACATGTGAGAACAATGTAGAAAGACGTGCACGTTAAAAGCGTATCTTTATCACTTACAACGCTACTGCTGTGCAAGAGGTCTTGGGTTCGATTCCCGGGTATGGTAAAAAGGGTTATTGGGTTTTCCATCTGGAATTTCTCAGTAGCAGCCCGGAGTCTGGATTTGTGTCCGGTTGATGGCAATAGGCTCGCCCCCTATGGGACTCAAACATAGCTGGCGAAATTTGGGTGTGCTATTATGTACATCTCTGCCTATCCCTTCGAGGATTACAGGCGTGATGTAATGTGATGTTATATGAAAAAAACATCAGCCGGTCTATTCTCTAAAAATCTCTGATAACTTAATAAGGTGAAGTGAGCTGTCATTCCGATGCTAGGGATTTTCACTGTTGACAGCTCACTTCACCTAAGTTTCCACAGCGAGATTTTTACAGAATTTACTGACTTAATAAGGTAAAGTGAGCTGTCATTCCGATGCAAGGGACTTACACTGTTGACAGCTCACTTCACCTAAGTTTCCACGGCGAGATTTTACAGAATAGATTGGCTTATTAAGGTTTACCACTAGGCCGCCACTGCTTCCCCGTCTGTGCCCCGACTTACGACTTGTAGGTCGTGGGTTCGAACCCAGCCAGGCGCTTTTAATTGTGTAAATAATTTCATCACACTGGTCGCAAAAAGGTAAAGAAAAACATCGTCAGGAAACCGGCATCTCCTAGAACCAAAAATTCGAAGACCCGTGACATCTACCAACCTGCATCACTGGGCCCGCGTGGCAGATTACAGCCCACTCGCATAGGAGTACTCGCAGAGGCCCCTGCCGAAGAGAGGAGGCCTCTGGCCCAGCAATGGGAACATTATAGGCTGATTATGCTGTTAAGGTTTGAGGGTGAATGTTTTCGTCTTCAAGAAAAAAAAAATGGAATAACATACACATACCACATACCTTTTTTCCATGTGGGTAGACAGAAGACAGCAACTGCTACAATCCTTACTGACATTCTTCAGTTGCTTCGTTCGCGATCATGCAGAAGTTATATCAAAAAAACTTAACATAACAGCACGCCTCGTTTCCCCAAAGGTTTAGGCAGAGTCGGACCGCAGAAATTATTTTTAATAAAATATTTATTTTAATAAATATTTCATCTGTCATTACTGCAAACAAAACCATAATAATATTACCTTAGTTATTTCTACCACTTTCCCAAAATTTTCCACATACTGGCAACACCAAAACTCCACTAGTTCCACTAAATGTTTACATGTTTCTTTATTAGGCCGTACATTCCGGAACCCTACTTTTTAGAGTCCCTTAAGTGTATTAGTGAAATCCCTATAAATCTTGTCAATGGTTGGTACCTTCATCAGAGTTGTACATATTGGTACCCACGGATATCTATAGATGATAGTTCTGTGGGTTGAATACAGGGTGGCGCTTAGTGACCTGCATACGTCAAGGGGGTGACTCTACCCATCATACTATACACAGTGGCAGGAACATCGAAAACTGTTACCATGGATTCTGTATATCATTCTGATACCCTGCATCGAAATTTTTCGTCAGTTATTTAAAAAAAATCTGTTGTTTCCTAAAAAAGTGCAATACTCACGCGGTCAAAATGTATGGAACAGCAGCTGTGCTATTCTGTAACCATCTCACCGTGAAAACTTAGGTGAAGTGAGCGTGGAGTGAGCTGTCATTCCACAGGGATTGACACTATTGACAGCTCACTTCACCCAAGTTTTCACGGTGAGATGTTTACAGAATAGCATGGCAGATGACGGACGCAAGCCACTAAATCGCCACCCTGTAGAATGGCACCTTAGTATCATACATCACTTTAAATGATATTATCTACTAGCCAACCATGTTAAATAGACAATTGTCATTTGTGACGCCATGCTAAGTTAAAGTCAAATAATTTATTTCTTATTAAGCACATAAAACGCACTTTTGAATGTCCACAATTACAAAAAAAAAAAAAAAAACTAGTTGCCCTTTCCAAAACGGACAACAAGAACGGTCCAGAAACTCCACCGTTACTCTTTTAAAATGTTTGACAATATTTTTTTGTATACATTAATTATATAATTATGTGTGAAGATGTTGCACCTAGAATCCAATTAAATAGAATATTCTTTATTAAGTATCTACACCATAAAAATAACAGAAAAAAAAATTGTGTACCTAAATAGGTAAAAAATACAAATAAAGCAATGACAGATAAATTATTTATGTGATAGATGGAGCTCACATACTTACAAACATTATAAAAGAGAAGATTTTCCAAAAAAAAATTACAAGTAATAAGTCAGTGCGTGAGTTTAAGTAATCACAGTGTAAAATCAATGTCATAAAAATAATAAATTATACAATTAAATTAGCAACCAGTAAGATTTTGTCTAGAAAGCAAATATACGAGTAAGTAAGTAAGTAAGTATTTATTTGCATAAAACATGGTGTACATGGTGTTACAATAATTTACAATAAAGATCTTACATGTTTTGCCAGAATTGTACTTAGCATGCATAGGTTCACTTAATACTAACATGAGAATTTGTTATCCATAAATTCTTTAAGACTATAGAAATTTTTCAAGTTTGGTGGTGGGTGTTAAGGTGTTAAATGTAATGAAAAATTACCGCGGACGACAGTTTGTCTCGCCGTGGTATTGTGTGTACCTATTAAGAGCGTTTATTCTGAAAGTGGGCAACGTCGCAAATAGATGTCAAATATTTCGTTGTTTTGATTAATTTGGCAATATTACTGTATGGAAATAAGAAATGTGGCTAACTAGCGAACTAGTATATTGATTATGAAATGCAATAATTCATATCGTAACACAGAATATTTAGTTTTAGATGTAAAAAAAGGATTTGAAATCTTTCCAAATGCCTTTTTTACACCTAGGACGGTTACAAAATCAAATTCAGTGTTATAATTTCAATTAATTATTAATATTCAGTTCGCCAGTTAGCCACATTTCATATTTCCATACAATAATATTGCCAAATTTATCAAACTGGCGAAATATTTGACAGCTATTTGTGATGTTGCCCACTTTCAGAATAAACGCTCTTAAGAGGTTTACAACTGCTAAACCGCGGTCACTGTCGGACTGGATAGAAAAGAAAGAGAAGCGCCATGACACAACACAGATAAATTATTGCAAAACATGAAGCAATTATCTATTTACAAAAATTTATTGGTGGACAAAAAAATTTAAACATTAATAAAAAAAAAATGTTTTTTTTGTTTTTTTTTATTCATTATATAATTTTTTAGGTACCTACAGTAAGCGGTCATAATTGCAGTAGCACGCTAAGGATTACATTGCTTAGAACACGCGTAGGCCGAACCTACGTCTGTGTGCGGTACCTACAGCTGTGTGCTTAAGTGATGTTCACAAACTGGCGTCGACCGAAACAAAAAACATACCGTCGCTTTCACACCCAAGAGTTCGTAATTACGTGTGACCTTGGTAGGTTCATAATATGATTGCTAAAATTCACGACCAATTATTAAGGTCCAATAGCTGATAGTGTACCGTATCGGATTGTGAGACACAGGTCGGGGTTCCAATCTCGAGATGAGGTTTTTATTTTTCTTTTCAACAATAATCTTCATCTGTTCTTTTATTATTAGATAAATATAATTAATATTATATTATTATTCTCGTTTATTAAAACGAAAATAATAATGTAATAATTACTATATTGTTATTGAATTATGGGGTTAAGAATAAAAATGTTCAATGAGTGATTACAAAATGTTTATTCGATGTAATTATAAGAAGTATAAATAATTAAACTGCTAGTTAAAACAGTTCATTTTCTCATAAAGAACAATTGATTTATTGAAGTAAAGTAGCTAATCAATGAAATATGACAATAGGCTTAAAATAGGTATTGTATCTTAGGAATATAATAATATTGTGCTTTAATTACTCTGTGTGTGGGTAACATACCACAAATTTAGCAAATCTACCCACGTAAATATAACAAGTGCGGACTCGTTGTCACAATACAATTAAATTACTCAGTAATACTACTTTTATTCTAATGCGAGTGAGTTCGTTCTATTTCAAACTTCAAAGTTAACAAAGGACTTATTGAGGTTATAGCTTAAGTATTCATTTTCATTACGAAAAGAAGATTGAAACTAAACCTCAAAATAATTCTTATTACGGTTAAGACACAATATAACTTAAATATTACTAAAACCAATATTTGCATTTTATAACTTAATACTTGGTATAACCCCCATTATTATCAATGCAATTAAGTAATCGTTGACGCATGGATCCCACAATATTGAAGCATATATCTGTTCCCCTTAGATTTTCCCATATTTCCATGCAATGCAACTTCAACTGCTCATCAGATCGCTCATTCCGTGCTTCCCATCGCTGTATCATCAAACCCCATAGGTTTTCTATGGGGTTGAGGTCAGGAGATCGTGCTGGCCAAGGAATAACTTTTATGTCCGGGTGTTCATTAAACCACTCACGCACAGTGCTCGCCCGATGAATTGGGCAATTGTCCTGGACAAAAGTTATCTCCTTAAACTCATCAGCAGGGTAAACGTTGCGCACAGTGGGTAACATGACATCACTTAATACGTCAACGTAAGTCGAGCTGTTGGCGCGAGGAGGAATATATTCAAGTTCCCCTGGCCCTGCTGCACTCATCCACCCCCACATGTTAACTGTGATTCGACCTGATTCTGTATTGGGGACTATGTTTTCTTCACACCATCGTGTATTATTCTTACGCCATAAATGAAGTCTCCCTTTTTGGCTGGATTTAAATGTCTTTTCGTCTGAAAATATAGTCGTGTCCCAGTTGAAGTCTAAGTATTCGCGGGCAAAACGTAAACGTTCTTGTTTATGTTTTTCCGTCAAATATGGTTTTTGAGCTGGTTTTCGATGATGTAAACCTTCTGCGTGGAGTACACGGCGAACGGTTCGTAAAGACGTGTCGAATAATTCGGCAAAACATCTTGTCGGTATGAAACCACTTGTTTCATATTCGCTGACCATGTGCTGTCGCTGCGCCTCTTTTATGAGCTGGGGTCTTCCGCTTCGCTTTCGACTGGCAAGGCTACCCTCTTCCTCATGTCTTTTCACCCACCGACTCACAGTATTTCTCTAAAACTAAAAAGGAGTAGTGTTAGGCTATTTAGCAAAATACTAGTAGATTAAAACGTTTAAAAAAAATAACTACTAGGATCAGGAGTTAGGTACTTATACTTTAATTAGATGTTTGATAAAATAATTAAATCATAATACTCACACTCAGTCCAGTAGTTTCATCAGATATTTGTGATATTTTAAGTCCGCTTTTACGCAGCGCAATAATATTCGCTTTCATTTCAATATTTATATTTGCTTGCATTTCGAAATGAACTTTAACACCGCTAATATATTAAATACACGTCACTAACCCACAATAACAACCAACCAACAACGTTCTATTTAGTCGCGGTGAATGAGTCGTAAGTTAACTGCATCTGTCTACCTTAATATCATTGTTTATTTAGGTTTCTGTGGGTATAATCATAAAGTTTTACGAG
Organism: Agrochola circellaris; assembly: GCA_914767755.1. Lineage (NCBI taxonomy): Eukaryota > Metazoa > Arthropoda > Insecta > Lepidoptera > Noctuidae > Agrochola > Agrochola circellaris. The sequence continues at coordinate 16,095,479 of OU611850.1, read as the reverse complement.
TTAAGTGAACAAGACGAACGTTACAAGGAACTAGACGAGTGATTTTTAAAACTAAAAAAAAACTATCACCGCGCGTGTGATTTGAACCCGCGACTCGCTACACATGAACGCGCCAACCCAAACTCGATAACCGATTAGCTATCATGCCATACACCAGAATGTTTGAATTTATGAAGTACAATAATTTGTAAACTAATGAGAGTGTGTGTGTCTATAGTATAGAAATGACTTATTATAAGAAGGTCGTAAGTTAAAGCGAAGTGTCAATCTATTCGTTTGTGAGGTTGCTACTGCACTTATGACCGCTACTGTACATTGGTGATTTTTTTTCTATCGTATAATAGTATATTATGCAATTAGTGAATAAAAGACGGATTTAAAGCGAGGGCCATTGATGAATCACGAGCAAGTGAAGGATTCTAAAGGCTGAATCACGACCGAAGGGAGTGATTCATGATGATTGAATCACGAGCGTAGCGAGTGATTCAAGTGTTAGAATCCTGAACGACGCGAGTGATTCATGGCCCTCGATATAAATCCATTTTATTCATGAGTTGCATACTATACTTTATACCATGACTACGAGAAAAAGAAAGATTTAAGCGAAAATAGACATTTAATTAAGAAAAAAAACCGGCCAAGTGCGTGTCGGACCACGCACATTGAAGGGTTCCATAGTTGGGATAAATTTATCCCAAGAACAAACTTAACATTGTAGTTGAAAAACATTTTCTCCCATACGGAATGTATGGGGAGATCATATTTATCAATCTGCAAATTTAAGTTGGTCGATTATTACTCGTTAACCTATAAAGCCTACTTAGCTGTGATAGTTTTCCTTTTAATTTCGTTATATTTACTACTGCTGTGATTTTTTTCACAAATCCAAGTACAACCATTTAGCTGGCAGGGGGGGGGACACTTGACTCTAACAAAAAATTTCAGTTAAAAGCTTAATATTTCGCAAACGAATCCCTTAATCCAAAAATGGTTTTCACAAACTCCCAATATTTTTGAACGACCTTTCCAACAATACCCCATACCACGGGGTAGATGAGAAAAAAAAATACCCCCACTTTAAGTGTAGGGGAGGTACCTTAAAAACCTTTTTTTTTCTTGATTTTATTTTACCACTTTGTCGGCGTGATTAATATGTATACATATGCCAAATTACAGCTTTCTAGTACTAACCGTCTCCGAGCTAAGCCGCGGACAGACAGACGGACATGGCGAAACTATAAGGGTTCCTTGTTTACTACGGAACCCTAAAAAGGAAGGTTAAACTAATTAAAATGTACATTACAATTGAAACAATTACTAAAATTAAGAGTAATTTTCTTATTATTGTTATTAGGATGGTCAACTTGTGAAGCGCTATATATTTCCTGTGTATCGAGTATTTTTTCGCAAGGAGGTTGTATAGCATTTAGACGGAGGTCGAATATGTTGGTGTGTTCTAAATTCAAACACCAAAATAGTGATTAAAAGAGCTTTTTATTCACTGTTTTCAGTGAATAAAATGAGCTTTTTAGAGGGGGAATGGTATAAAATTAGTTTTATGATGTTTTCAACACACTCTCTTGCTAGTAAATTATATCCTGAAGAATATCATATATTTTTCTGATTTTGTTTACTGCAGTGGATCATACACTTTTAGGCATTATATTATTATGCACTTAAGTCCTTTAGTCCGGAAGTAAATTGGCTAATATATTTCGTCCCATCGATTTACATTTTCAAACTCAAACTCAAACTCTTTATTGCATTCATGTGTACATTTAGGTGTTACATTTATGTTCCAACATGAAACCCGGTTAGGGCACGGCAACATAATATACGTAGGTATATAATAAATTGGACAAAACAAGCACCCAGTGCAAGTTTGTTAAACAAATATAATTATTTTCAATAATATTACTAGTATTAATTTATGTAGTTATTTTAATTAATATCATGAGGTTATTAAAATATTTTATTTACGTATATTAATTATAATATTTTATTAATTTGTATTTATTATTTTATTTTATTAATTTGTATTAATTATTATATTTTATTAATTTGTACTAACTATTATATTTCATTAATTTGTATTAGCTGTTGTATTTAATTAATTTATATTTTTTAATTATTTTTTCTAAGTATTATGCGACCGAGTAAAAGCAGTGTTGTGTAAGATATTCTTTTAATTTTCTGTTAAAGTTATGGAATTTGGATTTAACGTCCCATAAAACAAGAACAACATTGTCTATACGTATCAACAGCCATGCGATTCTGTAAACATCTCACCGTGAAAACTTGGGTGAAGTGAGCTGTCAATAGTGTCAATCCCTGTGGAATGACAGCTCACTCCACGCTCACTTCACCTAAGTTTTCACGGTGAGATGGTTACAGAATAGCACTGCAGGTATAAAGTTAACAGATTTTGTTTGATATGGAAAACATGTGTCGCTTCTTTCCTTTGATTAATAATTCTCAAAGGTTTTGTTGTTTACGAAACAGTTATACCTACTGGGATTGACACCAAAATTCAAGAAAGGAAATCTGGAAAAAAAAACAGTTTGAAAGGTTCCAAACATAAAATAAAACAGAGAAAAATCCGGCCAAGTGCGAGTCGGAGTCACACACGAAGCCGTACCAGCGTTATTGGGTATTTTAGTAATAAGTATATTGCAACACCAACATTAAATGTAATTTGTTACATTATCTGTGGCAACACAGCCCTTCCAATTGTGACACTGGTCGAATATAGACGTGAAAATTACTTGTCCGCCTTTTTTATTCACTATTCGGAACCACGCTACCAGCACCTCATCACCCACCACCACCTCCACCAGCTAATACACCGCTGCACAAGCCTACAATATTTAACACTAAGTACATATTTTTTTTTTTTTTATATTTTACTAAAAGAATAACTAAGTAGGTATTATTAATGTCAAATTAATTTGCATGCCTTAAACAGGTAAAATATGGACTGGTCATGAACCACCTACGTTTACAACAGCCGACGTATTCTGTAAATAAAAAACTCACCGTGAAGACATAGGTGAAGTGAGCTGTCAATAGTGTCAATCTCTAGAATTAGGTGATTGCACAGCACACTCCACGTTCACTTCACCTAAGTTTTCACGGTGAGATGGTTAGAGAATAGCACTGCTGGTAACACCTGAGTTTTCTGCAAAAAAAATATTATTATATGTACTCATTAACATTTCGCCAGTTATGTTTAAGTCCCATGTAATAGGGGGCGAGCCTGTTGCCATCAGCCGGGCACACAACCAGACTCCGGACTGCTACTGAGAAATTCCTGATGAAAAAACCCGATAACACTTTGCCCGACCCGGGAATCGAACCCAGAACCTCATGATCAGCAGTAGCGCTTGCGATCAAAAAACAAACGAGGAAGTAAAAAAAAAAAAACTTATATAATAACTAGCTATGCCCCGCATAAGTCTCGATCTCGTGAGAATTTCGGGATAAAAATCATATGTATCCTATGTCCTATTCCAAGTCATGGTCTACCCGTGTGCCAAATTTCATCCAAATCCGTTCAGCCGTTTTAGCGTGAAAGCGTAACAAACAAACAAACACACTTTCGCATTTATAATATTAAGTTAGGATTATATAAATAAAAATCCGTTGCTTTGGTAGCCTCGAATGTTTCTTCTAATGTTATTAGAACAGGCTAGAAGACTAAGAAAAATTGCTTGAGAAAGTAAAATATCGATGTACCTACCTTCTTATAAGGTGCCTTTTTATACCATATTCGAATTGATATTATTTCTACTTAAAAGGAATATCAACATTACGTCCTTTCAGAATAACTACTATTATTTTACAAATGTTCGATTAATCCGAGTTCAATTCGAATTTATTGTCTGATTAATCCGAATAAGGTCTCTAAGGTCTGTCTAACTAAAAAAATTACCGGAAAAACTGAAAATGGTTTTTCTATCAATTAATGAAATTTTGACAGGACACGTTTGTCGGGTCAGCTCGTTAGTCATAAATAACGAATATCAATTTTATTTTCAATTTTCTTTTAATTAATTTTCATTTACAATTGTTTATTTTATTTTTCGTTTAATTTTAATTAATTTTCAATTATTTATTTCGAGTTTATGTTGTATTGATCTCATCATGACTAGACATAGTTTATAGATAATGTTTTTTTTTAAAATAAATAAACTAAACTCAGCTATCTGTGGCCTACCTGAACAAGTATGTAGCTCCCCTAAGCGATCGCTTTCAGCTAGATAAATATTACAGTAGATAAATATTTAAAACCAACTTTCGTAGAATTTTAATATCTCTGAGTGAGTTCAACTCTTGCTCCAAGTTTGAGTGGACGGTCTTAAACCAGAATATTAAATTACAAGAAGCGAGGTGTACCGGGATCCGGGATCATAGACTGACATCTGATGCTTTTTAAAAACATCAGAAGTATTTAAAACAATTATACGATGGCTTCCTTGGTTACCTGCTTCGCTTAACGCGAGTTTTTCTGTAAAAATATTTTACTAAGATTTAATTTCGTTCAATGGAGAACCTTACCATTTCTTTTAAGTTTAATTAGTTTGTACTTTATCGTCAACATTTAAAAAATAAGTTGCGTTAGGTTATGGAGCATCCGGGAGGACACGGCGCGGCACACGCTGGCAGAGTGTGCCGCTTGGGAGGAGCCGCGGCGTGCCCTCATCTCAGAAGTAGGCAGTGACTTGTCACTCCCCCCCCTGACCCGAGGAGGCCCGCGGTGGCGGGCCGTCACCAGCCAGGGGTTGCGGAAGATTATTTCGTTTCCGCGACCCCCGGCGTAGAAGTGAGTCGGAACACCGGGGTGGTTTTTAGTCAGTAAGAGTCTGACAGACCCCTCCGCCCGCCCCAGGGTGGAGGACATCCATGAAGATTTTCCAGCCCGGAAAAAAAAAAAAAAAAGTAAGGTTATGGAGATGGTTACTTAGTCTAATTACTTTAAGGATCTAAGTTACTTAACTATGTAATTAATTGTTAACCCTTTTTGTCTCCTTAAGTATTAGGATTACGACATACTATGGTGATTAATACTATGGTGTTTAGAGCTGATTTCTACCACCCCTTAGTTTATATACCCGCCGGTCGATTCTGTAAAAATATCACCGTGAAACTTAGGTGAAGTGAGCTGTCAATAGTATTAATCCCTAGCATCCTGCCGGTTGATTCTGTGACAGTGACAGCTCACTTCACCTAAGTTTCAGGGTGATATTTGTACAGAATCGACCGACAGGTAGATATATTATTAGGCAAGGTTGGCATAAAACAATGAAGTTTTTTTAAAACACACAAAATTGTCTGTACACCTACAAAGTTATACTGGCATGCGACGACGGCTTTACCTTGACCATTTTTGTACCTATGTCTTGATTTATGTTTGAAATATTTTCTTGGTTCATACTTTTTAGAGCGTGATTTTTCAGTAGTCGAGTTTTAGTTTTTGAACTTACTTTTTATTTAAATTATGAATTTATTCAAGAAACTATTTGGATTTGTATTTAAAAATACTTTTTTATTACTTTATTTATTCAAACAAATTCAAACAGTAACAATTAAAATTATAAAATAACTAAGGACCTTATAACCTCATTTACTTTCGACAAGAACACTCAGGTCGTCTGTGTTTTTGTCGGAAGAGGGCGTTTCCTAACGTAAGCGGTCGTCGCCCGAATACGTGCATCCTAACCAAAATCAATTGTACGTACAAACGCAACTTGATTGATCACGCGACTATGTCATAAATCCATGCAATAAAAGAGTGTGACGCTCGCTTTGGATTAGAACGCGGCCGACGCGACTCTTCTATTCGGCGAACCTGATCGCGTCGTCTCGTCGACAGAGGGCACGTTCGGGGATTCCGAAAAAATATGAGACAAATGAACGTGGTCATGAACATGATCACGGGGTTAGAGATACAAAAGAAATGGCTCGATTGGACGTTGGACGAGGAGTGGCGTTGGATCCAACATTGGGACCAACATGTCGAGCCGGCGTTACTCATGAATGCGTCTCACAAGAAATTATGAAACAACAATTTTTAATATTAATTTCTAAAATTTTTTTTCCTAAAAATAATAACTATAAGTAGCTACTCTTCATAAGTCAGCTCCGTGTTCTGTCGTCGAATGGACCGTGTTCTGTTGACGATTGCGTAGAATCGCGCCGACTCGCGCGGTGTGCGCGTGCGGTTCACATCGGAGAAATCCAGCGAATGCGTTGAAAAACCGCCTCACGGGAAACACGCTCGCAAATTGCCCGTGTGATTTAAGGCCCTTTGTAGGTACCAAAGCAGAACACGTGAATCGAATTATCATCACGATATTTTAAAACAAGTTTAAAATATCGTGATGATAATTCGAACTCCTCGAGTATTATGTAGGTGATCGAACAGTGGGATAGGAGTGGGCAGATTTTTTTTTTTTCTAATTCTGAAATACAATGTTTCGATCTAATTGAGGACGGTAGCCCTCGGTCGCACTTTTCTTGAAATCGGGTAACCCTACTGAAACGATCGAAAAAGCATTTTCAGTGCTAAATCAGCGTGATACTATGTTATGTAATATGTATATCACATGATTGAAATGCAAATTGTAATTAGTTAACTTACCTTAATACAACCGCACTGATTAGATTCATTTTTGGTAGTAATTAATTGTTGGTGAACCTAATAAAATAAATAAAAACCCCACCTACTGTAGCATTGCAGTATATTATCGTGTGTGCCTTTTAAAGCTTTCGCAGACAGGCGCGACGTGACTCTGGTGGAACAATTTCTATGAAAATTTCACGGAAATTGTTTTACCAGTTGTCGCGCCTGTCTGCTGAGCCTTACCCACGGCCTATTTAAAAGCGGATTGTTCGAACTGTTTGTTCGGTGAACCTGCACGCGTGGTCGCGCCGACAGAGGGCGCTTTCCAGTTTTCGGGACAAGAAGAGACATATGCACGCGACTGATCACATATTCGAGCGACGGTTGCTTTTAAATACGACGCGGCCTTAGCATAGTAAGCTAAACCTGCTTTGATTAGAAGTGAGTTACTTCTACTCTTAATTATAAGTATTAAAGTACCTACGTTATTTGATTATTTTAGATTGGTTTTGACAACTTTTTTGACCGATGAGTTTGTCCATGACTGTACCCCGTGTCTCTATCCCGTAAGAATCTCGAGATAAAAAGTATTCTATGTCCTAAACCAGGTCATGGTCTACCCATGTGCCAAATTTCATCCAAATCCGTTCAGCCGTTTTAGTTTGAAAGCTCCAAACAAATGTAATCTTTTCTCTTTATAAAGTTTAATAAGCTTTGCGGAAAGTTAAGTTATTAAACCTCACACCACTTAAAAATATGAGAGCAAAAATAATTGGAAGCCAAACATGGGACGAGCCCATGTGCAGCCTCAATTCCCAATAAAAGCCGTTGACGAAGTGTTATCATCATATAATTTATCAACACGTCACTCATACGCGAAGCGACGACGTCATCGGTGACATCACGGGTATTATAAAGGAGACAATAAAATATTGGGAGCGAAGGGAATGTACACGATTTTTATTTTAGCCTTTGATGGAGACTAATAAATGGCGGCTGGATGTTTTTATGTACCAATATAAGCCAAAAGGCTCGGCACAAACGAGCCACCAACCACAGCCACCCACATGCTTCGTTATATGTTTTGAATGGATTGATGGTCGCACACGTGTGGCCGGTGGGGGGCACCCAATACAGCAGTTTTCAACATCGAAGGGGCGACAGCCGCCGATGGCTGTGGTCGGTGGTTCGTTTGTGCCGTTGTCAAAGAGTTAAGCTTTGACACAAGAGCCATTGCAACTTTCTGTCTACGATGAATATTGTACTGCCCTGCTAAGCCGAAAGGCGGTATCTCTGCGATACGCCCTTTTAGTTTTTTTTTATACCATTCAATAGCTATAATAATTTCGCATCTAATGGTATAAGCTACATACCGCTATCTAACTTTAAACATTAAAAAACCACTCAGAAGTTCTTTATATCCTTATGTTTCCTTAAATTACAATTGAGATACCTCCATTCGGCTTAGCAGGGCAGTGTATGTGCCATGCTTCTGGTATTTATTTAAACTTCTCGCAAACAATAAGGTACAAAGGCGTATTGAAGATTAAATGGTGAGGTTTAAACGGCGCATCATACATGCGCGTGATTCACCGCGGAAACGCGCGTAGTGTCGGGGTACCGAACCCGTACGCGACGCCCGTTGCGCGTCCTTCAGTCTCCTCAGCTCACAGACGGGCTCCACCACGGGCATTCCTTTGTAATCCTAACTTATCCTATTCTAAGTTCTTTTTGTGTAAATTTCACAGACGTGATGAGTACAAGTCATACTTCAAGTAACAACAGTAACGACTGATAGTCGCTGACCCCAATAAAAAATCATCAATTTTTTTTGTCGTTTTCTGAATATCGATACCTATCACTGCTGCGTAGTTACACTAGATAATTTAATTTGACCCTGTACAGAAACTAGCCTTTTATATGGGGACACAGTACATTGCTTGGTGGCAATACTAAACACGATGAAGTACTTTGTACTATCGTAGTTCTCGGGAAGAATCCTTTCACAAAAACTCTTTTATCATGGAAAAAGTTATTTTGTAACTTTATCTTGATTGAAGAGAGGGTCTAGTTTTATGAACGGAAGTAGGCGTTCGTTTGTTCAGAAGGGTAAAAGGTTAATCATTCTCGGTTGCTATGCCAAAAAATAACTTTTTTCTACCAATGAATGGTCGGTTTTTGCCGAGTTTCCATGAAATTCGCAGTCATTTCTCTTCAGTTTTGTTATTAAAAGAACAGTGAAAAGCTCTAGATAATTCTTTAATTTCTAAAGCATATGAATGACCTAATTGAAATAAATGACTTGAATTAGTCAGTTTGCAACCAGGAATAATAATATTTAAAAAAATTGTTCATGACTTTGTCCTCTAAAGGGCGCCATATTGATATAATGTGACGTCACATAGCCTATAACCAGCGGACGATCTAGACGCTTCCAACGATACCTCATTTGTCAAATTATGAATCAGTAGTTTACAAGTTATGAGGTAAAGATGGACATACATACATACTTACAAACATACATACATACATACCGGTCAAAATCATAACCCTCCTTTTTGCTACACCGTAGTTGGGTAAAAATTAAAAACTGTCAAAGTGCTTCGATCCTTATTTTACACTTTGAGGGACACTTAACGCCTGTAGGCGCTATACCAACACCACTTATATTGTATCTCCTCCAGTGTCCTTGAATGCGTTAATGGTAGTTTCACTCCAAGGCGACAGAATAACAGTTTTATCGAACCCGTGACACGTCGCGTAGATGCCAATCTTTCAGCCTTTGCGCCAACCATGTCGTCCTTCACCTCTATCATCTATCGTGAGTCTACCGCTAAACACTAGTACACAGTAGTTTGTAACATATTTATGTATTGTTATACCTATTTAGTTATAATGCATTAGAATGTTTTTTTTTAATTTTTCCTTTGTTCCTCTCGAATAGAGCACCTGCCATGTAATCTCTTCACCACCCTTGGTTGACTGGTAGAGAATGCCTAAGGCATTAAGTCCGCCTTTGTACTTTTTTGAGTGTGAAAAGTTTAAATAAATAAATAAACACTGTCCTACTAAGTAGTAAACTTTTAACAGATATTTCAGTTACATAAATTATATTTATTTCTCTAAAATACATACTAATGGTTTAAAATTAGATGAGTTCGGTGTTTCCTATCTGACTCAAGGCATTAATTTCAAATAAACCAATTACAGGTACTTTTGAATTGGGAGAGGCAAGAGTCGCGCCCTCGCGCCCCTAGTCGCCGCAGGAGACGCTCCGGGCGTCGGGAGTCGAGAGCCGACTTCTGGCCACCGTAGGCGCGGGGTTGCGGACGCTGAGCAATGGGTAGCTCACCGTCCGATAGGGACCAGGCCCGAGTCGACGGCGCGTTGTGTTCCACGCGCGCCTCAAAGAGATGTCAGCACCAACTGACGGGGTCCGGAAGGGCCAATGCGAGTTTATCCGAAAGGGATATCGCGACCCCGGCACACAGGCAACGGAAGGAATACGGGTGGGTTTTAGTCAGTAAAAGTCTGACACGCCCTCCCGCTCCGCCCAGAGCCAGAGAAGTTATTTGATAATTTCCAAACTTCAAAAAAAAAAGAAGGTACTTTTGAATTGTCAAGAAAGATGAAGCTAGTTGCCCATTCCAAAGCGTAGAAGGTTCCTATGAAGAACAACGGGCATGAAACTCCACGGACACTCTTTTAAATCAGAATATTTGTTACATCATTCATGTTGAAATTATACATGTAAGAACAATGTAGAAAGACGTGCATGTTAAAAGAATCAGTAATAACAATATAAAAACAAAAACAATTCAAAAATTAAAATAAGCCGTGGCAGCTAAGAGATGACCAGTCCCCTTTGACAGCGCCCGTTCACGAACATGATGCATGGATCAGCACCATTTAGCTCAACCATTTTGAAGGGAACTTAATGATCCAACTCTGAGAAGAAAGACCGAAATAAACTCAGAGGTCAGGCTTTTTTAAAGTCCAGACATAATTTTGGTCAGGCCATATATTGGGCTAGGCCATTTAACAAAACGAACTCCAAACATTGCAACTCCATACCATATATATTGTTGTTATCATTCCTGATGCTGAAACTGCTCTCATCATACGCAGCAGGTACTGTTAGCTTAGGATAATGGTACTTTACGAGGTGGTTGCGAGGGAAATTGAAAAAGTTTCGTCTTTCTCAAGAGGGGCTCGCCGACTGCGCCCAGTCTGGGAGGGTACTGTGTTTACGGGTGAAAGTAAAGTCTGGGAAAATAAGTACGAATTGTTTTGTAAATATAATTGATGGAGATTTTGAGTACTGGGTAGATTTTTCTCAAACGACTTAATTATGAATGGGACTTGTAGCATATCAGACAAAATGAGGGGAGTTTCAGGTATGTACCGTCAATTAAATAAATTGCTAAAATTGACACCAATTGATGTCAATTTGCCGCGTTAAGAGCGTTTATTCTGAAAGTTGACAACGTCGCAAATAGCTGTCAAAAATTTACCTGTTTTGATTAATTTGACAATATTATTGTATGAAAATATGAAACGTGGCTAACTAGCAAACTGGAATACTAATAATGAATTGCAATTATAACACTGATTTTGATGTTGTAACCGTTTTAGGTGTAAAAAAGGCATTTGGAAATTTTCCAAATACTTTTTTAACATCTAAAACTAAATATTCGGTGTTACGATATTAATGATTGCATTTCATAATCAATATTTCAGTTCACTAGTTAACCACATTTCATATTTCCATACAGTAATATTGCCAAATTAATTGAAACTGGTCAATATTTGACTGTAATTTGCGACGTTGCCAACTTTTAGGATAAGCGCTCTTAAAGTAATTTCATACAACTGTCAAAGAAGGGAAAATATAGTGATTTAAATATACGGGCAATTTAAGTTGGTGGGGTTGGTTGCCGATCCCTTCGGGCTATACAACCATAATATTTTATGTATTGATTTATTATCATTTCATCTGTATCATCGAAGTCTATTGATATTAGGTATTACCGTATTTCTAAACTACAATGATGAATTTAATGATGGTCTGGCCGTTTGAGTAGTTGATACGGCCTACCCAAATATCCTTTCTTTGGTATTGTTCGTCGAGTTGAGCTCCTTCAGTTCTGAGTTGAGCTCCACGATTACTGACAAATGCTTGCACTGACTGGACAGGTCCACTCAAATCTGTGTGGTTTTTTCCTGAAAGGACAATTTCAGACACTGATCTTACATGGTCCTCATATGACTTGACCAAGATTATGTCTGGACTTTAAAAGAGACTACGACCTCTGAGTTTGTATCGGCCTTTCTTCTCAGAGTAGTCAGATAGGAAACACCTACCTCATCTAGCTTATTTTTAATATGTTTTTATATGACGTGTAAAAGTGATTCCGATATCCTATTTACAGAATAAATAATTTCATTTAATTTAATTTAATTTCAAACTACTTATTTATCAAACTATTTGACAAGTCTAGGATATGGAAGTTCTCACACGCTTCCTAGTTAGATGGTAAGCTTTTTTGTAAGCTGTGGAAGGAAGATTACGCAAATATGAAGTCAGAACTGCGTGGCTTTACGGGAATGTTAGGGAAAATTGCATACAACTTCGAGTCGTTCATTTCCCTTGACACCAGTAAACTTGACATCACTATAATTGGTGTCACGGGGAATGACAGATATCACTATACCCCTTGACAACACCGAAGTGATTTTCCACTCAACTGCTATTTATGTATAACATAATTTGACAAATATGACGTTGTAATGTAGGTATTTTATTTAAGTTTTTCATTCATAGGTTTTGAGTTGGTTAATTAATTGTGTATCTTAAATGAACATTAGGTAACCGACTGTTTTTTTAGATACCGAGTATTTCCAGGCAATGCTTAAGATCTATCTTGCTTATGGGGGTCCAAAGGTAGACTAAAAAATAACTTGAAGGGAATGGATTGCTGTTCGTCATACCTTCTCGCCCTGAGGCCCTGAGGTGGATTGGACCACCTGGCAGGTGTGGTTATCATGTCAAAAGTAGCTTACATCGTCATTAGGTCGTTAGTTAACAATTTGTAGCAGACGAATAATTGGTTTTCAGTTCCATAACAAGAGGATGTAACCCCTTCCTCTTAATATATTAATGTTTCCTAGTCACCGTGGATGGGTAGCTAACCTATTTTTATAGAAAACTAGCTTTTGACCGTGGTTTTGCCCGCGTGGGGTAAAATATCACTATATACACTACCGGTAGTACATTATCGGGATTAAAAGTACTCTATGTGTTAATCCAGGTAAACAATGTATTAATTCCTTAACTCTATTGGTTTACGTCGTGGTTGGTTACGTCGTAATCTATTCTGTTTCTTTTGCTTATTTTTACTCGAGTTTATCATCTTTTTTTTTTTATGCACGTGTTTCTGTGACAAATAAACTTATTTTTCTTTCTTTCTTACGTGGCGCACGCCGGTAGAGCTCCCAGTCAGCATGATTTTTTCCAACACCTTCAACAATCATCATCATATTTCAGTCAATTTACACAAAACCTTCATGAATTATATAGCTAATTACTCAGCGTGACTTTGCGGAAATCCATTATAAAATACAATAGACGACGTATATTTACCTGATAACGATTCTAGCCGAGGTGGGCGGCAGTAATCCTGTATAAGTGGGGTTGGCGGGCGAAGTGGCTCACACTGCGCTCGACGCTTGACGTGTCCACACGTCGGGTCCGAGTTCGCAACAAGTCAATCGCCTTCCTGAGGATGCCTCGTTGAGAGGTGAAACACGTTTCGATTTCTTACGGGTTCTCTATGACTCTTTAAGAACAGTTAGGTATGTGGATTAAGTTACTAAATATACGTTGTCTATTGTATTTTATGAATTAGGTATATACTAAAGCCTTCCTCATGAATGACTTCATTCATTGGTGAAAACCGAATGAAATTCCGTTCGATACCTTTTGAGTTTACCACGTTCACACAGACAGACGCGCCGGAGGGACTTTGTTTTATTGTATAATAATATGTAGTGATGTCTAGGCTTACACATAATTAGCCACTTGGATTGGGCATGCGAATCTAAGATCACAATATACTATGAATTAGATATAAAAGATAATGAAACAAGTTTGAGAGAAACTTTGTAAGGACTCGGGCCCCTCAAGGACGCGAGTCCTCACAAAGTTATCGTCTATCTCTAGCGGTTTATCAATTTATCCAAAACACATTATAACAACTTTTCAATTTCCCTTATATGCGGGTATTCGTTATATGGTGACCAAGTGTGGGTATTGATTTCCCGAGACTGTCTAAAATGGTTCAATGGGACTCAATTCTTCGACATCCTAATTAATCCATACTAATATTATAAATTCGAAAGTAACTCTGTCTGTCTGTATGTTACCTTTTCACGAACCTACACCACTTACCTAAACCACTAAACGGATTTCGATAAAATTTGGCAAGGAGATAGATGGTATCCTGGTGAAGGACATAGGGTACTTTTTGTCTCAAAAATAATCTTAGGGGGGTGATATAGGGGATGAAAGTTTGTATGGGAAATCCAGCATTTCTTAAGTTAGACATATGAAAATTCAAATTTATGCTTTTAGTAAGAAATAAAGAACTACACCTTTCAGCGTTTTTGTAAAATCACCCCCCAAAGGGGTAAAAAAGGGGATGATTTTAAAATTCACATGTAATATTGGTTTTTTGTCTTCTCTTCAAGTGCATTAAGGTATTGGAAATATAGTCATAGTCCGTAACTTGAATTAAGTCTTTATTTCATTAAAATCAGCCCAGTCTGTCAAAAGTTATTACAATTTAAAGTCATAAACTAACCCTTCTAATATGTAGGTGTTGAATGGCGGCACTAGAGTAGGTATTACAAATTAATGCTGATAATAATAGTAAAATGATATTAGAATCATATAAACCTGTTTTATTTAAAACCGGACCAAGTGTGAGTAGGACTAGCGCCCTGAGGGTTCCGTCTCAAAGCTGTGCTTGCTTGGTCGGAATTTCCAAATCTGGATTGAAGAATAAACTTAACTTTTCAATTGAAAAATACTTTTAACGGAGTAAGTATACCTAATAAAATACTGACTAAATGTTACTTCAAGACACGGCCTATGAATTTGTGATACTAGATTGAAGAACAAACTTAACTTTGCAGTTCATATATAAATTATCAATTTTCGGATTTTCCTCTTTAGTTGACATTGCTTCCCGTTCAACTTCATGCTGCTGGGCCAACAGGAAGTACCAAATAGACTGGTTTATTTGCGAGTGTCAAAATATGCGGCATAAATAACCATATTTACAACACCGAGACACTGACTGAAAAAGAGGGAGAGAGAGAGATAGAGATAGAGAGAGAGGGTGAAAGAGAAGGAGAAAGAGAGGGAGAAAGAGAGGGAGAAAGAGAAGGAGAAAGAGAGGGAGAAAGAGAGGGAGAAAGAGATAGTGGGAGAAAGAGAGAGAGAGGGTGTGAGGGAGCGAGAGGAAGAAAGAGAGAGAGATAGAGGGAGAGGGAGGGGGAGAAAGTTCGAGAGATAGAGGGAGAGAGAGAGGGAGGATTGTAGCTAGCGGCGGTCAGTTCAGTTTTTGAAATGAAATGAAATGAAATTGTTTATTCTGTAAATAGGATATCGGAATCACTTTTACACGTCATATAAAAAAAATATTAAAAATAAGCTAGATGGGGTCGGTGTTTCCTATCTGACTACTCTGAGAAGAAAGCCCGAAACAAACTCAGAGGTCGTAGTCTCTTTTAAAGTCCAGACATAATCTTGGTCAAGTCATATGAGGACCATGTGGATTAGTGTCTGAAATGGTCTTTTGAGGAAAGAACCACACAGATTTGAGTGGACCTGTCCAGTCAGTGCAAGCATTTGTCAGTAATCGTGGAGCTCAACTCAAAACTGAAGGAGCTCAACTCGACGAACAATACCAAAGAAAGGATATTTGGGTAGGCCGCATCAACTACTCAAACTGCCAGACCATCATTAAAACTAACTGACAAAGAAAAAATAAAAATAAAATATCCACATAGTCTCACATTCAGAATAATTAAAATAATGTAATACTTTACAAAGTAATCGTGTGCAGGTTGAATATAATTTTCAACAATGTCAATATGTATATAAAACTGGTTTATTGTGATGAATAGTTAAAATGTAAAGTTTTATGGTTTTCACAAGGCTTGGCAGAGCGAGCAGCTCAATCCCAAGATTTTTTATCTTCTAAATAATCTGAAATTTTATAGTACCCTTTTTTACAAAGTTTGATTTTAATACAGTTTTTAAATCGTTTAATGGGTAAGTTTCGAAAGTCAATGGGAAGTTTGTTGTAAAAGCGTATACATTGACCCATGAACGAGTTGCCTACTCTGTGGAGACGTGTGCGATGTACAGCAAGGTTGTGTTTATTCCTGGTATTTAAACTATGAATATCGGACATTTTCTTAAAATTTGATATATTTTTGTGTTCATACAATAGGTTTTCAAAAATATATTGTGAGGCTACAGTCAGAATATTTATTTCTCTAAATTTCTCCCGATGGGAATCTCTTGGACCGAGGTTGTAAATGGCTCGAACAGCCCTTTTCTGTAGAACAAAGATAGTATTAATGTCCGCACAGGTTCCCCAGAGAAGAATCCCATAAGACATAAGACTATGAAAATAACGAAAATAAACAATTCTAGCTATTTCTACGTCAGTTATCTGTCTAACTTTTTTAACAGCATAGGCGGCGGAACTAAGCCTTTCTGACAGTTTTTTTATGTGTGGGCCCCATTGTAATTTACCGTCAATAGTTATTCCAAGAAAAACTGTTGAATCAACAGGGTCCAACAGCCTGACATTTGGCGTTGAAAAGTTGGGTTCCGTACCCTCCGCTGTCCGTCTGTCTGTCTGTCAGGACTTGGAAGTTTCAAAACTTCAAAGTCAAGAGAACGTAGACCTAAGTTTTTGATATCTATTTCAACTTGATGCCTCGGTTTCCTGAGAAAAAGGGTCTCGACAGACAACGAAGTCATCCTTTAAGGGTTTAAATTTTTCATTTTGAAGTAAAGAACCCTAAAAGAGATTTATTATCTGCCTGTTACCTTTTCATGCCGTAACGGCTGAACGGATTTAGATGAAAGGCAGACCTGGGTTAGGACATAGGATACTCTGAATCCCGGTAGCATGTTCCTGGGGGATATTTTCCGACATCCACGCGGGCGAAGACGCGGGCACAAGCTAGTATTATAAATGCGAAAGTGAGTTTGTTTGTTTGTTACGCTTTCACGCTAAAACGGCTGAACGGATATGGATGAAATTTGGCACATGGATAGACCGTGACCTGGCGAAGAATATAGGCTATCCTGGATTGCAGACGAAGTCACATCCTTTGGAAGGGGCGACTAGAATCAATTCAATTATTAGTAAATTTTGATGTTCAAAAGTGCCTTACAAGGGCCTATTTGAAATAAATGATTTGACTTTGACTTCGCGGGCAACATCTAGTTCTACTATAAAGTTTTCCGAAAAACACCAAATAATTCTTACTGAACCCATCGAAGGCCATATGTCCTTCGGGACCAACCCTGAAATCACGAAGAAAAAGTCAGCTGTTCCCTTCATTATAACGAGCTATGCGAACATAAATGTATGGAACAGCAGATTTTTTTTCGCGATTTTAGGGTTGGACCCATAGTGATAGTTGTTCATAATGACCCCTTAAGAGGATGCAAACGAATTAAATGTCACATTGTATATATATCATTATTATTTAGTACTGCCTCTTTGGTCTAGTGACTAGAGGTCGCAACGGCTACTGCATGAGGTCCTAGGTTCGATTCCTTGGTTGGGCAAAGTGTGATTGGGTTCTATCATCAGGAATTTCTCAGTGGCAGTCCGGAGTCTGGATTTGTGCCCGGATGATGGCAATAAACTCGCCCCCATGGACTTAATCATGAGTGGGGAAACTGTGGGTGGTCTTGTATGTACACGTCTGCCTAACCCGTCGATGCAAACTGGCGTCATATTGTGATTGTGTAAAACAAACTATGACCTCTGCAACTGTTAAACCACCGCCACCGCCGCGCCGCCGCCGCCGCTCCACCGTCTATTTCGGGTGACCACTGAAATCACCGCTGTGCTGTGGGTCTCCATAGCACAGCATCATGCTGAGTGGAAGCCTTTTTGTCACAGTCATGACGTGCCAGCAGCTGCTTGTGCTCGTTATTGCATTTAAATCTATTCTGTTTCATTTTCTTATTTTCTTCTCGAGTTTATCATCTTTTTTTTTATGCACGTGTTTCTGTGATAAATAAACTTATTTTTCTTTCTTTTCTTTGTTTAAAGCCACAATAACACAAAAAAAACATTCGACACTTAAAATCTTTAACGCTTTGCCGTAGGCCTCGTAGCCCCGTAGACCAAGTAGCCCGGATACTATAAGTACACGTCTGCTTAACCCTTCACAGAAAACATGCTCGATGTTATGTTAGAAGGGAAAGTACACGAAAAACAAAACTACAAGGCGCCCACCCTACATCAATTTTTACGTCAACAGAATACAGTTAGGGAACTTTTATTTTTTGCCAATAACCCCTAAGGGCGAACAACTTATATTAGTTTTTGAGTTAAGTGCCCAAGATTTACAAGCCAAGGGGCCTTGGAGCAGGATCGAGAATATTTCCAGCTTAGAAATGATGTGATTATGGTAATCTTTTGATTTTGTTTTTTTGTGTAGTGAAGTATGGCCTGTTTTGGGAATTTAAAGGTGCATTTTTGTTTATTTCATGAATGTGTTGAGAAGTCGTTCGCTAATCTGGCAGCTGGAGTTTTAGGAAATTTTCGGCCTGTGTGTACTGTATATATTTTTTATTCATCATCATTATCATTTCAGCCGAAAGAACATTGGCTGGGGAGGCCGGGGAGGCCTATGTCCTACAGTGGACGTGGCACCGCCACTTGGACCGGATCTGTACTTCCCATTCAGCGGATTCCTGCGGCCTTCACAAGGTCATCGGTCCACCTTGTGGAAGGCCTTCCAACGCTACGTCATCCGGTACGCTGTCGCTACTCCAGAACCTTTCGGCCCCATCGGCCATCTGTTCTGCGAGCAATGTGCCCTGCCCATTACAACGATAAGATAATTATTTATTTGCTCAAACATGAGTACAATACATACAACACAAATTGTCAGCGTGCAAGAGATGTTAAAAGTTGCCATTTAGGTTTAGCAATTCTTCCGGCTATGTCGTTAACTTAATTCTCTTGGGGATCTCTTTATTTTGTGATTCGATCACGTAGGGAAACTGCAACTTTTTCCATTGCCCTTTGGGTGACTTTTAGCCTTCTAATAATACCCAGTTTTAGCGACCAAGTTTCAGTGCCATAGGTCATTACTGGACTTTCGACTTGAGATACTGTATTTTATTGATTTTCATTGATTTTTTTACTATGTTTGTGTATAAGTACAATTTTATGCATATGTTTTTCTAAGTGGGACTTGTCAATGGCTATCTTCTGCATAATGATTTTGCACATCCAAATGTGCTAGATGTAAGTTATCTGGACATAAGTAAAATTAAATAAAAAGCTTTCTGTGTGTTGGTATTTCGTTATCTTACAGTGGACAAGCCAGTGCAGCCATTTATCTTACAATGGGCCAGCCATGGGTTTATCTTTTACAATGCTGGCTGTCATCGATCAGATATATTTACCCGATTGCGGGGAAGCTCAAGGAGAGTAATGTTACAGTATAATAAAGTAACAGTGTTATATCTCAGCAGTGACCTTCAAATAATTACCTACGGCCGCTCGGTAGATAAGCCTTCCGCGTCCGTGCGTATCTGCCTCGCACTCAAGATTCTTGCGTACTGATGTGCCGTTTTCTATGAAGACATAATACTGACACTTATGTGTACTGTGGTAATGCTTTTACTATTCAACATTTTAAGACGTTAACTAAAAAGAAAAGATTTTACAAATTACGACGATATATCGGGTGTAAAAAGACACTTTCCGAAGCCGAAAGCCACATATTCTACCCATTATTTGCATCATTTTTTTCTACAAGTCCATACCTGGGAATCCACTGGTTCTGGAGATATTGAAGGTCAAAGTCGCATTTTTTTTTTTACTTTTTCACGAAAATGAATTCTATGCGATAATACGAAACTTTTTTCCAAACAAACATTACCTGAATTTTAAATTTATCTTAACAGATTACGCATTTGAAGTTACAAAAAAGCAATGAACAACAAGTACCTACCTACGTAGCGTAGGGGCGGAGCTTAACTAACACTGAAACCGTTCATTCAAGCGTGGGTTCGCGTTACATTGCGCGCAAGAAAAATTTGTTTTTTTTTATAAAAAAAAAAAAAATTACGGTTCCCAGCAATAATTTTTGCGCAAAGCTACTTAGCTATACGTACAGTATGCGTAGTTTACGGCTTTGTGATGTGTCTTTTTACACCCTGTATGTAACATGAATTCTAATAAGATTTTAGTAGCACTTATTGAAGCATCTACAAATCCTTTCGTTTCCGTCACACAAACGGCTTAATTATTACAATATCAATATCTTCAAAGGACTCAACTCTTCGAACACTGCTGTTCATTAAAATTGTCTTACTAAGTTCGAACGAAGCGACTTACAGTACCGTCGCCTGAATTAATAATAAGTACAACCCCATTTATTAGCGACTCTGTTTGTGTCAACTGTCTCGATGTTTGTTCATTAACTGTACTCATTAGTAGGGGGCACAGAGTAGGGGCGGGCAGAGAATGCGGGGGTTGTTTTAAAAGGGGGTAACACATGTTGATATCATGTTATGCTGGCCCAGTGATTAAGGCGTCGCCTCTGAGGTCTAAGAGGTTGTGGGATCAAATTTGGGCAAGTACCAATGTTACTTTTTCAATTCTTAAGTAGGTACTTTCTCAGTTTATCTTTGACATTACAGACATTGGTGAGGAAAAACATCGTGAGGAAACCTCGACATCTAATATTAATAACATAAAATCACGAAATGTGGGTGTACCTGCTACAGGTACTGTAGTAGCGAACCCACATTTCGCCTGTTTTCGCAAATTATGTAGACTAAACATACTAAGAGACTTATTTTATTATTTTCGTGTATAATGTATAATGTCGCAGCCATCTGGTTAAATTAGTCAGCTAATTGGACGCATAGGACATTCATTAGCATCCAATTGGATGCCTAGGAAATAGCGCTCGCCGGCCGCTGCCGTATCCCCGCTCGCTTCGCTCGCTCGCTTTGTCACAGTTCTAACCTAACCTATTTCACACGGCTTAACTAAATGACTACACGACATTCAGCCATCTGGTTAAACGTTGCGCTCAATGACTTGTCTAGTTGTCCTTCAGCTATTTAATTAAATGCCGGCGTTTAATGAACAGCCTAGGCATCCAATTAGCTAGCTAATTTAACCAGATAGCTGCGATATATATATTCCCCTATTCGTAATACGAAACTACTCAAAACAACACGGACTAAAATATTTGTAAACTACATTTACAGCAGCCAGTACATAAAGCCTCTATCCCAAACTACTCTGTATGTACTCATGAATTAATAAGTGATCTCCCGCGTGAGTGCGTCCGTCATCATAGAGAACTAACTGCTTACCACCGCTTACCGAGAACACCCTGTATCACGTACTACTTACCTAATGGACCAGTGCTCAAAGTGAAACGGCATACGTAAAGATATATCTGACGGGCCGGGCTTACAACCATGGATTGGACCATATTGTCGAGCGACAGAGGTGAAGACAGCCTGTTGATGCTTTAAGCTTTAAGCAAAGCTTTGTGGCTATCTCATATGTGTAATGTAATTACATTTGTCAAAGTTAATTAGATTGGTACAGTTATTTCCCAAAGTAATTATTGTCGTCGCGGTAGGAGAGGGAGGAGCTGGAAAGGTTCCGCCGAAACAGGAAGGATGACACGCGGGCTCGTGAAAGATGACAGGAGTAGAAGAAGGCCTTTGCCTAGGGGTGGGACAGGGCAGACTGTAAAAAAATGCAAGTGGAAAAACGAATCGCAACGGATTGACGCCATTACTTTTTCCACTTGTCCGTTGAAGTTTCACTTGTACTATCCCAGCACACATTTTTTTTCGCAAGTTTACTGCATGTTGTAATTTGGTTAGGTTAGGTACATTTTAATAAATGCATTTTTTATTTAAACATATTTTATTTTATCAAACAAAAAAACTGAATTCAATCCGGAGCCAAAAAAAAGCACACATAATCTACTCTAAAATTACGATTACGAACGAACGAACGAAACGAACGAACGACGAACGACGAATTACGATTTAATTTAAATTATATACAAAGGAACATTAACAAATGCACATCTTTCGTCATCAATCTTCATTCGGCTCATCTGCGTTATAATCAATGAAAGATACAATCGGCTTATGGTAACTAACTAAAAGATGATATAAAAACTTGAGATTCCAATCTATTCATAAATATGTTATATCCATCTAATACAGCCGTTGCCCTCTCCGGCACCGCCAGCCTTTCTCTCCCTCCGCCACTGCCGCCTCTCACCTCGCGATAGATATATCGCGAGGTGAGAGGCGGCAGTGGCATTCTACATTGCGATTTTCGTGACAGGAAAAATCCTAATACGGGGGTATTAGAATTTTTTCTGTCATATATAGAAGTCTATTTAGAAGTTTCACTTCAAAAGAATAAAAATCATAGTATTTCAGGTTCCACAGTGGCACTGCCTAGTGCAACTTTCATCTTGCTGAAGTAGAGTTTCTTAGGATTAATTTCCTTAGTGTAAGTTACCATAGTATGTGTTTTGTAATGGATATTTAAAAGAAAAAACCGGCCTAGTACAACTCGGATTAAGGGTTCCGCTCCACCAACACCATTATAATTTAACATATTTTTATTATTTACCGCAATAGAGGCGATAAGTACCTAACACATATTCTGCGAAAGTTTTAAGTGGCTACCTGTTGCGGTTGAAAGATACAGCCTTGTGAGAGACAGCCAGACGGCGCGGCGTAGGCTTAGTAGGTAACCCTAAAAAAGGACACAGCCTGCCGAGTAATTACTCGTAAAAAATTGTAACATCCCATATTTAGTAAGCCAAACGTAAAGTTCTCTTTACCGCTGCACGCTGTCACTCCATATGAGTTTTTAGTAGATTTTCCAACCTGGTATTAGAGAAGGACTTTTCAGAACGCTACAAGTAAAGAAAAAACTATAATTAACGACCTAATACAAGAGAATACGGGTCGAGATTCGTCCCACCGAGAGTATGCCACGTCTGGATTTACGCCTCGTTACGTGCGACCCTGAAGGCTGTGGCTTATAGCACGCACATAAACTCACGGAGATACTACGCAGATGCGTGGGGTCATACGGGAGGATGCTGTGTCGATTTGAATATTGTAGTTTAGAGGCTGTTAAGTAGTCTGTTTCAGATTGTAAAAGAGTCTTAGATACATGAATGAGACTAAAATACACCCGCCAAATTCTGGGCAGTCAATAACACCAGCAAAATTCAATTTGCCCAACCTTTTCCCAACTATGTTGGGGTCGGCTTCCAGCCTAACCGGATGCAGCTGAATACTAGTATTTTACATGGAGCAACTGCCTATCTGACCTCCCCAACCCAGTAACTGGTTAATACGATACCCCTTGCTATAACTGGTTGTCAAACTTTCAAAGATCCACCGTTGACAGCCGGGACCAACGGCTTAACGTGCTCTCCGAGGCACGGAGGAGTCTCGGTATGTAAAGATGGTCACCCATCCACGGAACAACCCCGAGAAGCATTGCTGCAACCTGATGGATCGACCCGTGCGTCTGTTATTACTTAGCCACGAGCTCCTCGGCATAACAACAGAAAAATTGCTGGCTGGCTAATACCCTTGTATGGTATAAGTAGATAGAGAGCAAACATGTAGACAGCCCACCTGATAGTATTAAAATAGGTTACCGTCACTTACGAACAACTTCAATAATAGAGTCATCACAGGGAGAAAGCTAAAATATCTTACGTGCTGGGATAATAATTACAACCACAAACCCAACTCTAAAACAACAACTCAACCAAACAACCAACAACCAACTCAACTCTTTAAATCAAATTACAGCAACGATTCTTGGGGGCAGAAATAAGTATAGTGATACGTTACCAACCAACCAACCCAACCAATCAACCAACAACCAACCAACCAACTCAACTCTTTAAATCAAATTACAGCAACGATTCTTGGGCCGCCAAGAATAAGTATAGTGATATTTGGCTCCATATTGCTAACGACTTTGTGCAGATGTTTTTGATACCATTTCAATGCAGTTTCTGTGCCTATTGCTGATAAATCATATCCTCAAAAATGAATTGTGTTCCACGGTATTTGAGCCCGTATGTTTCAACAAAAGTAATGTAAATGCAAGCGGATCAGACACGACTTACTGGTAACGTAGACTTTTTTGTCAATGCTCTCCGGCACATAAATCATTTGGGTTCACTCCCAATAACATGTCATTTGCATACTTCTATGTTGGTAGAATATTGTGGATGTTTTAACGTATTTTCTTGTTATAGCTTTGTTATATTATTTTCACTTTTTTATTCTCGTGTTCACCTTAGATTATTTTCTAGGATTTACTTTGTCATGAACGAAGTCTAATTTGCTTTTATACTCCGAAATAAAATTTTATTTGTCTAAACTAATATTATCAAGAGAAAAGATTAGATTTTTTGTATGTTTGTTTGTAATGGATAAACTGTAAAATACTTAACCGATTTAAAAAATTCTTTCACCGTTAGAAAGGTACATTATCAGCGAGTAATATGGGTTATATTTTATCGACTTCCACGCGAACGAAGTCGCGGGCAGAAGCAAGTGTTTCACATATTAGATAGATAGATAGATAGATAAATCGTTTATTTGGTGCACACAAAAGACAGCATAAAATACAAAAACACGATTAAATAATAACTAAATACATGAATATAAGGTGCCAATATACAAAAAAATAAAATAAAGAAGAAAATAAAGACATTGTGATGACTATTGGCTAACACACTTTAAAATTGTGAAACATACAAAGGGCGGTGTGCGTCTCAAGGTTGCACCAAATGGGAGTCCAACTCAGCATGTGTCAGGCAAATATACCTGACGCTGATATTCTGCTGGATCCCTGCAGTGACATACGGACGTCGAGCTGATGTAATGATAAATAAGCGAATTATTGGTGTTGTGAAAAGTGAAACGTGCAGAATGAAATTACGTAAGTATACCCGCAATTTAAATAATGATAGGATTTTTTAATGATAACAGTAAAGTTTAGCATTTGAAAACGTTCTTGTTCGATAGTGATTGTGTATTTGATAGGTACTTGATTATTTAAATAAATAAATGTATAATGTATAAATGAGTAATGATAAAAATTATAGTGGCGTAGGTGTGAATAAAATAATCGATTAGTCTGGATTAAGAAGTGGCTTCAATAAATAAATTTAGGTAAATAAGCTTATGTAAACTATCATCTAACAATGGATCCACAAATGAGTAAATTAATAATATTCCCTTTGTTCACAGGTTTGTGATCTTGAGTTGCACCAAAAAAGCAGAATGAATCGAGAAGAACACGACAGCCGGCTAGTTATATTATGGACGTATTCGAAACAGTCATACCCAGTTCTTTTTGCGAGGCGATAAGAAACTGCCGCAGTCGGATTCTGAAGGTGCCAAGACATTTAAGATTCCTTATTGGCGGGGGAATAT
Source organism: Agrochola circellaris (assembly GCA_914767755.1). Taxonomy (NCBI): domain Eukaryota; kingdom Metazoa; phylum Arthropoda; class Insecta; order Lepidoptera; family Noctuidae; genus Agrochola; species Agrochola circellaris. The sequence continues at coordinate 16,070,049 of OU611850.1, read as the reverse complement.
TGTTCCAACATTTGGATGCGGCGTATCTAAAACTTCCCCTGAAGGCAGCTGTCTTATGCGATTGAGTGGAGAGTTGCTGCGAGCACTGTCTACTTGCGCATTCTCTTTTACTAGCGATCCAGCTCAGTTTATTGTACAGGTAGGACGGCTGCTTGTTCTTTATAACTCCAAATAGTAGGCATGCTAAATGCAACTTACGGCGTGACTTCATCTTGAGGATTGAGTGCTTATTTAAAAACGGCGTTACGTGACTTCTAGGCGGGATTGTGAAGCAGAATCGAGCGCAGGCGTTTTGCACCCTCTGGATCAGTCGATCAGTTCTTGCCAGTAGTCGAGGGCCAATAACTGCGTCCGCATAGTTTAGGTTAGATAGCACGAGTGACTCAACCAGCTGGATCCGCAGCTCCTCTGATAGATAAGGCCTAATTTTGTAAAGGACCTTAAGCCGGTAAAAACATGTGCGCACTGACTCTGCCACGTGTGTTTCGTATCTCAACCCAGCGTCCATGTTCAGACCCAGATTACGTGCCTCACTGACTCGACTGACCGGCTCACCCAACAGGGTAACGTTGATTTTTGCCGGCACTGCACTGATTTGACAGTTGGTTCCAAACAGCATATATTTAGTTTTAGTCGGGTTAAGTACCAAACCGTTGTTTTCAGCCCAACATGCTATCCTGTCAAGATCATCGTTAAGGTCTTTTAACGCGCTGTCATAGTCACTTGGCTTAAAAGAGATATACACTTGTACGTCATCCGCATAAATGTGGTACCTACACTGCTTTAGGGTATTTATTATATCCGCACAATACAAAATGAAGATGATGGGGCCTAATATTGAGCCTTGCGGGACTCCCCTAGAAATGGAAGTAATTGACGAAACAAGGGAAGAGCCATTGCTCAATTGTATTTCCACACGCTGCTGACGGTTGGCGAGATAACTTTGGAACCAGTGTATCGTATTTTGATCAAATCCATAATACTTCAGCTTTGATAGAAACAAATCTATATTGATGCAGTCAAAAGCTCGCGAAAAATCAAGTAGAACGAGAAGTGTGCACAGGCCCTTATCCTGTGCGGACAGGATGTTATCTGTCACGTCCAAAAGAGCCGTAGAAGTACCACGTCGTTTACGAAAGCCTGACTGTAGCTCAGGTAAAATGTGTTTGTCTTCCAGATATTTTGATAGCTGCTGGCATACAGCCTTTTCAGCAATTTTGGATAGGCAAGGCAGAATGCTAATGGGTCTAAGGTCTTTTAATTCAGTCGGATTTGGTTTTTTTGGCAATGGCCTAACAATTGCGACTTTCCAGATGTCAGGGAATGTTGCTGAAACAATTGAGCTGTTCACAATGTCAGTGATGGCTTTTAGTGAATGTGGGAGTGTAAGCAAAAGCATATTCAGGGTCACCTTATCACAGCCTTCAGCGTTAGATTTCAGCTGGCGGAAGTATTATATTCAAAAATCTTTTGCATACTGCAAAGGATTTTTGACAGTTGGAAACATACCTTGCATATTCATAATGGCTATGCCTTCTGCTTTATTTGCTTGCTCTGTCATAATAGTGATTCAGATGAGAAGCTTTTAACATCTTTTTTGTTATATCAATACTTTGGTTAGAATTAAAAGTCACCCTGTAGAGTCATCATCATCATCAGCCTATATAAGTCCACTGCTGGACATAGGCCTCTCCAATTGCACGCCATTCAGCTCAATTCTCTGCAACTCTCATCCAGCCATCCACACTGCAGACTTGAGTCACAAAAAAAAATAAGCAGCTTTGCAATAGGTAGGTTCATGGCCCACCTCTCTGGACACCTCTGCCTACCAGTTTTAGAGAAAGCATGGTGTTATGTAATATCTAAGTTCGACAATTTATCGACATCGGAAATTACTAGCGAAAGACGTAACGGTATATTTTGGCAACAAAATCATGTCGTTTCTATATTATGTGTAGCAATTTTATAGCATACGAATATATACAAAATATTTGATACATATTTGCGGTAAATGCAGTTGAGGATGCTGCCCGCGGCTCTACGTTAACATGCATCGAATCTTGTGAGGGGAGATGGCATTTTATAGTAGTTTATATTACAGTACCTACTTTGATGAAGTTTCGCCACAGACTGTGCAAGAAATATATAGGTATGGTGCACCTAAACAGACTGGGTTTTAAGCAAAAATCCAAATTAGCTCATACTGTTACCAAAAAATTTCTTCATTTCCGATAATTATTCAGCACTTCGCAAAAAAAGACGTTTTCAATTGCCTTGCGACACATACACTTTTTAGTCAAATTCTAATAAAAACAAAAAAGTGTACGTTTTTGTGACAATACTCTACAAGGTGAGTTTTTTAAAGGGTGAAACTGGTGTGATTTTATGTTATGTTATACATAATATGCATGCATGCATTATAAGCACCATAACCATAACCTGCTTAGTATTTTTTGTGCTATAATATAATTAAAATTATATCACCTTTGAAAATTGGGTATCACCTGGGTATCACGGTAGCAGTGCGACCGCTAGACCAACGAGGCTGTTCATACTCACATTTTTACTTGACTGCAAAGAAGGTTTATATTTTTTAGAAAGAATAATGTTACATAAATAATAAAATAAATAAATGTTAATTTGGACACAAATCTTGAAACACAAAATAAAAAAGTGAAAATAATCTCTTAACAATAATAGTGTGTGCCTCACGGCTGCGCCAAAAAGGTTCATTTAAGCTTTAATGCCAAACAAATGGTGTCTGACGTTGCTTTTCTAATGAACCTATATAAATATTGAATATTCCTTTTAAGAATATTGCATATTCCTTTTTATGAATATTGCATATTCCTTTTAAGAATATTGCATATTCCTTTTTATGAATATTGCATATTCCTTTTATGAATATTGCATATTCCTTTTATGAATATTGCATATTCCTTTTATGAATATTGAATATTTCTTTTATGAATATTGCATATTCCTTTTATGAATATTGAATATTCCTTTTATGAATAGTCATTTTAATCAACAGCGTCTGCTCGCACTCTAAACCATAACTAATCAGCACCACTATGACAGCAATCCCTCCCGGGCCATTGGCTGAACATAGTGTCATAGGGTAACATCTGAAGTTAAATTAATATATCTATTATTAACAGCTCCACACAACTTTGAGATTGTTTACTCCCCGTTGTTTTGTGGGACAAGACATAAGCGAAGGCTGGTTTCTGACTGCCTAATTTGCTGTAGTTCAAGCGATTTGATTTGTTGTTGTTTTTTAGGGTTTCGTAGCCGACGCCGACGGGTGCCAAACGGAACCCAGAATCGACATACAGCAGATTAAAAAACTATTACTAGCTATTAAAAAACAACATGGCGGCGTTAGTTAACCTTGTAGCAACAAGGTTATTTTAGCGTGCGACCAAAATCGGAACTAACGCCGCCATTTTGTTTTTTAATATGGTATTTCAAGTGACATAACAATTGCAAAATGTTTTACCAACAGCGCCCCCCTGTCAACGTTATTCAAGCCCCAAAAGATCCTTGCAGCAGTGTATCTATGATTGAAAGTCATAGATACACTGCACAAAGTGTCATTTTCAAGTGTCTTCATTTTTAGGGTTCCGTATTCGAGGGGTGCCAAACATAACCCTATTAGTAAGCCTCCGCTGTCCGTCCGTCCGTCCGTCTGTCTGTTAGAGGGCTGTATTGCATGAACAGTTGAAATTTTCAGATTGTGTATTTCTATTGCCCTAAACAACAAATTTATAACTCATACAAGAAACGTGTTTTTTTCGGCGTTTTTTGCTAAATATTGTACGGCTGTACAGAACCCTTTGTTTGCGAGTCCAGCTCGCAGTTGGCCGGTTTTTTCTGCCAACCAATTACAGGTTGAGATTTTTTGCAAATTTTATTATCTCAGAATTGATCAGTATCTTCTCAACATTGGCTCTAAAGTGTAAGGGTCCATTTTTAGTGTACCAAGCGTTGCACCCACAAACGTGTCTTAAGAAATTTTACATACGTACTCTAGAGATGGTACCTGCTTAATTTATATAGGTTACGAGTTCGAACCCAAGCCACGCACCTCTGACTTTTAGGATTCATGTGTGTATTGTATAATTATCACTTGTTTCAACGGTGAAGGAAAACATCGTGAGGAGGATGCCTGAGAGATATTTCCCGGCGGCATGTGAAGTCAAATCAGAGGTCCATGGACGGCATAAAAACTCTGACACCAGCCGTGCTATTCTGTAAACATCTCACCGTGGTAACTTGGGTGAAGTGAGCTTGATGGTAGCTGTCATTGCACCTAAAGCTAGGGATTGACATGCTATTCTGTAAACATCTTATCGTGATAACTTGGGTGAAGTGAGCTTGATGTGAGCTGTCATTGCACCTAAAGCTAGGGATTGACACTATGGACAGCTCACTTCACCTCACTCTTCACGGTGAGATGTTTAAAGAATGGATCGACAGGTTAGTCAGTCAGTCTACAACTTGACCCCCACAACAATGTTCTAGCATACATATTATTGTAACAGTGTCGAGGTAATAATTAATTTTAACGCTCTCGACTCATGCACAAAATTATAGTTAACCTGATTAAAAGTTTTCATTATAGCTAATTGACGTAGTTGTATTTTTGGTGAGGAAAACTACCGGGATCTTCAATCTGGATAGAGTTATGAGGCGGGCAGAAGGACTGGTAATCTAAATAACGTACTTTATATTATAAACGTTGTGGTCGCAAGCGTTACTGCTGAGCATGAGGTCCTGGTTTCGTTTCCCAGGTCAAGCAAAGTGATATTGAGTTTTTCCATTAGGATTTTTTCAGTACCAGCCCTGAGTCTGGATTTGTGCCCGGTTAATGGTTATAGGCTCGTCCCCTGTTACATGGGACTTAAACATAACTGGCGAAATGTGGGTGTACCTACTATGGGTACACCTATACCTAGCCCTTCGGGGAAACAAGGCGTGATGTTTTGTTGTTATTATAAACGTGAAATTTTGTGATGTTTTGTTGTTATTATAAACGTGAAATTTTGTGATGTTTTGTTGTTATTATAAACGTGAAATTTTCTGAAGATATTTGAATGCTTGTTACTCAATTGCTCTTAAACGGGTGACTGGTTTTGGATGAAATTTGGCGCCCAGTTAGACCGTGTTCTCTGGATTGGAAACAAAAATATTTCCATCTAGGTGCATCAACTAGGTTTGTCACGTGTACAGGTGACATGCGACGCAAGAGGAAAGGTGGGCCATGGTCTGCGGGGAGACCCCGCATGTATACATTGAGGATCGGAACCATCCGAGAAACGTGAAAGGCTCTCTGATGGCTCGATGAAAGAATCGTGAAGGGTGGGCGTTTTGGGGGACTGTCTTATGTAATTTTGACGTTCGAAAAGTGCTGGTTATCAGCCTAGTTTGAATAAATGACTTTTGAATTTTGAATTAGGAGATTTGAGCTTCTCTTACCAAAGATCACATCTTTCCGAGGAGGTGTTGCTAATGGATGGACTCACGCGCCCAATAAAACTTAGCCCTTATGTCTGAGAATGGCGTTAGCGTTGTTGAGTTCTGGGCCAAACAGGAAATTTAAATTACATTTGCCATCGAAATGCTTAAAAGAAGAACTAGGTTTTTACAATGCTAGTAAAACTGAAGGTAACCAGTAGTTTATACATGGTAGTTCAGTCTGGGTGGTATACAGGGTGGCAGGGACATCGACGACAAAACTGTTACCATGGATTCAGTAGGTACATGATTCTGAACCCACTGCGTTGAAATTTGTCGTCGGCTATTTAAAAAAAAAAAATCTGTTTCATAGAAAAGTGCAATACCTACGGGGTCAGAATGTATGGAACAGCTGTTTTTTTTAAAACAACTGACGAAAAATTTCAACGCGGGGAGGTTCAGAATCCCTGCAATCTTGTATATGTAGTTTCATGCTATATCATATCGTAGTTTGGTGATATACACTATTATTAACAACTGATAGAAGAACACTACTATTCATCCTCGAGACTGAATTAATTACATACTCGCATTTTACGATACGCACAAAAATAAAATGAAAGAAATGACCTAATTAGCGGTCAGCGGTAATCATACATAACGTATGCAAAGCCGACGGTAATTTTAATCGAATGAGCTTGAAAAAACTGGACTAAATGTCGTTTAAAATGTAAATATGAACGTTAAAAGTGTTCTTCAAATTCAGAGGAGGGACATTTGCATAGCTGTCCCGGGTTCGAATGTTATAATTGATATGCAGGTACATTGTACAGGTACCATTCATAGTACATTTAAAAAAGTTTGCCATATACCTAAAGAAAATATGATTATTATTGGACCTATAGAAGATGTTCCTTTTGGAGGTTCATAACAAAAAAAAAAAAAAAACAACCTATGCCAGTTGATTCTTTGATATAGTCTCATAGAGTTATGGGACATCAAGAGAAACACTTTCTATATATCGGGTGTAAAAAGACACTTTCCGAAGCCGAAAGCCACATATTCTACCCATTATTTGCATCATTTTTTTCCAGAAGACCATACCTGGGAATCCACTGGTTCTGGAGATATTGAAGGTCAAAGTCGCATTTTTTTTTTTTACTTTTTCACGAAAATGAATTCTATGCGATAATACGAAACTTTTTTCCAAACAAACATACCTGAATTTTAGATTTATCTTAACAGATTACGCATTAGAAGTTACAAAAACGCAATGAACAACAAGTACCTACCTACGTAGCGTAGGGGCGGAGCTTAACTAACACTGAATCCGTTCATTCAAGCGTGGGTTCGCGTTACATTGCGCGCAATAAAAACTTGTTTTTTTTTATTAAAAAAAAAAAAAATACGGTTCCCAGCAATAATTTTTGCGCAAAGCTAGTAAGTAAGTAAGTAAGTATATTTATTTGTTTAAACATGGTATACATACATTGCATGCAAGATATTCCAGTAGAAAAGAAAGTTCAAACATGTTCAGCCGCGTGACGTGGCGTACAAATTGTTGAGTGGCGTACAGTTGCTGGGTTTTAAACCGGGACTACACTTATTAAATTCAAAATGATAAAATTACTATAACAATCGTACTACATTATCAATACAATTCAATTATCAATTCTATTCAATGTCAGTTCAATTATCAATTCAATTCAATGTCAAGTTAATTATTAATTCAATTATGTCAAGTTAATTATTAATTCAATTCAATGTCAATTCAATTTAATTATCAATACATTATACAATAAAATAAATTAAAATACATAATCATCAAGAAAAATTATCCTCTTTCATAAATTCCGAAATACTATAATAAGATCTCTCTATTAATAATTTTCTCAATTTCAATTTAAGGCCAGATACATCCAATAATCTCCATGACTTGGGCAATTTATTAAATATGGTCGGAGCCATGTAATAAATGCTCTTATGCAAAAGAGCAGTTTTACCGCCGCGAACACAGAGTAGAGTATTGTCACGTCTATTCCTTGGCACAGCATCAGACAAACGTTGGAATAAGTTAGGATGACTTACAGTGAACATTACCGTTTCCAAAATGTATAATGAGGGTAATGTCAATATTCTATGCTCTTTAAAATAGGGTTTGCAGCTGTCTGTTGTTTGAAGTCGAAACATCGATCTGATGCATCTTTTCTGGGCCCGAAACGCTACTTCATTGTCCGTACTATTTCCCCAGAAAATAACCCCGTATCTAAGAATGGATTCAGCCAATCCATAGTACGCAGTAATTAATGCATCTTTATTGAGAACCGCTGCTAGTTGTTTCAAAGCGTAGGCTGCACTACTTATTTTCTTACTCAGAGCTTCTATTTGGGGCTTCCAACACAACTTATCATCAATTATAAGTCCCAGAAATTTTGTTGTGTCAGTTGCATTTATATTAATATTATTATACTGGACATTATTATTGTTAGCTGTATGTGTACGTTGTCCGAAATGAATTACATTAGTCTTTTTTAAATTAATGATTAAATTATTATTATTAAGCCAATTTATGATAGATATAAGCGAATTATTAATGTCATGTTCATACGTACTTTTGTCATTACAAGCTATAGTCACAGTGCAATCGTCAGCAAAAAGTGTCATTGGGTGGTCAACAGCTTTAGGCAAGTCATTTATATATAAAGTGAACTGTGCTACTTAGCTATACGTACAGAATGCGTAGTTTACGGCTTTGTGATGTGTCTTTTTACACCCTGTATGTATATCTGAAGGCCCACTACCATTATTAAAATCGTTCAAAATGTATGTAGTTGACCAACAACCAATGTCAAAAAATTTACAAATACATAGTGTTCTTTAAAATACGGTAATTGCCCTTCTGAATTTTTGGCAAGTTTCTATGTGCTTGACCGAAACCTTTCAAAGTTGGACGACATGACACCTTATTATTCACAATTGAAATTGTTGACATCTTCGATCAAAAAACCCTAATTGGAATTGAAACTACAATGTTCTAGTAATATCAAGTAAGCATAATAAATACTATAATGTTCCCACTGCTGGGACACAGGCCTCCTCTCTGTGAGAGGGAATTACAGCCCACTCCCTTTAACAACAACAACATTATCTACCACGCGGGTCCGGTGCGGGTTGGTAGATGTCACATATCTTCGATTTTTTTTTGGTTCTAGGACATTCCGGTCTCCTAAAGATGTTTTCCTTCATCGTTTTGAGAGCAGTGATGATGAAATTATTTACACAAAGAAAGCGCTTGTCTGGGTTCGAACCCACGACCTAAAATTCGTAAGTCGCCGTTACCATTGGACAGTGGTGGTTCAATGGTAACGGTGGCTCGCTGGGCCACGAGTTCTCACAATATAAGCAATAAGTAATAAGACAAATCCCTAAGAATTCTATTACGAGTCTAGAACTAAATAACAAACTCAAGCCCACCGCAGTACCTATTAGAGCAGTTAACATGTTTGTGACAAACAGCGAGCGCTGACACAATGTCATAATTCTCGGAAACACACAAAGAGCATACAAAGAGGGGATTTCCACACAAACAGCGTCAAAATAAGCGGCTAGACACGGGAATAAAGCCTGATATTTTCACTAGGAAATAACAAATTCGAGGGATTTTTTTACTATAGCGTTACAAGATTCTTATGGCGTGTCGCCAAAATCGGAACTAACGCCGCCATCTTTTTTTCATTACATTACATACATTTCAAGTGACATTTCACAAAAAAAATTGCAGAAATATTTAACAACAGAGCCTCTATGTCAACATCATTCGAGCGCCAAAAACTTCTTGTACTATAATTTAATTTTTTTGACAACAGGTTAAAATCAATTCACTTATTTCAAGCAGGCTATTAAAAGGCACTTTTCAAAATAGAGTTGATTTCTAGTTGCACCTTCCAAAAGGAAGTTTCATATGGAGAAGAATGGGCAAGAAAATAAATAGTAACACCATACATTTTAACACCATACTGTGATCGCCAACCCGCCTACCAAGCGTGGCGATTATACCATTTGGGGGAGGCCTATGTCCAGCTGTGGACGTCTTTCGGCTGAAATGATGATGGTGCACGCCAGTAAGCTCCGAGTCAACATGATTTTTTCCGAGATCTTCGACAATAATCGTCATATTTCAGCCAATTTTCACAAAACCTTTAATGAATTATACACTTAAACCTTCCTCATGAATCACTCCGTCCATTGGTGAAAACTGTATGAAAATCCGTTCGGTAGTTTTTGAGGTTATCGCGTTCAGACAGACGCGGCGGCGGGACTTTGATTTATAATTATGTAGTGATTTTAAAGCACCATGTATTTTCTTAGAAATTATTCTACGATACATACACTGTTGCAAACTTCTTGATAAACGTAAAATTTTTGATGTTTTTTTATATTTTTTATTTGAATGTTGTTCTTTTCTTCTTTTTTGCTTCTATTTGTGATCACCAAAAGTTTGGTTTGTGTTTTCAATTTATGCAATATTTTGTATCCTTTTTCCACTTAAATCCTTTTATCATACAGATCTTTAGTTTATTTTATTTTTATTTAACCACAACAGGTAAGCTCTTGGCGTGCATATCACCTGCACGCGTAGCATGACAACCGTTGAACCAGGTTGTCTACGGATTTTGTCGACGGAAGAATAGACAAAATGACAGATTGTGATGGTTATGTTATTTTGTCTATTTTTCCGTCGACAAAATCCGTTTCTATTGTGGTCATGCTAAGCATGCTGATTATTATTCCATTCCACCAACTACATATACATACATTGTATTTTCAGCGCCTTCATATTTCAAAAACTTCTGTCGGTCTTACAGTCTGTCGTCAAAACCAGCCTACAACTTAGTCTACCACAGTGTAAATCAAGTGTATGCCATATTGGGGCCTCGCTCTAAAGTAAACTACTTTAAATTAATTAAGGCAGTGTTTGTTTCCCTCCCCGCTCAGCGTATTACATCAATCACGGCATATTAATTCACTGACGACCAAGTTTCCCATACGCCGGGAGTTGGGAATACGAAACAGCGTATTGTGGGAATAATACGCCGTTTCGGGTTCATACTGGTTTTGATACTAAATATGCATTTTGTGTGGATTTGTGTATTGTTTATTTATTTATAACCTATTTTTCGATATGTGTCAAATCAATAAATTTGATACACTATTTAAGATTGTGTTTGTTTCCCTACTCCGCTCGGCGTATGACATTAATCACTTATTCACTGATGACCAAGTTTCCCTTTCGTAGTTGGTTAGGAATATGAAATAGCGTAGGTATTGGGGGAATAATACGCCGTTTCGGCTTCGTATATTGCGTTGTAGTAGTTGTGAATCAGAATATTTATTGCGGTATTATGTTTTGTTTCTTTATAGTCCAATTTTAGATTAGATGTGAAAAATTAATACAGAAAATCACTGATGAATAAGTTTTCATAGGTCTGATTGTATAATATGTAATTTCGTATTGTGAGAATAATTCGCCGTTCCAAGTCCGTAGTTTGCGTTGTAGTTTTGTGACATATTGTGTTTTCTTTATTTATAACTGAATTTCATATACATATGTACCTGAATTAGTAATATTAATGTTCTGCATTTGAACATTAATATTACTAATTCAGGTAATGTTTGTTCCCTGCTCCACGTGTTACATCAATCACGGAATATTAAATCACTGATGACTAAGTTTTCATAATAAGCCTGGAGTTTGGAATATGAAATAGCGTATTGCGTAAATGAAACGCTGTTTCGGATTATTATACGAATTTACGAGTTCAGTTTGTTAACATAAATAGTAACTGAGAGACTTTTCTTTTATCTAAATAAATAAAAAATAAATTCTGTACGTTGGTAAGCGCATCACTTGAGAGCGGCTGGACTGATTTGGGTATTTTTTAATGTTCGTAATAGGCCAAAATTTAGAGGTTTTCATGGAAAGAAAAATTAAAAAAATTGCCCGGATATGTTTGTATTAATCTAATTTTTACAGGACAACGTCTGTCGGGTCAGCTAGTTATAGTAATCAAAACTTACTTTCTGTTTTGGAATGTCATCTGATTAGCGTTTTTCTCAACTATTGGGGTCGGCTTCCAGTCTATCCGGATGCAGCTGAATACTACTGGTATTTTTACATATTTTGAAATGAGTTTTATGTTCCAAGGAATTAAGTGGTGAACACTTAATTCCATGGAACATAAAACTCATTAAAGCAATGTTTGTTGTGTCTATGTATGTGTACATCAATCACGCCTTAATTAATTTACCACGACTTAGTTTACTACAAATAGTCCAGGAGTTGGGACATGTGGGTACGCTCGATACGCGGTTTCGGAATGATTTGAACTTTTGTTGAAATCTTTTATTGCTAATGATTCGAACTTTTGTATTTTGTTGAAATCTTCTATTGCTAATGATTCGAACTTTTGTATTTTGTTGAAATCTTCTATTGCTATATTTTATCTTCTTTGGGCAATATCTGTTTTGAAAATGCGGTTCTGGGATGGGTTCCCAGGTCGGGCAAACTGTTATTGGATTTTTCTATCAGTAAATTCTCAGTAGCAGCCCGGAGTCTGAATGTGTGCTCAGTGATGGCAATAGGCTTGCCCTCTATGACATAGGACTTAACATAACAGATCATTATCCTTATTCCAATTAACGTCTGGAAATAACCACGGTGTATGTGTATTCAGGTAGTAGACTGAGACGTTTGCTGTCCCGGACAACAAAATGTTGTGCAAAAATGCTGTTCGTGGTATGTGCTCTAGTTTACATTGAATCTCAATGTTTTTGAACGTTAAAATTACATAAGACAGTCTCCCAAAACGTCCGCCCTTCACCACTTCCTAGTGCTGGGAAGAAGCAATGGCGCAACAAATTTTCCAGCAGCACAGCTGTCTGTTTAGTTAGCAGAACTTGATTCTATACATTACGAAACATAAAATAATAAAAAAGTCACTTTATTTAAATAGTAATTACTGACATTTAAGGACTAAAATAACTAAGTAAAGTGCGTTCCGGACTCCTGTCCTACACCGGTTGCGAGCTCCTCATCTACAAACACTGTGTCGTCGTATATCATTCATATTTGACTACACCTGCGTTGACTACCTACGATTTTGGACGCGTAATGTCGAATATTAGTTATCCGAACATGTTATTACTTTGCGTGCCAGATCGGTACGTGTGGAGGCGGCGACGCCCTCCCCTGCTTGCTATGCCTGCAACCAGAACCAACCTACTAACGAGAACTCTTCTCACTAGAGCCATGCGTGTGGTTCACGAGAGGTTTGATGTATTGTGGTGCAACTTGAGGGAATTCGCAAAAGTTACATTATATATAATATTTTACTTAGATGTAGGTTAAGATTTAGGATGTAGTCTGTAATTTTATAGGATGTAGATTAAGGATTTAGCGTGTAAGGCCACTCTATCGCATTGGATCGCAGATCTGTAATGGTATTTGTAGGTAAGATTTGCGTAAATAAATAAATAAATGAATATAAAATAAATAAATGATTATCTCTTGTAGGATTGTAGCATAAGCATAATCAGCCTATAATGTTCCCACTGCTGGGACAGAAGCTTCCTTTTGGTGAGATGCAGGGGTAGGATTGTAGGCGATGCTATATTAAAGCTATATAATGAGTTTAATATAATAGCAACATGGCTGCCGGATTTAGGTCCTCGATTTAATTCTGCAAAACTCACATGAAGCCTGGACAAAAAAATGATTCATAAAAATTACTGTTCGATTACTTTACGTAGATTATTTGACAGAACTTTATCGATTCCTGAATATTTTTCGTGTAAAATACACGACGAAATACACGTACACGTTTTCGGAGCTCGTTCCAAGAATTCGGGGTGTAGTGATTTTAACTCGGTAAAATTCTACGTAAATCCTACCCGTTTCCAGCGCACAATTTAAACAGTGTTCAAGAATATGCGTCCACAGTCGACTTACTTATGAAAGTTTCGACCATTTAATATATTGAGATAGTTTGTGCCGCGACTGCTGTTTACTTATCCTAATAGAATTTGTTTCAAGTAGTTTTGTAGAGCGTTTCATATTTTAGACTTAATTTGTAACGATGAAAGTGCTAGAAGAAAGTTCGGTCGTACCTGCTTCCATCTTAAGGGGGCTCGTGGCTAATTGATATCATTCATCATCATTTTAGCCGAGTGTCAAGGAAAAAGGTAGGCCTTACAAGGCCATGACCTTGTGAAGGCCGCAGGAATTCGCTGGATGCGGGAAGCACAGAACCGGTCGACGTGGCGGTGCTTGGGGGAGGCTTATGGCCAGCAGTCGACGTCTTTCGGCTTGTTGATGATAAATTACCATATGCAGTTAGTCGTCTATATACAATTCATACATACATAGATAAATATTATACTTATATGTTTAATAAAATTGACCTTATTAAATTATTATTATGCACCACAACCTTTATCAGTCAGTCGATTCTGTAAAAATATTACCGTGAAACTTAGGTGAAGTGAGCTGTCAATAGTGCTAATCCCTAGCATCCTGCCGGTCGATTTGTGACAGTGACAGCTCACTTCACCTAAGTTTCACGTTGATATTTTTACTGAATCGACCGGCTGATCTCAAATAATGTTAAGAATATATTTAAAAATTGTTGATTGTTAGGTACTTAATTTTTTCCTTTTAATTTTCTTTTATTTTATACTTTTTGCTGTGCCCTATAGGGTCCGTAATTGTACCTTAGCTCTAAGCCATTGTAACATCTGTATACATACAATAAGGAATGAAAATAAAGATATGAATATGTCGTGGATAGATGGCGCCACAGTACAGTGGACAGCGCCATCTAACAATTTGATTCGTAAACGAATAATCATGTGATCGGAAACGCAAGCGAGCCCTACCGCTTGGACATGATCGTCGGTGGAGGGGATGCAGCGATGACTGGCGGGGATACCGAGTGATGCGGCAGTCTACAGTGGACACAGTCGAGCTCGGACAGTCTTGGCAAACTCTCAGTACCAACACACGTGTTTGTTTGTTATAGTTTAATAAAGTTATTTTAAATTCGAATTATCTTTTCGTTCGAGTACCCACTACAGTGCCCACACCTTTATCAAATAACTTCTCCCGCTCTGGGCGGAGCGGGAGGGCGTGTCAGACTTTTACTGACTAAAACCTACCCGTGTTCCTTCCGTTGCCTGTGTGACGGGGTCGCGATATCCCTTTCAGACAAACCCGCAACCCCGGCAGACAGTGCCCACACCTAGGGCTACCATCTATGTAAGGGAGGATGCCTGTCTAGGATGTACAAAATGCCAGATTTTTCAGAGAAATGCCTGTCTACGTCTATTGTAAAAAAAAGCTGTAATTCTTAAAATACGCAACAGATAATTTTAAACATCTAAGCATCTTCTCACGAATCGTTTTTAAAGTTTTCTTGAGTTACTAATAACGCTTTTACCGACTCTACTGTCAGGCGATTCCTTTCGTATTGTAGAAAGAAGATTGAAAAATGCCTGTCTCAGCTTAGCGCCGGCCGCACGCCTGTCTTAACCGTAAAATGCCTGTCAGATGGTAACCCTACCCACACCTATCTAAGCTATGTATGTCGGATCGTGAAGACGACCCGATGTTTCGCATCTCGGCCACCCAGTGATGCGACAAATATGATATGCTCGTGGCTAAATAACAGCCGCGTGTAGCAATCGATCTGTCTGATCTAATGATCTGTTTACTATGCCACGGTCAGTCCATAGATGGATTTCTGATGGGTGGACCTTTCTTCACAGATCGAGACTTTCCTATGCATTGGATAATATGTTAAACCACTCGGTCGGGTTTGTCATACGAATATTGATGGCAGTCGTTACGGGTGGATTGAAGCCCGAAAGTTTGTCGACTCGCAGAATTCTAAAATGACGTAATATCAAGCCTGTTACCCCGACGGGTAAGGCAGAGTAGAGGTGTACCTGTAGTACACTCACATTTCGCCAGTTATGTTTAAGTCCCATGCAATAGGGGCGAGCCTATTATCAATCGGGCATAAATCAAAACTCCGGGCTGCTAGAGTTTTTTGGTCGTTTTATGCAACAGAATCGATTGGCATGAAAAAGGGTTTTTGTGAAAATTGCCGATTTTTTAGCTGACTGTACATTTATTTCAAAAACTGTGAATGCAGATCAAAATGTTTCAAAAAGTTAAGGACAGTCTCCTAAGACCATTTTCAGGTATCTGTTCTTACTAACCCATCTCAAAAATCCACCCTGTTTTCGTGACTGTACGATTTCAGCATCATCCCCTGAATATAATAATAATTATGTATGTATATCTACTAGCTTCCGTCAAATATACCTTTATATGCTATCCATGTTCCAGCAACACGAACAACCGATCTATTTTCCCCCAATTTGTTGTTTACCCGTTATTTTCAGGCTGAAACTAAATAGCGGCAAAAGCGTTGACTTTTGTAGCAGGCGTCGGCATTGTTCGGAGCGGTAACGAAAGCTGATGGTATGTCAATGTTTGCATGCCAGTCGATTGGCACAGAGTAGGAATATCAGTCTGACAATATGGCTAGTCATCACATTGAAATGAAATGTATATTTCTGTAAGTAGATCTTTTAAGACACTTGTACATGTCATTATTTTGAAACTAGATGGCGCTGGCATTTTCTAGCTCACTGATCCCTGAAAAGAAATGCTCAGAGGTCATGGTCTCTTTTAAAGTCCAGACATTATTATTAGGCGAGTCTAACAATGCAGGGCCATCTTTGGAAGGGCCTTTTGAAGAAGAGGTATTGCTGCTTTAAGTTAACCTGTTCCAACAGATGTATGCATCAGTCATCGTGTAGCTCAACACTAGTTTAAAGAGCTCAACGACCCTTCACACGACGCTACCAGATCTGCAGGACATTTTCGTAGGCCATGTACAAAATACAACACATGAACACGGAAAAATGAATAATATACTTTGTTGAGAAATGAAAGTAAGTCGTGCACAATTGAAGTTTTTAACGTACCAGCTGTGGATAAAAGCGTCATTTTGAACGCGTTCAAAGCGAACCACAGTAAGAATGTACATACTTGACCTGATCAGATCCACTGGTTCTAAAGTACCTATCTAACGCCCAAAACTGTAATGAGTTACAGTATAAAATTTGAATTACCTTAATGTGCGCAAACTATTGGACTCACTGATCTTACACTGTGGCAGCAAGCTTCATTACTTTGTGATCGATTGAACAATCGCCAATTTGGCAAATTTTTCAAGTTTTATTTTACTGCAACTGTTTTATAGGTTGACCTCATTATTTATGAGAAAAATACTAACCAATCAAGATGTATAAAAGTGGATATTTTTCTGAGACCCGATGGTTTATAAACCCTTTCTTTTAGGACGGTTAAAAGATTCGAAATCAGGAAAGAATCCAATCTTGGTTCATTTAATTAGTCACTTTGTGGCGGCATCTACAACGCCACATGCAAACTATGCATCACACTGACGTCACGCAAATCCTGCATCGCGCAAGCAGGGTTTACCGTGTGACGAGTATATATACAACGTCCCGACATCAATCGTCGGGCAGTTGCCCACCAGACACAACAGTCGTCTGGTCGAAGGTCTCTATACCCTCATTGGTGTTTTCAGCCAGGAAAACCATAATGAAATAGTTGATTGACTGGAATCGGCAACCAACACACAGTGAGCAAACGTGGTTCTTGCCCGTTCTTCTCCATGAAAATCTACGCTTTAGGAACGGGCAACTAGCTTCAACTTTCTGACTGACTGACCGACTCCTTGACAATTTGTTGTTATGTGCCTGTTAATGACTTAATAGGGATGATAACAAAAAAGTTTTATTTTATTTCAAGAAGTAAAAAAAAAGGAAATTCTATTTAGTCCGTCAGGTACATTATTACAAAATAATGGACACGTATTTTTTTTTTTTCGCATTCGAAAGAGTATGGCGATACATTCATTTAAAATGTGGCATGACGTCACGTCTTGGTAGATCATACTTAGTTGTGACGTAGCGAGCCCTCACTCCCCGACTTTATGCGTTTTATCTAAGTAATTTCTTATTACTCGTAATATGATAAAGCAAAATATGTGTTTAATATATTTTATAATCTTACTGACGGACTAAATAGTCGTTTTTTAACCGTGCATCATCCCTATTGAAAACAATGCTTTTTGAATGTTAGTTTGATCAAATACCCGTTCCTGCTTTTTATGGGAACAGTCGGTCGATTCTGTAAAAAGATCAACGTGAAACTTAGGTGAAGTGAGCTGTCACTGTCACAAATCGACCGGCAGGATGCTAGGGACTAACACTATTGACAGCTCACTTCACGCTCACTTCACCTAAGTTTCACGGTGATATTTTTACAGAATCGACCTTTGCCCTGTATGATGAAATTAGAATATAAAATCAATACGCCTAGCCTTTTCCCAACTATGTTGCATCTCAACTGCACACAACCCAGTTACTGGGTAACACGTATATAATTAAATTCTATTCAAATTTTTGATATAGCAAGCTCGCAAGCAGTACCAATGAGCACAATTATTCTGCCAACGTCAGATATAAAATGGAAAAATGATAATAATTTCTTTAAAGAAAATATTATATGTTAGCTAAGTAGTAAATACTATTATATAAGCTTGCATCTGGAGAGGAAACCATCGACCGACCAAGAATAAGGCCTTGTGAACGTTTTTTAAGCAGCTGGAAAATGTTTTTTCACTTCTAAGACCTCTAGACTATAGACCTAAATAGTTTGATAAATGATTCTTTGGATCATTCATCTTGATCTGACGTACCGTCGGGAGACATTGGACATTATCACTTTTTACTTAGGCAGCCTATTCTCTTACCTAAAAACATTCTTATCTGTAAAAGATGAAGATCTTATGTTTTGAAAAAAATATATAAAAGTATTTTCTTAAATCTTTACGAAGATAAAGTCATTATTCGAAAGCCGAAGACGTCTACTGCTGGACATAGGCCTTCCTCGAACCGATAAGCACTTTTTTACCTTTTCTTAAGTATTTCATTCACCAGTTTCGTCCAGATACTATTCTTTAGTGAATAATAAATTATATTTATTTCTGTATGGTCGTGATGGCTCAATGGTTAAGGCGACAATAGCCAACTTGTAATGATTTTATACTGAATTTCACGTCTAAACGAGTAGGGTTAATGATTTGAAAAAAGATATATTTTAAATTAGAACATTTTCTTAATATATTAAGATTTTAGATTATGTTTATAATAAATAGTGAAATTCATTTGTAAAGTTATGTCTAAGGCGGATAAAAAACTGAGAATCACGCAAAATCTATCAAGCGTATTTTTCTGAAACCTTCACCATTTTAAAGATGATTTAATTATTGATATTTTCGTATACGTGCTTTATTAAAAATATATTTTGTTTTATGTATAATAAATTAATAATGGGTTTAATTTAGGACAGCGCTCCTTGATTGGCGAGTACTATTACAGGTTGGACGTGCGACGCGTTTTGTGAGCTCAGTACAGAACACGCAAGCCAGTCACTCAAGGTCACTGGCATATATCTGTGTCTTAAGGCCTAGCCTTTCATTCATGAGGTTGTTCGTGGGTTCAAATCTGGGCAAGTAGCAATCTGACTTTTTCAATTCATATGCTCTTTCTTAATTTATCTTGGAGACTACTGACATCAGTAGAGGAAAAACATCGTGAGGAAACCTCGACAAATATAATTAATTTATGTCTGAAGACAGACTGACTTTAGAGCAGTGAAAGCCTATTGGTGTGACCGTCCGACTACGGTCTCGAGTTTGAACCCAAGGCACCTCTGACTTTTCGGATTCATGTGCGTATTTCATAATTATAACTTGCTAAAAAAACAATGAAGGAAAACATCGTCAGGAAACCGGCATCCCTGAGAGATATCTCTCGACGGCATGTGAAGCCAAGTCAGAGAGAGACCCATGGGTGGCTTTAAAACTCTGACACCATGTTAGTCACTAATCAAACGAAAGAAAAAAAAAACTGTAATCGCCAAACCGTCTTGAGCAAGCATGGGGATCGATGCTCGTGCCTTTGGCCTGCAGCTGGTCAATAATAGGCTGGTACTAAGTATATTAGGGTCGGTTTCCAGTCTAACCGGATGCAACTGAATACCAGTATTTTGCATGGAGCGACTGCCTATGTGACCGTCCCAACCCAGATAGGGTCAGTTCACACAGAGACGTGACGCGACGCAACGATGCTTGAAGAGGCAAGTGGTTGCGCCCTGCGCAGCGCGGCGTCGCGAGACGCATCGCAACGTCGCGAGGCGCATCGTGAAGTCGCTAGCAGCGCGGCGCAGCGGAACGTATCTACGTTCGCCGCGATCTACCGCCCCGGTAGCTAATGGTAGGGACAAGTCGCCACGATAGCTTTAGACTGCGCCGCTTTTGCACGCCACGCCTACCGGCGAAGTAGCGCTGCGTCGTGATGCGTCGCGCTACGCCGCGAGGCACCCCGAGACGTAGCACGACACCGCGGAACATTTTCGAATTATCACAATGAAATGTGTATCTTTTTGTGTAGTAAATAAAGTTAAATTTTGTTTCACTATCTTCAAAAGTACGCGCAGCGTCATGTCTAAAAGAAAGAAAAGAAAGAAAGAAAAAGTATTTATTGAGACTCGCACAGGAAATCACACATTAAACTTAAAACACACTAAACATAAATAAAAAAGTAACATTAAAATTTAAAGAATGAAGTCCCGTACGAGGCCAAAAGGCTCCTATCTCAGCATGATGCCGTGACATGAAAAAAAAAAAATTAAAATGTCGCAGCGCTGGTATTCTGATAGGGCCCACAGTGATGTCACGGATAGATTATACAATAGACGGATAGATTATTTTGTCATGTCTCGGTGTGAACTGACCCTTACTGGGTTACACGAAACCCCTTGGTAAGACTGGTTATCAAAATTTCGGAATTTCGGGCCTCTGACTACTCGTGAAGACTGACAAAGAAAGATCTATGAATGGCAGCCGAATGATGCTATGAAATAAAAATTGTATCTACATAATATCTTGCCACAAATCCCGCCTTTTGGTGTTCCCTTTGTATCCTCAGCACTCTCTAAAGATTTCAAACCACGAAGGTATAAAGAATATGCAACGCTAATAAGTTAAACAAAACGCTTTAATCAAAACAAAACAGATAGGCATCGAACTGCAGTACCGACCGAGATAAACATCTTCATAGAATAAGAAATTCTGTTAAGAAGCGACACTCACTCACCAGTCAGGAAAATTTATTGTCAAACAAATCGACAGCCTTCGACAATTTGCAGTGTTATTAACCATTTCATACAACTGTCAAAAATTGCCAGTTTTTTAAACTCCTTTTGGCATTTTATAGCCGCTTGTTTTTCGCTATTCTTTTGTTCCTTTTAGAAAAGAAAAGAAAGAAAGAAAATATGTTTATTTGCGGTAAACATGACGCAAAGAAAGAAAAAATACACGACATTAAAAATTTGAGGGAAAATATGCGTCACATCCACGCAAAACGGCCATCGCTCAATATACGAGTAATGCTGCGACCCTATGCGAGACAGAGCCTCAGCGCTGGTTTTATTTATTTATTATTTATTTATTAAAACTTCATGCACAAGTAAAAATACTGTACAAAGGCGGACTTAATGCCTGAAGCATTTTGTACCAGCCAACCTTAGGGTGATGCAGAGACAAAAAATAGCAGGTGCAACATAAGGAATAGATAACTTGAAAATGAATACATACTAATACATAGATACATACATACATACATATAAACCGAATAAATTTTGTCAGGAGAAATAACGATAGGTAGAGGAGAAAACAAAAATGGAAAAATTAGTGTAATATAGTCGAACCTAGTTATTAAGTGTTCCATCCAGTAATTATACAGTGTTTTTTGTCGCGAAAACTTCGTACAAAAAGGATTTATAACCGGCTGTCAACTCAACGCCTCAACGGTGACGGATTTCAAACTATCATTGATCCCGGGGAGTATTCTGTTTTATTTATGTGATTGTAGTTAATATTTACAGACCACAGAACACCACAAAATACTGCTCAGGTCTCTGAGCTACGTCCATCACACATTGGCACAGTTTATGTCTCATTTTGTTTGACAACTGGTGGAAGCAAAATCGACGACGAAAACATTCGCCCAGACAATTAACACTACATATTTTACTATACAAAATAAGCTCATCACGAGCTCTTACTATAAAATTGAATCCTGTAATGTGTCACGAACTCTTCCCATAAAATAAAGTTTATTGTACCAATAGTGATAAAGTTTAATTGTACTAGTTTTTATGATAATAACAAGGAAAGCAGTGTTTTCTATAGTATTTCTCTTCTGTTTAACTTTCCCATCTCACTCTAATTAACTTAATCTAAATGTAACAGCTATTTTTCAACAAATTACTTTAATAACTTTTTTTTTTTTTTTCACCCAACTACCTCCTACTTATCCACATATCAGAACATCTTTTCTTTTACTGTTATTTAGCTGCGTAACTTCACACATTCCAGGTGACTGAGAATTATTCAAAATGATGACCCGCAGAGCTACAATCAAAGAGATGGAAGCAAAATTGAGAGCTACCTTGAAGGAACTCGAAGCTTCTCAAGCGGAATGCAAACAACTGCTCCAGGAAAGGGAAGACAGTGAAGTGGAAGTGGAAAACGTTATCTCCAAAAACACCTTCCTCAAAAATGAGCTGGCTGAACTACACACAGAACATGTAAACTTAGCCGACCAGTACAGTCAACTACAACATCAGGTGTCAACATTTCAAGAGTGCAGTGACACCCACGAACTGGCTTTGAACAATATTTCAGAACTCAAACAGAAACTATGTGAAGCCCATAAAGCCCTATCTCTCTCAGAGTCTGTCAAGGTCGGCAAACAGGTTGCTAACACCAATAACCTATTTTATGATCTGGTAGGCAGTAAATCAAAATCAGTGTGTGAGCCAGCTTTAACAATTGATCTGACTGGTGACGATACCATACCATTTTGTCCTATTGTTAGTAGTCATAATAAATTAAAGAAATATATTAAATTTAAGAAAATAATTAAACGGTCACAGAGAGCTATTAAAAAACAAAATCTTTTAAAATTAAATCTTTCCCTTAGAAAGGAACGTGTTACCCTTTCAAAAAGTTTAAGTAGTTGTACTGTTGAGTTAGATGAATGTAGGAAAAAGTATGATATTGATACTAAGCTCCTTTATAATGATATACTACACAAGGAGCAGTTGCTGAAGGATATTTTTGAGAAATATGAGAATTCACAACAACAATTAAGTGAGCGCTTGTCTGAGGCTGGGGAACTACTGGATTTGGTGAAGTGCAATGCGGAGAGGTATGAGTCTCTGACTAATAATCTCTCATGCAGCTGTGCCAACCAACCACCACCTCCTCCTCAGCCTCAGCCTGACTTGCCTCCGCCGGTTTTGGCTCTTCCAGCAGAGACCTTTGTTAATACACTGAATATTAACAAATCAATATTTTTTTGTGACGAATTGGGTTCAGGCTTTGGAAAAATATTACTCAATTACCTTAGCCATAGTTTTACCAATCATAGTTATCATAACATAAGTTTTAAACAAATGATTAGAAGAATTGCAAACACAAACCTAGATAATTATTCGACAATGGTTTTGCTATTAGGTAATAGTACTGGTATTACCAGAAAGGACATAGTGGATGGTGTGGACACCTTATTAAAATTAAATATAGGAAAACTGATGTTGTGTGCTTTTCCTTATTCTGATACTTTATCGTATGATGAAAATAACTATATTTATAAGTTGAATAATACTATTCACAGGCTGACATGTTGTCATAGTGACAAATTATTGTATTTTGACACTAACAAGTTTGTTAGTGGTTTTAAGTTAACTCAGAGAACTTTATCTCTGTCTTGGGAATGTAGACATCTGATTGCTATGTTAATAGCATATAATATTAATGAGGTTGTAGCTAATATAACAAAGTGTAGTATTAGTGACGAGTCTATGTTGTCTAGTTATACTAACAACATAGTGAGTAATAATTATGTATTAACATGTTGTACGAAGGAGGATCCACCTACAATACCAACATATTTAGATGCCACTACCAGTCAGATAGAGTATTCTCTTCCTGCTGGAGTTCAGACGGGCATTTTAGACTCTTCTCTTGTAGTTTTGGATGTTACTCCGGATAATTGTTTAAACTAGGCAGTAAGACAACAGAAGTTACCCCTTCAATTAACCAATTATTATTAGAGAATAATAAAAAGGTATCTTCTGGCAATATAACTCAATATAAATCGAAGGGAGTGCAACATACTTTAAAATTATTTAATCAAAATATCCAAGGTTGCTCTTCCAAATTATTGGAAATAGAATTGTTTTTGGAAAATACCAAGTTTGATGTCATTTGTTTAACAGAGCATTGGCTAAAAGATCATCAAGTGATCTCAATTAATTATGAAAATTATTGTGTAGTTAGCCATTTCAGCCGAAAACGGATGATACATGGTGGGTCATTAATATTAATTAAAAATTCTATTAAATCGAAGGAAAGAAAAGACATCATCAGACTATCTGTTGAACACAACATTGAATTGTCCTGTGTTGAGCTTGATAAGCATGTTATAGTATGTGTTTACAGACCTCCAAGTTACCAGAATCTATCCGTGTTTGATTCTGTAATGGAAGAGGTATTAAAGAAACTTAGTACTAGTAGTAAGTCAATAATTATATGTGGCGACTTTAATATTAACTTATTAGAAAATAACTCAAATACTGTCAGATTATTAAGCCTTTTTGAGTCATTTGATTTGTCAAATGTTTTTATTGAACCAACCCGAGTGACAGCTTCCTCTGCCACCTGTATAGATAATATTTTTTGTAATTGTGATTACTTACACAAACAAATTGTAAACAAGTTGCCATCAGATCACAGTGGACAAACAATAACTTTTTGCTCCTACATACCTTTACAAAAAATTCAAATAAGGTTTAGATCAATTACATGTAAAAGTTTAGAGAAATTAAATAATTCTTTGGCCAGTAAATTATGTGCTCAGAGTTTTAATAATATAGGTGACCCAAATGAGTTCTACGCCGAGTTCTTTTCACTATTAAACACGCAATTTAATGACACTTTTCCACTAAAGACTAAAAGTATTTACACCAAGTTCTTATTTAGTGATTGGGCGACTCCAGGTATTCGTAAAAGCAGGGAAAAACTATTTGAACTTTATGGCCTAAAGCAACATATGAATAATACAAGCTTTCATAAGTATGTTGCAAAATATTCAAAAACTTTTAAAAGTGTGTGCAAAATAGCCAAAGCTCTTTATATTAGCAATAAAATAAAATCAGCTGATGATAAAATAAAAACTACCTGGCAAATAATAAATAATGAAACAGGTAGGAAAAAACAGCGAAATACTGAATTTAATTTAGAGACTGCACATGGCCCTATCAACTCAGATGTAGAAATAGCTCAGGAATTTGAAAACTTTTTTGCTAATATTCCCATTAAAACTACTGAAGCTTTAAATTCCTCACCCGCGCTTTCTGCTGCCTTACTTAGACAGAATGTGAAGGCATGCCCTTTGGAGTTTAGGTTTCAGCATACAAACCCCCAGGCTGTTATAAAAGCTTTTAAAGATCTTAAAATTAAATCAACAGAAGATCTCTGGGGAATGTCTGTAAAAGTCTGTAGATGTATTATCGAAACCATTGCGCCCTATTTAGCTTTCATATTTAACACCAGTGTAGACCAAGGAGTATTTCCGGATCTCATGAAACACAGTAAGCTAGTTCCATTGTTCAAATCCGGTGATAGTAAAGAACCCAACAATTATAGGCCTGTGTCAATTCTACCAGTTCTCAGTAAGGTGTTTGAAAAGTTGATGCTCAATCAAATGTTACGTCACTTTAATAAAAATTCCATCTTTCATGAACAACAGTACGGTTTCACCAAAGGGCGTTGTACCACTGACGCTGGTGTCACCCTAATAAAGAACATTTTTAATGCCTGGGAAGGAGCACAAGATGCCATTGGAATCTTTTGCGACCTCTCGAAGGCGTTCGATTGCGTAGACCATGAGACACTTCTGCTGAAACTGGAGCACTATGGGATTAGGAATACAGCTCTTGATTTACTAAGATCATACCTGAAAGATAGAAAGGTTAAAGTTCAAGTAAACGGCGTAAACTCATTAGGGTCTGAAATGGCAATGGGCGTTCCTCAAGGTTCGATATTGGGTCCATTCCTCTTTTTAGTTTACATTAATGATTTACCCCAATTACTCCAAAATCAACCGAAGATGGTTTTATTTGCAGATGACACATCATTGATCTTTAAAATCAACCGACGGTCACAAAATCTTGACGACGTGAATAACTCTATTCTTCAGGTCCAAGATTGGTTTACGGTAAATCATTTGGTACTAAATAAAAAAAAAACCAAATGCATTAGATTTAAATTACCTAATGTTAGAAGTAGCGAATGTGACATCTTATTGAATGGAGAAAAGCTGGAATATATTAATCAAACAGTTTTCCTAGGAATCACGCTAGACGAGAAATTACAATGGGGACCTCATATAACATCTCTTGCGGGGCGGCTGAGCTCTGCCGCTTTTGCTGTTAGAAAGATAAGACAGTTAACAGATGTAGAAACCGCGCGTTTGGTCTATTTTAGCTACTTCCACAGTATTATGTCGTATGGCATTTTACTGTGGGGTCGGGCTGCTGACATTGAATCCATATTTATTTTACAAAAGAGAGCTGTCAGAGCCATTTATAATCTACATCGTCGCGAATCTCTCAGGGAACTATTTAAAGGGATTAATATTATGACAGTACCTTGCCAATTTATTTATGAAAATATTATGTATGTTAGAAAAAATCTACATATTTTTAACAAAATAAGTGATAGACATAATTTTAATACTAGAAATAAAGATAAAATAGATCAACCATTTTTCAGATTATCTAAAGTATCTTCATCTTTTATGGGGTACTGTGTTAAATGCTACAACAAAATACCTTGTGATATATTACAATTAAATGAAAGAAAATTTAAAACTCATATTAAAAGTACACTTTGTAAACAAGCCTATTACAAATTAGAGGAATATATCCAAGATAAGAATGCTTGGAAACATGCTGGTCCTGCTCCATAGGACAATCTAGAATCTAGACAAAATCAAACTGGTTGCTAATTTAAGTTGTATAAATTATAATTTTTACGAGTATTACATGACATTGATTTTGCATTCTGTGATTACTTCCTCACACACTGACTTATTAATTGTAAATTTTTTAAGAAAATCATCTACTTTTACAATGTTTGTAAATATGTGAAAACCGTACATCTATCACATCATTAATTAATTTATCTTTCGTGGCTTCATTTTTATTAATTCTTCTTTTTACCTATTGTGGTAACCTATTTTTATTTTATTTTTTTAGATGCATCGTCTTCACATATAATTATGTAACGAATGTAACACATACAAATATTGTAACAATTTTTAAAAGAGTAACGGTGGAGTTTCTTGCCCATTCTTCTCCATACGAAAACTACCTTTTGGAAGGGGCGACTAGAATCAATTCAATTTTTTGTAAACTTTGACGTTCAAAAGTGCCTTACAAGGGCCTATTTGAAATAAATGATTTGACTTTGACTTTGACTTTGACAAATCCAGCCAATCAGCGCTGCAATGATTCTGCCAAATTTTTACGAATATGTTCACGTGCCCTCACTTTGAAAGATAACCGATTGGTTGCCATCCTGATGTTCAGAGGGAGCGCATTCCAAAGAAAAACCGCCTGGACAAAGAAAGAAGAGTGAATAAAACCAGAACGGTGAGAAGGACATCGTAGAAGACGATTGTTAGTAGAACGAAGATTTTTACTGTGGGCAGTGCACAGGTAACACGGGTAGTCAGGTTAGAAGGAGCAGTGGGATTGTCCAGTATAGAACATAGACATAGCCCTCAACTCTCTGCGCTGACGAATGGGTAACCATTTTAAAAGCAATCGGTGCGCAGACACATGGTCATACTTACGAAGATTGAAAACGAATCGAATGCAGTTATTTAGAAGGCGGTCAAGTTTATTGAGGAGATCTGCATTCAGGTCATAGTAACACAAATCACCATAGTCTATCATAGGAAAGATTAGGGACTGTACAAGCATTGCCTTTATGTGTGATGGGAGAAGGAAGTTCAACCGATAGAGCGACCGCAGCGTTCCGGTGACTTTTATACTTACAGTCGTGACCTGTTTTTGCCAGTCAAGACATGTGTCAACATGCAGACCAAGATCCTTAACATCGGAGCTAAACGGGATGACAGAGTTGTCAAACACAGCGACTGCCTTTTGATTTTTGTTTCTATTAAAAAAAAAACTTTATGTAGTTGTACTATAGGTAGGTACACCTCTGTTTTACCCTTTGGGGTCTACAGGCGTTATGTTATGTTACCTACTGTATTTACGTTTATGTGTGCGCTCATGTCGCTGATATAATACCAACCGCGCTGGCTCAAGCCAAATTATCACCCAATGGCGTAATGTTAACTCTAAATTAACAAAATTCATTGCTAAATAGACAGAAAAAAAAGATACGTATACATATAGATAAAAAAAAGGAAATATTTATCTAACTGTCTAAAAATGTATTGACCTTCTAATGATGTAAGCTGTTTTAAATGAATGAACCTTTAAAAACCATTTAGACTTCTAAAATAAAAGAGCCTTTTAACTCTTTTTCACAGTTGGTCCCAGTAACTAAGCTAGGGTACCCCGAGCCGCGACCAAACATTTAGGTAGGGTTAAAACTGTGATAAGCCAAGCTATAAAAACTAAATTGATCACAGTTACTTAGATATTTAGCATTTTTAGGACCCCAAAATAGGAATTAATTGAGGTTGACAAAAAGGGGCGTAGTCATTATATTAGAGTGTTCAATAATACTTTTAAGAAACCAAAATGGGAATTATTTGAGGTTCGATAAGAGAAAGGAAAAATTTGTCTGCACGACAACAGGAATAACGCAATAGATATCTATCCACTGTTGAATTTAATGACGAAGTTAAAGGAAATGCCATTACGAGTGTACTTCGCAATTAAGGTGTATTGTTGTCTATTTCATCGATAATCTAGCGTGTAATATGCGTCATAAAGGACGATGCAATTCAAACACGTTGAATGTATCTTACGCCCCAGAACTGCAGGCATTTATAGTCTGAACTAAAAGTATCTGATGAAAGTGTAAACAAACCCAGTTCAGATTAAATTCTTACCCAATCACCCACTAAAGGGAATTAGTAATAAATTCATCTGTATTTAGAAGGTTTCAACTTTAGATCTCACCACGTTTTCCTACAATTATTTTGTGAATTACATTATTAAATTGTAATGGCAAAATTATCGACGAAAATTGACTTTAAAAAATATCTTTAATGTGATTTGAAATTAGAATTTCTGGTTAAAGTATTTAAATAATCAAATTAAAGCATTTAATTTTTAAGTGAGACGACAAATTTTCATACGCAGGTGCGTTTTCTTATCCATTTGTTTACATTTTTATCACTTTTGAAACAGACCATTATAGGTATAGTCAAAGATTTCAATCGTAGATTTGCCCTGCCGCGTCAAAATATGGTCGCGTTTCTGTTTCGTTTTGACACCTCTGAGACAGACAGTGTCGCAGAGACTTGACTTGGTTGTCATGGAAACGCCATTGTTAATGTGTGAGCTCGCTCCTCTCATTATGGACGATTTTTCGTGCGAACAGTGAGGGCAAATCTACGATTTAAATCTTTGGGTATAGTGCGTTCGAAACAAGTATTTCACTTCTACATATTCTTACTCTATGACTGTTATCAAAGGTGTGTGCGAGCAAAGTTTAAATGCGTTCAATTTAAGTTACACCGGCTCGGCAGAGTTTCTTGTAATTCTGTTAAAGACACACAACTTTTATAATTACGTGGTGCATGTTAGTTGTGGCAACGCTTTGAAGGATTCAGATAATTAATTAATTACGCCATCTTTGGCTGAATAATAAAAGTCAAATAATAAACTATTTAGTATTAACGCTGTGGCGGCATCTACACCGCCACATGCGAACTACGCATCAAAGACCTGACGTCACACAACATCCTGACGTCACTCAAATCCTGCATCGCGCAATTAGAGTTTCCCGCGCGGTGGACATATATACAAGCTCCCGACTCCAACCTCTGGGCAATTGCCCGCCAGACATGACACCCGTCTGGTCGCAGGGTCCTCCCTTTTCTATGGGGGATGAGTGAACTTTACACCCTGTTCCTCATACCCCTAAAACGCTTTCTGAGAATCAACTAATTGAGTAATATAACATAACACATGACATCACGCCAGTAATCCTCGATGAGTTAGGCAGAGGTATACCGATAGTAGGTACATTTCGCCAGTTATGTTTAAGTTCCATGTAATAGGGGGCGAGCTTATTGCCAGCAATTTGGCACAAATCCAGACTCCGCTGCTACTGAGAAATTTCTGATAGAAAAACCCAATAACACTTTGCCCGATCCCCAAGATACAAGCCCTGCTTAGTATGGGGGTCAACAGTCAAACCAAAACATTGTGATGTATACACATAATTATATCTATGTATGATCACTATCAACTTTTCCTTTGCTAATAAAACTTTTTGTATTTTTGTATATTTAGTCATAAAACAACATAGACTTGGGAATCGAACCCAGGACCTCATGGTCAGCTGTAGCGCTTGCGACCTCTACTCAACGAGGCAGTCGATTACTTGAGTAATGTATTTTGCTAAGTCTCAGTGTCTTTGATTCTTTTTTTAAATGGTCATTAGAAAGATAAAAGTGGAAGAACAAAGCCATTTTCCCTACAATGGGAAATGAGATCTTTAATAATATTAAGGTATATTTCTGTTGTTCCTAGAATAGACCACCTCTTGACCTGGATGTCATAATGAATGACGTAGGTATCCATAAACTTGTTTGTTTGTCTTGTTTTACTATTATTATTTAATTTATTTTTATATAGATGATTATAATAATTAAAATTCAAAAATAATTAATTAAATAATTTAAATAGACTGAAAATTATAAAAAAAAAAAAAAGTATTTGTATACATAAGTATATGTTTTGTGTATGTATATATTGTGTATGTAAGTGGCCACCGCTGACTACCTGCAGTATTGTATCTCCTTTCTCTCTTAATTCAACCAAATGTTGTCTTTAAAATATCGCTTTCAGTGATAAGACCGCCTATTACCTATATTCATTAATATCTGTAATTTTTATGTATTTTTTTTTGTTTTTCTGTTATTTTTACATTTTTGTGTGTTTTCTGTTTTTTTATTATTTTTGGTGTACATAATAAAGAGTACTCTATTATATTCTATGCCAGGACGAAGTCAAAACCTAACGAGCCAGCGCGGCGATCCCTAAGATTTATTCTATGGAACCCTTTGTCCTCCAGGGCAATTAGGTACTAACAAATCCCAATGGTTCCGGCTGTCATTCGCGGATCTTTGTCAGTCTTTATGGGTTGTCAGAAGCCCGAAAGTCTGACAACCAGTCTAACCAAGGGGTATCGTATTACCCGGTTACTGGGTTGTGGAGGTCAGATAGGCAGTCGCTCCATGTAAAACACAGTTATTCAGCTTCTTCTTTTCGTGTGGTTAGTGACTAACCTGGTGTCAGAGTTTTGGCTTCACATGCCATCGAGAAATATTTCTCAGGCATGCCTCACGATGTTTTCCTTCACCGTTTTGGAAGCAAGTGATAATTATACAATACGCACATGAATTCAAAAAGTCAGCGGTGCGTTCCTTGGGTTCGAACTCGAAACCTATGACTTGGCAGTCCGACGGTCACACCACTAGGCTATCACTGCTGTAATGATGAATAAGGTATTTAGCTTCATCCGGTTAGACTGGAAGCCGACCCCAACATAGTTGGGAAAAGGCTAGGCAGATTGACATATCCATTCAAACTTTTAATTACCCTTTAAACTTTTAAAGTAGTATGTTGTGTATATCTTTGTCATTAGTCCATTTTAATTTAAACTTTAAGTTAAGGTGGCTAAAGTCCTTAAGAAGTCAAAGCCGTTTTTTCCACAGTTATTCTTTAGTAAATAATTATAAAACATCATTAATTATTTCCATAAGAAATGAATCGAATTTTCCGGAGAGCACCATTGGTTACCTGCTAACATTTGTGCGATTTTGTAACACAAATACATTTAAAAATCATTGGATTATCGACTCAATCTTGTTAGTCTGAAACCTGAAAATGGAAAATCCTGTTTTGTGGCATATGTCGTTCTTGAAATAGGGGAAAGGAACAGAGGTGTTCCATCATTTTCTCGCAGCCAGTTTTCGTCTGACGCTCAGGCCGATCGGACGTGTCGAAATCGTTGGGGTGGGCGATTCTCGCGTTCGCGTATTTTAATAATGTTCGTATAGTTGTCGTGCGGAGATTAAAAGATAAAGAAAAATTCGTAAAACTTTTGTGTTTTAAAGTGTTAGTTTCAGTTGAAAGAAGAAATAAATTGTACTTCTCGCTTACTAAGATCATCTAGAAACAAAGGTAAGATTCTATTCAGGGTTTTTCCTCCGGCATAGCGTTTCCTTTCCGAAGGGTCCTTTTCACTTTCGCTTTAATGAAACGATGTATTTTGTATTGAAATGGTTAATTATACGGATTTTCCTTGTGGTGGGGGCGAACGGACGTAAAGAGGAAATATTTTTTTGATCGAATGCTTTATATTTTCCTGCTTGACATGTTTTTAAATAAAGGTTTTTTGAAATTGAAAATGGTGAAATTTAATGGATAATAATAGAGGTATTTCATATGAATGAGTGTAATTTTCCTCTTCGTCCATGCTTGATAATAACAGCCAACTGCGATTAACAATCAGTCTGTGAATTGTGAAGATATTCATATTGTTATATTATTTACATTTTATGCGGTTGTTAAGAGTTCTATTGGTTGTATTACAGAAATATTCTTTGACACTACATATATATGGAATTGTGTATACGTAAATATTTTTTTTTATAAAATTAAAACTATGTTCACAAAACATTCTAAGCTTTATGTAACTTCCAGAATATCCCCAATTTGCTCTCCTTTTTCTTTGTCTGACAACTCAAACTCAAAGTATTTATTTCAAATAAACCAATTACAGGCACTTTTGAATTGTCAAGGGGTCGGTCAGTCAGAAAGATGAAGCTAGTTGCCCATTCCAAAGCGTAGTAGGTTATTATGGAGAAGAACGGGCAGGAAACTCCACGGACACTCTTTTAAATCAAAATATTGGTTACATCATTCATGTTGAAATTATACATGTGAGAACAATGTAGAAAGACGTGCACGTTAAAAGCGTCCGTAATGAAAAGATAATAAACAAATTCAAAAATTAACAAACAACCAGTTTCAATAAGGGATATCGTATTAAGCTTCGTGCAGACAAGCGCTACGCGACAGCGCGACGCGACACCGGCTATTGTTATACCGTGAAGTTTTCTTAAAAATTGTATTATTCGAGTCGCGTCGCGCCGTCGCGTCGCGCTGGTCTGCATGAGCCTTTACCCAGTAACTGGGGTTTGGAGGTCAGATAGGCAGTCGTTCAATGTAAAATACTGGTATTCACCTGCGTCCGGTTACATTGGAAGCCGACCAACATGGTTCTGAAAAGGTTAGGCAGATTGATTGAATATTTTAGGTTAGGCAGATTGATTGAATATTTAACTTTATACGACATTTTCAGACCCCCGGCAATATATTTAGCTTTACTATTTCATTCAAACAGATGTGATAAAAAGGGATTGATCCTAAATCAAAATAACTTACGGAACTCCCTAACTCCGTTTTGCGACGTGACAGTAAAACTACCGATGTTAGGGATTTGCTTTATATCGGATAAATTTATATTTTCTCGTTCGGTTGGGTGGATGAGAAACTATGGTACGAATATACTTATCATCCTGAAAATCTTCAAGTCTGCGAAAGGGAATTAGATTACTATTTTAGGAGTAGGAAAGTGTTGATGTTTTAGGATAGATAATATATTTTTAATATAGTTTTTGGTGTCATAGTCAAACAATTTATTTTAATTAGGCACATAAGAGGCACTTTTGAACGTCAATTTTACACAAAATTGAATTGATTCTAGTCGCCCCTTCCAAAAGGTAGTTCTCGTATGGAGAAGAATGGGCAAGAAACTCCACCGTTACTCTTTTAAAATGTTTTTACAATGTTTTGTATACATTAATTATATAATTATATGTGAAGACGATGGATCTAGAATAAGATTACTCTACCACAATAGGTAAAAAGAATGCAAAAAATTAAACAATGACAGATAAATTAATTATGTGATAGATACATGGTGGATTCTGTTATTTTTAGAGGTTTGTCGTACATAGATAGAGTTATACAGGGTGGCAATTTAGTGTCCTGCATCCGTCAAGAGGGTGATTCTATTGGTAGAATCACCCCCTTGACGGATGCAGGTCACTAAAAGTTTATTTTTACGAATCGTTTAAGAGCGGCCATAGTAGTACACACTCTGAGAACATTTCAAGTGTCTACCTATTACGATTAAAAAAATACAGACATGTGACAGATGAACGGACAGAGGAGCTTTACTAATAGGGTCCCGTTAATATGACCTGTTATATTATACAACTTTCGCTATGAAACACATATTAAACATTTCGTAAAAAAGAAACTTTCGTACATGAATCGAAATAGTCTCGTCTACTGTTGTATAGGAATTTGTTTTTCTTTTCACGAATTAAATATGAGTTTCATGGTGAGAGTTATTTAGGTTGACGGGTAGAATCACCCCTTTGACGAATGCAGGTTTCTAAATCGCTACCCTGTATACTTTATTGTACACCGAAATTGTTACACAGCTCTTTTAGAATACGTATTGCCAATTCTATAGGTACAATTGCGTTCTATATCGTTGATAATGACATCTTCTAGACAACCTTTGGATGGACGGAACGAACTTAAAATAAACAATAGTGATGTTAACTAAACCTTTTTTTTTCCAAAAATATTGGACATTTATTTTTTCTTTTTGTACGTAATCGAAAGATTACGGCAATACATTGAGTTAAAATGTAGCATGACGTCACTCTCCAGTAGATTTTATACCGACTTGTGACGTAGCGAGCCCCCACTCGCGAACTTTAATGCGTTTTATTTAAATATTTTTTTAATTAATACGATAAAGCAAAAAATACGTGTCTAATATTTTTTTATTATCTGATTGACGGATTAAATAGTATTTTTTTTCCCCTGTTAACATCTCTATTATGGGGTAGTAAATATTGTACGGCTAATAAACAGTTCCCTTCGTTTTTGGACACGACATTTTTGTTACGTAACAAAAGTGTCGTGATGGTCAAAATGTTACACTTTTTTCGGTTTAGCTCTCATTCGCCGAGTGTGCAGAGTACCACAATATAAATATGGAAAGTAAAAAAACTACTTACTAAACATTCGAAACTGCACAGACAGAGACGCGCTCATTGACGAGACCCCAAGCGATTGTCGCGGTGCTGTCAGTTGCGGGTGCCGAGTCGAGACAAGTGGTCGTCGCGATCTTTTTAAAAATGGAGCGTAGGTTATTATTTTGACAAATAGGCCTAGTTTCCATACCGTCCATATTTATACTGTGACGTGCGATAATAACTTCGTTTCAATATCGTCGTCTTAGAGTGAAAACCTCTTATATGCGAAAAACTGGTGGGCAACTGGGAATTTATATTATAATGCTGATCGCGCGGTAAAATCTGCTTACGCGATGCAGGATTTTGCGTGACGTCAGTATGATGCGTAGGTCGCATGTGGCGATATAGATGCCGCCACAAAACTGCGATTGTTGCGAGGTTTTTTTTCCCAAAAATGTAATAAAATAAAAAGTCAAAGTTGCATTCCCGAGCTTTTCACTCTAAGGCGACGATATAATACTAAACGTCGTAAACGTAGGTACCTTGTACATTAAGAAGTAATTTTGTTAAAGCAATAGAAGGTTAATAAAAGGGGGCTCTTATGTTAAATTATAATGGATCCTTTGCCTTTTCTTAAAATGTAAGGAGACTTTAAGTATTAGTATCAATACGAATTTCAAAGATTTTGGGAGCTTTTTAAGGGGTATCCCCATAGTTATTATTTCAGCCGAGAGACGTCCACTGCTGGACATAAGCACCGCCACTTCGGCAGGTTCTGTGCTTTCCGCATCCAGCGGATTCCTGCGGCCTTCACCAGGTCATCGGTCCACCTTTTGGAAACCCTTCCAACGCTACGTCTTCCGGTACGCGGTCACCACTCCAGAACCATTCGGCCTCATCGGCCATCTGTTCCTTATTAGGCAAAAATAAGTGAAATTGTTTTTTATGGTCGGTGTCTTTGTGTTTCAGTTTTTTAGGGTTCTAAAGGTAACAAAAGGGTGCCAACAGGACCCTATTACTAAGGCTCCTCTGTCCGTCCGTATGTCTGTGACAGACGGACGGCTGTATATTTTGAATAGTAATCGTGTACTGTCGTCAAATCGAACATGACATAACATAAATGTTCGATTTGACCGGACCGTAGGACGCAGAACGCATCCAGTGTGACAAGTCCAACTCGTAATTGGCCGCATTTTTAATTGCTGTAGCAACATACAGAATTCTAAGCCGAATCCTTGTTAACAGAATTAATTAATTCTATTAGTCTTAAACAATAGTTACTAGGTCATTTGTAATTTAAATAGAAGGTTTTAAATTCAATTAATGTGAAGAGCTGCCTCCAATATCTGTGAAAGCAGCCAGATGTCAGAATAATTTAAATAGTCTACTAAGTATTCGATTCGTGCTTGTACTGAGAATTTGATATTACTGTTGTAAATAAATTAAAATTCCATTCAATTTAGAAGGTAGCTCTAGAAGGAGACTAGAATGTAGTAAAATACTGGTATTCAGCTTCAGCCGGTTAGACTGGAAGCCGACCCCAACATAGTTGAGAAAAGGCTAGGCAGATTGATTGATTTTTTTGAAGATAGAACTAATCGAATAGTGCGGCTGATAGTTGGACACTATTTATTTCGACGAGTTCACAGCTTTGGCTGTATATCTAGACATATTTATATCTTTGGATCTAACGTTCATAAAGAACCAATACTCATAACAATGTCGTATTTCATTTGCTTTGTTCACTAAATTATAAGTAACAAGCTAACTTGTCCAACATAATCCCGTATTTAATAACTTTTGGGCTTAATCGTGTAGTTCCTATAATTTATTGGGTATAATAATACTGTAATGTAGGAGAACGGGAAACGATTTGGTGAAAATTATAGATTTTCCGATAGGTATGGTGTGCATAGTATGTAGGTAAGTTCCGGTTTTGTAAATTATATTGCGTTGCAGTGTACAATTTACAAAAACTGAACATACATAGGTTCGTGCAGTGATGGCCCAGTGGTAACGGCCCCGACTTACGAGTTATAGGTCGTGGGTTGAAACCTAGGCGGGCGCTTTAAATTGTGTAAATAATTTCATCACCACTGCTCTCAAAACGGTGAAGGAAAACATCGTGAGGAAACCGGCATGTCCTAGTACTAAAAATCCGAAGACATGTGACATCTACCAACCCGCACTGGGCCCGCGTGGTGGATTACAGCCCACTCCCTCTCGAAGAGAGGAAGCCTCTGTCTCAGCAGTGGGAACATTATAGGCTGATTACGAACTTAGTTTTAAGAGCATGCATTCTGAAAGTGGGCAACGTCGCAAATAGCCGTCAGATATTGGGTTCCCGGTTTTTCTCACAAATAGAGAACTTCGTCACTTCTATGATTTAAAATATTCATCAATTGCTTGATATTATATCGAATAATGACCATCATAGACTACCACTAGTACTAGACTAACTACCAATAGTAAAAAAACCTTATTACTTATATTTTTCTAAACATAAAAAATACCTTAAAAATGACTCCTCATTTTGTTAGCAGAAATGACCACTATTTGTTTTAATTTAGCCAAAACTTACTTTTGTCGCTTAATCTAAGTGGCATATTACGTTATCTTAATTTTTAAACATTAGTGCATAAAATATTCATGCAATGTTCATAGTTGTTACATAAATTAAGAAA
This sequence comes from Agrochola circellaris, assembly GCA_914767755.1. Taxonomy (NCBI): domain Eukaryota; kingdom Metazoa; phylum Arthropoda; class Insecta; order Lepidoptera; family Noctuidae; genus Agrochola; species Agrochola circellaris. The sequence goes on along the minus strand of OU611850.1, from coordinate 16,032,334 downwards.
ATATTAGTATGTAAAATGCAACTTCTTTAAAATTATCCATACAAAACGCTGATTTCATAGGACCTAATATTTAGATGTGTTGATTAATTTGGCAATATTACTGTATGGAATTACGAAATATCGCTCGTAAACTAAAATATTGATTAGAAAATGAGTGCCTCGGAGAGCATGTGAAGCCGTTGGTCCCGGCTGTCATTCGTAGATCTTTGACACTCGTTACGGATAGTCAGAAGCCCGAAAGTCTGACAACCAGTTTTACCAAGGGCTATCGTGTTACCTAGTAATTGGGTTGTTGAGGTTAGATAGTCGGTGGCTACATCTAAAATACTGGTATTCAGCTGCATCCGGTTAGACTGGCAACCGACTTCAACATAGTTGGGAAAAGTCTAGGGAGATTGATTGACTCTTGAAACTAAATGGAAAGTTGTTTTGTCGACATCGACATACTTTCAGCGACGTAAATAATGCTGAATTTCGGTGGATTGGCCGTACTCTATGGTGAAGAAAAATGCAATACCTACTACCTACCAATTACCTACTATTCCGTGCAGTTTATGACTCAATTGCCCAAAGGCAACTTCAACCCAAACTGTTTTAAAAGTCAGACTATCGTCACACTGAAGTAAGTAATTTTAAACCTACTTACAGTTTAATTTGAAGCGTCAATAACTTAGCAAGTACCAAATCGATATATCGCTAGGGATATAGCTATATACCGTAATATACTTATATGAAAGCGGTTCATAACTGTATTACTAGGAATATAAGTATGATTCGAGAACGATCTAGTAATATAACTATTAGTGCACTCGGACCAAATAGGTTAGGGTAGAAGTGTGACCAATTACGCGCGACCCGAGCGTGCTAAGCGAGCGGTTCTGCGGCAGCGGCCGGCGAGCGCTACGTCGAAATTGGTCACAGTACCAAAATTAGGGCACTCCGATAGTCATGAACCGCTTTCATATAACTATATTACGGTATATAGCTATATCCCTAGGAATATAACTAAATCACGGCTATAACTATTTTACTGCGACATATACATTTAAAAAGAAAAGTCCTGACTCACTCACTGACTGACTCACCAGCGCCCAGCCCAATCCCTTGGACTTAGAAAGCTGACATTTTGTAGAGACGTTCCCTAGTTAGACTGGCTGGATGGAATTATTCGATCAACTCCAGCTCCTCAAGGAAGGTCACAAATGCCTTCGTGTTACTGACAATCTCACGGAGGGTTCCTGGGTTACCGAAGTCTTTTACCCAGTATGTGGCAACGACCAGGCGGTTGAGAAGCATATTATGAGCTGCTGTCTCGTCTTCCTCCATGCAGGCCCCGCAAAGTCGACTGTCTGAGATCGTGGTGGGAGGTTCTCTTTATGACGTCGAATTGGAATAAGATTATTTTTAAATTTCCACGGTCTAATATAAGGCGGACGAAATCGCTAGCAAAGAGCTGGTTCCTCATATTTCGAGTATTCTATATTTCTATTTAAAAATGTTGTGAAGATGTTTGTAACTCCATCATCCATGAATGGCTGAACGGATGTGGATGAGTTTTGGCAAACAGATATAGTACATCCGGGATCAACACACATGATACTTAAAAAAAAAAAAAAAAAGTGTTTATTCACAGAAATTATTTTTTTACAAGACACATATTACCTCTGCCAAACTGCAAAGCAGTTTGTTGGCAGACGTAACTCCCTTTTTTGTTTTGTACATAATAATATTTTGTTTTTTTATATCAGGTCATCTAAAGAAATTCTCCTAGAATGCGAGTGACACCGCAGGAAATACTTAGTATTAACGTACAAGAAATAAACTCAAAGCCAAGTGCGTGTCGGACCCCGCACAATGAAGGGAATCCATAGTTGGGATGAATTTATCCCAAGAACAAACTTAACATTGTAGTTGAAAAACATGTTCTCCTATACAGAATGTACGGGAAAACATGTTTTTCAAACTGCAAATTTAAGTTGGTCGATTATTACTCGTTAACCTGTAAAGCCTACTTAGCTGTGATAGTTTTTCTTTTTACTTCGTTATATATACGACTGCTGTGATTTTTTTCATAAATCCAAGTGCAACCATTTAGCTGGCAGGGGGGGGGACATTATACTCTAACAAAAATTTGCACTTTAAAGCTTAATATTTCGCAAACGGATTCCTAAATAGAAAAATGGTTTTCACACTCCCACAATATTTTTAAACGACCTTCCCTCACCATAGGATACACGAGGAAAAAAAATATCCTCACTTTACGTGTAGGGGAGGTACGCAAAAAAAAAAGATAAGCCGCGGATAGACACACAGACAGACGGACATGCTGAAACTATAAGGGTTCCTTATTTACTACGGAACCTTAAAAAAGCTTCGTTGGTCTAAATGGTCTCAAGCCCTACTGCTGAGCATGAGGTCGGGTGGGTTCGGTTCCCAGGTCAGGCAAAGTGTATCGTGTTTTTTCATCAGTAATTTCTCAGTAGCAGCCCGGAGTCTGGATTAGTGTCCGGTTGATGGCAATAGGCTCGCCCCTTATTACATGGGACATACATACACCTCTGCCTAAACCCTTTGAGGAATACAGGGGCGATGGTATGTTACATGTGTGTTACCTAATGAAATTCTCCTAGAAAGCGAGACATTGAGACTGCAGGAAAAGTTATTTACAACAAAAAAAACGTTACTTTTCTACTTTCCGAGTTGCACGTATTAGAAATACGTCCACATTTTTTCTCGTTAAATAAAACAAAAGGGAAAAATATCGTGCAATGGCCTTTCTCGAGTAACTTGAACTCAATATTTTTCTTTTATCCCGAGTGTAGATTTCGAAAGTTCATTAAAAGTTCACTACATTATTTCGCTAACGTAAGTTTGTTGGCACTTTCTAGTGTCTACGGCGTCTCTGTGTAACTTTTTAGTACCGTCGCAGAGAATGTATAAAGTTGCGAGGGGATCGGTATTTTAATCATGTTTCACTTCGCGTGAAATATATCAGCGATACGTACAAATTTTAGATAAATTATGTTCTAGTACTTGCTCGACCGAGCTCTGTTCGGATCAAAATAGAGAATGCTCATTTAATAGTACAGGATAGTTGCAATAATTCCATGCTGCCATATAGTAGAACGACCATCAAAGAAGTTCATGACTAAACACCGTAAGGACTACTCTTGCTTGCAGCGCTCGCTATAGAACCGGGCCAGTAACAGTTGTGGTCATCGTGTTCACGGGATTTTGTTTTCAAACTGATTAGATATGAACTTCTTTCATGGTACTTACTAATTCCATGCTGCCATGTAATGACATTCTTGAGACATCTTGTTCTAAAGTTTGGGCGACCGACCTCTGCTCGGGTGAAAACACGGAGAAAACGAATTTTCTCAGATAGGAGACCTAGGTAGATCGATTTTTAAATTTTCGTGCAAATCCTTAGAGCCATTTTCCAGAACGTGATTACAAATATATATATATATATATATATATATGTCGGAGGCGGTCATTAGTACGCTCACTAAACGAAGCGCAGCACGTGACCCGAGTAGTGGCAGCACTAACACTCGGCTAACTTCGTGCTACGACGGAGCCTAGCTAATGGAGGGGCGCCAGGGCGAGCGCACTTGCCTTCCGACCGTTTTAGAGAACAGAACCTCCAGTCTAGGAACTGTCCCGCGTTTCGAATAGTTGTGTCGTGTACCTACAGTGTGTGAAATGCTAGTGTGAGTAATGTTATTGTAAATTATAATTTGATCTGAAATGCAACGGTTTTTCTATTGCGCATAACTAACACTACCCATTAGTACGCCCACAGTAGTTAAAATATGCCTGATAACCAGAGAGACTCATACCATCACCACCACACAATACCATATCACCATACCATACATATTTACCATATATATAGGATCGTCTAGGTCGGAGGATGGTATGAGTCTCTCTCGTTATCAGGCATATTGGGAGTCCGGCCCCGGCACACAGGCAACGGAAGGAACACGGGTGGGTTTTAGTTATTTGATAATATCCTCCCTCAAAAAAAATAAAATTATACGATGCAAGTTCCTTCTATATGGCATATATACCTATATAGAGGAGCACGTGGCTAAGTAATAACAGCCGCACGGGTCGATCTATTAGGTTAAAATACGCTTGCCGGGGTTGGTCCGTGGATTGGTGACTATCTTCACATACCGAGACTCCTGCGTGCCTCGGAAAGCACGTTAAGCTGTTGGTCTCGGCTGTCATTCGTGCATCATTGACAGTCGTTACGGGTCGTCAGAAGCCCGAAAGTCTGACAACCAGTTTTACTATGGGGTATTGTGTTGCCCAGTTACTGGGTTGTGCAGGTCAGATAGGCAGTCGCTCCAAGTAAAATACTAGTATTCAGCTGCATCCGGTTAGACTGGAAGCCAACCCCAACAAAGTTGTGAAAAGGCTAGGCAGATTGATTGAGATAAATACATATACAATGTGAAATTTAATTCGTTTGCATCCTCTTAAGGGGTCATTGTACTCATCATTATGAACAACTTTCACTATGGGGCAAGCCTGAAAAGGCGAAAAAAAAGTTAGCTTTTCCATACATTTATGTTCGCATAGCTCGTTATAATGTAGGGAACAGCTGATTTTTTTTATATACAATAAAATTTAAGCAACAACTGACCGTCTCAACACTTTTAGACTGTGCAACATTTATGGTTGCTTTATCTTATAGTAGGCGGTGTAATCTAATTGTCAGAGACAATTAAATCGCACTACGTTAATCAGGCTTTAATTCCAGAGGGCCTAGATAAGTGACAAACGCTTTCAAAGCGTTTCGTCGACTTTCAACAGGATTGAGATAACGAAAGATATAAATACGTCTAGATAGACAGTCAAAGCTGTGAGCTCGTCGAAAAAAGTTGAGTTCAACTGTTGGCTGCTAAATGCACGCACACTAGAAAATGACAATGACAGCACAAGGACGAGGCGCGAGTGCAAGATGTAGCTGTCATAACAAAGTCGGCTTGTTTGTTTTAGTAGACTGACATACAAGTATCTTTTTACTTAGTTCAGGAGCAAGCTGTTCTACCTGCTTTTGAACACCACCTTGTACAATCATGTTTAGTGTATGACTAACTTTATGGATTTTTTTTGTACAATAAACTTATTATTTATTTATTTATTTTTATATATGTAGTTCTATTGCAGCGCGGTTTTCGGTAGCTTAAGTCAGTCTCATAAATTTTTGTCTTTTTCATCATAGTTATTGCTGATAGAATGACACTTTGTCTAGGGCGTCAGGTTGTCATTCAATGTCATCCATGGCATTAAGTAAGCAAGGTGTTAGATTTACTATACACGGTGGATTTTTGAGATGGGGCAGTAAGGACAGGACCTTGACCGTTGTCGCTACAAGAAAACGGTTTTAGGAGACTATCCTAAACTTTTTGAGACATTATGTTCTGCATTTACAGATTTTGAAAAAAAAATACAGTCAGCAAGAAAATGAGCAGTTTTCACAAAAACTTTTTTTGATACCACTCGATCCTGTTTCTTAAAAGGGTCAAAACTCTATCCGACCAACTCAGATTTGAGTACTAGAAAGATTAGAAATTGCAAAAAAAAACCCTACTTTTTTGTAGGAAACGAGACTCCAACCTACTTTTTACGATGGATAGATGGCATTGAAAAATACAATTTAGTAAATCCCGCTTCGAAATCACATACTCGTGTTTTAAAACCGGCCTTCCAAACCTCTAAACCACCACGCTACATCATTACATTAAAAAGTAAATGATATTGCTCTTCAATTCCCGACCCTACAAAATAGTATCGAAATATTGACTGAAAAACAACAAAAAATAATCAAATAAGCTTTCAAAAAGACATGAAACGTTCCCCCTGCAGACCCCCTGCCCCCCCTACCCCTAGTCTAAAATATATTTGATGGAAATTCCTTTATATTGTGTTTCTTTGTATTGGGAACAACTTCAACAATGACTTTTTCCTTTGATCGGGTTTGTATTATTAGATTATACTTAGCTTTTGCTGTAATGTAAACGGCTAAAGAAATGGTATCGGTTGGTTGTATGTTATTGATCTTTCAATAGCAGTGGTAACCTAGTGGTCTGACCATCGGACTGCCAAGACATAGGTGTAGAGTTCGAACCCAAGGCACCTCTGACTCTTAGGATTCACGTGCGTATTGTATAATTATCACTTGCTTTAACGGTGACGGAAAACATCGTGAGGATGCCTGAGAGATATTTTCTCGACGGCATGTGAAGCTAAGTCAGAGGCCCTTGGGCGGCTTTAAAACTCTGACACTCAGTTTAGTAACTAACCACATAAAAAGAAGAAGATTGACTTTCACAGAAAGTATAAATATCTTACTTGAAAAAAAACCAGTCGAGAGGTGTCGTGGGACTCCCGGTTGGAACGAAGTTCGTTTCGCTTTTGTACACATGGCGAATGAGAGTTACACCGACTTTTGTTACCTAACAAAAAAGTGTCGTGACGCCCCCTTTTCGGTCTAGTCACAAATTAATAGAGAGGGTTCATCCGCATTTTAGGTATGAAGCTACGAGTAGGTACGTGGCGGGCTGGACTTGTCGAATTCGGTGGGCGTAACGTACTCAAAAGATATCAGAGCTACGCTATAGAAAGAGAGGCAACTTCTAGGTAAATATAACTGTAGGTAATTAGCGCTGTGCGACCTGAATTGCACTTTATTGTGTTGTAGCAAGAGTCGCTTTTCATTTAAATGATTTTACGGAGTGAACCGTCTGTACTAATCTGTGGTCTATCTCTCATTCGCCAAGTGTGCAAAGTATCACATGCGATAAGTAACTTCGGTATAAAATTACATATAACATCATAATATCACGCCTTGTCGCCTAAGGATTAGGCAGAGGTGTCCCTATAGTACACCCACATTTCGCCAGTTATGTTTAAGTCCCATGTAACAGGGGGCGAGCCTATTGCGATCAACCGGGCACAAAATCAGACTCCGGACTGCAATTGAGAAATTCTTGATGGATAAACCCAATGCAGGTCAATGTCTTACTTAAAAACAGTTGGCACGAGTAATACGCATGGAAATGAATATTCAATTAAAAACTTATATCGATATACAAACTGCAGTAATACCTACCCTTCTAAGGCAATCATTAACCTACCATTATATTTTCACACAAACCAGCCGCCTACCGCCTAGCCACCCCTTTTGGGGGGTGTAGGCAAATTATATTGGCCCCCTTTGATCCAAGGGTGCCGTGTGCCATGGCAAACTATTCGGTAATTGGGTGATCATGACTGGTCAGAATGATGGCTTTGTCAGTAACCTTTGTAACAGACAAATGACGCACTTTTGGTATTAGTTTTTTTAGGGTATACTGGCGTGTGCTAGCAGACATATGGCAAATAATTTAATTTTGTGTTCTGTGTTGCGTAATTTTAATTATTTACTCTTACTATTGTATAGAATCAAGTTTTTCTAACTACATAATAATATTAAATACTAGTCTACAGACAGCTGTGCTGCTGGGAGTTAGTGCGCCACTTCTTCTTCCCAGCTAAAACAGAAGTGGAGTAGAGCGGGCATTTTGGCCCAGTATTGGCCATAACGCTTAGCCCAATATTGGCCATGACGCTTGGTGCACTATTGGCTGCTGGGGAGTTTGTTGCGCCACTTCTTCTTCCAGGTTAAGCACTAGGAAGTGGTGTAGAGCGGGCATTCTGGGGGACTTTCTTATGTAATTTTGACGTTCAAAAAGTGCTAATTCTCAGCGTAGTTTGAATAAATGACTTTCTATTTTTATTTTAGTATTTCGAAGCGGTGTTGATAAGTTGTTTTGATTGGTTTTTCACTTCAATTACTTTTGTAAAGTTTGTAGAATAAATTGTAGTTTGTAGTGATTTTTAACTATGTATAGTTGTTTGCTATTTGGTTAAAAGTAAACAAAATCTATTTTTAAATAAATTACGATATCATATATTACAATTCTGAAATATTTTTATTAGCTCGGAAATCACATAGGTTTATCTGTTCGTATTCAAATAATAACACTTTTTATAATATTATCTATTATGGTTCTCTCAAAATTGAATAAAAATGAACGTACCGAGCTCTTAGGCACCTGTACCACCGCCGACGAAGAAGCGACTGGCTACTAAAACGTCTATAAACGATTTTCTCTCTCAAGAAACGTACAATATGATTGTAGGTCCCGTGTAAATAAAAGAGATACGTATAGTAATAGTTAATCGCTACTGTTCACACTACCGGCAAGTACTCGTTTGTCACAGCGAAAAGAGCTATCAAAGGGTACTTGCTCAGCGACCCTCGTTTTTCGTGGAGAACACTCGCTGAGAGACTGATGCATACCAGCACGTAATCGCTCGTCGCTGACGCGTACGCTTGTAGCTAGCCAACTCTTTTTTAGTCTCGCTTCTCACTTCTCTTCGTTTTAGTCTCGTTCGCCATGTGGGACATCTGCCTTAGGATAAAGATTCTGATAAGTTTATATCTATCGGAACCTATATTAATTTATTACAATTCAGTCCAACGTCAGATCTCATGTCAATTCTACGTGTCAATTTGTATCAGATTTGTTCTTAGTATCTTGGTCAGCCAATCACAGCAGCTAACTTAATATTTGACAGCAAATTCAATTAATTAGGCTTCCGTTACCTGTCGATGGGCATACAAAATATTCGGGAATATTTATGTTATTCGACAGAGTATGCAGGAGATGGGATTTTATTTAAATGATTTAAATCATTTAAATAAAATCCCATCGGCAATGTGTTCTGCGAGCAATTTCAATCAATCTGCTTTGCCAGATGTAGCTGAATACCTGGGTAATGTGATATCCCTTGGTAAGCTGGTTGTCAGACTCTCGGGCTCCTGATGGCCCGTAACGACTGTCAAAGCTCCACGAATGATAGCCGAGACTAACGTCTTAACGTGTTATCCGAGGCACGGAGGAGTCTCGGTATATAAACATGGTCACCCATCCATGGACCAACACCAGCAAGCGTAGCTTACCCTGTTGGATCGACCTGTGCGGCTATTATTACTTAGCCATGAGGTCACGAGCTTCTGCGAGCAATGTGCCAGGACATAATTATACCAAAACTGTAACAAAACAAACGCAATTCATTTATCGCCTCAACAAACAGTAATGCATACATTACTGGTTCCCCAAATAGCATGTATTTGTCAGCCCCACAGAGCGTGAAATGTAATGTGCCTAAAGTTAATAATGTGTATCACGGTGTATATCAAATGTATGGCGAATTATCTAGGTGTTGGCAGTGTTATATTTAAGAGATTTTTTGGGGCGGCGACGACGTTGAAATATTGAATTCATTTTTACGGAAGGGTTTCTTGATGAAATCTGAAATACGACATAGAGAAAGATTAACAGAGAATTATTGCAGGTCGATTTTAGGAGATAACTAAAATTGCAAAGCTACAATGAGTCTGCTAATTTAAGTCATTTCTGGAAAACTAAAAATTACTTTAGATTTATGCAAAACGAAAACTCCGAACTAGTAAAGTGAGCGAAATTAATTATTAAAGCTAGGTATTCTGAAAGTTGGCAACGTCACAAATAGCTGTCAAATACTGTCCTGTTTTGATTAATTTGTCAAAATTGACTGAAACATCGTAAGAAACCGGCATGTCCTAGAACCAAAAATTCGAAGGCATGTGACATCCCGCACTGGACCCGCGTGGTGGATTATGGCCCACTTCTTCTCACAGAAAAAGGAGGCCTGTGTTCCAGCAGTGGGAACAAGGCTGTTTATGCTTATGCTGAATGGAATGAAATATGAAATATCGCTCTACAGTGCACTAATAACGTCTATAAGCGAATTGACTACCAACTTTAATTGTCCGTATATTCAAATCACAGCCGTCCTTCTTAACAGTGGTATGTAATGCTATAAACGCTCGTGCATACTGGCGCGATGCGACACCGGTAATTGTTCTAGTGTGCAGTTTTTTTAGAAATTGTTTTATGAGAGTCGCGCTATCCGTCGAGCCTTAACACGGCAAATAGTTAAAAAATAGAGAAAAAAAAATATATGTAGGGAACAAAATAGGAGAAAGAAAAGGAAAAACATTTAAAAAAAAATATATAATTCGAATATAGGGGGGGGAAATATAAGGGGTAATTTGCTTAAAAAATAATTTCTCGTTTACCTGACTACCTACTGCTAATAGGTAATGTTAGCTATGCGACAAATCAAACAAAAGAAATCGTTCATTTATGACTCAGATTCTTTGCCGAATAATTCCGTCGCTCATCTCCCGCGCAAGTGTCAATAACAATAAAAATTCTATTATGTTAGTGACAGTTAAGTTCATACATATTATTAAATTAATTAAAGTCACTTTTCGTGTCTGTCTGTGTGACTGCGATGTTCTTCTAAACTACGCAACGGATTTGGATGCGGTCATCACCATTATTTAGAGAATTTATTCCAGAAGGTATAAGTGTATAATAAATTAATATTAAATTAACATAAAATAAATAAATCTCGATGTTTTGTCAAGCTGTAAAAGCGTTGCAAAGCTGCGGCGGTGAAATTTTAATTTAATAACATTTTATATATTGAATTATGATTTAATACATTTTATAAGAAACTAGGATTATATACCCTATTATTAAAATTTAAAATAGTAAATAATTATTTAATAATTTGGCTGTAAAAGATTTAAATAAAAAATCAAATAATATTATATAAATCATTTAATTAAAAGTATAAAAGTCGCTACTCATACAAATTTTAAAGAAACTCTTCGCAATTGCCACAAAGATTTCTGACTTGTAAAACTGTAGAAACCTGATCTTTTTCACCCTTCCTAAGGCCATTAACGTCACCTCCAAGTATTCGAGTTTGAGTAATTACGGCGAGAACAACTCATTGTTTTAATAAATAAAGCGTTGTTGCGATAAACAAAGGACGATCAAATTCTTCCAGGAAAACTTTTAGGGAAAAATTCTTTGAAAATGTTCCTGTGGTTTTATCGTAAGGATTAAATTATTTAGATACAGTCATTGTTAAGCAAATTGAAGGATAAATCGGAAATTAAGTTATCCGACACAGCTTGTCGAGTAAGCAAGTTGAAGTGGCAGTGGGCTGGACGTGTTTGTCGAAGGACCGATGGCCGGTGGAGCAGACGAGTCCTGGAGTGGAGACTGCGTATCGGCAAGCGTAGTGTGGGGCGGGCACAACAGCTAGATGGATCGACGACCTTAAAAAGATGGCTGGGATAGACTGGGTTCGGAAGGCGCAGGACAGGGTGCTGTGGTACAGCCTGGGAGTGGCCTATGTCCAGCAGTTGATCGCGATCGGCTGAGTTGATTGATGCAAATTCAATCACAAGATCAAAATCAATAATATTTTATTTCACATAAACCTACGTGGGCACTTATGAAACGTCAGAAGTTAGGTGTATGGTTTCAATTGGTCGTTTTCTACGGAGAAGAGCCGGCAAGAAACTCCACGGTTACTCTTTTAAAAATAAATGCCTTTTACAATGTTTTCAAATTACAGTGTTAATGTATGTGTGTGTGTGTATGGGAGGACAGTGTAGGACTGCCAAGGAGTCCAGGCAGGTAACAAAATATAAAATGGCCTGCAATCTATTAGGTAAGCCTACAACGTTCTCACATTCACAAAATATTAAAGAATCTATTAAAAAGATAAAACAAGTTATAAAAATTGACACCCTATGTCAATTTGCTGTGTTGTAGCTATTTCAAACAACTGTCACAGAATGATAGTTGTGATTTGAATATGCGGATAATTTATGTTGGTAGTCAATTGGGTTAACAATTAACTTCCCTGAATTTACCCAGAAAGGTTCAATTATGTAGCAGTTTTTTATTGATCGTCGTTTGAATCGCTTCTTGATTGGAAGGTTGTGAAGACCGTTTGACCTGGGTCTTTAACAATGGGGGTTTGGTACCGCCGTCGGCTTAAAATACGAGTAGGTGTTTTATACTAGGCTGTGCGAAGGACGGTTTTAGTATTGGGTTGGATTGCGAAAATTGTGTTAGCCAGTTATTGTTTCGTACTTTTTGTACCTACCTTAGACTAGAATTCGACTTAAAGCTTTGTGCAGACAAGCGCGACGCGACAGCGCAACGCGACACCGGCTATTGTTACAGCGTGAAGGTTTCTTAGAAATTGTTTTGGTCGAGTCGCGTCGCGTCGTCGCGTCGCGCTGGTCTGCACAAGCCTTTAGACTAGACCTTTTGCTTTTGAATAACGGCCGACATAAACTTCAGATTATTGTTTCGGTATTTCAGCTATAAAATTAATGGCTGCTAATTTTCATTAGAAATGCTGGCAATACATAGTTGTAAAAATAAAACGGTGCAAGTGAAGTCAACCTTTTTCTTGAGTATATCATCGTTTGACACTTCGTATCACCCTTCACTGAATGTCACCTGCTACGATCCTAACATACACTTTTTGCTTCGGATCAGAGGGGCAATTCCCGTAAATTTTAAGAACGTTCACATTCGCAATCTGTCAAAAATACAATCAATTTACCAAAAATTTTCACAAGTTTGACAGATTGCGACTAGAATTACAAACATTTTTGACAAGTTTGACAGATTGCGACTAGAATTACAAACATTTTTGACAATTTTGACAGATTGGGACTAGAATTACAAACATTTTTGACAAGTTTGACAGATTGCGACTAGAATTACAATCATTTTTGACAAGTTTGGCAGATTGCGACTAGAATGTGAAGGTTTTTTAAGTATGAGAATTGGTATTCAGGTAATACACGCACGCCGGTTGTAAGTACCTCTGATGAACATCACCAATAAGTCCTTCTAGTGCGTCCGCCCCCGGCGCTTACACTCTCATCTACCTTATATGTCTAATATTGAACTTCAAATTTAAAATATTTTATTTCACATAAACCTACAAGGGCACTTATGAAACGTCAGAAGATAGGTGCACGGTTCCAATTGGTCGTTTCCTATGAAGAAGAGCCGGCAAGAAACTCCACGGTTACTCTTTTAAAATTAAATGGTTTTTACAATGTTTCCAAATTACAGTGTTTAAAGGTATGAGAGGACAGTGTAGGCCCATCAACAAGTACCAGGTACTTAGCAAAATATAAAATGGTCCACAGATCTACAGTCTGTTATGTCTACAACGTTCTCTCATTCACAAAATTTAAAAGAAAGTAATTTATATAAAAGATAAATGAAATAATAAAATAAAAACCTATTTAAACCAAATGACAATGGTGGCCACTACAGCTGTAACAAATCAAATTTAATATAAAATATAGAATATTGTAAGTACAGAATGTCAACTGGTATGAGAACACTCCTAGCATTTCAACATAACACAGATATGGAGCCCCCATACCTCTGTTATATTAAACTGCTATGAGAGTGTGTACATACCTTGAAACGAACTATGATTATAGTTTTACTATAACTGCAATTAAAACTACTTATTAGCCAAAAAAAATCCACAGTGATCAACAAAATGGACGTAGTTAAACAGAAAGGATCCAACCCACACAGAGTTAGTTTTGAGATATGCAAGTTTTAAGATTAGACCGTGTTATGTGATCGTATGACCTGCCATACATACGGGTTGGTAACGTATGGTCGTAATGACATGATGCGTTGGGATTGTTTTTGTGATATTAAAGTTTTAACTACAAAGAGTGTTTTGGTATACATAACTCATTTTCGCCCATAGTGTGGGTTGGAGTTCCTTTCTGCTTAACTACGTCCAAATATAATATCTGCAACCAGTTTCGTAATTAGCTCGTTACGAAGTAAAAACGGTTAAAACTTCGCTAAAGTTTGGCTCTGTTTTAAAGAGAAGCTCAATTCCGGTCGGATGGAGTGACTCACCGGAATAGGAGACGGCTCTATTAAGTGATGAGCCATTTAACGTGAGCAAGCTTGAAAATATGGTTATCATTGTGTAAAATTTTGGAAGTGTTTTGGCATGGAATCTTGCAATCTGTATGGAGATTTTTTGGGTGAAATGTTAATAAAACAAGAGTATTTCAAACTCAAACTCAAACTTAAAGCATTTATTTCAAATAAATCAATTACAGGCACTTTTGAATTGTCAAGCGGTCGGTCAGTCAGAAAGATGAAGCTAGTTGCCCATTCCAAAGCGTAGTAGGTACCTATGGAGAAGAACGGGCAAGAAACTCCACGGACACTCTTTTAAATCAAAATATGATTACAAAAAATTGGTTACATCACATGTTGAAGTTAAGCATGTGAGAACGATGCGGAACATTTAAAGCGTCCGTATAAAAAAACAATTCATAATTAAATTAAATTAAAATAAGCCGTGGCAGCTAAGAGATGACTAGTCCCTACTGACGGCGCCCGTTCACGAACTTTTTTGTGGGGTCTACATAAAAACCTTTTTTAAGATACCGAGACCCCTCCGTGCGTCGAAAAGCACTTAAAGACGTTGGTCCCGGCTGTCATTTGTAGATCTCTGACAGTCTTTACGAATTGTCGGAAGCTCGAAAGCCTGACAACCAGTCTTACCAAGGGGTAACTGGGTTGTGGAGGTAAACCACTCCATGTAAAATACTGATTTTCAACTGCCTCCGGTTAGACTAGAAGCCGACCCCAAGATACTTAGTTGGGAAGGCAGGCAGATGATGTGGATTTTGCGACTGGAAACCCCCCTTAAATTCTAAGTAGAACTGATTATGTGTGTACAAAAAGAGTAAGACAATAATCTGCATCTCTTAATATTAATAAGCTAAGCATACCTACGTGAATTTCAGAAATTTTCCTTTACAAAAGTAAGTTATATAATAATTTCTGAAACTAGAATATCTGATAGAAGGCTGAAATACTTACCCCATATTAAGGTTCTAAATGTCATAAACTAGATCGGACCAGACACTATCAGTAATAATTACATCAATATTACTGTCATTTCTTCCAATATTGACGTAAAGATATTAACTTTAGATCACATCATCACCACACTGTCAGTAGTAATGACATTACTTGAATGTAATGTCATTATTACTGACAGTGTATTGGTCCGATAAACGATAACAATCCTCTGCCGAAACATTCCAAGTTCAAAATTATGACAATATACTCAATCCCTTTATAGCCAGCCAGCTTACAACACAATTCCCAATCCATCGTATAAAACGACAACGACCCTAGAACTAAAAGAATTACTACTACTAAATAAAACCTAACATTTAAGACCTGACCCGCCGTTTCCAGATGAGAGTCCGGTGATAAATCTCCTCGCAACGGAAATTAAAATGATGCTTTACTGCCAACAGATTAGGGTGTAATTTAGATTGAAGACAGTATTTTGTTGATGCCTGTTCGTGATAGAAGGCATTAGTGTTTGGGTTGATGAGATTAAATGTGAGTATTATGTTCTTAGGAGATAAAGTCGTGATGGTCAAGTCGTTTAAGGACCTGCTTCTTTATGGTTTATATTATCAGTTTGACCTTCAGTGTCGCCTCATATATTTTAAAACTCGGTAATGTGTGATGTTAGCCCGCCATTTGAGTTTGTCCGAAAGGGATATCGTGGCCCCGGCACACAGGCAACGGAAGGAACACGGGTGGGTTTTAGTCAGTAAAAGTCTGACACACCCTCCCGCTCCGCCCCAAGGGGGAGAAGTTATTTGATAATTCCCACCCACAAAAAAAAAGCCCTCCATTTGTGACATGACGTATATGTCACCCTGCGCCTGTGACGTGGATGCACTGCTTGGAGTGTTAGCGGCAACTCGGTGCGTAAGACCAGCGGTTACAGACTATGTAAGACAAGGGTATTTTTTTTTGGTTTGATTTTCTTAGTTCCTATTGTTTTAAGACTACCAAAGGCTGATTTAGCTATAAAACATTTTTAATTGTTACAAGTTCTCATATTTTAACGTTAGCATTAGAAATATCTTGATAATTTCTGGTGTTCTAAGTGCATAAGTGTAAATTCTAATAAACGATCGACTATCTTTATAAAAAAAATTGAATAGAGGACGTATATTTAGTAACCTAATCCGCTTATCTGTTCTTAAAGAGTCATAAAGAAGGTTAGGTTACTAAATATACGTCGTATCTTGTATTTTATCATGGATTTCCGCAAAATCACGCCTGAATCCATTAACTATGATATAACTTTGTCTTATTGTTCAAAAAAAAAAACATGTCTTTTAATATTTGACCGAGTAAAAGTAGCATGGAGTATTGCATAACAGAAAAAAAATTGGTTGAAAAACCCGGTGCGCAGGACCGGTGTCACCAAAGATGCAAGTCACCCCGGTAGCACAGCTCCGCCGCGAAACCGCAGTAGTTCAATTCAACTGGCTCACGTCATGTTCCGCTACGCGAAATTCGAGTAGCGGAACTCGAGTAGCGGAACATGACACAAGCACGTGAATTAGCAGTGAAACCGTAGTAGTTCAATTCAACTGTGAATTGAACTACTACGGTTTCACTGCTAATTCACGTCACAAGTGACTGGTTAATGTTAAGGGGACTACAGGACCTAAACGTGCCTAAACGCAAGTTTTATAATGCCTAAAAGAATATGATCCACTGCAGTAAACAAAATCAGAAAAATATATGATATTCTTCAGGATATATGCTAGTATGATAGTGTGTTGAAAACATAATACAACTAATTTGATACAATAGAAAAAAAATCATGAAGATACCTCTAAAAATTTCTTTTAACGATTAAAAATCATATTAATTTACATGCAATCATTCTGATTTTTTGTCAGATTATTCTACAAGCTACATATTAGCATAATAGTGTTTTAACTTTCCAGTCCAATCAATAGATTTTTTGTAAATCGCTAACTGCTTCATATTTTGCAATAAATTACCTGCGTCGTGTCATCACGCTTCTCTTTCATTTCTATGCAGTCCGACAGTGACCGCGCTTTAGCTGTTGTAAGCCTCTTAAGACCTATACGGGGTAATTGCGTTGCACACTTTTGGCAACAGCTGTTTAAACACCCTTATTTATTTTATTGGACTATCAGTGATCCTCCCACCCGGACACAAGTTGCCGTGGTTGACTCGGAAAACCTTGAATAGACTTCGTAACCAAGTCAGCCGCTGCAAAGACGATCTTCATAAGTGGAGACGGACGGCCATGGACGGACGGACAGCTCAAATCTCCGGTGCGTATGCGGCGTCTCTCCAGAGACAATGGCACATCTTCTACCTTGCACCACATGTTCTGTCACCTGCACACGTGAGGACCTAATGGCTACGTCAGGAAACGGTATTAACTTTGCTGAATTTTGGGGCAAACTTGTTCACTCCGGCTGGCGGGTTCGAATCGCAACCGGAATGATTGATGAAGTGGGTTTTGTGAACATTGGGTGGCAAATGATAAGTCTTGATGAATTCACTTGATTTTAAGGTGACCGTGACTTGACGTGCTTGAACAATATTTGATGAGTAATCCCGTTTTTTTTATATGAACCAGGAGCTGACTGAGCTGACTTCAAGATTTTCCTTCTAGTGATAAAGTGTTGCCATGCTAACAAAAATTTACTCACATCTATGAATTAGTGTTGCAAGTAATTAATGAAAAATATAAACTAATAAAAATAAATTAAAAACATGTGTTATTTTGCTATCGACACGGAAGAAGAAGAATGCCTTTCATTTTGACAATTCAACAAAATTCACTGCGATTACGTAGTAGAGTCAGACGAATTTTCAAACATATGAAGCAATGGATTGGCAATTCTTGCATTCCGGAGTAGGCACAGACAGGGAAAGAATAAATATGGAACCTGTACCCTAATTACGTAATACACGATCAATCAGAATCTGAATCGTTTTGAAACAGATTGCAAATACATTGATTCGTACGTTCGAAAAAAAAATCTGCTCAACAACGTAAATAACACAATGAATGTTGTTGACCTGTCAAATTGAAACAGATTAGTCGGAATTGTCAACGAAAATGTGTTGCGTAATTAGCTATCTGGACTGTTTTAAAATTGTCAACAAGCAAGCAAGAATAAAATTCTTTTGTTAAAGTAAACAGCATTGACCACGCTGTTTTCTTTAACGTATAATTCCAAAGCATACTCTTCTGGAAATAAAACACATAACAAGTTCAAAACTTTTGTCTTCAACCACATTTTAAGATGATATCAAGTTAATTTCAACTTAGCCCTTCCAACTCCTACTCAATATTACGTAAGACTTTAGGTCGCGCGCACTTTGGATTCGAATTTATATCGTACGTAAACGTACTATGACTGTGGTCGTACGAATTAAGTTCGCACACTGAATATGTTTTTCTCCGTCAAATAACCTCAAACACCGTGTTCCGGTGATATCGCATAACACGAATAATCCCAACAAGTTCGGATTGTTTTCGGACGTTGGAACTATACTGCACGAGTAGAATTCGTACGAAAACGCGTCCAAAGTGCGCACTACCTTAATATAATCTCAAAAAAAACCAATGAAGTCTATAGGTAGGTACCATTCGAAAGGTACAGCCACGACCATAAATACCTAACATTTACGCAAGATTCAAAAGCGATTTTCTCCTAAAGTATTCATTAATATTTTATGGTGCTAAGAACGTGGTATTCTCAAAACCACACAATTTTGAAATAGGTTTCTACTCAAAGTTGGAAACTTTATTTCACGAGGAAAACGTTTTTGAATGTTGCTTATTTCTAGGGTATTTGGTCGTGACTGTACATAAAAAAAGGGATAGCCGCGTGTGGATTTCAAGGTCATTGTAAATAAGTAATGAAGGGTTCCAGTTTCTATCCTATGTGCCAGATACCGTATTCATGGGTTGTCATTAAAAACCGTATTTTCGGCATGGTTACAAAAGGCGTCCATTTTTGTAAAGTAGGTACTATTCGGATATAACAACCCCATTTGATAAAATAATAAAATGAGGATGTGTGCTTATGATAATAGAAATGAAAACTTACGACTCCAGCCGAGTATACGCGATTCAGCGTCATCCACCGACTAGAACCGAGTATACGCGATTCAGCGTTACCGACCGACTGCAGCCGAGTATACGCGATTCAGTATCACGGACCGACTGGAGTCGAGTATACGCAATTCAGAATCACCGACCGACTGGAGCCGAGTATTATATGCAATTTAGAATCACCGACCGACTGGAGCCTAGTATACCCGATTCAGCGTAGTTGACCCGAGCGTGACGGTTCAGTTTCGTTTACTGTTCAGAAAGAGCATAAAGTGCACCTAAAGAAGTTTTCACATCAAAAACTATACAACGTGGTCTTTTTGACGTCCCATAACTCTAAAATTGTACGCTTTAAGTAAAAAGAATACAACAGTCCTAGAAATGGTGTTCCAAAAATACATAGTTTCGAAGATAACATAACACTAGACACTCGATGTGTGTAACTAAGTTTCATTAATAAGTACGAGTAAATCATTTTCATTAAACATTGATTCATATTTAAAGCTAAGAAAATGCGACGTTGTCATATATTTTTATAGTCATAGTCTGAATTAAATGTGTTTAATATTTTTTTTTGTGAGAGTGTGTGTGAAGTGAGCGTGAAGTGAGCTGTCAATAGTGTTAATCCCTAGCATCCTGCCGGTCGATTTGTGACAGTGACAGCTCACTTCCCGCTCACTTCACCTAAGTTTCACGTTGATATTTTTACAGAATCGTTTGAGGTTATTTTTTGTCTCTTTATGCTTTTATTTGAAAGTAAAAGTTACCAATATCTTTAGTTTAATTCAGTCGGTAGCCAATAGAATCGATAAATCGTTGACCCTCGATTTTTGAAGGCCTGTCATCAAGTTCCGATCGACTATCAAATGTTATGTTAGCTATTGTGTTATGTTGACCAGAATATAATCAATCAAATAACTTGACTTTTAATACCTCGTAGCAGAGCTCTTTGTGGTTCGTCATTAGCCTATTTTTACCGCCCAGGAGCGGTGCTGTGATTCCATCTGAAGGAATGGGTGCCAGAAGTTATTCAGGCACGCGAGACATTGCACTATAATCTCTAGGCACACTTTCCTGCTAATTTACACTTACTTTTACACTTGTTTTTTTTGTTGTAACTTGTTTCCTCTCGTATTCCTGCAATAAAAAAAGAAATCTAAAAAAAAATGTAAATAATCAAATCTGTGGGAGTGATTTCGTGAAAAGGGACGGAAGTGTGTCACAGGAAGCCGGGGAAACGCGCGCTATTTGATTTAAGGCTCGTATAGACCAGCGCGACGCGACGGCGCGACACGACTCGAACAATACAATTTCTAAGAAAACTTGACGGTATAACAATAACCCGTGTCGCGTCGCGCTGTCGCGTCGCGCTAGTCTGCACAAAGCTTTAATCAATGAGTCGGCGCGGTGCTAGAGTTTGTTTGTTGGCTGTCAGAAACGACCTTGACCAGTCCTTTTAAATGTTGCTCATTACAGAGATGAGATGTCATATGCGACTACTGAAAGGCTCGCTTGTTTTTTTTGTTATCTGCTGTAAAATAAACGTATTTTATTTCTTCTTCCTGTGATGCTTCTGGTATTTGAGGTTTTCATAGGCGGACGTCACTTATCATCAGGTAGCCCGTCGGTTTGTTTGCACACAAAAAAAAAGCCGCAATGTTCACTTTCCCTAAATCAAGGAATATCCGGGTAACAACACCAGCAGAGGTTTCCTTACAAAAGCATTACTTTGCTAATCGATCACCCTGCGACCTACAAAAATAAACCCCGTCCAAAGGGAGGGCTTGATGCATCGCCATCCCTGATTGAGGATATAAAGAGAGGGATAATGTCGAGGCAAATCATGATGGAATTATTTATGTTTGTTTATTGTGTTGGCTGTACTGGAGACTCGGGTTTTTATGCTGTTATCACTGTTTTGCATAAAGGTGTGCAAAAAGGAATAGGTGTATGTTCTGTTCTTAAAGTATCTTATGCAAATGTAAACAAATGGATTAGAAAACGTACCTGTGGATGCCAATTTATAGTGCCACTTACAAATTGTGTGCTGATTTGATTATTTGAATACTTAAACCTGAAATTCTTATTTAAAATCACCTTAACAATTATTTTCAAATGAATGTGTAACTAATTCGAATTTAACCTTATCAGAGTTTGCTTACATTTTCATGAGATACTTTTGGAAATGACTATAATTGTGTTTTGGTTGTACGTATTTGTTATGTAAGGACGTTGTGAGAGAGCTCGTTCGGGGAAGTGGGTAAAGTAGAATTTTAAAGGTACCGTTGATATGACAAGCTCAGTTTTTTTATTTTTTGCTCTACGTAGGAACTCTTGGCCTTCATCTCACTTGATGGTAAGTGATGATCGCGAACTTCACCCGGAACTTCAACCACAGAAGAACTGGCTATCTTCTGGCTTCTGGCGACTTTTTCTTCTTTTCGTGTGGTTAGTGATTAACCTAGTGTCAGATTTTTAAAACAGTCCATGGGCGACGACTAGTTTTTTTTTTTTTTTTGTAAATTTTTACGTTCAACAGTGCCTTTTATGTGCCTGAAATAAATTATTTGACTTTGACGTTGACTTATCTGTAACTGCGGGAACACAACAATGCTGTTAACATTGTTGTTATGGCGTCAGACATAGTAGTGATGGTGGTAGCTAGCCAGGCGGGCTTAGAACAAGCCCTACCAGCATCCAAACCAAGCAGAAAATTTTGCCCCACTGGGAATCGTCCCCGAGACCTCTGGGTCTGAGACTGGTGGTCTAACCACTAGACCACAGACTCACTACTACAGGCGGTTAAATGACGGCGAGACGGCGGTTTCGTCGTCGTAATGAAATGGCGCATAGGTTAATCAATCTGCCTAGCCTTTTCCCAACTATATTGGGGTCAGCTTCCAGTCTAACCGGATGCAGCTGAATACCAGTATTTAACATGGAGCGACTGCCTATCTGACCTCCAAAACCCAGTAACTGGTAATACGATACCCCTTGGTAAGACTGGTTGTCAGACTTTCGGGCTTCTGACAACCCGTAACGACTGTCAAAGATCCTCGAATGACAGCCAGCACCAACGGCTTAACGTGCTTTCCGAGGCACCTCCTCAGTGCCTCGGAAAGCACGTTAAGCCGCACGTCTCGGTATGTAAACATGGTCACCCATCCACAGACCAACCCCGGCAAGCGTAGCTTAACCTGATTGATCGACCCGTGCGCCAGTTATTACTTAGCCACGAGCTCATAGGGAAATGGCGCATAGGTATATTCCTTAAATGGGGCACGTCTATAGCGCATAGTACTGAGAAGTTATCGTTTTAAACCAGGTGTGACACCTACCATTTGAAAAAAATACGTGTCGAATTTTCTCCTTCCAATTTTTCTCCGTCGTGGAACCCCAAAACCCGATTGATATTCAAGACGATAAAAGAGCTATCACTCATCATTGCGGTTTCCACGTTACCCGGGTTCCGTATTAAAGGTTTAGCTCACTAATCATTTCCACTTCGCTTTCAAAATAGGTAGGTTCGGTAGGTATCCGTGTCTGGAAAAACTGCTTAATCGCATGATATCGACAAAATAATTTATAGATGCTGCTGGAAATTGAGGTGTGAAATGTTTGGGGGAACGTGGCTGCTAACAGATGGTTCATAATCATGATAAAATAAAACCTGCACTTAGGTGTTATTCTCGGCTACCAGGGCTTGAAATACCGATATTTTTGGGAACTGGTACCATTGACTGTTACCGGATACCGGTAATATGGATACCGGAACCAGATGTAGTACATGTACTATAGATACCGGTACTAGATGTAGTACCTGAACTATGGATACCGGTACCAGATGTAGTACCTGTACTATGGATACCGGTACCAGATGTAGTACATGTACTACGGATACCGGTACTAGATATAGTACCTGAACTATGGATACCGATACCAGATGTAGTACCTGTACTATTGGTAATTCTTATCAGTATCGGTACTGTAACGGTACCAAACAAATATTTCCATAAGTTAGAGTGAGAAAACAGATAAAGTCAGGGATAGTTAATAGGCATTAGGAAAATAACTTCAAGGTACAAATATGAGATATATGGAACGCAGCGAGTACCTGAATTTGGTACCGGTACTGGTTAGGTGGAGTACCGGTAACTACACGTCTGGAACCCAGGTACCGAAATGGCAAGAACCGCTAAGTACCGGTACAGAACCTGTCCTTTTGGTACCAGTTCCAAGCCCTACTTCAGACCTATAAAGGCAAAAGAATTATTATGATGACAGAGTATCAAAATATATTTTTGAAATATTAAAAAAAAAACCTATCTTAAAAATATGCCATTGTGTTTTTGTAATCATAAATCATTGACCTAAAGCCGCAAATAAAACCTCCATGTTATGTTTAAACCCATTAAATCGTACCAGAATAATTAAATAATTACAAACGGCAATAAAATGCGCATGAAATAATTACTATTAATTATTTAATTATACCACTAGTGCTATAAAAGTTAAGTAAAGGAAATTGACTGCGTTTTTCATACTTATTCCTATTTATGGAGTTATTAAGAAGTTTTAAATACTTAAGGAGTTAGGTAAAAAATGTTTATTGAATATACAATAATGAAGAATGCTGGCTGTATACATTTGCAAACTAAGAAATGTATTAATTGAAATGAATACATTTCTTAGTTTAGTGAGGATAACTGTATTTTCTTTCGTTTTCGTGATGTGGTTAATGACTAACCTAGTGTCAGAGTTTTAACGTCGCCATCAGTGGCGAATAGCAGCAGTGATAGCCATGTGGTGTGACCGTCGGACTGCTAAGTCATAGGTCTCGAGTTCGAACCAAAGGCACGCACCTCTGACTTTTCGAGAGATATTTCTAGTTACTCATATTTCTCGCCCTATTACGTGGGACTTAAATGTAGCGAAATGTGGGTGTAGTATAGGTACACCTCTGCCAAACCCCTTGGGGAACCAAGGAGTGCAGTTATGTTTGATGATGACAATTTACAACCACAACTCAAATAAAGTTTGATGCACATATTCGTCAAACTACCTAACATCGACTGGCCATAACGATTGGCCCAGTATTGGCCATAACGCTTGGCCCAGTATTGGTCATAACGCTTGGCCCAGTATTGGCCATAACGCTTAGCCCAATATTGGTCATAACGTTTGGCCCAGTATTGGCCATAACGCTTAGGTACCTGTCAGAGCTACTTCCATATGGGAGGGTCTTGCAAAGCTGATGAGGTCTTAAGGAGGTAAAGATAACGAAAGAAAGAAAGACAGAAAGAAGATACGTATATTTGCAGTACACATGACGCCAGAACAGAACACGAAAGTAACAATTTTGGGGAAAATATGCGTCACATCCACGCAAAACGGCCATCGCTCAGCATAATGCTGCGACCCTATGCGAGACAGAGCCACAGCGTTGGTTTTCAGCGACAGGCGACGTTGATGTAATGACGTCAACCGGTGCAGCATAATTATGGTGAAATAACGGTCTGTAAATTATAGGAAGTCACTTAATTTATTACTTAGTGTAAATAGTTAGTCGTATAATATTTGTATTAAGAGGCTTACAACAGCTAAAGCGCGGTCACTGTCGGACTGCATAGAAATGAAAGAGAAGCGCGATGACACGACCCAGGTAATTTATTGCAAAATATGAAGCAGTTAGCGATTTACAGAAAATCTATTGATTGGACTGGAAAATTAAAACACTATTATGCTAATATGTATCTTGTAGAATAATCTGACAAAAAATCAGAATGATTGCATGTAAATTAATATGATTTTTAATCGTTAAAAGAAATTTTTAGAGGTATCTTCATGATTTTTTTCTATCGTATCAAATTAGTTGTATTATGTTTTCAACACACTATCACTAGCATATATCCTGGAGAATATCATATATTTTTCTGATTTTGTTTACTGCAGAGGATCATATTCTTTTAGGCATTATAAAACTTGCGTTTAGGCACGTTTAGGTCCTGTAGTCCCCTTAAGTTAAGCGTTTTAATGTTAATAATAAAATAAAGTGTAATAAGCAAATTGATAACCGTGTTAAATCACAACTGTCATTCTTTGTCAGTTTTACGAAATGTTGATAAAATGGCAAATTGACGTAGTGTCAATTTATTTAATATTTACTTTCTCTGACTGCATTACGATCGCGAATTCTAAACGTGATGAATAAATAAAGACTGTTTCAAGATACCCGAGACTCAAATTCAGAATTCTGCATTGTATTATTTTTTATTGCAAACATATTTTTGTACGTAGATTATAAGAAAATCGAATTCCACCGCTTGTTTTGTTATGTATCCGTTCATAACATCTTAATTACACTTTTTTATTTGGGCTAGGGACTTTCATTCCATTATTCTGTGCTAAAAGCATTAGTTTTTTTATATTCAAAAACCAAATTTCTTAGTATATTTTATAATTCTTTTGTCCAAAAAACTTTGCAAAAAGTCTCAATTAGACTTCTTGATTGGCAAGGGAATGGAATCAAAAATCCTTGACCCGGCTGCAGCTTCACAAAAGAGATGACTTGTCGGGTCTAATCCCAAAGGCAATATGAGTGAAATTGCCACAAAATGGATAGGAACAGAAGGACCGCTCCTTACAACGAGCGAAAAAGCGCACACACATAGTCTCTTCCAAAAGTATCTGATGAAAATGTAAACAAATACCCACTTTTTTATTTAATTTTTTTATTTGATCAGTAATCGTAGGCACCTCTGAATGTCAATTTGTAGTGCCACTTACTAATAATCTAATTGAGTGCTCTGATTTGGTTATTTGAATACTTAAAACCGATATTTAGTTTTAAATTACCTGACATGAGTTTTTCATTTGACAATTGAGTTTTTTTGAATTAATACGATAAAAATATATACATTGAATAAACTTCCTATAAATTAACTAACAAACTATAAAAATATAATATAATTGAGGTTAATTTAATAACCTCAGTTTCGCCGATTATTTCTCAATTACTATTTAATAATAATTGAGAAATCCTTATTGTTTGAATAACTCAAACAACAATTGTTATGCCAAGTATTGAGTTATAAAGTTGAAATCTTCTTAACCGGTAAAGCCCTGGGTGACCCTCAAGCACGTCAATTAGCACGTTAATTAGTTGTTTATCAGGCCTTTAACGGTTAATACAGATGAATGCTTTACTAATTCCCTTTAGTTAGTGATTGCGTAAGAATTTTACCTGTACAGAGTTCGTTTACACTTTTATCAGATACTTTTAGAACAGACCATAGACACGCTTCACGTATAGCGTGTGCAAGCGCATTCGCAACTGGTATTTTTTGGAGATGGCTGCACGTATGTGTCTATACAAAATGTTAAAAAAACCTTGTCCGATCCGTAAGGCTGTTATTAGGTATCGTACTGAGAGTCTATTTATGTGGTAATTATCAGCAAAAAAGAAAAAAAAAATCGCCACATTTACTTTCAATGGGGAATTTTACCGGGTTATCATATGGCGCGCGGGCGGCTGTCGTTTAGCGGGTGTCTACACGTCAATTTACAATTTTCAATAATAATTAAAAAAAAAAATATTTTTGTTAATGTGGATCAGACAGGGTTTTTTTAAATATTGTACGTGCGCTTGTTTTCACTCGTAGTATAGAACTAACTGTTTTTTTTTTGGTTGGTAAATTATCAAATATCTTCTCCCGCTCTGGGCGGAACGGGAGGGCGTGTCAAATGCACCCGTGTTACGTTGCCAGGGGCCACGGTATCTCTTTCGGACTTTCCCGCGACCCCGGCAGGCATCGGTCCTAGCGGACCCCGTCAGTTGTGCTGACATCTGTTAAGGCGCGCGTGGAACACAACGCGCTGTATCGGACGGCGACCTACCCATTACTCACCGTCCGCAAGCCCGCACCTACTGTGGCCGGGAATCGGCCTGCGATTCCCGACGCGCAGGGCGTCTCCTGCGGCGGCTAGGGGCGTGAGGGCGCGAAATTTGCCTCTCCCTCACGCGTTCCGCCTCCTCCTTCGCGAGCATTACTGCTTTGGAGAAGGAGGTGATGGCTTTCCATGCCCTCTCACTCCGTACCATGACCTGGATCAGAGCCGGACGCGAGAGATCATTGCCGCCGACGATAAGAACACGGCGGTGCCCCGCCCGAGCCGAGCAGACCTCCACCGTGTCCTCCGGGCGATCCACACAGTGGTGACACCTGGGCGTTTCCTCCCGCCTTATCCGGAACAAGAACCTCCCGAAACAACCGTGTCCGGTGAGGACCTGCGTCAGGCAGAAGGTGAGGACGACGGAACCTCTCCAGCCACTCCTCGGGGACTTATCGCTGCAATTGTGGCGTGCGACAATCGCACTCGCCATGATGCCATGAGATCCTGCCAGAGCTCTGTCCGCTGTGCCGTGATTTCTTGCGGCAGCGGAGTTACGCCCCGGCGTTTCGCCTCCTCGCGCCACTCCCAAATGTGCGCGTGGACTTTTGTCTCCAGATGTATGGGACTAACCTTCTGTATTAATCTATTCTGTGTGATTGCAGGCAAAATTGAATTCTTGACGTGTTTACTTTTAATATAGTGTTGCCAGGAAATGTTTGACAGGAAATAAATACAGCCGTAGCTTAGCCATGATTGTTGAGGGAGGTTTTGATGCCAGGGAGGGGTAAGATTTTGAATGATTGCCTTCGTCTGCGTTTATGTGTTACATGATTTTGCAAATACTAGCTTTCGCCCGCGGCTTCGCGCGGATGTCGCACATTATCCCACAGGAACATTCTACCGGCATAAAAAGTATCTTATATATTAATCCAGGTTATAAACTATCTGCGTGCCAAATTTCATCCTAATCGTTTAGCCGTTTTTGCGTGATTGGGTAACAAACATCCAAACACAAACATTTGAGGCCGCGAGAGCAAGAACGTCCTTACTACTACTTAGTCTTATTGAGATAATCAAAGAAATTGAATAAAAAAATTAATGCAATAAATGTGTAACTAGCGCCATCTTTTGGTAGCTCGAAAAATCAATGATAGGCCATTTTGATTCTTTAAAAAACAGATTTTTGACGGCGATAACAATTCTTTTATAAAATGTAATTAGGCCGTTTTTGTAGGATCCAGGATGTAAAGTAGCCTATTTCCTGCTCCGGGTACCAGAATCCCGCCCCTAGACTCTCCTAGTTACTAGACTATTGTCAAATTTCATAACTATCGGTTTTGTGGTTTAGGCGTTAACACTTACAGACAGGCAGAGTTACTTTAGCATAGATGTTGTTTTTGGAAAAAAAAACGTTAACTTATCTCTTGCCACGGTTGTCAAACACTAAAAGATAGAATTACTTATCATTGTAGCTGTTGAAAGGTCCTTATCCAGCAGGTGGAAGTGTGTACCTGCAGAGGTACCTGTACTAGACCCACATTTCACCAAATGTTTAAGTCCCATGTAATAGGGGGTGTGCCATCAACCGGGCACAAATCCAGATAATTAGAGATTTAATATCTACTAGCAGATTTATTACTTTTAATTTTATTAACACTTCCCTATGCGTTTATTATTCTAGCGTATGGCACTCGTGGGTTGCTGCTGAAATTTAGCGTCAGGTTGTAATTAGTGTTGTCATCCGACATTATGCTGAGCTGAGGCCCTTTTGACATTGTAATCATTGTTTTCTGTTTTTAGATTTTTCTGCTGTAATGCCAATAAACGCATTTTTCTTTTTTTTCTAGTGAAAACGGTTTTTTATTGTAGAATATTTTCAAACCAACTGTCCTTGTGCAGGCTTTGCCTCAGTGAAGAAAATGAATAAAAAAAACTCGTAAGCTTCTTAAGTTGGGAGGAAATTGTGCCGTCAAAGTCTTTTTTATTTTGAAGTGCAGTTCCTTTTATTCGAAGAAGAAATAATTAGTGGAACGACGGTTTAATTAATTAAAACAGAAGTGGAATATAATAGGGAATACGCACGTAATTCAAAACTTTTTCATTATTTAAGTATACATTATATAGGCCTCCTATATAATAAATATTTTATTTTTATTTATTATATTCCTACATAATAAAAATAAAAAACCTAGGCAATTTGTTTCTCACTAATATAATAGTGTAGATTTCCCTAAAATCAGCCGCCCCCTTTCTAATATACCTCGAACACACAATTATATATAATATTCATAACCAAGTTCTATTCAGCAGCTAACTACAATATTAGTTCCAGAATTTCAAATCAAAACACATTGTATGTTATATTATTACAATCAATTTCATTCAAAACCAAATCAGAATATTATAATTGTTTCTTGAATAATATTGGTTAGGGCTATACTAAATACTAGCTTCTGCCAGGGGCTTCGCCCGCGTGATATGTTTGTCGGAAATACGTTACTGAATAGAGTAATCGGGACGCCAGCGCCGCTTGGCGGCGCCGGACTGAGTCTACAACATGACGGTCGGACCGGCTGGTGCTAAGCAGAGTTCATGGGTGGCGGTGAAGACGTTTGTAGTTAAAATATGCCTAATAATAACGAAATTATGTGAAGTTATGTTTATAAATTATAGCCTATGTTACTCAGTGACAATATAGCATTCTACTGGTGAAAGATTATTTTTATCGGTCCAGTTGTTTTTGAGTTTATTCATTACAAACAAAATACAAATCATTTCTCTTTATAATATTAGTGTAGGTATATATAATATAATAAAATATTAACGAAGACTTTTGTACGTTTGTCTGCAACCGTTTTTGTTTGAAATTTGACACACAGGTAGTTTATAACCTGGATTAACACATAGGGTACTTTTAATTTAATCCCCATGGTATATTTTTCGGCATCCACGCGGGCGAAGCCGCGGGCAGAAGTTAGTCAGTTTATAATTCCAGCTTTATAGAAAGAATAAGTATTTATTGAGATAAGCACATGAGATCTTAAATTAAACTAAAAACAATTATTGAAACATACATAGAAAAAAAAAACATTGAAAATAAAATAATGGTAAAAATTCAAATAAAAGCAGAAAGTCCTGTGCGAGGCCAAAAGGGTCCTATCTCAGCATGATGCTGCGAAATTTAATAACAAATGTCGCAGCGCTGGTATTCTGATAAGACTCCGTTTATAAAGATAGCTGCGCCCCAAGGTTTCACAACATAAGTCTCGACCCCTTGGCAATATCGGGATAAAAATAGTAGTATTTTATGTCCTAACCTAGGTCATGGTCTACCCAAGTGCTAAATTTTATCCAAATCCGTTCAACCGTTTTAGCGTGAAAGCGTAACAAACAAACAAACAAAAATCTAATATTTTCTTTTTTTATTAAGTTAAGTATATTATCATTATTACTACCTGTTCTCCGCGACTTCGTCTGCGATCCATGATGAAAAGTAGCCTACGTCCTTCTCCAGGTCAAGGTCTACCCTTGTGCCAAATTTCATCCAAATCCGTTTAGCCGTTTTAGCGTGAAAGTGTAACAAACAAACAAACTCACTTTCACATTTATAATGTTGTTGTAGTAGTTAGGACTAGTTTACATAAAGGGTCAATTAAAACACTTACAAAAACTATATTTATATATGTAACAACGTGTGACCTACAAAAGGTCTAACACTAATCAAATAGGACCCTATTCACAAATCGATCGACATCAATAAAACATCGCATCCTTAGGAAATATTTAATTCAGACAATGTATTGGGAGCGTCTAACCCTCGGATTGTTCGTACGATTGTTTTAACCTTGCCTGTTAATATTTTATTCAAACCATTGAAAGCGTTTAATCAAAGTTAGTATTGTATTGTAGATACTTAATAGCTGTTTCGGCGTCAATAGCCGACTAATAGAAGGTCTTATTCACAAAGATTTATTTATAAATTCAATGCCTTGACTTCTAAAAAGGTTTACAAAGCGATAATGATTAAGAATATCGCAAATGTTCCTAATTAATATTGGGTTCCCACCTATGAAATTGGCGTTTTTTTTTCACAAAAAGAGAACCTAGTCACTCCTATGATTCAAAATATTCATCAATTGCTTGGTATTATATCGAATAATGACCATCATAGACAACTACCAATAGTAATAAAAACATAATTACTTATAGTTTTCAAAACATAAAAAATACCTTAAACATGACTCCTCATTTTGTTAGCAGAAATGACCACTATTTGTTTTAACTTAGCCAAAACTTATTTTTGTCGCTTAATCTAAGTGGCATATTAAGATAACTTAGTTTTATAACATTAGTGCATAAAAGTTTTAAAACATTAGTGTTCATTGTAGTTATATAAATTAAGAAAATGTTAGTATGAAAAATTCAACTTCTTTAAAATTCTCCATACAAAACGCTGATTTCGAACGGTGGTGACCTAATATAATAATAGTCTTCCAGACCGAATTTCGGCCATGGCGAAATCTCAGCGGAGACCTGCTTTCGGCGCGGGAGATGTTATAGTGCAGGCGTGTGTGCGCAGACACAGGTGCACTCTCTCTTCTCTCACTCTCATAGTCCGATGGGACGGCAATCCGACATGATCGATCAGGCGCAAGTCCAACGGTTTAACGTGCTTTCCGTGGCATGGGTGTATCACATCGCCAACTTCCAAACTCCGGGCTGTTACTAAGAAATTCCTAATAGAACAGATCCATCTATCCGTCGTATGTTTGTTACCTTTTCACGTCTTAAGGCGAAAGCGTCAAGGTAGCCCGCGAGATTCAAATTTTCTTGAGTTTTTTTCCATTTTGCAGGTCAGTATCATGTTCTATGTTGATCTAAATATGATTCGCGGCCGTGTCAAATGTTTAATTATAGAATTATAATTATAAAAATGATCAATACAACTCTCTAAGTTCATGTAATCCCATTGAATGACTATTTTATGAAATCATGACATTTGACAATTATGATAACTTATGGAGTTGTATTGCTGATTGTAATGATTATAATTATATAAAGCCATATTTGTTACGGTCGCGAATAATATTTTAATCAACTTACAACCTGACACTGACCTGCAAAATGGAAAAAACTCAAGAAAATTTGTATCCCGCGGGCTACCATAGCGCATCCCCCTTAACGGCTAAACGGATTTCGATGAAATATGGCACACAGGTAGATCATAACCTGGGTTAGGACAGGAGAAGTTTTTATCCCTGTAGCAGTCCTGTGGAATAATTTTTGACCTCCACAGGTAAAGGTTAGTAGTAAAAAAAATGTGAGCCGTCACGGGACGCCTGGCAGATGTGAAACATCGACATTATTTTGTAAAAGTAATATGCAGAAAAGAACAGATCGTGATAGGAACTAAATATGTCATAATGATAATCGATTGCGCATGGCGACGCGTCGCCACACCGTACACACTACTGCATATAGACTGTATATATATACCATCATATAGCGTGGCGGCGCGTCGCCACGGCATGCGTCGCCACGCCAGAAATTTTACGTGCGGCTATAGATGTTTCACATCAATAATTAAATACAAGACGTACACAGTGTAGTAGTTTAAAAAAAACATTAACTTGCATTGGTTAAACTTTGAAAATGAAATAAACTTTCCTATTCACGGCAATCATTAAAACGCTACAAAACCGCAGCGTCACCTGAACCCAGGGCGTCGGTAAACTATGCAAATGTCGGAATATATTCTGCGGCGAACAATAACGCTGGTTTAACGTGCAACATAATTTTGCAAGTTTATAATAGAGGGCGTCGTAAACGGTGTGAAATTCGAGTACCCGACCCGACCGGCAACTATAAATATTGGAGACTTGGGTCAGTTATTAATAATTAACAATTTAGTTTGTTGGCATATACACGGTGACTTTGAAAACATTCGACAAAAAGGGGGTTTTCTAAGGGGGGTATTCGCAAAAAAAAAGGACTTTCCCATATAAAAGTATATACCCGATTGGACCATTTTGTAAAGGTATATTTTTTTACGAATTCGATCAAGAACTGTCAGTATCAAAATTGTTATGGAATATTGTACACAGACAGCTCTTGAACGCGTTTAGATGTGCTGAACGCGTTCAAGCTCAATTTTGAAATCCGCACTTAAGCCGCGGCGCAAGTTATTCTGTAAAAATATCGAGTGAAGCTGCGAGTGAGCTGACAGGCCACTTCACCTAAGCTTTCACGGTAAGTATTTTTCAGAATAGACCGACTGAAATCACTCGCTTCATAGGAGTGAAAGTTTCATAATTTTTTTATCCCACGTAAAGAAAGAAAGAAAGAAAAATATTTTATTTGGGACACGCACAGGAAATACAAACAGTAAGTAATAATAAAAATAAAAAATAAACTAAAAGACTAAAAAGGAGCATTTAAAAACTAACAGAATAATAACGACCCGTGCGAGGCCAAAAAGGCTCCTATCTCAGCATAATGCGGCGATATTTAAAAAAATAAATACCACAGTGCTGGTAATCTGATAGGGCCCACTGTGATGCCATGGACACACCTACGGACTAAGATAAATCCCATTATGGGATACACCAAAATAAATAAAGCAATAAAAATAATAATAAAAAAATAGAATAAATAAAAACTAAGTAATAAATAAATTAATCTATTCTATCTATTTTTATTTATCTATCACGTACTCACACTGACAAAATTATATTCTTCTTTCATTTCAGTTTTCGGTCATTTAGTAGGCGAGTGAAAGATGCCGAGTGCCAAAATCCAACGTCATAGTATCGGTTTACTAATGAAGTCATTTTTAAGGTTACGCAAAGGGTGCGAAACAGAACCAGAACTCTGCTACTAAGCCTCTGCTGTCCGTCCGTCCGTCTGTCTGTCAGCGGGCTCTCATGAACCGTACTTATAGGGAGACAGTTGAAACATTCACAGATTGTGTATTTTTATTGCCGCCATAATAAGAAATAAATAAAGTTAATAATTAAAGGGGGTTTCCACTCCCCATGCAAGAAATGCGTTTTTTCGGCGTTTTCGGCTCGATCTTAATACGGTATGGAACCCTTGTGTGCTAGGCTGACTCACACTTGGCCGGTTTTCTACTTCTGATTCATTTTCTGTTCAGATGTAACAACAAAAAAGAACATGTCAAATGTAAAACAAAAATGAACCAAAACTAAAGCGTTTGAGATATCACTCGTAAAGCAGATAATTATGCTTTGCTGCTACATTTTTGCCTGAAAAAATGTGTACAGTTGCGAAGTGGTGGGAAAGGTAAACACATGTTCACAAGGAGCGAAGTATCGCGTTATTATCGCGCCCACATGGTACGTATTTCGGGCCAATCATACGCCAGTTTGACGCTAAATACAAGCGATATTAGGGTGCGTTTCAAGAAAACAACAATTTGTTTGGCTCAAATATTCCTCAATTGGTTGATTTTATTTATCTTTTACGTTTGTACGTGAACATATAAAACAAGGAATTTCGTAACTGCATTCAATTATCACTTGCTTCAAAAACGGTGAAGGAAAACATCGTGAAGAAACCGTCATGCCTGAGAGATATTTTTCGAAGGCATGATGATAAGTTTCGAGCGTTTTGGCACACTGGCAGTTGACTGCCAAGGTCGCGCGAGCGGCTAACCGAGTACTCTGAGAAGAAAGATGGAAACAAACTCCATTTTTATCAATAGTTGGAGTGCCTAACCTATTAGATTAATCCACATATTATTTTACTATAGTAATTGTATAATATAATTGCATAGCACAGGTGTGAGTACTATGCTTTTTACTACATACTAAAGAGCTACCATTTACCGGGTAATATGTCTTTCATTGACTTGAATGTGCCCTGGCGGCTGTGAGTATGTCATGCTCACTCAGATGTCTCGCTGATGGTGGCGCGTGTGTTGGATCATTTAGCTCCCTTCAAAATGGTTGAGATGAATGGTGCTGATCCATGCGTCATGTTCATGAATGGGCGCCGTAACTTAGGACTGGTCATCTATTAGCTGCCATTGCTTATTAAAAATTTTGTATTGTGTTTTGGTTTTATTTTTTTATTACGGACGCTTTTAACGTGGACGTCTTTTTACATTGTTCTGACATGTGACTACGGTTTGGAATGGGCCACTAGCTTCATATTTCTGACTGACCGACTCCTTGACAGTTCAAAGGTGCCTGTAAATGGTTTAATTTAAATAAATGCTTTGAGTTTGAGTTTGAGATTAATCTCAAACTCAAAGCATTTATTTCAGTACTAGCCGCGCACCGCAGTTTCACCCGTATAAAAGCTCGTACAAACCAGCGCGACGCGACGCCGCGCCGCGACACGAACAATACAATTTCTAAGAAAACTTGACGGTATAACAATAACCGGTGTCACGTCGCGCTGTCGCGTCGCGCTGGTCTGCACGAAGCTTTAGTCGTGATTTCGTGGGGATATCGGGAAAAAAGTTAAAATAGAAATAAAAGTATAAAAAACAGGTGCTAAATTTCATCCACATCAGTTCAGCCGTTTTAGCGTGAAAGCGTAACAAACTAACAAACAAACTCAGTTTCGCATTTACAATATTAGTTAAGATAATATGTTGATTCATCTAAAAACAGTTTGAACATTTCGTAGAAGGGGCTGGCGTTGTTACACGATGAAAATGGCATGTTGGATTTCTAAACACTGAACACACGTCAACCGTAAAAAGGCAAGCCATCTGTTATAAAATCTTGTTCAGCCATTCCGCCATTTAATCTCAATTATATACCCGCATTAATTAACATTAAATTAATTTCACAAAATAAGTGAGGGCGGAAAATTTATTTGCAAATTACCGTGAATTATTTAACGATAATTACTATATTATGATTGTAATTTGCTTTAATTTATGAGTGATAGCCTTTTGGGAGTTGCAGTACGGAATAATAAGGTGGAGAATTCAGAATGAATGAATATTTTCAATGAGACTGTTAAGGTACCATTCCGTACTCGACCGTAGGCGGCGACTGAAGGCGACGTGTCATGCCGCTACAGTCATCATTTCGAACCCGACCGCAGGCGGTAGCAGCTCGTAGAAAAAACTGTTATCGCTTGAACGTTCGCGGCACTACTGGTCTGCGGTCGGGCTACACACGTCGCCCGTAGCTGCCAACGACGTGTCGCTAGTTACTGAAGGTATTTCATGGAATTCATAGAAACCAGTCGTGTCGCGGCAACACGTCGCCTGCAGTTGCCTCCTGCGGTCGGGTACGGAATGGTACCTATAGGGCTTGGGGTTCCAAAAAAAAACTAAATATCCTAAGCATTTTACATAATTATAATAAGCTTTTCGGTAGCATATATCAATCCAATACATTTTTTACTTTTCCATGATCGTTATCGCTGATAGAATGTCTCTTCGTCTAGGCCCTGACGCCGTTTGTCCACCGCACCGTGAACGGGACGTCAACGAGAACGTGATAACGATAGCCGAAGTACGCTACAGTACATTTACTATGGCATCTCATTTCTCGTGGACGTCCCGTTCACGGTGCGGTGCACAAACAGTGTTAGGCCTTAGATCAACGAGGCAAATTAAACCGCAAATATGTCGCACCCCTAGATAAAAACCCCACTAACTCAAAAAATACGAGTTTCGAGTTAGTGGCTTTATCGAATTCCTGACTCGAACACCTATAAATCACTCGTCATTTCTGAAAAATTTGGTTTTTTGAGTTGCCGGAGTCTTCATCTAGGGGTACGATATCTCAACTCTATAACATGACTTACATAATGTAACATACATAACATCACGCCTGTTTTCGCTGGAGGGAGGGGGACAGAGGTGTACATATCGTAGACCCACATTTCGCCAGTTATGTTTAAGTCCCACGTTATAGGGGGCGAGCCTATTGCCATCAACCGGACACAAATCAAGCCTCCAGGTTGCTACTGTGAAAATTCTGAAAGAAAAACCCAATAACACTTTGCCCTACCTGAGCATCGAACCCAGGACCTCATGCTCAGCCGTAGCGCATGCTACAAAAAGACTAACGAGTCATGACTTATCTGTCCCAAGTTAAGCCACTAAATTAAGTTGAGCTGCTATCTAATAATATTATTTTTACGCCCCGGATTATATAGGGTCCAAGGTTTATATAGGACAGTAATGAAATGATAGAGAAGGGCTAATCCCTTTTGAAAGGTGTCTCGAGGGAGGCTTATTTAGAGGATATTTTGATAAAGCCATTTTTGACATGGGGCTTAAGTGATGAGTGGGGGGCGGTTGAAGTGTCTGTGAAATTTTGGCGTAAGGTTTTTGGGTCAGGTGTCAAAATAAGGCTTGAAAAGTGTATTTTTAGTCGTGATCTGAGATTGAAATGAGGAGCTCGTGGCTAAGTAGTAACTGCCGCACGGGTCGATCGATCAGGTAAAGCTTCGCTTGCTGCGCTCGGTCCGTGGATGGGTGACCATCTTTACATACCGAGACCCCTCCGTGCCTCGGAAAGCACAGGTCAGAAAACCAAAAGTCTGATAACAAGCCTCACCAAGAGGTATTGTATTACCCTAACTGGGTTGTGGAGGTCAGATAGGCAGTTCTGGATCCTGCGATACAGGGTATCCTAGTGCGGGATCCAGTGTCATACCTAAACTAAAAATAAAATGTATCTGGTTAGACTGGAAACTGGCAACTGGTGATCTGTGGTTGAAATTAATCTTCGTCGGCAAAAGGGAACAAAGTTGTGATAATGTACCTAAGATTTTACTTTTATTTCTGATACTTATGTTGTAAAAAAATTATAAATCCATACCTGACCTTACCAAATTGAAATTCAGATTAGGGTAACTGATACTGTGAAATTTAGATATCCAAACTGACCTACGGCATTAGGAGAGACAGTAAAGGATAGGTTTGAATTTATCTCGCATAAAAGCCTTGTAAAATGATCCGATAGCGTGAAGCCTACTCGATCGTAGCACCCTGCTACGGCGTAGCTCGTAGCGCGTAGCAGGACGGTTTCAAGTTTTCGTCTGTTACGACTTTTCATATTTTATTGTTTCAAGTTAAAAATCACTTGCTCAATGACATTTATGTATAAAAATTTGGATTTCACTCATAAAAATTAACCAACAACTGGGTCTGTGATTATGAACCGTCACTGTCCATCCAAAACTTTATACTAAAAAGTTTTCACAAAAAAATAATCCCTACTTTTTACACGTACCGTGATAAAAGCCGCGCTTAGACCTAATCCATCTTCGTATCCTCAAGAGATCAAAAGTTCTCAGCATTTTTCATCCCTGGATCACCATAAACCAACATCCAGGTATAAACTTCTTAATTAACACCAGAATGTTCGCAGCTCTCAGCTTTTAATACAGAATATGAAAAAAATGCTAATTTTTCACTCTGTTTTAGTACTTAAGCGGCGGTCGCTTATAATGCTGGACGGTGTCATTTTAATAGAAGTTTGTCAACTGTTTAGGTTTGCAGGAAATAAGGTGCATTTAGGGTTGTGCTTGTCCAAAGAGGTTGTAAGTGTTTTTGGAGGTAAAACCGGTATACACGGTGCGATTTAGTTGCCAGTGACATGCAATAATTGTTGGTTAATTTCGAACACAATGTAGATTGTTACTGAATAAATTGAGTTGAATAATTTGAAGCAACAATAAAACTTGCACCGTCGTTGCACGTTGTACCGTCTAAACAGTACTGAGACGATGCAAGTCAAATTGTTGCTTAATTTTTTTTGTATGCCACAATATATTAATACTAATAACTCCTATAATTCTCAGCCAAATTTTAGTTTTTTCTATGGTGGATAAGAAACTTTATACCCTGTTTCTCAAACCTTTATGAGTCTATGAAATACCTACGTATTTTATGCAAAGCGGTTATCTTGAAGCAGTTTGAGCTACTGTTGGTTCTTTCTAACGAGGCGTCTCATGCAGATATTTAATTGATCGATTTTTTTATCGTCAGATAATTTTTTTCACAGTGTCGAGCGATGCAACTTGCTTCAAGTGACACGCGCACGCGTCACTTGTTTCTGTCCGTGGCCGCGCCCTATTTAAAAGTGATCTTCGTACGAATACACGATCGCGTGCATATCACACTTTTCGTACGGAAAACCGGAAAACGCCCTCAGTCGGCGCGACCACGCGTTCAGGTTCACCGAACAAAAAGTTCGAACGATCGTGTATTCGCGCGACGATCGCTTTTTAATAAGACGTGGGGCGACGCACCGCAGGTCACGTCGGTGGCTCGTGGCACACTAAAAAACTTCTTTCATTTGTTTTCTCCACAGTGGCCGTCGCAAGACGCGTGTGGCTCGTGGCCACGGGACCAGAGGGATAAGTTTGGCGGTTTGTCAGCAAAACATATAGAAAATATTTAAGACCGCCACTTGTATTAAAATAAAAGTTATCTCACGATTGAAATATCGGCCCTACATAAATAATATTTTATGTGAATCTCTTTTGTATCAATTATCATCATCGTTACCAAACCAGCGCTGTGGTGTCTCGCATAGGGTTGCAGCATTATGCTGAGTGATGGCCGTTTTGCGTGACGAATATTTTTCCCAACTTGTAATTTTTTGTGTTTTTTCTTTCAAATTCAAATTATTTTATTTCACATAAACCTACAAGGGCACTTATGAAACGTCAGAAGCTTGATGCACGTTTACAATTGGCCTTTGTGTCATGTTTACCGGAAATAAACGTAGTTGCTTTTTTTTTTTCTATTATTTCAGCCGAAAGACGTTCATTGCTGGTCATAGGCCTCCCAAGCGTCGTCACCAGATCGATCGATTCAGTGATTTTCGCATCCACTGGATTCTTGCGACCTAGGTCTTTGTTTAAATAACAACAGGAGAGACCCTCCAAATAATCTTATAAATCCTCCTATTATTAGGGCTATTGTACATCAAACAATAACAGTTACAAAAATAATGATGACCGCATTTTTCGGGTTGCTTTTGTGTCATTAAACGTACAACGTCCTATTTGACCGCCCACCCTCTTTTATCTAACGAACGTAATAAACCACGAGTCTTTTGAGGTCCGAACTGAATCTTAGGATAGTCAAATAAAATAAAAAAGGAGTCATAATCTAAAGCGTGTGTCAAAAATAAGTTTTCATATTTAAGGTTGTGATACAGACCATCAAACTGAACAACGTCTTCATGGGACAAACGTCGGAATCGCGAAAAGATTATCAGACCAGCTTTTATGACAAATCTTTTACTGCTCAAGCAGTACGATTATGGAATGCTCGTGACGGAAGGCGTGGTCAAACATTGTCCATTTTTTAAATGATGGTAAAAAGACACTTTCTTTTCTTCGTCATTATCTATAGCTCTTTGCTCTTGTATCATGATTATTATTGTATATATATATATATATATATATATATATATTTAGATAAGTACTCAATACTCAATATCTTTATTAAGTATATACTTTATGCATGTATGTATTTACTGTTTAGGTAAATGTTACACCACAGACTTCAGTATT
Source organism: Agrochola circellaris (assembly GCA_914767755.1). Classification (NCBI taxonomy): domain Eukaryota; kingdom Metazoa; phylum Arthropoda; class Insecta; order Lepidoptera; family Noctuidae; genus Agrochola; species Agrochola circellaris. Next base: position 15,991,942 of record OU611850.1, on the reverse strand, counting down.
GTCTCTCCTTCTCCCTTCAAATCCATCCAAAGGTTGTCTTCAAAGCATCGCTTTTAGCGATAAAGCCACCCATTCTGTCATCTTAAGTAAAATTTCTACATTCAAATTGTATGCAATAACTAATCATAATAATTTGTATTTGTTTTTATAATAAAGAATATTCTATACTATTCTGTTTACACCCTTACAATGACCAGACAACTATTCTGTTCACACCCTTAAATATGACCGCACATTTCTGGTCACGCTGTATAACTTTTTTTAAATTACATATTATTATAAATTAAAGTCGCTTTTCGTCAGATAGACAAGTGTGACCGCGTTGTTCTTCTAACTATGCAACAGATTTTGATACGGTTCTCACCTTAATTTGATGAATTTATTCCAGGAGATTTAAGTGTATGACGGATGTTCGAGCGGCCGAGACACCATGTGTGCGTGTACATGCAGGTGTTTAAAAATAATACTAGCAAAATAACGCATTTAATTTTCTTGCAAATATCGTAACACAACTTTACCACATAAAGTAATGACGATGATTAACACTGATTAAGATAAATTACAATAATTGTTAAACTTGAATTAAGAGCCAATGTATTTGTGTGTGTGCACGCATCAAAAGTGATCGTCACCGCCGCCATGACACCCACAAAAGAAATTTCGATGTTTTCTCAAGTCCTAAAAACCGTGAGCAGTGGCGGGTCGCTAGTTATGTATAATATGACCCACAACAACATCCTGACGATGTATTTGTATTTAGAGTTTCATAAGTTTTAAGAAAAAATTACCTATTATAAAATTACTCTTGCATTCATGTGTTAAAAAAAATATCTAAATAATCCGTGATGTAAGAAATATGTCAAAATAACACCGTTTCTCTAGGGTGTTATCAGGTTTATAAAGTAGGTAGCATACTCAGCCTATAATATTCCAACTGCTGGGACACGGGCCTGCTCTCTGTGAGAGGCAGCGGACCGTAATCCACCCAGTACCCAATTTTTGGTTCTAGGACATGCCGGTTTCCTCTCGATATTTTCCTTTACAGTTTTTGAGAGCAGTGGTGATGAAATCATTTACACAAAGTAAAGTGGCTGTCAGTGTTCGAACCTGCGACCTACAATGTGTAAGTCGCGGCCGTTACCACTGGGCAACCACTTGCTCATAAAGTAGGTAATATCGGACGAAATATCAGAATTGTCGTCGATCTAAAATTAATTATGTATTCTATTGGACTTCATGAGTCCGTAGAAAAGATACCCGTTTTTAGAAAGAGATTCAGATATCCCATTTTTAGCAAGCAAACAGCTGCCAGCACGTATCCAATGAAACTTTCAATAAATCATGTAACTGAGCTTGTTGAAAATTTGCGTAGGCAGTGGGACCCACTATAGCTCAATAGTTTGGGCTTGACCCCCTGACCTTTGATGGATAGTCAATACAACTGTGATAATATTGCTTGGAAACGTGCATAGCATAGTTATATGTATTTTTGGGAACTATCAAGTGTGAATTGTATGAACTTGGTCATTCGATGCTGTACTCCAACGCGTGAGCCCAGTGTACGAGTAGGTAGATGTCACATGTCTTCGAATGTTTGGTTTCCTTACGATATTTTCCTTCAATATTTCGAGAGTAGTGGTGATGAAATATATTTTATTTTTATTATAATTATTCTCAATGTCTATCGGATTGAATATATTTTCATATATTTCTGATATGTGTGCGACGACTATTATTAATATCCATATTACCAAGTTCACTGGACGAGAATGTTTGCGTAGGCTGTGGTTCTAACACATCAGTTCAACGGATCCTGTGACCTTTGGGCTGGCATTCAATAGCGAGTTGCTGAAACTAGTTATGTCAACTATTTCTGATTAAGTTACCAAGTTCCCAAATGTCATATATTAGAAATTATTAATTGAGTGAATATTACTGGTTAATTTATTACAATCAATCAATCTACCTAGCCATTTCCCAACTATGTTGGGGTCGGCTTCCAGTCTAACCGGATGCAGCTGAATACCGTATTTTACATGTAGCGACTGCCTATTTGAACTCCACAACCCAGTAACTGGCTAATACGATACCCCTTGGTAAGATTGGTGGTCAGACTTTCGGGCTTCTGACGACCCGTAACGAGTGTCAAAGATCCTCGAATGGCAGCCGGGACCAACGGCTTAAAGTGCTTTTCGAGGCACGGAGGAGTCTCGGTATGTTAAGATGGTCACCCATCCACGGACCAACAAGGCAAGCGCAGCGTAACCTGATGGTTCGAACCGTGCGGCTGTTATTACTTAGCCACGAGCTCCTCAAATAATTAATTTATTGCGTAACACATATAACGTGGCAATCGATCGCCATACCTTCCTTTTTACATCCATTGCTTCATAGGTTTGGAAAAATCGTCTGCTCAACAACGTTAATAACGCAATGAACTTGGCCGAACTGTCAAAATGAAAGGCATTGCGATCGATTACCACTTTATGTGTAGGTATTACGCAAAGACCCCGCTGAAATACCTAACCTGTGTTATTTTTATTATTTAGCTGGTATTGTCATGCCTAGCCTACTAGCTTATAGGCTAGGCTTGGAATGAATAAAAAATTAAAAAAAACAAAAAAGAATCGTCCCATTCACTTCGAACTTCGAATGCAGCTAACCGTCCCGCGCTACACTATGCCGAAATTACGCCAGCCGACCGCGCCGGGTCTAATTGGACCAAGCCATAAATACCGCGTTTTAGTGTTGAATTCGGACCAGCAGTGGTAGAATATGAAACCACGAACGTTTTTTCGTAACGTGTCGATATTATCGAAGTGAGTTTTAGTAATTAAATTCGGTTTAAGTAAACTGAATAATTTGTTAAAAGCCGGGCGCCTACTAGAATAATATATATAATCAAGTATCTTGACTTAGCACACCAGGTTGTCGACATGTGGGACGTGGACTCGGCAATCATTGTACCGATGATCGTTCCGGTTAATGGCCTAATCGACCCTTGAGGTGTTCCTCAGGAGGCTCTCATCGCGCGGTTGGGACAAGGGCTTGATTCAGAAAGCAGTACTCCTAGAAACGGCACGCATAGTGAGGAGGTTCTTCTCTCTAGAGCCCTGACCATCGGCATTTCTGATTCCGATGGGCTACTATTTTGTATAGTTTTAATTTTTTTTAATAAAAATATTAAAAAATGTATTGAATTTAAATAAACGAAAAAATATAATAAATCATTTATTTGCATAACACATGGTATACTATACAGTGGTGTGGCTCAAACAGCTAGGATGAAACATAGCATGCAAAATTTCAGGTTTTTGGAAAATATTACAATTTACAGGGCATCAACATTTTTATACTATATTATTTTTTAATAAAGGAGCTCTTATAACCACTCTACAACTTAATCTTAAATAATCTTGAATGTAATATTTTGAAATGGCTCGGTACCTTGTTATAAATACGCACGTATATTACTGGGTAATTTTTATTACATTTAGTACCCCATTTCACCCGTATAAGTCTTGATCCCGTGGGTATATCGGGATAAAGGTATCCTATGACCTTCCTAGGTCATGGTCTACCTATGTGTCAATTTCATCCAAATCTGTTCGACCGTTTTAGCGTGAAAGCGTAACAAACAAACATACAAAAAATCCGATTAATCTTTTCTATAAATAATATTAGTTTAGAAATCTAAAGATCTCGTCTGTTTCAGGGATTGTTTGCTGTCTTAAACAGTTTTTGTTTTCATTTTATAAATACGAAAACACATACGAGTATATCACAAATGTACAGAGAAGAATAGAAAGAATATCGGGTAAGACTTTTGCTGAGATTAACAGAATTCGAATAAATAAAATATTGTTTTTATAAGTTGTTGTTGTTGTTTCAAAATAATTAATCTTTTTTCGTGAATGCTTTTACAGACAGAATCATACGTATACAAATAGTTCGATCCGCATCAATATCGGAAGGCCTTACAAATAAATCGTCAGTGCGGAAATCAAAATCGGCAACCGGTAGCTCGGCAAGACAATTGTTTCATCGCGCCTTCGCCATTAATACCTACACCATTGTTTGCAGTCTTCTGGTTTGATCTTTAGAATTAAGCGAAACATTTCAGATTTTAATATTTCTTTTTTTTTCTTTTCAGGTAAGCTACGGACAGAAATATCGGAGTTACAGAGAGACTGGTATGTTTTTGGTTTATTCAGTAGATAATCCCTCGCCCATTTTTAACTGACTTCAAAAAAGGAGGAGTTTTGCTAAAGACTGCGCCATGCATAACCATGCATTCTTTCCTAATTTAAAGTATCAAAACAATTACGGTGTCTGTTCACAAAAGCGTTAATTTTTAGTAATTAAAAGTATAGATTTTTAAATGACTTCCGATTTACTTTTTGAGACTTTCAGATGACTTCAACTCAAAGTCAAAGTCAAATAATTTATTTGCAATAAGGCACATGAGAGTCACTTTTGTACGTCAAAATTTACAAGCAAATAGAATTGATTCAATTTGTTCCTATCACTACTATTTCTATTTGCTTTGTTAGAGCAGTGATTGAGTGAGCAATTATTTCATCACCACTGCTCTCAAAACAGTGAAGGAAAACATCGTGAGGAAACCGGCATGTCCTAGAACCAAAAATTCGAAGACATGTGACATCTACCAACCCGCACTGGGTCCGCGCGGGGACTACGGTCCACTCCCTCTGAAAGAGAGGAGGTCTGTGTCCCAGCAGTGGGAATATTATAGGCTGATTCGTTCGTCGTTCGATAGTTTCTCTATACTTAACTAACTCATAATTACTCTCTCTCTCTCTTTTATTAAATGTAATTTTCTATACCTACAAAATTTGTACGCCGTTGTTGGCAAAACATGGACACACACATCTATTACTAGTTCAATACCTTGCATGTCTGATTACTCAGTTTATGTAAACGCATGTTTGACAAATACATGATCTTTATCTTTATCTTTACTCCCCACAACAGTTTAAAGTCCCGGAAGAAACATTTGATATTTCTATAAGTGGCTCCGTGGTCATTTGAATACCTTGCCAGTCGTCGATGCTTTCCGGCATGACGCGATCAATCATTTATAATGTTGGCAACACTGTAGGACCCGAGTGACCCGTTTTTGTGCGGTTGGTGAGACGGCAAAATATTTGGGTGTCATGGTGTTGGTGTAAATGCTAAGTGGGATTTTAAGTAATTGGTGGGTTCGAAAGTGAGTTCCGCTTTTTGTGGTGTTACAGTTTTAGATTCGTTTCGAGAAATTGAGGTTAAGCTTCAAAATGTTTTTTGTCTGTCTGTCGATTAGTGCGGTTTTAGTTCGTTTTTTTAAATAAATATCACAGATAGTAATAATAAAATAATAATAAAAAAAAAAAGGTTACAGACTTAATGAAATCAACCAAAACAAGGTATTTACAGTGCATAATATCAGAAAAACAGTATTTTTAACCAAGCAAGCTTTAACATTACCCAGAAAACAGAACAGGAAAACAAAACACCACAAATTTTACAAATTATGCGCTCGATTTTCCACGAAAATTATACAACTATCATCCGCTACTAACAATTTTGAATATTCAAGCGTAATAAAAAACAAAACATTACGGCTCATGTATTCTTTAATACACATTATCCACACTGCACCGTTTGCTGGCATGGAGCCAGAATCCGTAAATGATGTCCATCTCATAACATTTGATAAACATATCATTGCGGATTATTTCCCTTTTGGCGTATCATGAAGTATCATAGCCCTATGAATCTGTTTAATGGACTATTTTGCTGTCATAATTATAGAAATATTGTGGTATATTTTATGGTTGTGGACGAATTTACCGCAGTCGGTATTTTTGGGTTGAATTTAATTGGGAAGTAGATGATTTAAGTTTGGTTAATTAAATTGTTAATAAAATGGGTATATTGGAAATAATAATAAGCTGATGATAATGCTTTTTTTGTTTGTTTCTGAAATCGTATAGCTTTGGTTTCGTAATAAAACGGTGAGCGTTCACACAATAACGGTTGTCAAAATACAGGGCATTTTTGACACCTTATTGTCAAATACTGGTGACAATGACAAAGTTTCATGGCGGCCGATATAATATGATGGAACCGCTTTCCTAGGGAACAAAAGCATTAAGATACAATTCCGTAGCTGACCGCACGCGGCAGCAGCAGGCGACGTATCGTCGTGACACGACTGATTTCTATGTATTTTGACCTCATTATCGGTTTTAGCATGCTTGAAAACCATGAAAACAATACCCAAGATGATACATTAGAAAAATTTCAAAGCCAACATCTTGGATTTTCATTTTGACCAAATTCACACTTTCTCTCTCTCTTGCCTGCCTGTTACTTGTTAATACAATGTTTGTGTGTGATTGGAACTAACAATATGCACATTCTAAATTCAAATCACTTCTAGTCCCTAGGGATTAAAACGCTATTTTAGTCCCAGTTTACGAAGAATAAACTAGCTCTTTATGAATAGATGTGATACAAAAAATATTACCACTAAAAAAATTATTTTATTATGCACTGACGAGCAATATATAAAAGCCACTTAGGCTTTTTTATGTTGCTCGTCAGTGCATAATAAAATATTTTTTTTAGTGGTAATATTTTTTGGGAAAGCCGTTCGTGTTTAACATACTATATTTAGCGACATCATTTTGAGTGACTTTGATGTTTTTAAATTATTATAATTTAGTCATTATTTTATTATACACGGAGTATTGAATATTCCTCAACATAAAATGTAAAACGACGAGAAGTAACGTAGGAAATATTGCGGCCTAATTTTGAGGAATCACCTTAAGTAATGATAAAGAAGATTATAGAGTATTCTCTATTCCGAAATTACATGCGTAAGAGTTACTTTCAGCTTTTTTTTAGGGTTCCATACCTCAATAGTAAAAAACTGAACCCATTTATGATCACTACGTTGTCCGTCTATCCGTCCGTCTGTTTGCCAGGTTGTCAAGACCCTTTTTCTCAGGACAGGAACGCGAGGAGGTATCAAGTTGAAATTAAAATCAATACGTAGATCTTTGATGACCATAGACCTCTAAAAAAATCATGCTTCGAAGTCAACACAAGAAAAAAATACGGCCATTTATTCGACATATTTTGATACTCGCAAATATATCAAAACCTACAGTGGACTTCCTGTTGACCTAGAATCATGAAATTTGGCAGGAAGCAAGCTCAAGCTCAAGCTCAAGTAAAGGAAAAAGTCCAAAAATCGTTAATTTGTAGTTTTATCACATAAAAAATATTTTATTGCTATTACAAACTTACATTTGCAGTTGGAGAATTGACCGTGACGTATATCGATATATGGGAGATGATGTTTTTCAACTACAAAGTTGTTTTTGGAATAAATTCAACCCAACTACGGAACCCTTCGTTGTGCGTGGTCCGACACGCAATTGGTCGGTTTTTTATAACATGGCAGAAGAAAGCCCATGTCTGATGAAACACACCCTCATGAAACCTCAAATCCTGTCATGGCTCTAAATTACCTCGTGAATGGAAAATGGCTCGTGGCTCGTGGTTCAATAAGCGCTCATGGCTAATCACAGCTTCGTACAAATACGGATTCGTGGCTACTCATATAACCTTACAATAATCGGGCTTACGGGAGCGTGACAAAATAATTAGCTGTCAGTAACTTTAATTTGGCCGCCATTGTGGTAAGCTTGACCACAATGGCGGCCAAATTAAAGTTAATTTAATAGTTAACGAAGTCTCAATATTTTTGACGGTTTGAATTAACGCCACGTTTATAATATGTCGAATACTAATAATTGAGATTTATTACGTTATCATGCACGAGGTTGTGGGCTTAAATCCGGGTCAGTACCAAAGTCAAAATGAAAGAAAATTGTATTATTATTTTTGCATATTCTGGCGTTGTTTTACGTTGTATGTTGATCAAAATTCATTACGCGGCAATTATAATAAAATAATTCATCATTATCATTATTTCAGCCGAAATACGTCCACTGCTGGACATAGGCCTCCCCCAAGCACCACCACTTCGACTGGTTCTGTGCTTCCTGCATCACAAGGTCATCGGTCCATCTTGTGGGAGGCCTTCGAACGCTACGTCTTCCGTTACGCGGTCGCCACTCCAGAACCTTTCCAGTTATGTTTAAGTCCAATGTAATAGGAACCTTTCGGCTTCATCGCCCATCTGTTCTGCGAGAAACTGATCGCAAAACAAAAAAAAAACAAAAAATCTTATTATTTTTAAATTATAATAATAGGTAATTATTATAATTTAAAATTCCAATAGATAGCTTTCTAAATTAAAGTTGATGGAAATACATTATTTCGTGGAAAATACGACAATTTGCATTGACGTTTCCCTTTAAAATTAAATGTCCCAGTCTCCTATATTAATAAATGCAGAAAAAAGAACAAACTGTAGTGGAAAAGTTTTTAGTTGGGAACTTCAAATATAACGTTTTACAAAGTGGGACATTCGACAAAAGTTGCTGCAAGTTTCACGAGACGATATTGTGTGAAAAGTGGACTGTGGGTTCGTTTATAAGATGTAGCGATTTATTCCAAGTAGGTTTTTTGTGATTTTTATTTGATACGTCGGTAACATGAAACTGTGTAATAAGTTTTGCGTAATTAGCTAATACTTATTTCGAAGTTGACCTAGTGCCTTATTTAAAATATTTTATATTTTAAAATTAATGAAATCGTAACTGATATTATAAATGCAAAAGTAAGTTTGTTTGTTTGTTTGTTTGTTACGCTTTCAAGCTGAACGAATTTAGATGAAATTGGCCACACGGGCAGACCATGACCTGCAGTGCTATTCTGTAACCATCTCACCGTGAAAACTTAGGTGAAGTGAGCGTGGAGTGAGCTGTCATTCCACAGGGATTGACACTATTGACAGCTCACTTTACCCAAGTTTTCACGGTGAGATGTTTACAGAATAGCATGGCTGGAATAGGACATAGAATACTTTTTAGTACCTTCCCGTGGGATAACGTTCGACATGCACGCCGGCGAAGCTGCTGGCAAAAGCTAGTAAAAATATAAAATGTCAAATTACTCGTAAATTGTTGACATTAGCATAGGGGTCATAAGAGGTCATTTGGTCGCAAATGACCTTACCTACATCCCCCTATTGAATTGCCGACATATTACCAAATAACCTTGTAAGTACCCGTTTTTACCAACAATGCGACAAGGCGACACCTATGTAATTTAATATTAGCAATCATTATGTTCACATTACATTTAGTTGTCGCCTATTGTCAATGAAAACGGGCAATGTCAGGAAATAACACATCTGAAAGTCTAATGACTTTTATCTATTCCGTGTTAAAAAGACTATCGAGACAATGATGAAGGAAAAGGCGACCAACAAATGAACGTTTGACTCAAATCTTAAAATACGTAAACATCCCAAAATTACAGTACCTATCTAAATAAGTAGATACATTCTTTAACTTAGAAAGGTTAAAAAGGAAAACATATTTTTGTTAAACAACAGTTTCATGTAGTTTCAACATGTTCTACGACACAGTATCATATAAAAAGCGATTATCGAATTTATTCGTGCTAAATTAAATTAGCCCCTCTCCTGCCACTCGCACCACGCAACAAGGAACTGTAAGACAAAGCGGTGTTCGTCCCAAGCGCGTGAGTTGCGTTCCTGATTGCCGGGACAAAACGGGCACTGATCATTTTAGTGCCACGCGCGCAGCCGGAGGGTTGACGACGTGTGACAGGATTGTCTTTTTGTTCAGAATACAGGAAAATTGGTATGTTATTGGATTTGCAACTTTGAGTGACAAACATAAGTATACTTTTACAAGGATCTTTTGGCGCTCGAATGACGTTGATAGGGGGGCGCTATTCGTAAACAATTTGTGCAATTGTTTTGTGAAATGTATTCAAAAAACAAGATGGCGGCGTTAGCTCCGATTTTGGCCACGCGCCAAAATAATCTTGTAGCGATAAAGATGCATTTATGTCATCATTTTTTTTAAATGTTATGTCCAGTAGTGTACGTCTTTCGACTGAAATAATAATGATGATGAATATTTATTTTGATTAAGAATGCTACCTGATTGGTCTAGAGGTCGTTAGTTGGACCGTTTAGTGTTGCCTGACCAGGGTTTTTCATCAGGAAATCTTCAGTAGCAGGCCGGTAGTCTAGATTCTTGCCCGGTTAGTGGCAATAGGTTTGCCCCCTTATTATAATAATTGACTTCTTAGAATTATGCAGCTGGCGAAACCGGGGTGAAATAAAATTGTTTATTCTGTAAATAAGATATCGGAATCAGTTTTACACGTCATATAAGAAAAATTAAAAGTACTTGGAAATCCAAAAATGCACGCCTCATAACGCTCATTCACAAGTTTTACCCATCAATATGGGTAAAATTTCTCACCTCGCAAACCTTACATACTGTCAAAGACTATTTAGGTTTGCTTTGTTGGTTGGTAGGCAACGGAAGAGGGCCGAAGTTAGAAATATGCAACCTTAGTTTTTGTTTACCCTAAACCTCTTAAGGGGTCATTGTACTCATCATTATGAATAACTTTCACTATGTGACCGACGCTAAAATCGCGAAAAAAAAATCAGCTGTTCCCTACATTTCGACGAGATATACGAACATAAATGTAGGGAACAGCAATTTTTTATTTAAAAACTTATTTGATGTTTTTTCGTTTATGCTGCATACAAGATTTTTTAGAAAAGTACAGTATTAATCTCCATTAAATTATCTATACAATGATATATAAATTAAGTAGGTTCTGTATACTAACAGGAGTGTAACAATAAAAACAGTTGCAGAAAGGAGGCAAAACAAATTTTTCGATCGCAAAACACTCTCTAATGCTTCGCCTTATGAGTCGTGCAATAAACTAGACAGAACCGAATGGCAAAGGCCTTATAAGTTAAGCAGTTGGCAAAACGTTGGTGTAGTGCACATCTGCCGAACTTGGAAATAGGTGTGATGCTATGAATTGACGTATATTACCAAAGCCATTTCACGACCAATCAGGATAGTGCCATCGCTAGGCAGATGAAATTGTAGCTTATAGTTATTATCTCTTTGGTTGATAAAGATAAATTGACTATATTCATAAAGGAAGAAGGAGTGATCGCTTTTATGACAACGAGGGGCTCGTGGCTAAGTAATAAGAGCCACACGGGTCGATAAAAGGTTAAGCTATGCTTGCCGCGGTTGGTTCGTGGATGGGTGACGATCAATTATGTACATATCGAGACCCCTCCGTGCCTCGTAAAGCACGTTAAGCCGGTCCCGGCTGTCATTCGTAAAATCTTTGCCAATCGTTACGGGTCAAAATTCAAAATGCAAAAGTCATTTATTCAAACTAGACTGAGAATCGGCACTTTTCGATCGTCAAAATTATATAAGACAGTCCCCCAAAACGCCCACCCATCGTATACCTGGACGATATGTTTATCTATTTTCACCCGAGCATAGCTCGGTCGACCAGGTACTTAACAGTTAATTGGCATTAGGTTGCAAGAATCCCATCATCATGAATAAATAAAGTAACAAGCGAATAGAAGAATAGAATAGAAGAAACGTTTATTGTCTCCAGTATTACAGCTATAGTCATAGTCGACAGAGAGAAATGGCGCAAGATGGAGGCCTGCGCCCTTAAGGCCCGTCCTTGATTATCTATTCCTGTGTAGTTTCTATATTGCCATTTTTTTACTACATTACATATTTATTTACGCCCAAAGACGAGTTCAAATATGGAAGTTTCGACGCTCATAAAAAAGATATTGGTTTGGAAATCAATTTCTTTTTTCAAATTTTGCTTCCATACAGTTCTAGATAAAGACAAGACAAATTGATATAATTTTTAGTTTTGAACGTACACCGTCAAACAGATGAGTAATCACCGTTCTACGTTTGTATAGAAGAATGAACGACTAGCGTACCCTTAAGGCGCTGGCAAGAAGCAAATGTTTTAAGTAGGCTTGTCTTTAAAAATAATATCACAAAATCGTTGCGTTAGCGAAAAAAATATATGCTGATCTTGAACATATTTTTCAGAACTTGGAATATGTTTTGATAAAAAAAACTCGATACAAATTAACGGTAAACTAACCTTGTAGGGATATAACAAAAGTAATACAAGTAAGAGCTGGACGTTGCAAATACAAAGTTAATGAACATAGGATTGAGGGGAGCAGTTGAATATAAACGAGCTAGATGCGTCCCGGAGGCTTGCGTTGACGAATTGAAAGCGTCGCTCAGACGTGCGCTGTGTTACTGATTAGCTGGAAACTGTTGCTGCAACAGAGTTTAGAACTTAAAACTTTGTACACTGTGTAGGTAGTCGATTTTTAGCATTTGTTTCGAAAGTTGTAGGAAAAATGTATTCAAGTAATTCGTTGTCCTGGAATTGATATGAGCATCGGACTGCCAAGTCATAGGTCTCGAGTTCTAAACCCAAGGCACGCACTTTTGACTTTTCGGATTCATGTGCGTATTGTATATTTATCACTTGCTTCAAAAACGGTGTAGGAAAACATCGTGAGAGAACCGGCATACCTGAGAGATATTTCTCGACGGCATATGAAGTCAAGTCAGAGGCTCATGGGCGGCTTGAAAACTCTGAAATCAGTTTAGTCACTAACCATATGAAAAGAAGAAGAGGTACCGATACTCCGCAGATGTGTTGGGTAAGTATCGATATGTAATGAAGTTAAAAAAAAAAGAAATGGTTTTTAAACTCTTAATTGCAATATATCTACTACACTTCTAGCGGTCGTTGACCCAGTAGTCAGCTGTAGTTATTTGAGTTTGAAAAGAGTTTTTTTTGTTTCATTAGATTTCGATACTCATCACGTCTGTTGAGTTTCGCTAGCTAATTTCTTTCGTTAATAAATAAAGTGACGAGTACATGAGTTTGTAGACCCTTTATTCTGTGTTAGTATATTGGCGTGTGCTAGCTGAAATACTTTAATTTAATGTTTTGTGTTGCGTAATGTACATTATTTTGCATAATAAGTACTATTGTATAGAATCATGTTTTTCTAACTAAACAGACAGCTATACTGCCGGGGAGTTTGTTGCGCCACTTCTTCTTCCTAGCTAAAGCACTAGGAAGTGGTGAAGGGCGGGCGTTTTTTGGTACAGTCTTATGTAATTTGACGTTCGAAAAGTGCTGATTCTCAGCCTAGTTTGAATAAATGACTTTTTAATTTTCAATTTTGAATCTACTCCGGTTTAATTTGTCGTAAGACTAGTTAAAGATTTGCTGAATCTAGACTGACAAACAAGCTCTGGAGAAGGCCCAGGTTGCATCATGCATGCAGTACATGACATTGATGTTGTGACTTAACATCGGCGAGAGCTCAAACTTTAATATCTCAGCTCTTTACTAAGCTCCTACACACTGAGTCATAAGCGTGACTTTAATACTAGATTCTGAGAACGCAGTTGCTATGTCAAAGGTCCAAAACTAATTACAACACAAAAGGAAGTGAAAAGGATACCTACGTGTGTTGAACGTATGAGTAGCATCCCTAATTGTTGGGATGATTTCCACGTGACAGGTCGAAGGTCAAACAACCGTCTGGAGATGGAGGGTTGGGGCGAATGGGGCGAAAAGAAATTGGTATTTTTTTCTTACGTTTAGGTTATGTAGTTTGTACTGTGTACGGTTATGTGAAAAGTGTTATATACTTATAATAATTTTATAGAAGAATGTAGAAAAAAAAACTCTTTTTTAATTGTATATTGAACCAGACGCAATATAAAATATCGATGTCTTGAAAAGGAATAAAGTACTTGCTTTTCACTGAGTTATTTCAGTCTTGTCGGAGGCTCTGTGCCGTACGGTCACTTTCGCTACCCACATCTACTGCGTTTGACTGTAATTCCAGCGTATCTCAAACATTTTGTGAACCTAGAATCTTTATCGAGACCGGATTAGTCATGAATACGTACAAGTGTGGCACCTGTGAAGAACCATTATCTGATGGAGCTCACTGCAGTGTGTAATCAGGAACTAGACTTCCACTGTGCAGGAATAATGGAAACCGGATAACGGAAGCTGGGTGACAGAAAACTAACGTTGCAGCAAAAGATGAAATAATATGAGTTAAATATTTTGACAGAAGATGGCACATGACAAGAAGACCACCATTACGTCTTCTAACCTCAAAACACACGCAATCAAAAAGGAAAACCACCGAGCCTTACGATGATCCCATATGATGTGTAACATTTGACATCTCACCTTGGTAACATTAAGGTAATAAGCTACATTCCTACAGAGCCTCGTCAAGGTCGTTTCTGAACAACTCTAGCACCGCGTGCGCTCATTCCCCGGCTTCCTGTGACACACTTTCGTCCCTTTCATGAAATCACTCCCACACATTTGATTATTTAGATTTAGATTTTGATTACACGAAAGCGAGAGAAAAGATGTGACACATCAAAAAGAAACGTCAAATTCCAAAATAAACGAAATTAGAATTTGGAACGCATATTCTACAGTAACGGAGATTGCATTTGCAAAAAGGAGTCGAATAGCAAATTACATGGGTACGCGCCGCCATTTTGATTTTTAATTTTTGGGTTGCGAATGCCGCGAAAGGGTTGATGGTTCCGCGTGTATGCTATAATTTATTTATGGTACTATTGCTCTGCACCCACTTTTTTTAAAAGACTCACTTGTTAGTATAGGATTTATGCGAGGACCATGTTGTGCCGTCGTAAGGGGATTATCGTTTACCCTTACTTTTCCAAAAATATGGAGAGAAATGTTTTGAATTCAGTTTCTACGGAGAAAACCTATAATATTTATTTGTATATACTTTATTGTACACCAGACAATACATAACAAAATAAATAAATTTAGCACTACAAAACATACAATGGGCGGACTTATCGTTTTCTGCGATCTCTTCCAGACAACCTTGGAATGGACAGTCATTGCGTGGATATAAAATGAGGTTGTTATTGGTACAAAATATTTAATTAATAGATACTTTATACTAAATTAGATACATAAATACTAAATATATGTGGGATTGTAAGGCAAAATAAACGAATTGAATACTTGAAAACCTGTTTATTTTTCACACGTAAAAAGATCACCGTAAGTCCTTCCTGTTATGCTTCCCGTTCTCGCCATTATCCTTCTTCCCCGTCGCACACACACGCTTCTCTCTCTTGCATCCGCTGCGTTCCGTTTTACCATAATAAGCTGCGTTCATACTACACTATTTTTATCCCACGTTATATAAGCAACGAAAATAAATGTCCTTAATCTTACTAAACATGAACTCACCGGTAAGGTTTGTCTTACCGGTGAGTTCATGTTCAGTAAGATTATAGATTTAATCATATTTATTTGTTGTCTATATACAGTGTGTCTGGACATGGACTAGCGATATTCTAAATACTTAAATATAAACAATTTTAAAGTACAATTACACTCTATACTTTGGTCCAATACAATTAAAATAACAATATAGTAAATAATAATTTTTGGTTGAATTGCATAATTTTTCGTTTTTTTTTTCGACTTTCACATTTTTTTTCGTAAGTTATGGAATTGTGAACACATTGTTTTGTAATACAGACGGTAGACAATACTATTGCCTTTCGAATAAGCCTATTTTTATCTCAGTATGACTAAAACTTTGAGATATATGTTTTTTTTTGTAATCGCATAGAGCATATTTCAACAAAAAAAACAAAATGGCTGCCACATAGCGGGGAAGTGTATTGGACCAAAGTATAGAGTGTAATTGTACTTTAAAATTGTTTATATTTAAGTATTTAGAATATCGCTAGTCCATGTCCAGACACACTGTATAACTAGAAAATCAAAAGATATTATACTGAGAAAACAATTAATTAAGCTGCACCGCAGCTTACCAACATTGAAATAGTTTCCCGGAATGCGAAATAAGCGGGATGAGCTAATCCGTAGTCATTTTATCTTTTGCAAATTAATTCAACTGTTACAGAGTGGCTAGTTTGCAGAATTTCAAAATTATCTTGAATTTTATGCATTTTAAATGTGGTTCTAGTGGCATAGTTAATAACTGGCCACTTAATTCATGTTTTCAAACTTACATAGTAAGTTAGTTTTTTTAATTAGTAACTACTTTTTACGTAGCCTTTTCCCAACTATGTTGGGCTTCCAGTTTAAGAGGATGCAGCTGAATAACAGTATTTTACATGGAGCGACTGCTTATCTGACCTCTACAACCCAGTGACTGCGTAATACGATACCCCTTGGTAAGACTGGTTGTCAGACTTTCGGGCTTCTGACTACCCGTAACGACTGTCAAAGATACGACACGAACTGCTACAGTATAGCGGTTAAGCTATACTATACAACAAGCTACCGGAAAAAACGAGAAAACTAAATGAATTAGAATTCAGTAGAGCCTTATTTAATTGGCTGTGCGACAGATGTTTTTATTCCATAAATGACTTTATGTATTTGAAATCCTTTTGACATAATAATAAAATAATCACTACATATTATGTAGTGATTATTTTATTATTTTTTTATTATTGTTAATGTTAATTTTCTTGTTTGTGTTAATAATGTAAGAATACAAAAAAAATATTTAATTGTATATGTACTGTAATTGACATAGTGATTATTTTATTATTTTTTATTTTATATTATTGTTAATGTTAATATTATTTTTTGTGTTATTAATGTAGGAAGACAAAAATTTGATATAATAATTTATTTTTTTAAAGCTTTGACTATGTCTATTTAAAAATTTGCACGACTAGAAAGTCGAATATAGTGAAACCATATAAAAATTTACCATATACAATGTACCTATATTCTGGCAAATAAAGAATTCATTCATTCATACGAATGACAGACGGGACCAACGGCTTAATGTGCTTTCCGGGGCAGTAACATTACAGTAACCGGCCGTCATCTGTTCGTCTTCGATACTTCTTTATTTGTGGTCATCTCACTAGTCACTTCCTTTATAGACATACATACAGCTGCACCCCGCGGTTTCACCCGCATAAGTCTGGAGCCTGTGAAAATTTCGAGATAAAAAGTATTCTATGTCCTAACTTAGGTTATGGTCTATCCACGTGCCAAATTCTATCCAAATCCGTTCAGCCGTTTTTGCGTGAAAGCGTAACAAACAAACAAAAAAACTCACCCTCGCATCTATAATAATTAGTTAGGATTAATATATCATCTGTCACCCGCTTTCAATCCATATCAGCTCAGCAGATTCAGCAGGCTGCTCAGCGACTGGATTGTCCCTACGTTGGGCATTGTTGTTGCAGGCATATTACTAGTGCTTGATTTGTAATGATATGTAACTATGTGTGTATTGTTGTTTGTACTTAATATGGGTCAAGGACCTGAAATAAATGAATTTTATATAATATCATCTTTCACACAGTCCATCCACGGTTTTTTTGGTCTTCTACTCTTGTAACAACATTCATACTAAATCTTTCCTCACGACATGTTCTCATTCCTCCGCATCACAAGCCCATACCATGACAATCGTTGTCCACACAACTTCTCGGTCACCATGCTTTATTTTTCATCCCATTCACCTTCTAAATATACGACAAACAAATCTAAATTATACGACAAACAAATCTAAATGAGTGCTTTGAACTGCCCATCGTAATAATAATTAACGGCAATAAATTAGGAACGTCACATAAAGTCAAGCTGAATCATGAGTGGGAACAAAATTTATGGCTAGACCGCTGCTGTCACGTCTTTCATCGTAGGATTTATGGTGATGTTTCCAGGAGTTTATCTTTAGGTCCTGGTGATCTATAATTTGGTTCAGACCTGGCGTTACGCCGGAGAAAATACAATATTTTGATTTAAAAGAGTCTCCATGGAGTTTCTTGTCCGTTATTCTCCATAGGAACCAACTGCACTTTGGAATGGAGAACTTGCTACATATTTCTGACTGACCGACTCCTTGACAGTTCCAAAGTGGTGCCTGTTATTGGTTTAATTGTCATAAATGCTTTGAGGGCTGGGGAGTTTGTTGCGCCACTTCTTCTTCCCAGCTAAAGCACTAGGAAGTGGTGAAGGGTGGGCGTTTTTGGGGGACTGTCTTATGTCATTTTGACGTTCGAAAAGTGCTGATTCTCAGCCTAGTTTGAATAAATGACTTTTGAATTTGAGTTTGCGTTTGATATGGCTAAAGAAGAGCAGAGCACATACATATTTAGAAACATATTACACAGGTGAAAGAACGAAACGAGAGATGGATTGTATGAATGATGATGTGGCTAGAAAGAAGGTGACTTCTGAGATAGAAAATAGTTTATTGTCCAGGTTACAATTTAACACAATTTAGGTCCAGGTCCAGGTTACAATTTTAAAGCTTTGACTATGTCTATTTAAAAATTTGCACGACTAGAAAGTCGAATATAGTGAAACCATATAAAAATTTACCATATACAATGTACCTATATTCTGGCAAATAAAGAATTCATTCATTCATACGAATGACAGACGGGACCAACGGCTTAATGTGCTTTCCGGGGCAGTAACATTACAGTAACCGGCCGTCATCTGTTCGTCTTCGATACTTCTTTATTTGTGGTCATTCACTAGTCACTTCCTTTATAGACATACAGCTGCACCCCGCGGTTTCACCCGCATAAGTCTGGAGCCTGTGAAAATATCGAGATAAAAAGTATTCTATGTCCTAACTTAGGTTATGGTCTATACACGTCTCCAATTGTATCCAAATCCGTTCAGCCGTTTTTGCGTGAAAGCGTAACAAACAAACAAAAAAACTCACCCTCGCATCTATAATAATTAGTTAGGATTAATATATCATCTGTCACCCGCTTTCAATCCATATCAGCTCATCAGATTCAGCAGATTGCTCATCGACTGGATTGCCCCTACGTTGGGCACTGTTGTAGCAGGCATATTACTGGTCTGAGCCGGTTTCCCATGGCCCTCCCATCACGGCGATGCGGGAGCACCGCTGAGTTTTAGTGGGTATACTGCATTTAGACAGGAGTCCCACATACCCCGACTCGTCCCCCACGAGCCGGGGATGCGTAACGCATTTCTCAGCGAAAAAAAAAAAAAAAAAAAAAAAAAAAGGCATATTACTGGTGCTTGATTTGTAATGATATGTAACTATGTGTGTATTGTTGTTTGTACTTAATATGGTCAAGGATCTGAAATAAATGAATTTTATTTATTTATAATATCATCTTTCACACAGTCCATCCACAGTTTTTTTGGTCTTCTACTCTTGTAACAACATTCATACTAAAAACTTTCCTCACGACATGTTCTCATTCCTCCGCATCACAAGCCCATACCATGACAACCGTTTTCCACACAACTTCTCGGTCACCATGGTTTATTTTTCGTCCCATTCACCTTCTAAATATACGACAAACAAATCTAAATTATACGACAAACAAATCTAAATGAGTGCTTTGAACTGCCCATCGTAATAATAATTAACGGCAATAAATTAGGAACGTCACATAAAGTCAAGCTGAATCATGAGTGGGAACAAAATTTATGGCTAGACCGCTGCTGTCACGTCTTTCATCGTAGGATTTATGGTGATGTTTCCAGGAGTTTATCTTTAGGTCCTGGTGATCTATGATTTGGTTCAGACCTGGCGTTACGCCGGAGAAAATACAATATTTTGATTTAAAAGAGTCTCCATGGAGTTTCTTGTCCGTTATTCTCCATAGAAACCAACTGCACTTTGGAATGGAGAACTTGCTACATATTTCTGACTGACCGACTCCTTGACAGTTCCAACGTGGTGCCTGTTATTAGTTTAACTGTCATAAATGCTTTGACGGCTGAGGAGTTTGTTGCGCCACTTCTTCTTCCCAGCTAAAGCACTAGGAACTGGTGAAGGGTGGGCGTTTTTGGGGGACTGTCTTATGTAATTGTGACGTTCGAAAAGTGCTGATTCTCAGCCTAGTTTGAATAAATGACTTTTGAATTTGAATTTGAGTTTGTGTTTGATATGGCTAAAAAAGAGCAGAGCACATACATATTTAGAATCATATTACACAGGTGAAAGAATGAAACGAGAGATTTTGTGAATGATGATGTAGCAAGAAAGAAGGTGACATCTGAGATAGAAAATAGTTTATTGTCCAGGTTACAATTTAACACCAAGTTGAGACGACATGTGTCGCTTAAAATATTACCTATAGCTAGGTTACAAAATATTATTTAGCCCCAAACTAGATGTCTGTATCTTGGGGCTCGGGGTACAAATTCCAGAGTCGAGACTAGAGAGGTGACTTCAGTTGTTGTATGGTATATCTGGTATGTTTGTGTATGTGTAATGTGTGTGTAGTGTGTGTATGTGTGCGTATTTGATGATGTCTAATAGAGATGTAGCCCTAAACTAGACAGTCTGTATCTTGGGGCTCTGGCTACGAATTTCAGAGTGGAGACTAGAGAGGTGATTTCTGGTGTTGTATGGTATATCTGGCATGTTTGTGTATGTGTGATGTGTGTGTGGTGTGTGTATGTGTATTTTATGACGTCTAATATAAATGTATTGAAGAAGTAATGTTGCGCTGACCACAAATAAATTTGGTTATGGGCAGGAAAATGACGATAATGAATTAAAATAGCAGTTTAAAGCAGTCCTATTTAGATTTTGTATAAAAATATAACATCACGCTTGTATTCTTTCGAAGGGATAGGCAGGGGTGTACATAAAGTACACCCACATTTTGCCCGTTATGTTTAAGTCCTATTTAACAGGGGACGAGTCTATTGACATTTTGCTGTATATTTAGAAGGTAACTGGGACGAAAAATACAAGCTAAATTGAATTGTCGAAATCGAGAGGTTATTAATAACTACTTGACCTAAAACGGCGAGTTTTATTGAGTCGCTGGTTTCAGTAAAATGAACAATGCTTTTCCAGAAACTTGACCTAGCCACAGTATAAATAAATAACAGTATTATATCTCAGCAGTGACGTTGAAATAATTACCTACGGCCGCGCGTAACTATCGTGCACTCGATACTGTTGTGTACTGATATACACAGAGATTTGCGACGCGCCGTTTTCTATGAAGTACCTAATAATACTGTGACCTAGGTAAGGATTTAACGGTACCAGTTTATCTTGGCTCATACATCAAAGTCTTTGAATTAAAAATTCTTTTATAATTAAAATACAGATCTTTTTAAGTTGAAGAAACGAATGTGAGTGGAAGAGAGAAGAGAGAGAAGGGTAAATAGTATAAAACACTCTGGTATTCTGTATGTTGATGTAAACAGGACCTCATCTTCTTGACCTTGTCCTATGGTACTTGGTGTCGGCGCAACACGTTTTTTCATTCCATTCTCCCCTGCTCGCCGTCTTTCTATCAACAACTCCGTTTTCTTTCATGACGTCATCCCTCCCACAATCCATCCATCTTTTGTTTGGTATTTGATGCAAATGAGTAATAGGAAATATTCGTAACAAAATTTTGACCTTGAGGCTCACTAGGACACCGTGGTGTCGTAACCAAGGTCACGCTGCCTGCAAAATATATACGTCTTTATGGTTGGTATCTTACCAGGCGTCCGATTAGCTGCGCTACCAACCATAAATTCTTTGCCAGTCAAAATCAAAATCAAAACATATTCACATAAACCTACATGGGTACTTATGAAACGTCAGAAGCTATGTGCAAGGTTTCAATTGGTCGTTTCATATGGAAAAGAGCCGGCAAGAAACTTTACGGTTACTCTTTTGAAAATAAAGTGTTATATTGTCCTCCAAGAAGTATTTCGGCCACGGCGGCCAATCTCAACGGAGACTAGCCTTCGGCGCGGGAGATATTATAGTGTACAAGTGTGTGCGCAGACACAGGTGCACTCTCTCTTCCCTCACTCTCATAGTCCGATGGGACGGTAATCCCACACGAGCGGAGAGAGATCAGGCGCAAGTCCAACGGCTTAACGTGCTTTCCGAGGCACGGGGGTATCACACCGCCAACTTCCATACTCCGGGCTGTTACTAAGAAAATCGTAATAGAAAAACACAATAACACTTTGCCTGACGTGGGAATCGAACCCAGGACCCCACGCTCAGCAGTCGCGCGTGTGAACGGTACTAAACAAATTAAAAAATGGTCTACAAATCTACAGTCTACTAAGCCTACAAAGTGCGACAATGGCTGTGCCGCCACTGGTGTCCTAGTGAGATAGGGTCCTAAGCAGGGAGGGGGAGGGGGGGTGGGTCGGCACATTTCACTTTTCACAACACCAATTATTCGCTTATTTATTATCGCATCTGCTCGACGTTCGTATATCACTGCAGGGATCCGGAAAAATATCAGCGTCAGGTATATTTGCCTGACACATGCTGAGTTGGACTCCCATTTGGTGCAACCTTGAGACGCACACCGCCCTTTGTATGTTTCACTATTTTAAAGTGTGTTAGCCAATAGTCATCACAATGTCTTTATTTTCTTCTTTATTTAATTTTTTTGCATATTGGCACCTTATATTCATGTATTTAGTTATTATTTAATCGTGTTTTTGTATTTTATGCTGTCTTTTGTGTGCACCAAATAAACGATTTATCTATCTATCAATCTAAGGTCTAGCACACACACATATCATAGTCAGGCCTTTCCAGGCTGGGCCGGGCCATTAGAGTTTAAAGCCCTTTGGCTCACAGCCCTGATGGCCATGGCCATAACCTGAAACTATAACCACGATAGACCTATAAATAGCCAACATGCGCCATCAAGGGTGATGATGATTGAAGCTCATTCCTTCTCTATATGTGAACAGGCCTTAAGACGCAGATATATGCCAGTGACCTTGAATGGTTAGCTTGCGTGTTCTGTACTGAGCTCACGCAACGCGTCGTACGTCCAGCCAGTAATAGGAGTCGCCCATCCAGGAGCGCTGTCCCAAATTAGACGATAAATAAAGTGTTGTGTTTAAGTGAAAAAAAATTGAATGCGTTTGAGTACGGGTAATTGCGAAACGTCAGTGTCAATCTATGTCAAATTCTAATTAAAAATACCCATAAAAATATACATACATGTTTATCACTACGTATTCTAGTAAAACATGTACACTAAAAGATCAATAATTAAATTATTTTTGAAATGGTGAAGGTTTCTGGAAAATATGCTTGATAGATTTTGCGTGATTGTCAGTTTTTTATACACGTTAGACATAACTTTATAAATTAATTTCATATGTGATATAAATTTATCTAAAATATTCATATATTAAGTTATAAAAAAAATGCTCTAATTCAACATATATTTTTTTCCACTACTCGTTTAGACGTGATCTTAAGTATTAAATCATTAAAAGTAGGTTATCGTCGCTTTAACCACCACATCATAATAATGAAATAAAACCAGGTGGGTACAGGATCTCGGTCTCATTAGCTTATCAACCCACAACAGCAGCACAATAATGTTTTAGCTAGAAAATTACGCTCTCAGTTATAATGACCGGAGCACAATTCTGTTTATAATCACAGAATGGCAGCTAATCAGTACAACAACAAAATATGGTACAGAAACAGAAGGTCGACTTCATACAACATGGCATGTGTTGGATCGTTCAGTTCCATTCATCGTTCCGGCTTATTTTAATTATTGAATTGTTGACTATGTACGCTTTTAACGTGCAAGTTTTTCGACATCGTTCTCATATGTGTACACTTCAACATGAATGATGTAACCAATATTTTAAAAGTATGTTTTTTTTTATAATTGATTTTGGTAAAAAAGAGCCAGTTTCTTGTCTTTTCTTCTCCATAGGAACCAACTACGCTTTGGATTTGGCAACTCGCTACATCTTTTAGAATGATTGAATTCTTGACAATTCAAAAGTGCCTGTAATTGGTTTATTTGATTCAAGAGTGCCTGTAAATAGGTTAATTAAAATAAATGCTTTTGAGTTTGAGTTTTATTCAAAAGTGCCTGTCAATGGTTTAATTGAAAGTCAAAGTCAAAGTATTTATTTCAAATAGGCACATAAATGCACGTAATTTTTTTTGTCATTTAGAAATGGAATTAATTCTAGTTGCCCCTTCCAAAAGCTAGTTTCATGTGGAGAAGAATAGGCAAGAAACTTCACCGTTACTCTTTTAAAATGTTTTACAATATTTTTTATAAATTATGTGAAGACGATGCACCTAGAATACAATTACTATATCACAACAGGTAAAAAGAATTAAAAAATATGTAACAGTTTCAGATATATTAATTATACCTATGGTAGATACATGGTGCTCACATATTAAAAACATTGTAAATTATAAGATTTTTCTGTATAAGTCAGTGTTTTAGTTAAAGTAATCACTGAATCTAAAAATCAATGTCATAAAAATAATAAATTATACAATTATTAAATTAGCAACCAGTTTGATTTTGTCTAGAATTTAGACTGTTGTATGGAAATAAATGTTTTAAGTTTGCACTGCGTATTCCTAAGGCGCAGTACAGCGGTTTCGGTCAAACTATAGCGAAAATCACATACATAGACACGTTTCACCTACTAGTGAGTGCAAACGCACTCGCGAGTTGTGACTGGCATTTGTTTCACAAGTTTTGAGATCGTTGTTCGTACAATTCGTGTCATGAAAATTTGCCGCTTTGAAACCAGGGCCCTGTACCATAAAACTTTACAATTGCAATTTACAATTGACAGTTTGTAAGATGCGTGTACCACAAAACTCTAAGTCACACAATTGTAACGGAAAAACCTTACAAATATGTAAATTGTAGTGAAAAAACCTACAATATTGTAGCTCATACATATTTGTAATTTCTGTGTTACGCGTTTTTTTCTACAATTTAACAATTTTGTAGAATTGTAGACTTGTAAAGTTTCGTGAATAACATTAGTGTTCATGGTTGTTATATAAATTAAGAAAATGTTAGTATGAAAAATGCAACTTCTTTAAAATTCTCTATACAAAACGCTGATTTCATAGGTGGGGGACCTGATATCTACAAATACTCTATATAAACTTTGTATAAAAATCGCCTCTCTTCAGGAAATATGAACATGATATGTATACGAACACACAATCATTATTTCTTTTTGAACTAACATCAAAGCAGCAATGTAATGATTCATAGGAAGCCGTGTATAGAAAATTGATCGAAGGGAAATATTGCCTGCCTTGTCTGCTAATACTCGTATTATTCCCTATAAATGTGGGTGTCTCGTCTGAATGTTTGTTAGGTTATCAAGGCTAATACCCGGTTCCCAAATTAAGAAATTTATTTTTAGAATATGGCTCAACTTCACAATTTCAGGGATCGAATATCCTCGCTCACTGTTCAAGCTATCTCTGTGTGCAATGTTATTATAACAGGTTCAGCGGTTTATACTCGATTTCTGGATTGAGAACTTATTGAACCCTAAAAGCTCTTACAGACCAGCGCGACGCGACGCCGCGCCGCGACACGAACAATACAATTTCTAAGAAAACTTGACGGTGTAACAATAACCGGTGTCGTGTCGCGCTGTCGCGTCGCGCTGGTCTGCACGAAGCTTTATTCAGCATTATATAAGGATATTCTAAATTCTTTGCAACATTATTTTATATTCCACAGGCTACATTGAAGGAATTACGGTACCTAATGCGCCGTGTGTAGGCACGGTCGTCGGTGTTGTATGGGTCACTATGGAAGCTTGTTGACGGACGCGTTTTTTCTACGGTGCGATTTATACGCCGTACCGTACAGAAACCGTGCTGTGTACAAAGGGTCTTTAACAGCGTCCAGATATGTTCTTTTGTCCGTACCGTACCTCCGTTTCTTATTAGCGTCGCGATCAAAAAACTCTGGACGCCATATTGTCTTTGAACGGGGCGAAAAAAAGCGACTCACGATGGAGCGTACCCGTATCTAGACGCCGTACCACCGTACCGTACCGAAAGGGCGTCCAAACTAGCATTCTTTGATAGCGACGCTGATACGAAACGGAGGTACGGTACGGCAGGTAGTGTAGACACTACCTGCGGTTGATGACTCCAAAAAAATACTCATGAAATTGATTTATTTTTTATTTTATCATATTTAGATATCGATACCCATCACGACTGCTGAGTTTCGCTAGCTAAATCAACTTAACCCTGTATACCTCAACGTCACATTTTCAGGGATTGAATGTCCTTGCCCACTGTTCAAGCTATCTCTGTGTCCAATTTTTTGTGTGTAGTAGTAAAGTAGTGTAGTCACTTTGCCGGACTACCGCCATGGGATCTGGAGGCAAAAGTCCTCGCGCACATGTGGGAGTTGCGCGAGGAGGCGAAACGCCGGGGCGTAACTCCGCTGCCGCGAGAAATCGCGGCACAGCGGACAGAGCTCCGGCGGGATCTCATGGCGGCATGGAGAGTGCGATTGTCGCAACCCAGCGCTGGGCACGCCACAATTGTGGCGATAAGTCCCCTCTTTGAGGAGTGGCTAGAGAGGCGCCACGGCGTCCTCACCTTCCGCCTGACACAGGTCCTCACCGGACATGGTTGTTTCGGGAGGTTCCTGTTCAGGATAAAGCGGGAGGAAACGCCCGGGTGTCACCACTGTGTGGATCGCCCGGAGGACACGGTGGAGCATACGGTGGAGGTCTGCCCAGCTTGGGCGGAGCACCGCTGTGTCCTCACGGAGGCGATCGGCGGCGGCGATCTCTCGCGTCCGGCCCTGGTTCAGGCCATGGTCCTGAGCGAGAGTGCATGGGAGGCCGTCACCTCCTTCTGCGGCAGTAATGCTCGCGAAGGAGGAGGCGGAGCGCGCGAGGGAGAGGCAAAATGCGCGCCCTCGCGCCCCTAGTCGCCGCAGGAGACGCCCCGGGCGTCGGGAGTCGAGAGCCGACTTCCGGCCACCGTAGGCGCGGGCTTGCGGACGGTGAGCAATGGGTAGCTCGCCGTCCGATAGGGACCAGGCCCGGGTCGACGGCGCGTTGTGTTCCACGCGCGCCTCAAAGAGATGTCAGCACCAACTGACGGGGTCCGGAAGGGCCAATGCCTGCCGGGGTTGCGGGTTTGTCTGAAAGGGATATCGCGACCTCGGCACACAGGCAACGGAAGGAACACGGGTGGGTTTTAGTCAGTAAAAGTCTGACACGCCCTCCCGCTCCACCCAGAGCGGGAGAAGTTATTTGATAATTTCCCATCCTCAAAAAAAAAAAAAAAAAAAAAAGGTAGTGTAGTCACTTCGATAACAAAGAAAATAACAGATTTTCTCAACTCATACTTCAAGTAACAAAACAACCAGCGATCGTAGACCCAAAAAAAATTTGGTCGGTAAATAAAAAAAAAACGCGGGTGTAGTCGCGGATAAAAGCACTGGTCTTTTATAAATAATAAAATATATTTGTCTTCAAAGGAAGTCATCGATTCAATAATGATAGATCGTCAATATTTAATGAGTTTATGGTCCAAATAGACTGGACATTTCTAGAAATTTCTTCGAGGTTATTATTATGAATTCTGTTTGGTTATGTCCTTCAAATACTAGGCATTTGATATACTTAGGTAAGTAATTGAAACTTTCCTTGTTGAATATACTTCTAAATTGGCATTAAAAATGTAAGAAAATTTATCATGGGCATAATAATCCAACATACTGTAAGCAGCCATGATCATTTTCATAAATACTATTTTGTATTTTAGTTTTATCATCATGCTGACGGGAAGCCTTCTTGTCGCAGTCATGGCGTGCAGCTGGCGACTATTTTTAATTTATTTTATTTTATTATTTATGTACACACAGTAATATACATATAGAGACGACATAGTTATAGTTTTGAGTACAAAGGTACTGCTTATTTCTTAAGAAATTTCTTCGACCAGACCTGCGAAAGGAGAAGTGAAAAAGAAATGTAGACAATAGTGTGTGAGACTATTTCATATAGATTTTGTTTTATATGTATAAATCTATTTTGCTTTACTTTTTTGATTTATTTATATTTTTGTATGCACCTGTTCCAGTGACAAAGAAACTAATTTTTCTTTCTCTCTTTCTTTTTCAAAGATACCACCAGGGCTCGGATAACGATATATTTTTCGAAACGGTTTCGTCTTAAAAACCTAAGAAACGATTCGTTTCGGTTACGTTCGGACGGAACTTTAAAGAATAGTTTTTGAAGAAGAACAAAATTTATATCGTTCTCGGTTAATAAAACGTATTTAACCGTTTTTTCCACTTTGGGGTTGATTGATAGAAAACTCGCAACATAACCCTTACGGCAAGCGCATTGGAATCAATGATGTAATTAAATGAAAATACGGTATAATTTACTTAAACAAGTTCATGATTGCCGGCGCACGGCCCGTGCGCGGCTGCGTCCTGCGGAATAAATGTTCTCATTTTGTTTTCGTTCCGAACAAAATGTTGTACAAAGAACTGTTAGAAACGTTTTAAAACGTTATTATAAATAACATTTCCGAGCCCTGGGTTCCACAACTAGGAAACCATAATAAAAAAATCACGAGAAGAACTTTTGCTCTGCAGTCTGTTGAACTTTTGTATGTAGACTGGGAACATTATTATTCCTCATTAAATATGGGTATGAAGTTTAATTACTGTCGTATTGTCACCTCCACCTTGTATAAACCGATACTACGATAAAATTATCCAAATTTAGGCAGAAATGTGTCGCCAAGCTTAAGTCACTAAGTGCTACTTAGCGAACAGCGTAATCACGCTTATTACTTATATTGGGTCAAATCTGGAACACTGACCTTTGAGTAGTGACAGGTCGTGGTACGTAAAAAATAACTTATAATGTATCGATTTTGGGGTTAAGTATGTATTTAGTTATTGAGTTTTATGGGTTTTTTATGATCAGAGGTAATATTGATAATGTTTGTAATAAAATGACAATTTTTTCGGAGGGAAAAGTAATAACAGTCGCACGGGTCAATCGATCGGGTTAAGCTACGCTTGCCGTGGATTCCGTGGATGGGTGACCATATAACATACCGAGATACCTCCGCACCTCGGAAGCCGTTGGTCCAGCCTGTCATTCTTGGATCTTTGACAGTCGTTACAGTTCGAACCCAAAAGTCTGACGACCAGTCTTACCAAGTGGTATCGTGTTACTCAGTAACTGGGTTGTGGAGGTCAGATAGGCAGTCGCTCCATGTAAAATACTGGTATTCGGCTGCATCCGCTTCAAGTGGAAGTCGACGCCAAGACATTTGGGAAAAGGCAGGCGATTGATTTGTAATAAAATGTCGATGACATCAAGCCTTTTTTCCTGAAAGGAATTTGTGGGAAGGGTCACATCGATGTTCCACCAGCTATAGGATGTCTCATTTAATAGCTCATTGCCACTAATCAGACTCCATGCTGCTACTGATAATTTCCTGATAGAGAAACCATAACTCTACCTACCTACCTTGTTATTCTATCTTGGATTATGTTTTCTCTAAAAATCTTACCGTGAAAACTACGGTGAAGTGAGCTGTCAATAGTGTCAATCCCTAGCTCTTAGGTGCAATGACAGCTCACATCAAGCTCACGTCACTCAAGTTATCACGGTGAGATGTTTACAGAATAGCACGGCTGGTACCTACTTGTTGACAGGCCTACAGCAGTCTAGGCCTCTCAACAATAGTGTTAATAGGTATGAGAGGACAGCTTCTAATACCTTATTAACACTGTAATTTGAAAACACACAACCGTGGAGTTTCTTGCTTGCCGGCTCTTCTCCATTGGAAACTACCAATTGGAACCTTACACCTAGCTACTGGCGTTTCATAAGTGCCCATGTAGATGAATATGTGAAATAAAATATTTAGATTTTAACCGGTTTCCAAAAGCCCTTTATACACGGCACGGATTCTTTACGGTACGGCGCATAAACCTCGCCGTAGAAAAAACGTGTCTGTCTACAAGCTTCCATAGTGATCCATACTACACTGACGACCGTGCCTACACACGGCGTATAAACCGCGCTGTAGAAAAAACGTTTCTGTCAAAAAGCTTCTGTAGTTCTATAGTGATCCATACAGCACTGACAACCGCCTACACATGGCGTATACATCGCACGTTAGAAAAAACGTGTTTGTCAACAAGCTTCCATAGTGATCCATACAACACTGATGACTGTGCCTATAAACCGCGCCGTAGAAAAAAAGCGTCTGTTAACAATCTTTCATAGTGATCCATACAACACTGACGACCGTGCCTACACACGGCGTATAAACCACGCCGTATAAAAAACGTGTTTGTTAACAAGCTTCCATAGTGATCCATACAACACTGACGACCGTGCCTATAAACGGCGCCGTAGAAAAAAAAGGGTCTGTCAACAATCTTCAATAGTGATACATACAACACTGACGACTGTGCCTAAATACGGCGTATAAACCGCCCCGTAGAAAAAACGTGTTTGTTAACAAGGTTCCATAGTGATCCATACGACACTGACGACCGCGCCTATAAACCGCGCCATAGAAAAAAAAGGGTCTGTCAACAATCTTCAATAGTGATCCTTACAACAGTGATGGCCGTGCCAACACGCGGTGGTTTTTCACGGCAAGAAAAACGTTTGTGTAAGGTCTTACAGTCAATTTTCTGTCAAAACTCATGCTAGCTACTGCGATTGGTTCACCGATCCAATCGCTTCACATGAGATTGAATAGGTTCCCGAAAACCGGATTCTAGGCCATTGTTCCACGGCCAATAGCTATGACAATGGCGATGTTCCACTTCTGTTAGGTTTTTCATACATAACAACACGCCTGTAATTCTCCAAGGGTTAGGCAAAGGTGTGCCTATAGTTACACTCTCATTTCACCAGTTATGTTTAAGTCCCATGTAATAGGGGGCGAGCCTATTGCCATCAACCGGGCACAAAGCCACACCCCGGGCTGCTACTGAGAAATTCCAGTTGGAAAAACCCAATAACACTTCGCCCGACCTGGGAATCGGAGCCTGGGTCTGAGACAGGTGTTAACCACTAGACCATAGAGGCGGTTAACCTATTCTAGGTACAAGTTCTGGGACTAACAAGTCAAGTTAAAGTAGGAACATATTATAGCGCTTTATTAAGTTCCAAGTTTCAACCAAATAGAGTTTCCTAAATAAATATACGCTACCCGTTATCATTCGTTTTTAAAAGCAACCTATTGTAAAGAAAACACTATTTTCTTGCTAATACTTTTAATCCACACAACTGTACTATTCCACAATCCAATGACGACTGACTCTGCATTACATTTTTACAATTGAGGATGACTTTTGCCCCACCCAGAAATAATGATATTATCATAACCGTTATTCCTGAGTGTTGCCAAAGTAAAATAATACATAGAGTTGCCATAATGAAAATACATTTAGAAACATTGTTATAATATAATAATTTGTACTTTGACAGTGCTGCCACAGTGGATATTATAATTCGATATTTCAGTAATACATTGTTTTAAATTAAATCAAAGAATTCACGACACTATATTTATGAAAGGGAATGCTTTTAATCAAACCTCTCATAATTCCCATCTTGCGCTCCTAAATTTTTTATTGAAAACACTCTTATGTAATGATTGCGCCTCTTTTGGAGAACCTCAAATAATTCTTACTACTTTGGGGTCCTAAAAATATTCAATAGCAAAGTAACTACGACCAACTATGAGAAAAGGCCAGAAATATAAAAAAGGGGCTCAATTATTAAAACAGTGTGCATCGTTAGAAGCGGATTTATTTTTGAGCTACATATTTAAAAAAAGAAGGTCAATAAGTTTTTAGAGGATCAGTAATATATTTCTCTTTCCTAAATATTCTACCTAGCTACTATTCGTCCGCTAAACCGACCTGTTTACGTATGTACCTCACAGCCGAAAACGTCTCAACAAAAGCAATATTTCAGACAAAGTGGGTAAACACTAGTTAAAAAGTTGCTTCCACTTGGCCAATTTAACTTGGCTAACTGCCCCACTTTGGCTGGTTGTTTCGAGTGCCGACCAGGAGTTTGTCACACCGTTCCGTAACAAGTGATGGTAAATAAGTGGGTGAGTCATTTTCTGTTGCGGTGTGACTTGGGGTTTAAGCAGGACCTTGAGAGATTTTGGAAATACTTTTTAAGTCTGAGGTGGTGGGTTCCAGGCATAAGAGTGATTATGGAGTTCCTTTTTCTCCGTTTGGGACTACATTTTGGAATGAGAAATTTTCTTCCCTCAGTAGTTTTGACCTTCAAAAGTGCTTATTCTTACAGAAAAAAACTTGTTTACTAAAATGGGGTCTATTAACTAAATTGGAGTCGTTTTCGCCTTAATCTTTAGTTACTAAATACCCCATTAAGGCACACCGCAAGTCTGGTGGAACAATTTCTATGAAAACTTCACGGCAATGGTCTCGCCGTCGCGCCGCGCCTGTCTGCGAGAATCTTTATACATCCTTCATCATACTCTGTGAGTTACTGCTCCATTAAGCTTTTTTCAAGATTATCTTGGATTCCACTCCAAAAACATTAATTCATGGTGACGACATCGTAAGTAAACCTGCGTGGTAATTGTCACATACAACTGCAATGCTTTTCATTTTGACAATTCAACAACATTCATTGCGTTATTAACGATATCAAATTGACGAATTTTCAAACATATGAAGCAACTAGTTTCTGCTCGCAACTTCGTCCGCGTGAAATTTCTTGTTCCTTCGCATCGCCCGGCCGCAAATTGATACCTTGGGTAACATTATTGCAATTTTCGCAGGCATCCCAATTAAAAAATATATATATCATGCGCCCATGTTACTCGCTGATAATGTAGCTTTATATAATTGAAATATTTTTTGAAATCGGTTAAGTATTTTTTGTGTTTATCCATTACAAACAAACATACAAATATAGGGTGGCAGGGACATCGACGCGAAAACTAATACCATGGATTCAGTATATGAATCTGAACCCCCAGGGGCGTTGGAATTTCTCGTCGGTTATTAAAAGTCAGAAAACGAAGTAATAATGCACGCGGGCGATGTGATGCGATGCGGTGGGACGGGGAAACAAGAAATTTCACGCGAACGATGTCGCGGGCAGAAGCTAGTCATGAGAACATGGGCTCGGATAACGGTATATTTTCGAAACGGTTTCGTCTTAAAAAGTTTTTGAAGAAGAACAAAATTTAAATCTTTCTCGGTTAATAAAACGGTTTTAACCATTTTTGGGCTGATCGATAGGAATGATGTAATGAAATGAAGATAAGGTACAAATTAACTAAACATGTTCATGCGGTTTTTGAAAATGTTCTCATTTCGTTTTCGTTCCGAACAAAATATTATACAAAGAACTCATTGAAACGTTTTAAAAACGTTATTATAAATAACGTTTCCGAGCTCTGATGAGAACAGCTTGAGTGGTCGTGGTGGCACTTTATCATTATTCCAGAGCTTTGCTTTACTGTTTTTATTAACAACAGTTTGATGGTACCATCAAACATTGTTCGACAATATAAAAATCTCGTGGTACAGTTAGTAATAAAAGTCGTTCGCTGGAGTTTGCTCTGTTGATTGACATTTTTATGCGACCGTCCGAGTTGTGCTGAACATAAGATCGTAAAAATGTTATATAATATTTTCTAATGATACCGCTTTGACCCAGCTTTGTTGTTTGAGCAAGAAATTGGTTTAGATATAACGTTTCCTTATTTTAAGAAGTAGTACCTACTGGAGCTCACTTTTTTTTTAAATTCAAAAGTCCTTTATACAATCTAGGCTGAAAATCAGCACCTTTCGTACGTCAAAATTACATAAGACAGTCCCCCAAAACGCCCACCCTTCACCACTTCCTAGTGCTTTAGCTGGGAACAAGAAGTGGCGCAACAAACTCCCCAGCAGCAAATTGTTCACAATGACGCTTTTAACGTGCACGTCTTTCTACATCGTCCTCACATACGTAATTTCAACTTGAATGACGTTACGGGTAGTTAGAAGCCCGAAAGTCTGACAACCAGCCTTGTCAAGAAGTTTCGTGTTACACAGTAACTGGGTTGTGGAGGTCAGATAGGCAGTCGCTCCATGTAAAATACTAGTATTCATCTGAATCCGGTTAAACTGGAAGACGACCCCAAAATAAAGGTTAGACGCATGATCATTATGCAGTAAACATTTCGTTACGGGAACACATAGCAGTACCTACTTACTGAAATAGCAGTGAGCTTATTTAGAGCACTACAAACTAACAATTGCTATGAATTCCTGTCGATCGATTCTGTAAAACTATCACCGTGAAACTTAGGTGAAGTGAGCGGTCACTGTTACAAATCGACCGGCAGGATTAAGCACTATTGACAGCTCACTTCACGCTCACTTCACCTAAGTTTCACCGTGATAGTTTTACAGAATCGACCGGTTGATTTAGGTCACCTGTTTAATACTAAGTAATGCTAGCTTTTTATAGGATTACAAGCCTTGTGCACGATGGGATTTCCTATCGGCAAAAATGACGAGAATCTATACAAACTTTCATCCCCTATTTAAACCCTTTTGGGGGTGAATGATAAAAATCCTTCCTTTGTGCTCACTTTTGTTATAAAAATAACTCTTGTGCCTTGCTTCTAAACGCAGTGGTTTTGGCTGTGTGTTGTCTGTCAGTAAATTCAGATTTTAATAAGTAGATGTACCTTTAGGTACGCACAGCTTTTGGGATTTTCAAGCTTAAAATTCCATTAAAGCTGGCTTAGTATAATGTGTGGACAAATCAAAAGTATTTACTGTATTCATTTGGTGTGCAGGACTATGAATTCGAC
Source organism: Agrochola circellaris (assembly GCA_914767755.1). Lineage (NCBI taxonomy): Eukaryota > Metazoa > Arthropoda > Insecta > Lepidoptera > Noctuidae > Agrochola > Agrochola circellaris. Next base: position 15,957,174 of record OU611850.1, on the reverse strand, counting down.
CCATGTCGTGCGTGTCATGGGGAGTGTATAAAGAATTACGCGTACTTAAAACCCTTTTAGGATCACAAATTAAGAGATTATGATGAAATGTATTTTTGTGCACGTTTAGTTCTTCTTGTTCACATATACAATGTCTGTTATCAACTAAGTGAGTGTTCATGAATCAGAGTTAATGTTAAGCAGAGTTTGCTTAATAAGGAAGTAATAATTAGAAAATTTATTTAAATTCATTCGTCTTTGGAATGCACTTCTTCATGATATCAGGACGGCCCCCAGTCGGTATGCACTTAAGCGGAAATTGCGGAGTTATTTTCAAAATAAATAGAGTAGAGTCATTTCAACACCTCTCTGCCTTAAATGCGTATGATGGTATATATTAACGTAAATATGTGTATGTATTTTATAACCTATTTATGTACTGTTGTAACTATTTTAGTTTTAATGCATGATAATATATTTTTTATTATTTTTCTTTGTTCCTCTCAAACAGAACACCGGCCGGTGTTCTGTTCTTCACATCTAATCTCTTCACCACCCTCGTTTGAGTGTTAAAGAATGCCTCAGGCATTCATTAAGTTTAAATAAATAAATTAAAATGAAATGAAATTGTTTATTCTGTAAATAGGATATCGGAATCACTTTTACACGTCATATAAAAACATATTATAAATAAGCTAGATGAGGTCGGTGTTTCGTATCTGACTACTCTGAGAAGAAAGGCCGAAACAAACTCAGAGGTCGCAGTCTCTTTTAAAGTCCAGACATAATCTTGGTAAAGTCGTAAGAGGACCATGTAGATCAGTGTCTGAAATGGTATTTTGAGGAAAAAATCACACAAATTTGAGTGGACCTGTCCAGTCAGTGCAAGCATTTGTCAGTAATCGTTGAGCTCAACTCAGAACTTAAGTAGCTCATCGACTCGATGAACAATACCAAAGAAAGGACATCTGGGTAGGCAGCATAAAGTACTCGAAAATATTCACCCCCTATTAAATGGGACTTAAACATAACTGGTAAAATGTGGTTGTTAGGCTTACCTCTGCTCAAACCTTTGAGAATTACTGGCTAGATGTTTTGTCTTGTTTTAATAACTATAAAGTGCATCAGTGGGTAAATCTTAACAAGCAATTAGACACAGTTACAGCTAATATGAAAAATAATTAGGTCAATACATTAAGCCTGCAACAGTTTCCATAATTTCAATAAATATGTAAATTACTCGCTTCATAATAATTGTCAAAATAATTGGATAGGGTACATGTTACGAAGTAAAACTTTTTGTAAATTCGGAAATAATACAACCCATTTAAAAGTTTTAATCTGTTTTTTGTCGCGGTGTAATTAAGGCTGGGCTGTTAGAAAAAAATTGTTATGGTTTTTTGATACGTTTAGCTTGTTAGGAGTTTGTTAACAAAATAGTTGGCAGTAACAGCAAGTTTTAACAATATTTGGCTACCTTTTAAATTGGTGTGCATCGGAATAGAATATCACTCTTCGAATGAGGTGCAAAATTAAATACAGGGTGGCGATTTAGTCTAGTAATAGTAGTTATTGTTGCTTGAGTATAGATTTCGATTGTTTTGTTAGTATATTGGCGTGTGCTAGCTGTCATTATGGCAAATAAATTTATTTACTGTTTTGTGTTGAGTAATGTAAATTATTTTGCATACTATTGTATAGCATAAAGTTATTTTTTTTTCTAACTGAAAAGACAGCTGTGCCGCTGGGGAGTTTGTTGCGCCACTTCTTCTTCCCAGCTAACGCACTAGGAAGTGGTGAAGGGGGCATTTTGGGGGACTGTCTTATGTAATTTTGACGTTCGAAAAGTGCTGATTCTCAGCCTACTTAGTTTGAATAAATGACTTTGAATTTTGAATTTAGAGTCACCTGCATCCGTCAAGGGGCTTTGAAAGAGAATGGAACCAAAGCCCCTTACTTAAAACGTGGCAGTCCTACCAAACACCGATTACATAAATCAATGTGTGTGCGTGTGTAATGTGAATGTGTTATATTTATTTTAATGTATATTTATTACGTTATCTATGTGTAATTATTGTAACTTGTAGTTATGTGGGTTTTATATCTGGCAATGAATATTTCATTTCATTTCATTCTGCCTATTCTAGGGGGTCATACTAAACAACTTACACTATGGAACTCAAATTCGATTCGAGAAAAATTCAAACAAAAAAATCCAACAGGCAACAGGCAACAATCCAAAAATAGATACAACAGTAGACAGACTATTTCGATGCATGTATGAAAAGTAAAAAAAAAAAAAATCGTATATGAGTTTTATAGCAAAAGTTGATTAGTGTGACGGGTAGAATCACCCCCTTAACGGTTGCAGGTGACTAAATCGCAACTCTGTATTTAATTAAAAGGTACTTACAACAACAAAAAAGTGGCGACCATTTGCCGGGCTCTGTGGTGCAGCTTGGGGAGAGACTTATGTCCAGCACGCGTAGCGTGACAACCATAGAAATGGGTTTTCTATGGGTTTTGTCGACGAAAGAATGGACAAAATGACAGATTGTGATTGTTCAACTGTCATTTTGTCTATTCTTCCGTCGACAAAACCCGTATCTATTGTGGTCATGTTCAGCGTGCTGCAGTAAACTGTTACAGGCTGAGTTGATTGCCATTAAACAGACATAAAGCTAGACTCCATAATGAATTTCCTAAACGAAAACCTAATGTCTTTGAAAGACTGAATATACGTAGTATATTATATCTGAAGGTCTTCGTCATACATAAAGAGATCAGAACCTACAACTTTTTGTTACACGAGATTTGTTTAATCGAATCAAAATCTTCTCGATATAGACCTAACATCGAGTAAAACAAATCGAGTCCAATAACACTCGAATCGAATATATGCGACTATTTCGCTTGGACGTGTTACTACGGCCAATGTGAGGGTCGAATCGAAACAATTGTGCAGACCCTACTCTCATTTTATTTATTTTCGCTGACTTCGTTATGAAGGAGGTTTCAATTTAATTAATTGCATTATTTTAATTGGTTTATTTTCTTTTCTTTCGGTGGGGATTTCGTCAGGGAGCCCTTCAATTCTGTGATTGCAATAAAGGGCGAAGTTCCAAGAGAAATTTTTGTGTAGGGTGCCGTGACGCCCTCAGGCTAGATGAAGCGACGATCTTCTCAGGGTGGTGTGTAATACTCGTAATAATAATATGAGAGAGGCTGAGGGTCAAAGTTAGGGGTTTGCAATTAGAGAGGCCTAATTATGTGCAGTAGTAGACAACACGGAAGATGACGAAGAGGAGTTTTTTTTAAACAAAAGACGATGTTGTAGTTACGAAAATGAAAATAGTATGCTTAGATGGTTTTGTCATATTGATAGGATGAATGAAAGGCGACTAAAAAAAGGTATTTACAAGGCAGATAAGAGTTGAAATGCCGGAAGGGGTCGCCCTAGAAGGACATAATATAGTGACTTCATTATTGATGTTCTTCAGGAAGGTCAGTGGCGTAGTGCTCGCAACCGGCGTGCGTGTATGACCAGATGAACGAAGGAAAATAAGTATGTAAGGATCGTAGCCGCTGGCGTTCTGTAGTTCCTGCCTATCTTCGTGGGCAAAAGGGGTAAGTTTATCCGCTCCAGCTATCGTTGTAGATTTCAATCTGTCCTAACAGAAAATAAAATTATTGGTATGTAATTTGCGATTCTGCCGACTCACAAGCTATTATATTATATATTATATGTAAGAGTGTGAGTTGTTGTGGAAGAGCTCGTGGCTATCTAATAACTGCTGCACGGGTCGTTCCGTCAGGTTAAACTAAGTTTTAAGCTTCGTGCAGACTAGAGCGACGCGACACCGGTTATTGTTATACGGTGAAGTTTTCTTAGAAATTGTATTGTTCGTGTCGCGTCGCATCGTCGCGTCGCGCTGGTCTGTACGAGCCTTTATTTATTTATTTATTTATATATACTTTATTGTACACCAGATTATACATTACATAAAGAAAAAGTAATACACTATAAAATTTACAATGGGCGGCCTTATCGCTTACTGCGATCTCTTCCAGGCAACCTTGGAATGGACAGTGATTTTCTGGACATAAAACCGTCCGACCGTATCTGTTTTTTTTTTTTTAACAAGATCTTTCACGTAGTCGTCATTTACGCATTTTGTACATACTAAGGAATTTTTATGCAAAAGTTATTACTGGGAAACGACTATTATTTTTGGTGGGAAAATTCGCTTTTACGGTAGTGCGCTAAGTAATAACAGCCGCACGAGTCAGTCCATCAGGTTAAGCTACGCTTACCGGGATGTTCTGTGGATGGCTGACCATCTTTACATACCGAGACTCCTCCGTGGCTCGGAAAGCACGATAAGCCGTTGGTGCCGGCAGTCATTCATGGATCTTTGACAATCGTTACTGGTCGTCAGAAGCCCGAAAGTCTGACAATCAGTCTTACCTAGGGTTATCGTGTTACCCAGTTACTGGGTTGTGGAGGTCAGATAGGCAGTCGCTCCATGTAAAATATTGGTATTCAGCTGAATCCGGTTAGACTGGTAGCCGACCCCAATAAAGTTGGGAAAAGGCTAGGCAGACTAGATATTATATTTATATAAAGGAGAAGGGCAGAACAGCCATATTTTAACTACTGTGGGCGTACTGTGGGTAGTGTTGGTTATTACGTAACAGAAAAACCGTTTGCAGTTCAGATCAAATTCTAATTCACGATCAAATTAATCAAACTAGCAATACACACACTGTAGTAGGCACACGACACAACTATCCGGACTGCGGGACAGTTTCTAAACTATTTCATTGCTTGACCGCCACCGATGAACTTCTGCTTAGCTCCGGCCGGTCGGAGCGTTATGTTGTAGACTCTGTCGAGGGCCGCGAGGCAGCGCTGGCATCCCAATTAGTCAACTCAGTAACGTATTTCCGACATATAGGTACAACTTTAGTTTTTGTTTAACCTAAACCTCCTATGGGACAGACGCTGAAATCGTGAAAAAAAAACCAGGTGTTCCCTAGGTCAAAGAATCAGCATTGCCATCCAACGTGGCAATGTTGCCAGCCTTTTGGGCACTTTTACCACTGACAGCGATGCCGACGAATTTTTTGATGCCCAATGAGCTCTTCCTTTATTTATTTTTTTTCTCTTTATACTTGTTTATAATTTATATATTTTAGTGTTAGTTGTATATTAGATCTAAGGGTGTTCCCTACATTTCAACGATATATATGAACGTAAATGTAGGGAACTGCTGATTTTTTTTTCGCGATTTCAGCGTCGGTCCCATAGTGAAAGTTGTTCATAATGATGAGTACAATGACCCCTTAAGAGGTTTAGGTTAAACAAAAACTAAGGTTGTATAAGTATATTGTTCACACCTAATAAAGTCATCGTTCAAACGTATGTGTAAAACAGTACAACTCCATTTACTCTTCTCGAGAAAAACAAATGTTAACTAATACATTTTAATGTGAATAAAGGATTTTGAACCCACACAGATTAGACACCTGTCCCACCGCCGGCGATTAACGAAAAACAAGTAGAGATAAGAAACGATTCCTGCACAGTATGCATATCAAGCGTGAGTCCCTCAGCGGGTGTTCTGCCCCCTAAGCCAACGTCGCTGAGGGAAAACTCTCTCTGATAACTCTTCTCGCTGCGAGAAACGAGTACAGTCGCCGGCGGTGTGAACAGTCAGCGATCAACTATTAATATATGTATCTCTTTTACTTACACGGGGCCTACAATCTTTTGTATGTTTCTTGAGCGAGAAATTTGTTGATAGTCGCTTCTTCGTCGGCGGTGGGTCAGGGTCCTTAACCACTCGGGGTAACCAACATTTTCTTTTGCCGCAAAATATGATTTTCTTAATTAGATCTTGTCTGTATCATTGCGAATCGTAAGAAAACAAATTATCCAACGTAATGAGATCTTTCTGAATTAACAAGATATTGCGTTGTGAAAAATTAAGGTTTTTTTTCTTTCGGTACCTAATATTTATTTTCTGTCAGTGATGAGATTTTAAATGTCTCAAAGGTAAGTATTAATTTCTTTGCTTTGTGATGTACAGGTATTATTAATATTAGCTTATATTTTTTCGTTTCTGTTATTAAAAGTCGCTGTTGAGCGGAGCTTTACGGATTCATTTCTTAACTTCCTTAGCAACGGTTTAAAAACCTGGTATGTTTTTATTAATAAGTCTAGTTTTGTTAGTTTTAGTAGTAAGTAAGTTTTATTTCTAAAGCTACGGTTTCCTAGAAGAGCGATGACCACATCTAACGACCGCAGTGACGGCTGTCATGAAAATGATGGCAGTTGCAAAGATTTAAATCGTCAGATCGGCCCACAGATAAAGATAGTCGAATTTCTCATTCCTTTTGACTCCTCTGATACACAATGACGCTGTGACTATACTTGATTGCCATTGAAACGCTATTTAATCATGTGTGAGCTCACTCTTCTCAGTATGGACACTTTTTCTTGTGACTAAGGACGGTCAGGGCAAATCTAGCGATTTAAATCTTTAGTTAGCGGGGTTCGACATAATGTCAAATCCTGATGAAAATTACAGATTTTCATGGCGGCCGTTATATTATGACGCAGTGTAATTGGTTTCTTTGTTTCGGTTCGCCAGTTCGATTTACGAATTAACAAGTTTATGGCCCGGTCTCCACCAAAGCGGAGACGACCAATTGAATTTCGTTATTCACACATCTTGTCTCCAGTGGATACCACTGAGCGGAGATGTATTATATTTATATGGCGCGATCGAAGCGGAGAAGTGTGCTGTGCCTCGCCGAGATTGAGCTAGGCGGTGGTATACAAAGCGGAGATGTGAGCTGTGCCTCGCCGAGATTGAGATGCGCGGCGGTACAAAGCGCAGATATGAGCTGTACCTCGCTGAGATTGAGCTGCGCGGTGGTACAAAGCGCAGATATGAGCTGTGCCTCACCAAGATTGAGCTGGGCGGTGGTATACAAAGCGGAGATGTGTGCTGTGCCTCGCCGAGATTGAGCTGGGCGGTGGTATACAAAGCGGAGATGTGAGCTGTGCCTCGCCGAGATTGAGCTGGGCGGTGGTATACAAAGCGGAGATGTGAGCTGTGCTCGCCGAGATTGAGCTGGGCGGTGGTATACAAAGCGGAAATGTGAGCTGTGCCTCGCCGAAATTGAGCTGCGCGGCGGTACAAAGCGGATATGTGAGCTGTGCCTCGCCGAGATTGAGCTGCGCGGTGGTACAAAGCGCAGATATGAGCTGTGCCTCGCCGAGATTGAGCTGCGCGGCGGTACAAAGCGCAGATATGAGCTGTGCCTCGCCGAGATTGAGCTGCGCGGCGGTACAAAGCGCAGATATGAGCTGTGCCTCGCCGAGATTGAGCTGCGCGGCGGTACAAAGCGCAGATATGAGCTGTGCCTCGCCGAGATTGAGCTGCGCGGCGGTAAAAAGCGGATATGTGAGCTGTGCCTCGTAAGCTCGCGCAGCGCAGACGAGAAGAGATGTGAGCGGTCCACATCCTATGCCGCACGCAGCTGAGTTTTGCGCTAGCCAGCACACATCTCCGCTTCAGTCTAGCCAGTACACACCTCCGCACATCATCGGTGGATACACCCTAGCTGAAAAACATCTCTTCTCGTCTCCGCTTCGGACATCTCCGCACATCTCCGCTTTGGTGGAGTCCGGGCCTTATCTATGTAGTACCTATTCCTACGATACAGGCTTATTTTTTTTACTTTCGCTGACTAAGCTATCATACGATGGCCCATGTTGAGATACAGATTAGCCAGTCAGCTAAAATTGTAGTGTAGTGTGCCAGACATACTTAAATAGGTTCTTATACCGTTTGGAGACAATAATACCTACAATATATAAAAAGGTTAATAAGTAAATACGACAATAAATGGAAACATTGGGATTGCATATCTACATCAAAACATAACGCCACGCCACGCCACATCACGCCTCTTTTTCTCGAAGGGTTGGGCAGAGGTGTGTGCCTGTAGTACACTGGCTGTGCTATTGTCATCAACCGGGTACTAATATAGACTCCAGGCTGCTACTGAGAAATTTCAGATGGGAACCCAATAAAACTTTTTCCGACCTGGGAATCAATTCCAGTACCTCAAGCTCAGCAGTAGGGCTTGTGACCATTAATCTAACGAGACGGATATAAGTAGTTTAAATAATAGGGATCTTGACAAAAAAAAATGTTGTGTCCGTCAGATAGATTATTAAAAAATATTGGACACGTAATTTTTCTTTTTTTGCGTAATCAAAAGATTACGGCAATACATTGAGTTTAAATGTGGCATGACGTCACTCTCCGGTAGATTTTATACTGAAATTGTGACGTAGCTCCCTGACTTTAATGCGTTTTTTATCATAGCAATTTTTAGCAAGCATTTTTTATAAATATTGATAAAGTAAAAAATACGTGTCTAATATTTTTTTATTCTCTGACTGACGGACTAAATAGTTTTTTATTTTCCTCTGGCAACATCCCTATTGTCATATTGAAATCCCTACCCTTTATACAGAGCAAAAATAAATAAGCCAGCGAAACTCCGCAGACGTGGTGGGTATCTAAACACGATAAAACAAAAAAAAAAATACAGGTTTTCTGGAAAGCAAAGAAAGATGAAAGAAAGTACGTTTATTTGCGGTAAAGATGACGCAAAGAAAGAAAAAAACACACATGCACGCAAAACGGCCATCGCTCAGCATAATGCTACGACCCAATGCGAGACAAAGCCAGAGTTTTCAGCGACAGCTGGCGCAGACGTGATGACATCAACGGGTGCAGCATATAGTAAAATAACAAATACTAGTACTAATACTAGTAAAGTTAAAATACCAGGAGTCATTGAACCCAGAAAAGAAACATCAGTTCTTTTTTATCTTTGTTTGACCCTGTACAGTCACTCGTGGAGGCAGTTTAGATAAAAGGCAAAAGAACTTTCCTTTTTCAAAAAATAAATATCCCCTTTTTTACTCAGTCAACAAAACGGTGAGATAATAAATAAATACTTGATGTAGTGATAGTCCATACTGAAATAGTGTCGGTATTTCGGTACCGTTGCCATTGACATCGACTTTACGATCTCTGTAGGGAAAATTATGTGGGTCTCTGGTATTTTTATTGTGTGGCAACTCTAAATGTTTAAAGTTTCTTTGAAGAGTAGATCGGCAAGAGTTTACAGATGTTTGAAGGACAGAGGTTATCTTTAATGGTGTAATTATGAGCCATTAACTTTTCTTGTTTTGGTACTAATTAAATAATATCGCGGGCTTGTGGCTAAGTAAATAACAGCCGCACGGGTCGATCGATTAGGTTAACTTACGCTTGCCGCGGTTGGTCCGTGGATGGGTGATCTTTATATACCGAGACCCCTCCGTGCCTAGGAAGAAATGATCCCAACGTTAGGTGCGGTACCGATATTGAACGCAGTGCTATATGAATTCATACAAAGCAAACAAAAATCGGTGGCGTGCCGTGCGTGCGTGCGTTGCGACCGGTGCGGACCAGTGGACGTTCACCTTAAAATTATGTTTGACAAATAGAATATATACGATTTGTAAACGTTTTTCTTTTATTGGTCAACGTCAACTTTAATTTAAGTTATTAACTCTTTGACAACTTAAGTTAACCAAAATATCTACTTATAAATAGAACCACAAAACTTTTTCCTGACGACAAAAATAATTTATTTCATAAGTCAACAAACTGTAGATGTTGCCACTCTAACCGCGTACTACTTATTTTTCACGCTCCCACAACCGTCGAAAACTTTTTAAGTATTTTTACTGTGGTAACATTGTTATAACTCCGCTTAGAAGTGTACAGGGGAGGACAAAAAAAAATGGCCGGTAAAATTTTATTTGTTTTTTGTTGTATTTTTATGACGAATACAGTGTTTCGCGACCGTAAGAAATATGGATTTACATAATTATAATCATTACAATCAGCAATACAACTCCATAAGTTAGCATAATTGTCAAATGTCATGATTTCATGAAAAAGTCATTCAATGGGATTACATGAACTTAGAGAGTTGTAATGATAATTTTTATGATTATAATTCTATAAATAAACATTTGATACGGCCGCGAATCATATTTAGATCAACATAGAACATGATACTGACCTGCAAATTGCAAAAATCGTAAGAAAATTTGAATTTCGCGGGCTACCTTAAAGCGATCTTTTACAGACAACCTTTGGATGGATTAGAGTTAACAGGAGACACAATACTGCAGGTAGTGAGTGATGTACCATTTACATAAACAGTAATTACATACATACATAAAGGATAAACTTATATATAAAAAGATATATATAAAATTATAAACATGAAACAAGAGCAAGGAACTATATGTTGTGATGATGTTTAAGCAGACAGGAAGTGTTTTTTCACCAGAATTTTAAAAGTGGACAAAGATTGAACACACCTTATTGACACGGGCAAGGCATTACCGTACTGCTTGAAGTGTAGAAGATTTTTCATAAAAGCTGGTGGAATGCATTGGCATCTCTAGGTTCAAGTTTTCTGATGACCTCAGATATCTATTATGTGTGTCATGAAGGAACTGGAAAAGTTCTTTAAAATAAGAGGGGGTTGTAGGATTGAACAGAATACTGTAGAGCTGGAATGAGGTATGGGAATTCCGGCGAAGACATATGGGAAGCCACTTGAGCTTTGTACGAAATTCAGAAATGTGATCATATTTGCGCAGGCCAAATATAAATTTTATGCAAAAGTTTTGAAGTCCCTCAAGTTTATCTAGTTGTGCCTCAGTGTGGTCGAGATAACTGACATCAGCGTAGTCAAGGATGGGAAGTAAAGGGGATTGTGCAAGCGCAGTTTTAGTGGCCGTTGGAAGAAACTTCCGCAATCGTCTCAGGGACTTGTTGACTTGTTGCTGTGCAAAAAATTGTCCATGAAATGAAATGAAATGAAATTGTTTATTCCGTAAATAGGATATCGGAATCACTTTTACACGTCATATAAAAACATATTAAAAATAAGCTAGATGAGGTCGGTGTTTCCTATCTGACTACTCTGAGAATAAAGGCCGAAACAAACACAGAGGTCGTATAGTCTCTTTTAAAGTCCAGACATAATCTTGGTCAAGTCGTAAGAGGACTATGTAGATCAGTGTCTGAAATGGACTTTTGAGGAAAGAACCACACAGATTTGAGTGGACCTGTCCAGTCCGTGCAAGCATTTGTCAGTAATCGTGGAGCTCAACCCAGAACTGAAGGAGCTCAACTCGACGAACAATACCAAAGAAAGGATATTTGGGTAGGCCGCATCAACTACTTAAACTGTGAGACCATCATTAAAACTAACTGAGAAAGAAAAATTAATAAAAGCGAAAAAAAAAAAAAAAAATATCCATATAGTCCTCACATTCACAATAATTAAAATAATATAATACTTTACAAAGAATAAACAAAACAAAACAAATTACAGATGTGATCGTGTGTGTTATGCTATGCTATTATTTAAAGCACCCTTTTTTATGTACTTAACTTAGAATGAAGTATGCCTCCCAAGTCCACCAAACGAATTCCCTAGTCAGTTGTCATGTACTCAAAGATAAAGTAACTACTCCATTGAGATGACACTCAGCGTCTCAAAAGGAATGTAACATCATCAGTCACACAGTGTCGCTTGAGTAACTTCTGGACCACAACATGAATTTCAACACAAGTCAATCTATCAAGTCGGTGTGACTTGTCTTTATGAATAAGAGAGATAGAAGGCTTATTTTTATAGATAATTACAATAGTGTGGGATCACGGTAAGGTTGCAGTTGCACAAAAGTTACCAGTCAACTCTAATTTTGACGTTTCTGTTGCACGGATCATACCAGCGGAATGGTAGTACCCGTATTATGTTCTTCACTTAGAATGAAGTATGGCTCCCGAGTTCATCAAACTATTTCCTAGTCAGTTGTCATGTGCTCTAGGAAGAACAAAGACAATGTAACTACTCCTTTGAGATGACACCCAGAGTCTCAAAAGGAATGTAACATCATAAGTCACACAGTGTCGCTTGAGTAACTTCTGGACCACGGTATGAATTTCAACAAAACTGAATCTATCAGCTCGGTGCCACTTGTCCACAATAATAAGAAAGGTACTTATTTAAGTAAAGAGGCTTACTTTTATAGATAATCGAAATAGTGTGTGATCACGGTAGAGTTGTCGTTACACAAAAGTTACCAGTCAACTCTAATTTTGACGTTTTCGTTGTACGGTTTATATCAGCGGAAGGATAGTATCTATATTATGTTCTTAACTTAGAATGAAGTATAGCTTCTGTGACTCCCAGGTGCATTATACTAATTCCCTAGTCAGTTATCGTGTGCTCTAGGAAGAACAAAGATAAAGTAACTACTCCATTGAGATGACACCCAGCGTCTTCAACGGAATGTAATATTAACATTCACACAGCGTCGGTTGAGTAACGACTGGTTACGGCATGAATTTCAACACAGTCAATCTATCAACTGGGTGGGACTTGCTGGTCAGGGATGAAAATTCTGCTGTAGATAATGTTACGAAAATAGGTTGACAATAACAACAAATGGGTACTTAGTTTAATTTCGCTTCGTTTTTGTTACAAGAAAAAGTAAGGTGAACCTAAAATTATGATGGTATTTTGTATTTAAGCCTCTTCTTCTTCCCAGCTAAAGAACTAGGAAGTGGTGAAGGGTGGTCGTTTTGAGGAACTGTCTAATGTAATTTTGTGGTTCGAAAAGTGCTGATTCTCAGCCTAGTTTGAATAAATGACTTTTGATTATGATTTAGAATCGAACCTCTAACAATGCCCATTTTGCGGTCCTAATTATATTATTGAACACTCTAATATAATGATTGCGCCTCTTTTTGTGAACCTCAAATAATTCCTATTTTGGGTCCTAAAAATACTAAACAGCCAAGTAACTGCGACCAAATTGGATGTAGTGATCGCCGGCAGCTGCCGCGGCACTGCTCGCTTCGCTCGCTCGGATCGCGTGCGCTTTACCTATCGCAGATCTAACCTAACCTAACCCGTTTGGTCGGGGTATCCTAGACTAGTTACTGCGAACAACTGTGAGGAAAGACCAGAATGTTAAACAGATGTAAAAAAAAATCCCCATCATTAGAATTTTTATATTATTACATTAAGTAAAAGACTGAAGACTCAAAAGTTCAGGGATGGCTAAAAAATGAGTTTTGGAATGAAAAATTTGTCTCTATATCATTTTCCTTTACTATTTACCTTTAGGGCTCATTCGCACGGGACCCGTCATTAACGATTCATCAAAAAAAAATACGATACGTCATGATGCACGTTCGCATTGCATGCGGGAAACGAGATTTTTCGCGATTCGTGGAAATATCCGAATAGATGTCACACTTGATTCGTGAGTACACAACCAGTATATATATACTTGGGATCACTAGGCCAACGTGGGAGTTTAAAACCATTATCAAAGAAGTGGTATTTCTTTTCACATCTAGCACTGTCTCCCGATAAATCCTTTTCGTTAATCTTTCCTAAAATCAGGCATTTCTGTTTTACAATGAATATAAAATCTTCATTATCTTTACTTCTTATTCGTATCTTTTACTGAAAAATATTAAATATTGAATGACTGGGTAAATCGCTTTGCTAAAACGTCAATTTGAACAATTCAGATGAAATTACGACTTGAAATGTATTTTTGAGTTTCAAAAGTCGTTCAGACTTTAATGTCTCTTAAAATTAAAGTGGATATTCTTATTATTGGCTCGTTTAACTGCCAGATAAAAAGTTAAGCTATATTTTTACTTTGAACAGCAGTAACAAAGTGTAGCATCGATTTATGGTGTAATGCTTAGATGGTTTGGCCATGTTGAGAGGATGAATGAAAGGCGACTAACTCATCAGGCATCACCTACTGACAGGTTATATGTCAAAGTCAAAGTCAAACAATTTATTTCAATTAGGCACATATGAGGCAGTTTTTGACGTCAATTTTACACAAAATAGAATTGATTTTAGTTGCCCCATCCAAAAGGTAGTTCTCGTATGGAGAAGAATGGGCAAGAAACTCCACCGTTTCTCTTTTAAAATGTTTTACAATATTTTGTATACATTAATTATATAATTATATGTAAAGACACACATCTAGAATAAGATTACTATACCACGATAGGTAAAAATAATGAAAAATGAAGCAATGACAGATAAATTAATTATGTGATAGATATATGATGCTCACATACTTACAAACATAGCAAAATTATACGATATTCCTAACATTTTAACAAGTAATACTAATTAGTCAGTGAGTGAGTTAACAGAAAATCAGTGTTATACAAATAAAATAAAATAACAAACTATATAATTAACTTGGCCACCAGTTTGATTTTGTCTAGACTCTAAATTGTCCTATGGAGCAGGACCAGCATGTTTCCAAGTATTCTTATCTTGGATATAATCTTCTTTTGTAATATGCTTGAGTTATATAATTGTTTATTTTTATTTGACTGTATAAGTAAATTTATTTTAATTTTATTTTCATTCGTTATTGACATAATCTACTCATAATTCTTTTTTTTAAATGAGTTGTATTGCAATATGTGGTTAGCTAGCGACCTCGACAATTTATCATACAATATTATTCTTACCTAACTGTTTTTTTATTTTTACTTCGATGGTCATCATCACCATAGTTTCTACCTATCCCAATGGAAGAATTTTATGTAAGTATGTATGTATTTAAAAGCTAGGTACTCGAAATAGCCCCGTGTTACTAAATGTAGAACATTACAAAGTCTTTAGTTAAGTGTGGTATTAAATTATCATCTACACTTTTAATATTATTTTTTATAGGAGCTCGTAGCTAAGTAATAACAGCCGCACCGGTCGATCCATCAGGTTAAGCTACGCTTGCCGGAGTTGGTCCGTGGATGGGTGACAATCTTTACATACCGAGAATCCTTCGTGGCTCGGAAAGCAGGTTAAGCCGTTGGTCCCGGCTGTCATTCGTGGAGCTTGTGACAGTCGTTATGGGTCGTCAGAAGCCCGAAAGTCTGACAATCAGTATTTCCAAGGGGTATCGTATTACCCAGTAACTGGGTTGTGGAGGTCAGATAGGCAGTCGCTCCATGTAAAATACTGGTATTCAGCTGCATCCGGTTAGACTGGAAGCCGACGCCAACATAGTTGGGGAAAGGCTAGGCAGATGGTTGGACTTTTAATATTATAAAGAGGTATTTGTGAGTTTGTATGTAGGGGGTAATCTTCGGAACTTCTAATCCAATCCCGAAGATTATTTCAATAATGGGAAGCTACAGTATTGCCAAGTACCACAGCAAAAATACAATAGACGACGAATATTTAGTAACCTAATCCGCTTAACTGTTTTTAAACAGTCATAAAATCTCTATAATCTGAAATGATGCGATAATAATAAATAATTATAGCTAAGACTATTATATTGTTTTATTATTTTGACAAGTTGCGCCGATCGCAAATAGATTATTGGTACAAGGCCAGGAGAATGATAACGATGTACGCAAAAATATATCACAAATAATATTGGAAAAGCAAGACATGTAAATAACGAGGCATCCTCAGGTGAGAATCACACTGCGTTCGGCGCTTGACGTAGCAACACGTCGTGTCCGGGTTCGCAACAAGTCAATCGTCATCCTGAAGGTTGTCTAGTTGAGAGGTGAAACACGTGTCGATTTCTTACAGGATTCTTTATGACTCTTTAAGCGGATTAAGTTACTAAATATACGTCGTCTATTGAATTTTATGGTGGATTTCCGTAAAGTCACGCCTGAGTCAATTAACTATCTTGAATACCTTATGGTATGATTTATATTATGATAACGCAGAACTTAGTATAAAATGTGGAAGCTTTTTTAAAAGGCAGAATAAAGTATTTACAAACATTCCTGTGACATAATTTGAAAACAGATTACATTTCAGAACTGATGGATTGGACATTTCTCTCAATTGTTTATTTAGGATAAAAGCAAGAGTAAAGATGTCTTGTTCGACCTCCAAAACCTTTTATAAGAGAATTACACGTATTCTTTACATAATGGAAAAGTTATCCTGTTTCCGATATCAAGTAATCTCTAATCTGGCTCTAACAAAACATTTATTTATAAAGCTATACAAATTTCATTTCATTGCCTGGCCCTTAAAGTGGGTTGATTGAATGTTAACTTACACTTGCTTAGGTTTGTTTGTGGATTGCTGACCATCCATTACATATCGAGAACCCTCCGTGTCTCGGAAAACGAGTTAAGCCGTTGGTCCCGGCTGTCATTCCTAGATCTTTGACAGTCGTTACGGGTGGTCAGAAGCCCGAAAGACTGACAAGTCTTACCAAGGGGTATCGTGTTAGCCAGTAACTCGGCTGTCCCATTTCAAAACCTAGTAAGGGACAATTTTTACAAAAATCGTTTTATTGCATCATCTTGCTAACCTTCAAATACTAACAACTCAATCAAAATAAAAACCAATACGTAGCAAAAAACATAGACAAAAGGTAAAATATTCTATAGGACTTAGTGCAGACTTGCACATTCTAGGTTAGCAAGTTTATGCAATAAAACGATTTTTGTAAAAATTGTCCCTTACTAGGTTTTGAAATGGGACAGCCGAACTGGGTTGTGGAGTTCAGACAGGGAGTCGCTCCTTGTAAGATACTGGTATTCAGCTGCATCCGGTTAGACTGGAAGCCGAGCCCAACATAGTTGGGAAAAGGCTAGGCAGATTGATTGGATTTTATGCACTAACAAAATGCCAAAATATGCGCTTATTTTTTTTATTAGGTTCACCAACAATTGATTACACTGATACAAACACATAATACATCTTAAAAGTAAAATAACAATGCATCAGTTACTTATAGGTAAACACCACATGCATAATACAATGAATCGGACAATTATGCTAACTTACTTAGTAATAAGCGCTAATATAGAAAATTTGGTAACAGCGGTAAAAAGTATTTTTTTAATAAAATAATAATGTATAAATATTAACAAAGTTGAAATATTATAGAATTGGTAAAGCTAAAATTAGCATTCTTCGACATTGGTAAAACTAATTAAAATTGCACAAAAATAAAATGGTAGAAATTTATATAAATTGATAAAATTTGATTAAAATTGATAACAAATAAATAAATTCATACATTAATAGCAATAAGTGAATTCATAGAAAAATATTAATATCGGCACACAGAGATAAAATTCAGATAAATGAAATATGGTTAAAATTTATCAACATTTTGTTTTTTTTTTTAATTGATTGAATTGAATTAAATGAAATTGATAACATTGGTAAATATAAATATAAAGATAAAGATAAAATTTATAAGACTATAATAGTGGTAAAATTGACACAATTTATAATAATAATACTTGATTAGGATTACTTATAAAGGCCGAAATATGCACAATGCAAAATCTCTACACGGTGCCACTCTTATCTTCTTTTATTTTTATATATTTTAATTAAGACGGTATAAATGCAGCAAAATATTCTTAAAATTACAATGGCAATATACAATTAAGTATTTTTCCAAAATTTCAAGAGCAAAGTGAAGTTTGTCACCCAGTATTAATTTGTATGCCAGTAGATTAGACTGGAAGCCGACCCCAAAATAGTTGGGAAAAGGCTAGGCAGATTGATTTTTCACCTGGCCCATAAAGAAACAGCGAGAATGCCCTCAGTTTTTTCGGAAATATTGTACGTTCACCTAATCATGATTTAGAAAGGCTGATGTTACTAGGCCGGGTGGAAGGAAAAGGCTCTCAAGACTAAGCACCGGTGAGATGGTCGGACGCGATCAAGAAGGCTGTTGGAGGCAGCATTTACCAAACGGTCCACACTGCAGAAGACCGCATAGCTTGGAGACGCGTCGAATTTGGCCGCGATCCTCAGCACTGAGAGGACGACGAAGAAGAGGGATAAAGAAACAATTTCAATAAGAAACATCACCAGCATGTTATCAAATGATGTGTTCAGCACTAAACATCACATAAAACTGGCAACACACCTTCGAACTTAAACGTCTAAGTCTTAAACCGAGGTTTAGCTCCGATAGAAACCATTCCGACTTTTAATAGTTACTCTAAAGCTGCATTCAGAGCCAACCATTAATGCCAGCTGTAAAATTGAACGAACGTCTTTGTAGAACTCTTTTAGATTAACTACGTTTAATTGTTTCCGTTATAATCTTGGTACGAGAAAATAAAGCATCTTGTTTTTAAAACAGAGGGGTTAATTATTTTATTTAAAGGCAACACGTCGTCTTTATCAGAAGAGGTCTTATTGTCTGTTATGCGTGGGTTTGCGGGTGAGATGTAATTAAATGAAACACAATAATATTCTGAATAATCACTTATCTCTGATCACATTAGGGTATGAACAATAATGTAAATGACATTGCCCCGAGTACGTAAGACGCGAAAACACATCAATCAACTCACTGCACTGCCAGGGTAGTCTAGTCACCAATCACCATGATCACCACTATCTCAGTCGCCATATCACCGTCATTATTAAAAAAAAATTAACATTTAATTAGACAGATTGAATAGAATTGAATACTCTTTATTATGTCAGTCAATCAACTCAGACTCTCGCAGTCCACTGCTGGACATAGGCCTCTCCCAGGCTGCACCACAACACACTGTCCTCCGCCTTCCGCATCTGGTCTGACCCAGCTACTTTCTTAAGGTCGTCGTTCCATCTAACTGAGGGGCGTTCCACGCTAGCCTTGCTGATACGCGGTCACCACTCCAGAACTCGTCTGCTTTACCGGCCAGGTCGCTCAGCGGGCTAGAGCAGGCTGTTTGGAGTTCCTTTGAAGGATAAATCTGAAAGTTAAGAAGAGAAGAGAGAAGATTTACCGACATAGCTTGCAGAGTTAGCCAACTGAACTGGCCATGTTTGTCGAAGGACTGGTGGCCGACCATGCGAACACAGATATAAATGCAGAAATTTATATAGGGTGACAGAACAGCCGATCTTATCGGCAAGAAGGATCTTTTAAATACAACCTTTGTGTGCATTTGAAGGGAGATGGAGAAACAATACAGGTGGTCTGTGATGTTCCAGATAAATAGGAAAACAATATCTCTTCTTGAATTTCTGATAGTCACAAGATCTGCAACTATCATTTGTTACTTAGCCTCCGCCTTCCGTCCATCCGTCCGTCCGTCAGCGGGCTGTATCTCATAAACCGTAATAGGTACACAGTTGAAATTTTCACGGATTGTGTATTTTTATTGTCGCTTTATCAATCAAAAATAAACAAAAATAATCATTAAAAGGGGGATACCTATAGGAAACTTGTTCTTTTCGGCGTTTTTTGCTCCATCTTAATACG
Organism: Agrochola circellaris; assembly: GCA_914767755.1. Classification (NCBI taxonomy): domain Eukaryota; kingdom Metazoa; phylum Arthropoda; class Insecta; order Lepidoptera; family Noctuidae; genus Agrochola; species Agrochola circellaris. The sequence continues at coordinate 15,937,778 of OU611850.1, read as the reverse complement.
CCCCTTTGTGCACGAGTTCAACTTGCACTTGGCCGGTTTTTTAATTAATTAAAGTTTTTATTCCTTCTCGCTCGAACATCAATTCTTTCTAAGAGTCCAAGTGGATTAAAGACTACTGGAATCTACACTTACAGTGCGAACACGAAGCCTCATTTATTGCACAGCCATTGTTCTTTAAAAGGCCACGTTCCTCAAGGTAACTTTAAACTTTACCTGTAGGTTCCTTTTTCTGGCCGCCAGTGTACGGAATGAAATAGAGAACGCTAACAGAATTTATAGTAGTGGTCTTATACCCGGGTTACACGAGGCTAGTTTTTGAAGCTAGAACAGCAAGATTGTGCTAGTAAGCTAGCAAGCTAGTGACTCTAGCCTTAATTATCCCTTGCTTGAAAAACGGTGAAGGAATATCGTGAGGAAACCGGCCATGCTTGAATTTGGTTTAAATAGGTCTTTATTTTTATTATCTTATTTATCTTTTATATAGATTACTTTCTTTTAAATTTTGTGAATGTGAGAACGTTGTAGACATAACAGACTGTACATCTGTGGACCATTTTATATTTTGCTAAGTACCTGGTACTTGTTGACAGGCCTACACTGTGTCATACTTTTTAACACTGTAATTTGAAAACATTGTAAAAACCATTTACTTTAAAAAAAGTAACTGTGGAGTTTCTTGCCGGCTTTTCTCCATAGCAAACGACCAATTGGAACCGTGCACCTAGCTTCTGACGTTTCATAAGTGCGCTTGTAGGTTTATGCGAAATAAAATATTTAGAATTTTGAAATTTTTGAATTTATTTCTCGTGGGCATGTGTAGCCAAGTCAGAGATGAGCGGCATAAAAACTCTGACATCAGATCATTCACCACACGAAAAAAGAAAAAAAAACTAGCCTCGTGTATACATATTTAGGCTAGTAACCTAGTGAAGAAGATTGTAAGCTAGTATTATAGTTTAACCTATTAACCTATCATACTAGCTTACTATCTCTCACAAATAGGATGGGATAGGATGGGGTTCATCCTAATGGAGTTCTATGTATTTGTGAGCTAGTAGCGCCCCCCATCGCCGATTTTTCTATGCTGGATTGTGTCCTAGCTTCGTGTGGCCGGCAAAGATAGTATCCAATCGGATCATTTTACTGTACGGACTAAGTTACTGCAATGCTATTGCCTTAAAATTTACTAGCATCGTGTAAACAGCACTAGCATGTTCTAAGCCAGGATATAACTTGCTTGCTATCCTAGCTTCAAAAACTAGCCTCGTGTATCTCGGCCATTAGAGCCGTATCAGATGACTTTAAAAATATTGTTGTGTGTTTTAAAATGCCATTTGGTGTAATGGATGCTTCGTACACTCGTCGTAGAACAACTGAATTTTGAAGGAGTATCTTGTAACGAATGTTGGAGTACTGCTTAAGATCATAGTGTGTTGTTATTTGAAGACAGGAAGACACAGTTGCCAAAACATTCGTTTTTGCTGTGTAACAGGACGCCGGGGAAGCGCGGGTGACATCGCGCGGTGCTAGAGTTGACTGTCAGATGATGCTAATCCATTTTCCGAGAGGTTGATACTGTTGAGATGTCAGATGTTACACATCATATGAGATTACAGTAAGGCTCGCTTGTTTTTTCTTTTTTAACCAGCTGTTTTTCACGATTTCTCTCTCACCCAACCATTCAAATGCCTGCCGGCTATTTTGTAAAGATCTCTGCGGCCTTCACCAGGTCGCCAGTCCACCTTGTTGTTGTGGGAGGCCTTCCAACGCTACGTCTTTCGGTACACGGTCGCCATTCTAGAAGTTTTCGGCCCCATCGGCCACCTGTTCTGCGAGCAATGTGCTCTGCCCATTGCTACTTAAGTTTGGCAATTCTTCGGGCTATATCGGTTACCTTGGTTCTCCTACGGATCTCTTCAATGATATTGTATTAATTTACTAGGTTTCTGTTTTGCGGGCGAAGTGGCTCACACCGCGCTCAACGCTTGTCGTGTCCACACGCCGTGTCCGAGTTCGCCTTCCTGAGGATGCCTCGTTGAGAGGTGAAACACGTGTCGATTTCTTACAGGGTTCTTTATGACTCATTAAGAACAGTTACGCGGATTAAGTTACTAAATATACGTCGTCTATTGTATTTTAGGCTTCTGTACATAAGGTGGTGTGGTGTATATCCATTTAATCCATTTATGTATCCAACTTTGTTTGTTATAGGCATAGTGGGATACATTAAATTGGAAACAAGGAGGGACATCATAGCTCTTGCTACCTATACTTTTAAATTATTGCGTGGCAAGACTTCAAACCCAGGTATATTGAAAGAAATAAACCTGTGTGTTCCCGACAATTACGTATTGCGAAGGCGACGGCCACGTCTATTGGCCAATGACCAATCTACTGAGCAAAGCTCCTATGACGCGTACCTTGCGTGTAATGACGTAGCAGATAACATACCTAGATCTTTTTACTTGTTCTCTGAGTGAGTTCACAAAAACCACAATGTATATAACATGTTTGGTAAATAATAAAACTGTAATTATGGCCCCACAATTGAATTAGGAAATTCCTGTTAATAAATAAATATTTTATAATTTATAGACATTTAGTGTAACAACAGTGCATCAATCAAAGGTTTTAAAAACAAAAAGTGATACAATTAATTGCGAGTAGCAGTTAACATTTTTGATAGGTTTACATAATGGTAGTTTTTACATAAATAGTAAAAGAAATACAAAAAAAAATCATCCAAAACAAAGAACAAAAAATAAGGTTCTTATCTAGAGGTACCAAACTTTAAAAGAACACGTAAAATAACCCCAAATAAACATCTAGATTTTAACCTAATCGTCTAAAATACCTTTTGCAGAAAATTCAAGGCTCAGACTCCCCTCGTTATGACGAATAATTTCCGCCTTCTGAGTAAAAATGGCTCCCTCCCGCACTCTGGCACCTCAGAGGCCATTATTTAGATAGCTCGATGTATCTCGAAGGTTCCAGAACCTTCTATAGCCTATAGATAAGCTGGAATGTTCTAAAATGAGGTGTTTTGGCCTGCGTTTTGAATTTTGCTGAAAGAAAATTGTGATGTATCAAGCTTGTAAAAGATTTGAAATAAGTTTGTGTTTTCATCATTTTCAGATTTAGATAGATAGAATAATCTTTATATGTCTCTATATAACAGATTTGTCAAGCAATTTGACTACCAACTTAAATTGTCCGAATATTCAAATCACAACTTTCACTTCTTTGGCAGTTGTATGAAATGGCTATAACACGGCAAATTGACTTAAGGCGTCTTAATTAATTTCCCAGGCACCATAAAAATTGGAAATATGAAAGCAAAAATAAAATAAAAATATATTTAGTAAGCGATGGTATTCATAATCAGATTGTAATATTCCCACTGTTACACGCAGGACTGCTCTCAGTGGGAGCCTATGGGCCATAGTCCACTACGCGTAGATAAACATTACGAGTGTTCGAGTTTTCAGTTCTTTTAAGAGTAATGGTGATGAAAAAACTACTTTCAGGAAGTAAGTGTATGGTTTCCTAAAATAGATAAGTGTGATTGATACATAAGAAAAACTGGCCAAGTGCGGGTCGGACCACGCACAATGAAGGGTTCCGTAGTTGGGATGAATTAAGCCCAAGAACAAACTTATCATTGAAGTTGAAAAACATGTCCCATACATTCCAACTACAAATGTAAGTTTGTACGCACAATATTGAGAGATTTAGTATGTTATTTTAAGACCATAGACTTCTTATAGGTTTTCCACTAATCTATGAGTAAAGAACCATTCTCTGCATTTTTTTCAAAATTTTAGGCTCAGTAGTTTCGGATCAATTTTCAAAAAAAAACTTAAATATCTTTAAAAGTATTTAGTTTAAAATTATTAAAAAAAAAATTTGAGATCCTCGCAACAACCCCTTTCATTTGATATGTCACACGGTTCAGTATGCAAAACGTTTTATTCTTATTTTGTTATTTGCCCAAAAGTAACCCCCATGTTCAAAATTCATTTATTTACGTTAGACGTCCGTATTTAGGTTACAGAAATATATATGCGTACCAAATTTCAACTTAATTGGTCCATTAGATTTGGAGCAAATTGGCTGTGACAGACGGACAGACAGACAGACACACGAGTGATCCTATATTGGTTCCGTTTTTCCTTTTGAGGTACGGAACCCTAAAAATAGTAGATAGGTACACGTATAAGTACTTAACGCGCCCTTGGAGTTCATCTATGTAGGGTGGCACGGACATGAACGCGCTACCTGTTACTATGGATTCATTCAGTACATGATTCTGAACCTCCCTGCGTTGAAATATATCGTCGGCTATTAAAAAAAATATTGGTGTTCCATACATTTTGACCGCGTAGGTATTGCACTTTTGAAGGAAAGTTTCAACGCAGGGGGGTCCAAAAACATGTACTGAATCCATGGTAACAGGTTGTGCCTCGATGTTGTTACCTATCGTCCTTTAGCTTACAACACCGCTTAAGTCATTTTTACCAACTTTACATCAGACGGAAAAAACTGTGCGGTGTTGCGACGCTAACCGACTTGAGCGCTGTCACTATTTTTTGAATTACGGCTTCTGTTTGGCTGAAATCTATTTCATGAGACCAATGGTTCGACGCGCAATGCGCAGCTTCATCCAATGGCATTAAAATGTAAAAACCGCCAATTTTCGACTTGAGCGGTGTTGTTAGCTAAGGGACGCTATATCTGTCTGTATGATCGCGTTGTTCGTCTAAACTACGCAACGGATTTTGATGCGGTTTTTACCATCATTTAGAGAATTTACTCGAGATGGTTTATGTGTATAATAAATTAATATTAAAATAACATAGTATAATTAAGAAATCTTAATGTTTTGTTAAGTCGTAAAAACCGTGCGAAGCAGGGGCGGGTCGCTAGTTATAATAAAGGGTGGCAGGGACATCGACGTGAAAACTGTTACAATGGATTCAGAAGATCATTCTGAACGCCGCCTGCGTTGAAATTTTTCGTCGGTTTCTAACCTAATTATTTCTATTTTTGCGTTGTAATAATTCATTATGTATACCTGATATTTGCACGCCCCATGTGGCAGAATGTGATGAGACCTTTATGGTATTTGAGACCTTGTATTGTACCATGTTCGGACAAATAAATGAATTTGAATTCGGTTATTAAAAAAAAATCATCTGTTCCATACATTTTGACTGTGTAGGTATTAATTACACTTTTCTATGGAACAGCAGATTTTTTTAAAATAACCCATGAAGAGATTTTCAATGGAGGGGGTTCAGAATCATGTACCGAATCCATGGTATCAGTTTTCTCGTCGATGTGCTTGCCACCTGTATAATATTATCTAGTGCTTTTATCTCTTGTATGCAATCAAAAACTTTACACAAGCATGCAGCTTGAAACATTATTAACTATTTAATAAACTTGCTTTATAACTTCATAACATACATTTTCTAAGTAAATCAAGGAGGAAATTGCGTAAACAATTTTCTAAAGCATGTCAAGTAAAATCAAGAAACTTGTTCAAACTTTACTTCAAGGAAATATGTTCTGCACCAGTTTCTGCCCGTGACTACGTCCGCGTGAAATTTCTTGTTCCTCCGGCCCACCGCGTCGCATCGCATCGCCTGCCCGCGCTATTAGTTCGTTTTCGCTTAGCGTTCTTTCAGACTTTTCTCTTTTTGCTCGGCTCCTGGTGTGACGTAGACATCTTTTAAAGGGCTATGCTTGGAGATTCCCTACGTGATCGAATGAAAATGAAGAGATCCGCAGGAGAACCAAGATAACCGACATAGCTCAAAGAATTGCCAAACTTAAGTGGCAATGGGCAGGGCACATTGCTCTTAGAATAGATGGCCGATGGGGCCGAAGGGTTCTGGAGTTGCGACCGCGTATCGGAAGACGAAACGTTGGAAGGCCTCCCACAAGATGGACCGATGACCTTGTGATGGCCGCAGGAACCTGCTGGACCCGGGAAGCACAGAATCGGTCGAAGTGGCGGGGCTTGGGGGAGGCTTATGTCCAGCAGTGGACGTCTTTTGGCTGAAATGATGAATGATGATGAGAAATCTTTAAAGGTGTTCCGTAAGTGAAAAAAAAAACGGACCGCTTTTAGGATCACTTCGTTTTCCGTCTTTATTTCTGTCAGTCTGTCAAGACCTTTTTTCTTACGAACGCGTAGAGGTATCAAGTTGAAATTAATATCAAATACGTAGGTCTAAAGTCTTTTGGAACTCAAAAAAATCACGCTTTCTAAGACAACGCAATAAAAATACGGCCATTTTATGCGACATATTTTGATAGGATGATTAGTAGTAAAAAATAAACTTCATTCAGCAAGTTGTTTGCAACCTGTCCTTTTATGTACCTATAAAGCCAGTGTCTCCAAAACTTTACACACAGTTCATATTAAATGACCCAGCAAAATATAAAGGTAGCCACAGTTGTCCACTTCATTTATTCATAAGCCGTATCTCTATCGCGACACAACTCTACTACATACATATTAAATCACTCGGGTACGGCTGTTCTGTGTAGTAAATCTGACCTTTCGTTGGCTTCCGTGTAGTTTTATTATAGCGGGCCCCTTTTTGGGGTACGAAGTGTACGGAATAGTGCCGTGTTGTAAATATTTTGCCGTGAATGGCTTGATGAAAATGCCGTGAAAGGGGGACTGAGTGAAGTGAAGTCCAGTTTCTGAATTCACAAACGAGTTTTTCGGGGTGTATTCATATAGTATATTTCGCTAGATTGTGCTTGCAGCTGCCTACTTGGGTCCGCAGTCGATTGATTGCCTTCCATATAGGTCACCCCAGCCGTGCTATTCTGTAAACATCTCACCGTGATAACTTGGGTGAAGTGAGCTTGATGTGAGCTGTCATTGCACCTAAAAGCTAGGGATTGACACTATGGACAGCTCACTTCACCTAAGTTTTCATGGTGAGATTTTTACAGAATAGCACTACAGGTCACGTCCGGGTGGCAGGTGCTCCTGGGGCTGAACGAAGTTAGGTGGTGACGGGGGGTGTTTTTGCCACAGGTCTCTTGTCACGTTAGGCGGTTGGTCGGGTGGTAGCGATAACTACTGGCTGGTTCCTATAATTTACGGACCGTTATTGGTTAAAATTAAGACTCTTGTTTCTTTACCAATAATGAAGCAAAGACCTCATAGGTTTTCATAGCAGACCCTCCCATATGGAAGTAGCTATCACAGGTAAAATTAGTTTACGAATCTATTTTTATGCCCAGTTTGCCAATAAAATATGCTACCATTGGCACAGCATAAATAAGTAACAGTATTATATCTTCATAGAAAACGGTCGAAACGACGCGCTTCGACATCTCAGTATATATCAGTACGCAACAGTATCGAGTGCGCGGTATTTACGTACGGACGCGTAAGGTTATACAAAAAAACTTATCGGAATAAATTCTCAATTGGTTGATTTCATCAGTGAAACTGAAGGCGTCAGCTTTTCTAAAACACGTCCAAGAGCTGTCAGTATGAAAATAAAAAAATCAAAAGTCATTTATTCAAACTAGGCTGAGAATCAGCACTTTTCGAACGTCAAAATTGTTATGCAATATTGTACACTGACATCGGTGACATTGGTGAGATCCGCACTAAATGATGGTAAAAACCTCATCAAAACCCGTTGCGCAGTTTAGAAGAAAAACGCGGTCACACAGACACACGAAAAGCGACTTTAATTTATAATAGTATTTAGTACCAGCACCCCGCTCCTGCTTCGCACGGTTTTTACGAGTTGACAAAACATCGAGATTTATTAGGTAAACGTAACTTTAATACTAACGCATTATACACATAAACCCTCCGGAATAAATTCTCTAAACGATGGTGAAAACCAAATCAAAATCTGTTGCTTGGTTAAGAAGAACAACGCGGACATATAGACAAACGCGAAAAGTGACTTTATTTATACGTATGAATAGATTAATAGATAAAAAGATAAAATCAATAAGCAGTGATAGCCGAGTGGTGTGACCGTCAGGCTGCCAAGTCATAGGTCTCAAGTACGAACCCAAGACACGCACCTCTGACTTTTCGGATTCATGTGCGTATTTTATAATTATCACTTGCTTCAAAAATTGTGAAGGAAAATATCGTGAGGAAATCAGCATGCCTGAGAGATATTACTCTGACGGCATATGAAGCCAAGTCAGAGGCCCATGGGCGGCTTTAAAACTCTGACACCAGGTTAGTCACTAACCACACGAAAATAAGAAGAAGGAGAAATCAATAAAGATACTTTACACATAAATTAAACAATTAAGACCAAAGCTGCTCAAAACAAAACAATAAAATATAGTCCCATCCAAGACCATTGTTCTAAAATTACTCGCCACTGCGGCTCGCAGTTACGTAGTTAATAACGCAAACAGACAAACAGTCTAATTAAATCTTGGCCTGAAATTGCCTGAAACGTTAATAGAGTGGCTCGAGCCAAAGCTTAGAAGTTTACGCATTGTTGCAACAAGGTATGCAAGCAGAAAACCATTTTCATTTGGTTTCAATAGGTTTTTATTTTTATTATTTTATTTATCTTTTATATAGATTATTTTCTTTTAAATTTTGTGAATGTGAGAACGATGTAGACATAACAGACTGTAGATCTGTGGACCATTTTATGTTTTGCTAAGTACCTGGTAAGTGGCTGGTGGTGATGGGCCTACACTGTCCTCTCATACCTTTTAAAAGAGTAACCGTGGAGTTTCTTGCCGGCTCTTCTCCATAGGAAACGACCAATTGGAACCGTGCAACTAGCTTCTCACGTTTCATAAGTGCCCTTGTAGGTTTATGTGAAATAAAATATTTTGAATTTTGTTTTTTTTTTTTAAATAGATTTCTACAATTAAGGTACCGTTGGAAGTTTTTTATCCGACTGTACAAAACGGCTTTTTTTGTTGGTTTCCGAATCATCAGTGAAAAAAATCGGATTTGGACACTGTCCGAATATATTGTGTGCGAGTCGCCAGTAAGTCATTTTTTTATGTAAGATATTCAAAATTCAAAAGTCATTTATTCAAACTAGGCTGAGAGACAGCACTTTTCGAACGTCAAAATTACATAAGACAGTCCCCCAAAACGCCCACCCTTGATATATTGTTGCTGTCTTTCACTAACAAAGACAGAGATGGGAGACAATTAGACCTGTCATACGCATTAAGATTAGGCAAGTATTATTGATCTCATCAATCTGCCTAGCCTTTTCCCAACTTTCTTGGGGTCGGGTTCCAGCTAACCACATGCAGCTGATAACCAGTATTTTACATAGAGCGACTGCCTTTCTGGCCTCGACAACCCAGTTACTGAGTAACACGATACCCGTTGGTAAGACTGGTTGTCAGACTTTTGGGTTTTTGACTCCCATAGCGACTGTCAAAGATCAACAAACAACAACCGGGACCAACGGCTTAACGTGCTTTCCGAGGCACGGAGGAGTCTCGGTATGTAATGGTAGTGCCGTAGCTAAACCTTCGATCGACCTATCAGGATCATCATTTCAGGGGAAAGACGTCCACTGCTGGACATAAAGGCCCCCAAGCACCTCCACTTCGACCGGTTCTGTCCTTCACGCACGCAACGGTTTCCTGCGGCCTACACAAGGTAATCGGTCCACGATCTTCCAGTACGCGGAAGGCAATTCTCGCGCATCTCACACTCGTTATTGTCGCTCGATTCGTACTTTTCCCTCGTGAAAATCATGTTTTCGCTCGTGAAAATCGCTTAGAGCTATTCTCGCCATGTCGATTCGACGATTTCTCGCAGGAAAGCACGCGACATGCCTTAATTTACAAGCGACATGCAAAGAGTGGTCGGGACCAGTCGATACGTTCATGACGTCATGTCGACCTTCGTACCAACGTCAAACAGTTTTTGTGTCATTCATGATTAGTCAATGCTGAAGAAAATAATAAATGTTTTTTTTACAAAATGTGTTACACGAGTTTATAAACATCTCAGAAACGCTGCAATCGCCACACCAAGGAAAAACACACGAAGAAAACTTCAGGCCTTCGTCAAAGTTGTCAAGCAGTGGATCTTGTGCGGCATCGATTAATAAGACACACATCTGAGAGATAGAAGCGGATATAACGGATAGAAGCGGCTTCTAAAACCAGTCAAATGGACGAAGACTAACTCTGGTTGACGGCAAGAGAAGGCGATCGCGGGGCAGCCACAATAAACACCGTACCACAATTCCTGCAAGCGAGGACTTTTGAGCTACAGTGCTCACCATCCTCATGCATATTTCCCGGTGTTACCCACAAACATTGAGAGAGAAGGAGCCAAGGTCTTATCAGTGCAGCAGCAAGGGCTTTGCTGAAGCTGTCGTGGATGAAGTCGAGCTGTACTACAAATTTTAAGTCCTCCATCCTTGAGGTTCCCGCGCTGCAAAAGGCTATCGTCCATAGCCCATAATTTTGCCAGCCAGGAGTTGCATGAAGATGTTACAGGGAACTATGACCACACCTAATTATTGTGTGATAATAATTATGTTGTTGTGGTATGAACCCAAGTCTAATTAGTCTGTGATATATTTATGTAAAGGCTCTTTTGTCACTCGAATTATAATATAGCTATTATGATTTTATTACCACAGCTCCAAAAACATGATGTAGAATTTCAAAAGCATTTCAAACAATAAAGATTTCAAATATGTATAATTGTTTTTCAATATGAACCCAAACTAACAAAAATACTACGCTTAAACAATATAAAAATCACTAGTTTACACGATTAGTCGGCGTCATATGTGGCGCACTGTTTAGTAGCCAGCTTAGGAATCGCCGGATCATTACACCTCTTGCCCAAAGTCTTCATGAATCTCGACAGACGTTGTCCAGGACTTTCACCCCAAAAAAAATTAAATTCGTGTTGTGACTCTACCGCTTGACCCTCAGGGAGGAAATTGGTTTTTGCAAGGATTAACAATATTTTCAGACTTTGTAGATTAATGTAGCCGTAACACGTAGATACAGCTGCGTCGTTGGAACGGTAGGACGCAGGAGCCATTATGAGAGCATTCTGAGAGCCCGTGATTCAGTCCGGTCTTTACGACAATCACGTTGCCTCTTCTCCATCTTGATAAACCTTGATGTTATTTCGGTATTCATCAGTTTACTCAGTTTAATCATTAGCAGAAATTCTGTTTTTAGTTGATTATTTTATTATGACGTGACTAAAATCGTTGACATTGACAAATCAGCATCAGCCATGCATTCCGTTGTACCAAATACAAAGGAGAGTTTATTTAAATATTCATCTATATCTTTCTATACTATTAATAAAGCTGAAGAGTTTGTTTCTTTTTTTGTTTGAAGGCGCTAATCTCTGAAACTACCCGTCTGATTTGAAAATATGCTTTTTGCATTTGATAGTCTAATACTTGAGGATCATTAACATCACGCTTCGACCCTTAGGAGCCAAGCAAAAAGAAAAAGTCAGAAAGAAGGCTAAGCGAAAACGAAGTAACGGGAGGCACAGCTAAAGGATATGCGAGTATTTTATGTTAACACAAGCAATTTTACGCGGACAAAGGCGGGGGCAGAAGCCAGTACCTAATTAAATAAAAATTGAGTTACGCAATCAATAATGAATATTTTTTTGATAAATGTTTATGAGATACGTATATATTAGTGCTCGAAACATTTGTTTCACTTTGAAATAATTTTTCATGATTGTCGACTCCTTAACCAGTCAAATGGACTCGGAGGGTTTTACTCTGGTTGAGGGCAAGTAGGTTTGATGGTGACGCAGCCACAACAAACGCGGTACTGCTCCTGGAAGCGAGGATTTTCGAGCCGCAGTGCCCCACCTGGCTCCTGTACATTTCCCGGTTGGATCCACAGACATCGATAGAAAACGAGCTAAGGTCTAATCAGTGCCGAAGGAAGGACGATGCAGTCGAACGAGATTTTAATTCTGACATCCTCTAGGTTCACGCGCTGCCCAGAATTTTGGCCGCCTGGAGATGTGTATAGATGTTACAGAAAAGAATGACCAAAACTAAATTTCCATGTGTGGTGTGATAATAATATGCTTTTGTGGTTTATAATTGGGTGCATACTGAATTTTCAGTGTCTGTAAGGTATTTATGTAAAGGTTATTTTGTCACTAGAATTAAATGATATACCTACGCACCTATTATTATTGTACCACCAACATGATGCAGGATTTCAAAAGTATTTCAAACAATATAGATTTCTAATGTTTTTATTTTATTTTTTTCAATGCAAACTTATATATCTAAAATAAATACTATACGTAAACAATACATTATAATTAACACAAGTTTACACGAATAGTCGGCGTCCTGTATCGCACGCTGTCCGTGAGCTTAGGAATTGCTGGACCATGTCCCTTCTCGACCAAAGTATTCATGAATTTCGAAAGATGATTGTGCGGTACTTTGACCACAAGTAAATTTGAATTCGTGTTGTGACGACGTGAAATTTGTTTTCGCTAGGATTTCCCAACTATCTTTTGGGCCTTTATAAAGTATTATAATCGGGACACGTAGGTACAGCAGCGTTGATGGAGCAGCAGGACGGTCTAGTTGTTGCAGTACCACACTTGTTACGATAACCATACGTCCTCTTCTTCTTCTTTTTCTCCATCTTGATAAGTCTTGATCTTATTGTGGTAGTCATCAGTTCACTTATAATATCATTGGCAGGCATCCTGTTTTTATTTAATTACTTAATTTATGTAGAGATAATCAATGTAAATAAACAGAAATTATGACCTTAATAATTTGACGTGACAAATGACATGACACATTATGCATCAGCCATGCATTCCGTTCTAAGAGAACTTATTTTAATGTTAATAATAAAATAAAAATGGAGTACCGAAATCAATAATAATGCTGGTATTCATAAATGTTTATGAAATACATACGTATAAAATGTTGCTCAAAACCTTATAGATATACGCTTAAAAGTCATTTTTAATAAACTATAAGAAGTACATCTACGGTATCGTTTAAAACGGGATATTATAAATTGCATATCAAATAAATAATCGCCTATCAATACATACTCATCATTTATATTCTTATTTACATCTAATAACTTACTTCACTACAAATAAACTAAATGTTTAACAAAACTCAAACTGCAGATAATTCGAAATTATACATCAATATAACATTACTTTTTTCCTCATAATGTAATACAGTTAAATATATTTTTGTACAAAAATACTACATACTTAGCATAAATACTGACTGCACAGCAAATTTTCCATATTTCATAGCAAAATAACTATCCCAGTCGCATATTAACCAGTAAGTACAACAAAACCTGTTCATCATATTTGTCTTAATTTTCAAGAAGCCATGCTCGGCAAATTTAATGATTATTATAACAAAAAAATCCTTTTACATTGCATTATTTCTAAAAGCAGAACAAATTAACTGAATAAAAGGTTGGCGGCTTCGCCCGCTTTTTCGTCACTGGAGTGCAGAGTGGAGTAAGATAGAGATAGCGCTAGGTCGTGTCGTCGGGAGTTAGCCGTATATCTCGCGCGTAAGAGCGAAATAGAAATATTTCGTTAGTGTAGGTGTCGTTTTACACAATCCACGTGTATTTGTATTTTTTTTTCAGAAAGATCACATTATTAGAAGCCCCCACGTAAAATTTAAAGTTTCGGAGATAAATAGTTTACGAGAAAAAAATAAAACAAAATCGTAAAATGTTTGCAATATTTCGTCACTTTTGACATTTTGCCAAATAAGTAAATGTTTATTTACAAATTAAATACTTATTTGTTTTATTTTAAAATATACTATCCTGTTAGGGCGGATCCGACATGGTTAGGTTAGGTGAGAAGGCTAGCATTTACGTAACCTAACCATGTCGGATTCGTCCTTATCCACATTTAGCCTTCTAAGAGAACTTAGGATGCAAGAGCGAGCGAAGCGAGCTCGGGATTTGGGGCACTCCGACACGGACAGGTTAGGTTAGAAGGGGATGGCGGGGTCTTTAGACCCCGCCATCCCCTTCGTGGTTATTTTTTTTTAAACCACTCAGAAATAGGAGCCCCGCGAAGCGGGGCTCCGTCGACTATACGTTACTGAAAAAAAAATATGTACCCTATCAAATAGCCATAAAGTACCTCAAAATAAGATCGTTAAGTATTTATTTAAAAAAATCGAGGGATGATAAACTAAAGTCGTACCTGCAGAAGCTAAAAATGTGCCTATTGGGCAAAAAAGGAAGCGTGGACGCCCCGCGAAAGCAAGACCCGCTTTAATAATTCAATAAATTACAATTTTGTATCCAATTTTATATTTTTTTTGCTGATCTCATTATGTGGTAATTAAGAAATAATAAGACGACTGTGACTAATAAAATGCTGTTTTATTTAGAAAAACTGCTGTACATAATATAAAAATAGAAGCTATATTTAAAAGAAAAAGAGTTAACATGTATAATGTGCATTAAGATTATTAGCTGTGCATTGATGAAAAAGCTTTTGCTTTAGGAAAAATCGCTGTACGCTGCGAAAATAAATTGTAGTGTGTTTAGTGATATTTTGAGTTGAATATTTTGCTGTGCAATCAGTAATTTTGGTGGGAATTCGGAATCTTATTGCATAGAAAAAGGATATTTTTTGATTTGCGTTTAAATACTACCCGTTTAAAACGTAGCATCATTCTGTGGAATGGATCACTTCACGCGACGTATAATGACAACATTTTTAGGGTTCCGTACCTCAAAAGGTAAAAACTGAACTATTATAGGATCACTCGTGTGTCTGTCTGTCCGTCTGACACAGCCGATTTGCTCAGAATCTAATATACCAATTTAATTGAAATTTGGTACACATATACATTTTTGTGACCCAAACACGGACGTGTAGCGTAAATAAATGAAATTTGAATATGGGGGTAACTTTTCGGGGGCAAATTGGAAAAAAAATAAAGTTTTGTAAACTATATCGTGTGACAGATCAAATGAAACGGCTTGTTGTGAAGATCTCAATATTCTTTTATATAAACTTTAAAAAAATAAGAATATAGATGAAAATTGCCCATAATATGCCCCCCTTATCTCCGAAACTACAAGGCCTAAAATTATGAAAAATATACAGAGAATAGTTCTTTACTCATAGATTACAGGAAAACCTATAAGTCTATGGTCTTAAAAAAACATGGTAAATCACTCAATACTGTGCATACAAGCTTACATTTGCAGTTGGAATGTATTCCGATACTAAACATGTTTTTCAACTACAATGTTAAGTTTGTTCTTGGGATAAATTCATTCCAACTACGGAACCCTTCGTTGTGCGTGGCCCGACACGCACTTGGCCGGAATCTGGATAATGTCACCATTTTATAAGCGACATAGGAAGTCGAGCGGCAATACGAATGCGACTTGAACGAGTGAAAACGCGAGCATTGGCCTCGCGGTCGCCACTCCAGAACCTTTTGGCATCATCGGACATCTGTTCTGCGAGCAATGTGCCCTGCCCACTGCCACTTAAGATTGGCAATTCTCCTCTATGTCGGTCACCTTGGGTGTGTGTCTGGATTGAGGAGCCATGTCTCATATCGGAACGAGGTTACTACCAATATTTAGTAGTAAATTAGCCGATTTTGTAGGCCGGATCCTGGAATTTGTAGTAAAACCCTTAAAAAGTTATACGACGTTAAAGGTGGCTCCTCAATCCCTTACGCCGACGGCTTACGCCGACGGCTTACGCCGACGGCTTACGCCGACGGCTTACGCCGACGCCTAACGCCGACGCCTGTAACACCGACGCCTTACGCCGACGCCTTACGCCGATGCTTAACGCCGACGCCTATATCACCGACGCCTATAACACCGACGCCTTACGCCGACGCCTATAACACCGACGCCTTACGCCAACGCCTATAACACCGACGCCTATAACACCCTATAACACCGATGCCTTACGCCGACGGCTTACGCCGACGCCTAACGCCGACGCCTATAACACCGACGCCTTACGCCATCGCCTTACGCCGACGCCTATAACACCGACGCCTATAACACCGACGCCTATAACACCGACGCCTTACGCCGACGCCTATAACACCGACGCCTATATCACCAACGCCTTACGCCGACGGCTTACGCCGACGCCTTACGCCGACGCCTATAACACCGACGCCTTACGCCAACGCCTAAAGCTGACGCCTATAACACCGACGCCTATAGCACCGACGCCTTACGCCGATGCCTTACGCCGACGCCTAACGCCAACGCCTATAACACGGACGCCTTATGCCGATGCCTTACGCCGACGCCTATATCACCGACGCCTTACGCCGACGCCTAAAGCCGACGCCTATAACACCGACGCCTATAGCACCGACGCCTTACGCCGATGCCTTACGCCGACGCCTATAACACCGACGCCTTACGCCGACGCCTATAACGCCGACGCCGACGCCTAACGCCGACGCCTATAACACCGACGCCTTACGCCGACGCCTTTAACACCGACGCCTATAACACCGACGCCTATAACACCGACGCCTATAACACCGACGCCGACGCCTAACGCCGACGCCTATAACACCGACGCCTTACGCCGACGCCTATAACACCGACGCCGACGCCTAACGCCGACGCCTATAACACCGACGCCTTACGCCGACGCCTTTAACACCGACGCCTATAACACCGACGCCTATAACAACGACGCCTATAACACCGACGCCTATAACACCGACGCCTATAACACCGACGCCTATAACACCGACGCCTATAACACCGACGCCTATAACACCGACGCCTATAACACCGACGCCTTACGCCGACGCCTTACGCCGACGCCTATAACACCGACGCCTATAACACCGACGCCTATAACACCGACGCCTATAACACCGACGCCTTACGCCGACGCCTATAACACCGACGCCTATAACACCGACGGTTTGCCCATATGCCAAATTTCATCCAAATCCGTCCAGCTGTTTAAGCGTGAAACCGTTACAAACATACAAAAAATCAAATATTTTCTCTTCATAATATTCGTTTTTGCTATTCTAACGCGAACTTATTTCAACCACTCCAGCCACAATCTGCTCGTCCAATAAAAAGCGCAGTTTCTAGAATATTGTTCACAAACAAAAAAAACAACATTCCAAGTAACTTTAGAGATATGAAGAACAGGGTGTAAAATTCACTCATATTGCATAGAAAAGGGAGGATCCTTCGACCAGACGGGTGTCGTGTCTGGCGGGCATCTGCCCAATGGTTGAAGTGGGGAGCTTGTATATATGTCGATCGCGCGGGTAAACTATAATTGCGCGATGCAGGATTTGTGTGACGACAGGTCTCTGATGTGTAGTTCGCATGTGGTGATGTAGATGCCGCCACATTACTGCACAGTTACGGTCGATGACCCAAGAGAATCATCAAATCGTTTTTTTTTTCTTTTATCGTGTTTAAATAACCCATTCATTTGAGTTTCTCTAGGTAATTTAATTTAACCTTGTACACAGGGTGGTGATTTAGACACCTGCATCCGTCAAGGGGGTGGTTCTACCCGTCATACTAAACACCTCCCAACTTGGAACTCATAATCACCACTACACTACTCAGTTTTAATGTAATTAATTTTGTGAAAGTATGGAATTTTGAAATTTGAATTTTAATGTACATATTTTATTTTGATGATGTGATGAGTTGTATGTATTTGTGGTTAGTATATTGGGACTTGGTGCCTTAGTAAATATATAATCTTATTCCTGAAAAAAAAAACCAATTCCTATAGAACAGCCGTTCGATTCTGTAAAAATATCACCGTGAAACTCAGGTGAAGTGAGCTGTCAATAGTGTTAATCCCTAGCATCCTGCCGGTCGATTCTGTGACAGTGACAGCTCACTTCACGCTCACTTTACCTAAGTTTCAGGTTGATATTTTTACAGGATCGACCGACAGGAGACAGACTATTTCGATTCATGTATGAAAAGTTTTTTTTATCGTATAATTATGTGTTTCATAGCGAAAGTTGTATAATATGACAGGCAGAATCACCCCCTTGACGGATGCAGGTAACAAAATCGCCATGTGTTACTAGCAATAAACCCCTTACAGCACCTAGATACTTACCATATGTGTTTTAAACTGTATTTTATTCTTAAAAAGCTCGTTAGTTTAAAGAATCTGCTCTGGAATTGTAATGCAATTAAAATAGTTTACATACTGGAAGAGAAATATTTTAGTCTTTAATTAATAACAGTTGTTTTCTTTTTTTACAGGTACGAGTGATCCTGTTTGAATATTTTCTCGCCAACCAGTGCAAATATTAAAGGTAAACCTGGAACATTTACAGTACTGGCTAAAATTTAATTCATTGGCAATATTTTAACTTCGTATTCTAACCATGATACTTCTTCATAATTATAAAGCAAAATTGTCGTTTTTTTTTTTATTATAAATTTAAATAAGTTTAAAATCAAAGTTTGAAAGCGATAAGGCCGCCCATTGTTTGTTTTGTAGTATTAAAATTTTTATTTGCTATGTATTTTCTGGTGTATAATAAAGTATATATAAATAAATAATACAAATTTAATATATTAAAAATATCAAAAGTTATATACTTATTAAAATTTATTTAAGTTTACCTATTATTATATTTTTTTCGATATTTTTGGTCTAATTGAAGAAGTAGGTATCATGGTTAGAATACATGGTTAAAATATTATCAATGAATTGTAGGTGTTGCGTTTTAGCGTAGTAATGCCCTTTCCTTAATATGTACGTAGGAACCCAAACAATAAACTATGTATGATTTTTCGTTAATGGAACATGTTGAAGATCACGATAGATATTGATTTAAGACCTCAACGGACTTTATTTTAATTTTTTTAAATGAAGAATGCCAGAAACTGAAAGTGGGTCAATGAACGCTAGAGCCACGCTCAAACGCGACTACTATAAGTAAAACACTTTTACATTCGGAATTTAGACTTCCGAATGTAAAAGTGTCAGAAAGCCGATTGCACCATCTCTCGTTTTATTTCAAGGCAGGCACAAAAGATTTACATTTCGCTATAACCAATTACAATAACATAATAATGAAGTGTTTCTTTGTAAGTGAAGCAAGTTTACTGTGTAGGTTGACAGCCGTTGAAGATCAAACGTAGGTAATCGTCTACGGAACGGTAACTTACAAATACGACGTAAGGTAATATCTTCACATAGAGTTGTTATTCCTCAAAAACTTTATAATAAAGCTCTCAATCAATCTGCGTTGCCGTTTCCCAACTACAATGAAATCAGCTTTAAATCTAACAGGATGCAGCTGAATACCAGTATTTTACATGGAGCGACTGCATATCTGACCTCTCATGTTACCCAGTTACTGGGTATGGCCCCTTGGTAGACTGGTTGTCAGACTTTCGGGCTTCGGACGACCCGTAACAACTGTCAAAGATCTACAAATGACAGCCGGGACCAACGGCTAAACGTGCTTTCCCAGGCACTGACTCGATATGTAATGATGATCACCCATCTACGAACCGACCGCGGCAGGCATAGCTTAACCTTAGATTCGATCGTTCAGCTGTTATTATTTAGCCTCGAGCCGCTGTCCCTGTTCTTATAATAAAGCCCTAACAATTATTATTCCAGATCATAGATTCCTACTATCTCATTTACTTACAACAGCCCTTAATCATCTAAATGAGGTCCCAAATAATTCTCTAACTGTAGTTCAGCGTAATCAGCCGCCATCTTAGTAAAACATTAGTTACGGTTTAAGCATTTTGAGGTCGGTTCCACCATATGTAGTTAAAATTTACTGACTTTTGTAAGAAAATGGTGCTTAAGGTTTTATGATTACTATATAGGGCTGCTAGAGTTTCAGCAGTTTCAGCAGGAGAGTTTTTATAATTATGTAGTTAGCCAGGTTGGTGACTGAAAAAAGGACAACGTTTTCGTTTTAATACAGCTGTCACTTTTTATAGAATCATTGAGAAAAGTTTGGATAGTCGAAAAGTTGGTAAATTTAAATTTTGATAATTTTTTTTTTGTTCGAGGCTGAAAACTGCTTGTTAGTAATTGAGAAACTTCAGATTTTTTAATTCCAGATTTGGTTAGTAGATGTCATTTATTTTACAAGATAAAACGAAACGTTTTCTCCGAAAACTTTTCCCAAGTTTTAGGTCGATTTAGCACTTTTTTATTTTAATATTCATAAACAATAAACCAACTTTGCAATTCCGAGCGCATCGCAAAATCGAGCTCCTGTGGGATATACAACATTTTAAAACCGAGTTTTGGCAAGCTCGACGCAACCCTAACGGTAGTTTAAACAGAAAATTACTTTTTTCGCGAGATTACGAAGCAAATTGAGTCGTAACAGTTTTCCACACCGAAAATGATTACTAGAACAAGAGGCTGAACGAATTGCGGGAATAAAAAAACTGCCAAGTGCGAGTCGTACTCACTCTTGAAGGGTCCGCATCACCGTACACTAATAACAATAATTTAGAAAAACGCCGAATAAAACACGTTTTTTATATTGGGGGTTGTGCCATTAATTTTTTTACTTTATTTTATTTTTATTGTTTGTTGATAAAGTGGCCATAGTAGACGAAACTTCAAGTGTCTACTCATTACGGTTCAAAAGATACAGCCCTGTGACAGACGGACGGACAGCGGATCTTAGTCATAGGATCCCATTGGCACCCTTTGGGTACGGAACCCTATTAAGATAATATTTTACAGCAAAAAAGGTGGGGATGAAATTCAGAATGTTTATCGTTAATCGAAGGTTAGGTTAACGGTTTTTTTGAGGATAACGAAATAAATTGGTTTCGTTATTATGAGGGTCGGCAAGTTGATATTTTTGGGGAAAACTACGCAATTTATTTCGTGATTATTTTTTGCGAAGGAAATTGTTTTTTATAAAATTAATTTGAAATTAACTTGATGATCGATTATTAAAGTCAACATCAGATACTTTCAAAGATTAAAAAAAATTATAATTGAGCACAGTTTTTTTGACATTCGATACAGTTTTCCGGGGGCGCGGTTTTTTTATTTATTATCTTATTACAGTTTTATTATATTACTAGCTGTTGCCCGCGTCTTCGTCTGTGATCCAGGATGTAAAGTTAGTCTCGATCCCGTGGGAATATCGGGATAAAAAGTCTAATCTAATCCTAATCCAATGTCTTTCTCCAGGTCTTGGTCTACCCATGTGCCAAATTTCATCCAAATCCGTTCAGCCGTTTTAGCGTGAAAGCGTTACAAACAAACAAACTTACTTTCGAATTTATAACATTAGTTAGGATATTAATAATATAATAAAGCTAAAACGTTTGTTTGAATGTTCTAATCTCTGAAACTACCAGTCGGATAAGAAAAAATCTTTTTACATTTAATAGCCCATTCTTGTGGGAGGTTATAGGCTATTTAACACCACGCTTTAACTAGTAGAAGCCGAGCAAAATTAAATAGTCGGAAATAATAGGGCGAATTTCACCACCCCGTTCAACAGCTGTCAGTGTCAATATTCCAGAGAATTTTGGCACTGAGAGCTCTTGAACGCGGTTAAGAAGTGGTGATCGCGTTCACTTTCATTGGTGAAATTCACCCTAACAGGTAAATAAGCAAAACGCGCAGCTCGGCTGTCGCTGAAAACCAGCGTTGGGGCTCTGTCTCGCATAGGATCGCAGCATTATGCTGAGCGATGGCCGTTTTGCGTGGATGTGACGTATAATTTCCCCCAAATTGTTTATTTTCGTGTTTTGTTCTTTCTTAGCGTCATGTGTACCGCAAATAAACGTATTTTCTTTCTTTCCTTTCTTTCTAAATAAAATAATTTAAGGGAAGCAATCGGTAACAACCGACCACGCATTTTATTTAAGGATTTATTACAGCGTGGGTGTCGTCTATAAATAGCCGCATAATATGTTAGTTAACGTACCCACGTTAACTAACATTGTGGGTCTAGCGGCAATGAATCAGGATTAAATGATAGAAAAGACTGGAATTAATCAGGATTTAGGTTTTTTATATAAAATTTATAACCATTGTCATTTGGTTTAAATAGGTTTTTTTATTATTATTTTATTTATCTTTTATATAGATTATTTTCTTTAAAATTTTGTGAATGTGAGAACGTTGTAGACATAACAGACTGTAGATCTGTGGACCATTTTATATTTTGCTAAGTACCTGGTACTTGTTGATGGGCCTACACTGTCCTCTCATACCTTTTATAACACTGTAATTTGGGAACATTGTAAAAACCATTTACTTTTAAAAGAGTAACCGTGGAGTTTCTTGCCGGCTCTTCTCCATAGGAAACGACCAATTGGAACCGTGCACCTAGCTTCTGACGTTTCATAAGTGCCCTTGTAGGTTTGTGTGAAATAAAATATTTTGAACTTTGAATTTTTTTTGAACTCGCTAGTTTCATGTGGTCTAATGTTTAATGAAAGCCTGAAGTTTTTGTTTAAGATTTGAGAATATACAAAATATTATGTTGAGCTCAATTCTTTGGTACAGATGGAACGATTTGTTAATTGATTTTAATATTCAAGAATTGTTTTGAGGGGCTTGTGGCTAAGTAATAACAGCTGCACGGGTCGATCGATCAGGTTAAGCTACGCTTGCTGCGGTTGGTCCGTGGATGGGTGACCATCATTACATACCAAGACCCCTCCGTGCCTTGGAAAGCATATTAAGCCGGAATTCCCGGTTGTCATTTGTAGATCTTTGACAGTTGTTACGGGACGTCTAAAGCCCGAAAGTCTGATAACCAGTCTACCAAGGGGTATCGTGTTACCCAGTAACTGTGGAGGTCAGATAGGCAGTCGTTCCATGTAAAATACCTACTGTTATTCAGCTGCATCCGGTTAGACTGGAAGCCGACCCCAACATAGTTGGGAAAAGGCAGGGCAGATGTTGATTCAAGAATTGTTTAGCGTACCTACCTAGGTAGATAAATAGGGTAGGAGAAAAAAAATGGTACTCTATGGGTTTTACTGTACAGTTTAGAAAAAAAAACTAGGAGCCCGTAAAAGTAATTTCATCACCGACTTGTAGGCATTTCTGGTTTTATTCAACTATTAACCTCATTTACAAAACGGATAAATGTCGAAACAGGAACAGACGAGGGGGGAATATTATCCGAACCGCGGATACGACCCACAGTAAAACTTGGCGGATATCCGGGATTACGTTTGTAAGCTAGTTTTGTATACTCTAAAATGTAATTTAAACATTAATTAATTAGTTTGCTGGTTTGATATGAAGTGAGACGGGTTAAAAGCCAATATAAGGTACTTTATAGAAACTCTGTTATAAACGTACAAGTTTATTTTGAGAAAAGTATTAACACAAGCTTAGCAACCACTATGGTACTTGTTGAAAGACCTACACTGTCCTCCCATACCTATTAACACTGTTTTTCGAAAATATAGTAAAAGCCAATTGTTTTTAAAAGAGTAACCGTGGAGTTTTTTGCCGGCTCTTCTCCATAGGAACCGATCAATTGGAATCGTGCACCTAGCTTCTGACGTTTCATAAGTGCCCTTGTAGGTTTATGTGAAATAAAATATTTAGAATTTGAACGAAGGTTCCATCATGAACCAACCATTAAATGAAATAATATTTATGGTCACCCAGATTCAATTAATTTTTCCGTATGGGTATCAAACTCGCATCTACTCCTTAAGACACACCTATCTATGATACCATTGTGCCCGGTTGATGGCATGGATACGCTCGCCCCTTGTTACACGAGACATGAACGTAATTGTCGAAATCTGGGTGTACTATACTGCCCTGCTAAGCCGAAAGGTGGTATCTCTGAGATACGCCCTTTTAGTTTTTTTTATACCATTCAATAGCTATAATAATTTCGCATCTAATGGTATAAGCCACATACCGCTATCTAACTTAAAACATTAAAAAAAACCACTCAGAAGTTCTTTATATCCTTATGTTTCCTTAAATTACAATTAACAAAAAGTCAATTTTCTCAAAACTTACTCCGATTGAGATACCGCCTTTCGGCTTAGCAGGGCAGTATAGGATCACTTCTGTCCAACCCTTCAGGGAAAGAACGCGTGATGTTGATGTAACTTTTGTAGTCAACCAATTCATAATAATGTGCTTCACATGTTTTGTGACGAGCCGTACGTATAAGGGCCAGTAAAGTTCAATACTAGTCGGGCAAACCCAGAAAATGTGCATGAATGAAAGTCTTCACAAAAATCAACCCACCGAAGCCCTCAGTTTTTTACCTCACTCTATTCAAAGCCCTCCTCAAAATATAAACACATTTTGGCAGCTCCTCACTTTTTCTAACCTTATATCACTCAAGGGCCAAGGAGATATCTTTCATACTCCTTCTGACAATACCCTAGTTTGTCGCTCAAGCGAAAAAAAGGTATTGTGTGGGAACATTTAAAAGGCAATTTCGGTATCATTACGTCGTTTTGGCTACAATAGTGTGTGGCCGATGGTTGGGTACAATGCCTTGTAGCCGCATCCGACAGCGCGGATAATGTGGCCGATGTGTCGGATATTTTTGATGATAGGAACAACACTTATGTTTTGAAAAGGGTGTGATTTTTGGCTTATCTTTTTTACCTACGTTTATATTTTGTATTTTGGTTGTAATATTATTAAGTGTATAAGCTGTTGGATTAATATTTGTAGTATGCTGTCGGATATATGGCTTTCATTTAATAGTATTGCTGATAAAGCGGTGACCGTGACGGTTTGGGGTTTATGGTCACGCAAATACAATATATTATACCAATGTCTAGCCAGATATTTAATTTTGTAAGTAAATATAATTTCACTAACTTTATAGTCTTATCTAAACAATCTGGGTAATGTCACTGATTTAATTTACCTGGATTCTTAAACTTACGAACCGTTACTTGTTAGAACTAATAACTAATTTGTAAGAATATCTTATAATTAATAATTTGAACTCTCGCATCTTTGTAACAAAGATATTTCAAAATGATAACTAATGGTAAGATTAAACTATCCGTTTCTGAAGTTAAGGAAACGGAAATTATAATTCTTTTAGTTTTATTTTAGTTGTTGTTGAAATGAAATGAAATTGTTTATTCTGTAAATAGGATATCGGAATCACATTTTAAAGTCATATAAAAAAAAAAAAAAAGGTACAATATTTAAAAGTACATAATTATTTTCTTAAAATACAATCAATCTGCCTAGCCTTTTCCCAACTATATTAGGGACAACTTCCAGTCTAACCGGATGCAGCTGAATACCAGTATTTTACATGGAGCGACTGCCTATCTGACTTCCACAACCCAGTAACTGGGTAATACGACACCCCTTGGTAAGACTGGTTGTCAGACTTTCGGACTTCTGACGACCCGTAACGACTGTCAAAGATCTACGAATGACAACCGGGACCAACGGCTTGACGTGCTTTCCGAGGCGCGGAGGAGTCTCGGTATTTAAAGATGGTTACCCATCCACAGACCAACCCCGGCAAGCGTTGCTTAACCTGATGGATCGACCCGATCGGCTGTTATGACTTAGCCACGAGCTCCTCCTCTCTTCTCTTATTTTCTTAAAATAGATTATAAGAAAAAAAAAATGAACGGACGGACGACGTCCAGCTATATGTGGATAAGCTAGATGTAGTCGACATTTCCTTGTAACTCCCCTGTGAAGAAATGGTGAAACAAACTCAGGTGTCAAAGAGTCTTTTAAAGTCCAGACATTATCTTTGTCAAATCATGTGAGGACCATGTAGATTAGTGTCTAAAAAATGGTCTTTTGAGTCCGACAAGGAGTGCCACTAATAAGTTTATTTTACGACAAATTAAGCAAGCAGTTTTGATATTGCGGACACCGTTATCTTGGGACCGATATTAGGTGCTTCCTTTCTATGGGCCGGTATTAGGCAATCCCATTCTCTATGGAGATTAACTCATTATTTTTTACAACACCATGTCATTCACATAACGACGGGTCTTATGAAAGGGAAAATGAGTAATTTACTTTCTGAGTGCAGACTGGTACAGACAGAAATATCATCGTGCGTGTTAGTTAATTTAGAGCCAAATTGATGAAACAAAGTTATTTCATTTCTTTTTTCGTTTCTGTGACAGGTCGTTACGATTTTTATGATTAATGTTGTTATTTTTGTGATAAGTGAAGTGCCCGAAAAGTTAAAAACGAATCTATTACAGTTTAAAAAAGATTTTATAACGATTTTACAAGGAACGGCAGCCATGGGTGGGTTTTAGTTGAGTCTCACAGAGAGGAGGCTTGTGTCCCAGCAGTGGGAACATTATAGGCTGATTATGCTGAACAGTAGCTCTATAGAAGCAAATGCTATCTGTGAAGATGATCTGATGTGAATAACTCACTGCAGTAACAGGTGCATTTTCACCAGTGCTGAACATAGATTTCTAAATGAACAGTCAAAAGGGCAATTTGCCAAAACTACCATCTTAAGCGAAATCAAATCTAGAACAAACAATTTACTTTTCTTACAAAGCAAATCGATCCCTATTCAACTCTACCGATTCCTTCGAAATTCTGTATTCCTACCGAATTAACACGTTCGATGCAAAACGCCTTGGATTCGGCACCAGAATACAAATGACCTCCTACAGTGTTACCCGGGAGGTACCGGCTACGGTCTGGGTACGGTCCGCACGGCTGATTTATAACCGGACCGAACCGGGCGTATTTTATTGTTATGTACGGTACTGTAAGAAATTTGCAAGTGTGAATGGAATATTTTGAGGAGGCCCTTTGTATGATGATTTTTTGTGGTGTGGGGGGGATTTGCCGATTCATAAGCTAAGTAACCTTGGTTTTTACATACATACATAAAACCAAGTCTGTTTACCCCGAAGGGTCAGGCAAAGATGTACCTATAGATGCCACATTTCGCCTGTTATGCTTTAGTCCCATCTAGTAGGGGGTGAGCCTATTGCCATCAACCGGGCATAAATTCAGTCTAAACTTTGTTTATTTTTTAGTATCTGGGCTTAAAGTTTATACTAATTTCATGTATAGTACATACTAATTCCATGCTGCCATGTTATTATTCTAAGGTAGTATCTTGTTCTAAACTTTGGGCGACCGAGTTTTGCTCTGCTCGGGTGAAAATACGGAGAAAACGAACTTTTCCGAATCTGTGATCTAGCTAGATCGGTGTTTCGCCCCCGTAAACCCCTTTATTGCAAATTTCGTCGAAATCGTTAGATCCGTTTTCGAGAACGTGATTACAAATAATATATATAAAAATATACAAATATTGCTCGTTTAATAGTATTGCATTAATTTCTAGGGTTGTGTTATCATCCTGATGAAAATCTATGAAAAACTTTCTTCACGCAGTCAAAGAATCCATAATCACCACAATTTATTGCAGACAAGTGACTCTAGTAGGTCGTTATAAGCAAAAATCTTTTGCTCCAAGTGTAGTTCCAAGCTGAAGTATGGACCGTTATGTGATACGCATTTGTTAGTTAGGGTGTCTGTATGAAAACGCTCATGTCAGTTTGACACCAGGACCAGACCTCGAAAGCTATAGTTCTGCAGCGAGTGAGATGTGAGACAGGGAGACGTTATGTCTCCGTAACTGTTCACCGCTGCACTGCAGGATGTGTTCAAGGTTCTGGACTGGAAAGGGGTAGGCATCAATATCAATGACGAGTACATGACTCACTCATCTTCGGTTGTCGGACGATATAGTAGTCATGGCTAAGACTATAGAGGACCTCGGTACAATGCTCGATGACCTCAGTAGAGCTTCCGAAAGAGTGGGTCTTAAAATGAACATGAATAAAACAATTTTATCCGTATCTTTTTAGTTGCTGTCAGTTTTTTTTTACTATAGAGGTCTATTAGATGTGTGGAATAAAAAAATCTACAGAACTCATGGTCGCCTTTCGGCGCATTTAATAGGACTTGATTTCATTAAGGAAATTAAAAATCAGAGGAGTTAAAAAAGGTGTCTTCGAAATGGGTAAACATCTACCCTTAATTATAATCCTATCGACACCAGAATAGGTATATTTAGAAGCTCTTTAAATTCTTCAGGATATTTTTTTTCGATATCTCTTTTCGTTTTTGATAAGTATACGATTGTTTGAAAAACGTCCCAAAAGACATCGTACAAAATTCGCGTAAATTTTTTTAATAAAAAAAAACATTTAACACAAAAAAAAGTAGTGCTTTAGTCCATTTAGTAACGCATCTTTTGAGACCATTCACGCTTTTCTTGAAAACGGGTACCACCCTACTGAAGCGATCGAAAAAACATTTTCAATGCTAAAAAATGACGGAGTCAAAAACTTAGGTTCTGATGGTAATGATCTTTTATTTAGTTCATCCGACTCAATAAAGGACTCCTAACTTCTATTTATCTTAAATTAAGATAATATCCCCCCGTACCAAGGACTCTAAAACTCCCTTAAATTAATAAGGACTTCTAATACTGTTGCACTTAATTTACTCAACATTTCATAAGCAGCTGAACTTCGAGTATAAATAAGGAAACGGACCAGAGCCTACGCATATTTGCCAAACTCCCAACTTTGCCAAAAGTTAACCGTTTTAATACAAAGTTTCGAAGATATTAACTTCGATATTTGAACACAAAACTTGAAAGATATTAATTTTCGTAAATTCGTTAAAGGGCGGGGTCGATTTGGGTCTCGTGTTTTGCATTGTTATAACGGATATTGGTTGAAGTCACAAGAAATTAATAGAAGATACTAATATTAGGTCTGCCAGATAGAGTTCTGGGTTCGGGCATTATGGTATTGAGATTTTCAGAGAAGCAGCTGGAAGTATAAATAAATAAATAAAATTCATTTATTTCAGGTCCTTGACCCATATTAAATACACACAACAATGACAACAATAAACACACAGTTACATACAATTACAAATCAAGCACCAGTAATATGCCTGCTACAACAATGCCCAACGTAGGGGCAATCCAGTCGCTGAGCAATCATCGCCAGGACAGTGTTGGAGCTAGCCCGCACCCTGCGCACCAAGGACGCGCACCGCTTGCGCATGGTATAGATCTGTGCCCGATTACACGAGACTTTAATATAACTAGCGAAATTTGGGCGTACATGGGGACACCTCTGCCATCCTATTAGTACTCATTCAGGGAATATAGAAAATAATGTTATGTGCATTTTGAACCATGTTCTGTTGAACTTAGAGCATTTAGCCTAAAAATATAATATTGACAATATTAATCTTTTTATGTTTCTATGTTAATTAATGTAATTGGTGTTGTACCGTTTTATTTAACTATAAATAAATAAATGCTCTAAGCTCTTGGCCTATCAAGTTGAAACTTTTATAGGTATGTACGTTCTTCCATTCCGTATATCCATGGTGCAAAGACCATTATATAACCAGTTATGCTGCGGCCGCATTTGCGTCTATCGTGACAAAGCAATGCGTGCCGAAGCTTCGTATGTTTCGCTCGCTAAAAACTTATCGCGCTAATGCGGTGGTCACATTAGCGACTTCGCCACATGTAATAAATGTACTGCCATCTATCTTGACGATAACCGATAATGGTTGGTCACATCTGCGTGTATCGTATCACTAAGCGAAGCTTCGTCACGATAGACGCAGGTGCGGTTGCAGTATTAGAAAAATAGCCATAGTAGTTTTCAATTTAAGGGGTGTAATGTATCAATTTTGAGAACGCACGTTGTCTTGCTTTACCAAAAATACGAGACATCGTAACGCAAAGTTTATTCCTCGCCTTATCTTATGCCTTGTACCAAAACTGAACGTGAAACGGTGTATTGAGTGCGCGACTCAGAATACAAAGTGAAGACAGCAACGTTTTGATTGTCAGCTCTGTTAGCTATGCCTCTGTAGTATTGTAACCTAATGTTCATTGTATTGTCTTTGATGCGATTGGCAAATGAGAGATCTGAGGCTGTGAGTAATAGATATTTAGGTGTGTTTAATTACAAGGTTTTGATTGATTTAGGAGTTAGGAGTGGTGGAGTCGTTTATTTTAGGATGTGTATGTATCTCTACTAATAATGCCAGCCTATTATTGTCCCACTGCAAGACAAAGGCGTCTTCTCATATTGAGAAGGCACGAGCATTGATCACCACGCTTGACTAGTTGGCGATTTCAGACTTACGTATACCCAAACTAATTTATAAATGCGAAAGTGAGTTTATTTGTTACGCTTTCACGCTAAAACGGCTGGACGGATTTAGATGAAATTTGACACATGGGTAAACCATGATCTGGAGAAGGATATAAGATACCTTTTATCTCAATATTCCAACGGGATCGAGACTTATGCGGGATTACTAGTGAAACCGCGCAGCTAGTTAACTGAAGTGAAGGAAAAACATCGTGAGGAAACCTGGACATAACTCCAGGTTCACTTCCTTCACCGATGTCAGTAATGTCCAAGAGACCTTGACCCTACAGGGGTCCATTGTGTTAGTAACAATCTTCTTAGCCTATGTTAGTACTTAACAACTAAAACTGATCTTGTTCGATCGGCTAACGCCCACACAAGCGGACTATCCGCCCGGGCGGCTATCGAGTGCAGAAAGATGTTGGGACTGTCACGCAACCTGCGAAGTAACGAGGCAGATTCTTGCGCCATATTGCGTCAAAGCTGTCAGTGTGCGCGTCAGCAAACATTGCCGACGCCCTGCGAAAGCGTGGCAGCCGCAACAGTACCCTAAACGCATTGTTATATTGGATACGCAGAGCATTGCAAGCCCTTTGGGTATATCTGAAGCACAGGGCCCCCGAGTACAGTGTTGTGCAATACGCCGGCGGGGGTATAAATGAACCCTTATTTTATTCCCCGACTGCACCAGAAAGAGTTTGTTTTTCAAATATTAAACAACAACAACAAATAAACAACAAACACACACACAACAACATAACAACACAACACAACAACAACACAACACTATGCAACAATATATAAATAAATAAATATTATTGCTACTCGTCTGTTCAATTGACTTATTAACACTCGAATTAATATCGATTATTTTCCGCCTACCGTCAGCATTTTAAATCTTCCAGATAACTTCACGGTTCATTTTGTAATCAAATTTAATTATGTTCGAAAAAGGTTTTTCCTTACTTTTCTAGGGTTCCGTAGTGAAACATAGAATACTTCTGAATTTAGTAAATCGTTATTAATATCATATGTGTATGTTCCTAAAATAAACAGGTACTAATCTTCCCATTTGGATAGCTTACTCATAATCAGCCTATAATGTTCCCACTGCTGGGACACAGGCCTCCTCTCTGTGAGAGGGAGTGGGCAGTAATCCACCACGCGGGCCCAGTGCGTGTTGGTGGATGTCACATGTTTTCGATTTTTTAGTTCTGGGACATGCTGGTTTCCTCACGATGTTTCACCAATTTGAAAGCAGTGGCAATGAAATAATTTACACAAAGTAAAGCGCCTGCCTGGGTTCGAACCTACGAGCCTACTAGTAAATCACGGCCGTTACCACTAGGCCACCACTGCTAGCATAGCAGTTTGGATAATATGTCTAAAAATGAGAAAAAGAGGCTTATTAACACGATCTGCAAAATATAATTTTAGCATTGATATATTTTTGGTGTTTTATTTTTAGTTTATTTTAGAGTGCATCAATAAAAAAATTAAGAGGAGCTCGTGGCTCAGTAATAACTGCTGCACGGGTCGATCCGTCAGGTTAAGCTACGTTTGCTGAGGTTGGTCTGTGGATTTTGACCATCTTTACCTACATACCGAGACTCCTCCGTGCCTCGGAAAGCACGTTAAGCCGTTGGTGCCGGCTGTCATTCATGGATCTTTGACAGTCGTTACGGGTCGTCAGAAGCTCGAAAGTCTGGCAGCCAGTCTTACCAAGGGGTATCGTATTACCTAGTTACTGGGTTGTGGAGGTCAGATAGGCAGTCGCTCCATGTAAAATACGGGTATTCAGCTGAATCAGGTTAGACTGGAAGCCGACCCCAATACCGTTGGGAAAACTTAAAATAATAAGTTAATTTCCATAACTCAAGAGCAACAAATTATTGTTCCCTACATTTTTGTTTTCGTAGGAAAGTATAATTATTAATTGTCTGCCTCGTCGCTCTAGTGCTCGCAAGCGCTACTGCTGAGCGTGAGGCCCTGGATTCGATTCCCAGGTCTGTCAAAGTGTTATTGAGGTTTTCTTTCAAGTATTTTTCAGTAGCAGCCCGGAGTCTGGATTTGTGCCCGATTGGTAGAAATCGGTCCAAACGCTTTTTTTTTTAGGTGGGAGTTATCAAATAACATCTCCCGCTCTGTGCGGAGCGGGAGGGCGTGTCAGCCTCTTACTGACTAAAACCCACGTTCCTTCAGTTGCTTGTACGTTGCCAGGGGCCACGGTATCCTCAACGCGCCCATTTCCCATTGCTCACCGTCTGCAAGCTCGCCCCTACGGTCTTGGATTAGACCTGGATTAGGATTCAGCCTTGGTGGCCGGGAATTGGCCTGCTATTCCCGATGCCCAGGGTGTCTCCTGCGGCGGCTAGGGGCGTGGGGGCGTGAAATTTGCCTCTGCCTCACGCGTTCCGCCTCCTCCTTCGCGAGCATTACTGCTTCACAGAAGGAGGTGGCGACCTCCCATGCCCTCTCGCTCCGTACTATGGCTTGGACCTAAGGGCCTACTCCCTAAGCGCAATACGTAATTTCGGCCGTCGTTACGGGCGCTTCGCTCTCCTTCTCCCTTTCAGTAAATCTGTAAGTGAGACGGAGAACGTAGCGCCCGTAACGACGGCCGAAACTACGGATTTCGCTTAGGGAGTAGGCCCCCAGGGCCGAACGCGATAGGTCACCGCCGCCGATTGCCTCCGCACGGTGGTGCTCCGCCCAAGCCGAGCAGACCTCCACCGTATGCTCCACCGTGTTAGGCTCACCCCCTTACATGGGACTTAAAAATAACTGGAAAATGTGGGTGAAAAAAACTATAGGTACACCTCTGCCTAACCCCTCGGGGAATACAGGCGTGATGTTATTTTATAATTCATTTATTAGCGACTACGGAACCCCACTTTCCATTTTTTACCAAAAAAGCGTCTCCCATTCATCCGTACTCATAAATTCGACTCTCGGATATTGAGTTCATAGCTAATATTGATATTCTCAAAGCCAATTGATTAGATTACGAGAGTAACAGTTTTTCATCATTATTTATATTCCTATTCAGCCAACTTGGAGAGGTGACGTGTTCGTTTCTTATAGATTTTTAAATATTATTTGATTAGGTTATAAATATAATAAGATCTTCTTCAATTATATAGCTTTATTAAAAAAACCGGCCGAGTACCATCAAAGAATTTCATATTTAACCAGTTTGAAAACAAAATCCCGTGAACACGATGACCACATCTGTTACCGGCCCGGTTCTATAGCCCCCGAGCGTTGCAAGCAACAATAGTCTTTACGGTGGTTAGTTATCAACTTCTTTGATGGTATGTGTCGGACCACGTACAATGAAGGGTTCCGTAGTTGGTATGAATTTATCCCAAGAACAAACTTAACTTTGTAGTTGAAAAACATGTTCTCCCATGTGGAATGTATGGGAGAACATGTTTTTCAAATTTCAAATTTAAATTGGTCGATTGTTACTCGCTAACCTGTAAAGCCTATTTAGCTGTGATAGTTTGCATTTTAAAATCATTATATATACTACTGCTGTGATTTTTTTCACAAATCCAAATACAACCATTTAGCTGGCAGGGAGGGGGGGGACATGACTCTAACAAAAATTAGCACTTTAAAGCTTGAGATTTCGCAAAAGGATCCCTGAATTGAAAAATGATTTTTACACACCCACACCATTTTTGAACGACCTTTCCATTGACACCCCACACCATGGGATAGACGAGAATAAAAAAAAACATACCCAATTTACGTGTAGGGGAAGTAAAATAAAAAAAAAAAAAAACTTGATTTTATTGTACCACTTTGTTGGCGTAAATAATATGTATTCCCATGCCAAATTACGACTTACTAGTACTAACAGTCGCTGAGCTAAGTCGCGGACAGACAGATAGACATGGCGGAACTATTAGTTCCTTGTTTACTACGGAACCGTAAAAACGAGAGAGTATTACAGTATTCGCATATGATGTGTAACATCTGACATCTCACCTTGGTAATAAGCAACATTAAAGGGGCGGGGGCATCATCAAGGTCGTTTCTAACGGCCAACTGTCGCAGCGCGTGCGCTCATTGGTCAAATCAAATAGCGCGCGCTGTCCCGGCTTCCTGTAATACACTTCCGTCGCCTTTCATGAAGTAGCTCCTACAAATTGCAGGAAAGATGTAACACATCAAAAATTTATAAAACTAAAACGACAATAATGTCATCTTAAAGGTATAAACAAGACATCACAGACAGACGCTCCCTCATTATTCATTATTTACTTTTAAGCAAACAATGCCTGTAAACAGTGTCTGTAACCGCTTTCAGTCCCTCCTCCCTGTTCTACAGGGAGGAGGGACTGAAAGCGGTTACGGTTAAAGGGATACCTCAAAAATATACCGGTATCGGTTTAAAATAAGGGTTGAGTTATACCGATACCTTTTTAAATAAAGGTGGGGGCTTAACCGTTGATTTAACCTTTACACGATTTCGGTAACTAAAAACATGTGAGACGGTGCGGCGCGGGTGCGCGGGGGGTTCGAACACGTTAGAAGTTGTGTATTTATGAAGGTTTAGGTACTGTTACCGATACATTTATAAAGGTTAAGGTCTGCTACCGATACATTTATAATGGTACCGATACTTCTACCGAAATATACCGGTATGCATTTCCAACCTCAAAATTCCGCTACTGAAAAAAAGAACGGTATCGAAATATTGTGGTAGCCCTTATTTAACGGTATGACGTCATACCGAAATTTAAAGGTACCTTAATTTTTGGGTAATTCAGTCCCTGATTAGAAGGCTCCGCTCTTTCACATCATTTTCGTACACCCATACTAACTAAGTTATTATAATGTACTGTGACCTTAAGGGTAAGTTTGCAATGAAAGTACACTTTTCCGTATTTTGCTTAGCTTATTATTTACAAAAAAACAGAAAAGTCACACATGCTAGGGCATGAATCGAACAGATTTTACGTACCTCCCTTTTTCTTTTTTTCTTTTTTGAGGATGGGAAATTATCAAATAACTTCTCCCGCTCTGGGTGGAGCGGGAGGGCGTGTCAGACTTTTACTGACTAAAACCCACCCGTGTTCCTTCCGTTGCCTGTGTGCCGAGGTCGCGATATCCCTTTCAGACAAACCCGCAACCCCGGCAGGCATTGGCCCTTCCGGACCCCGTCACTTGGTGCTGACATCTCTTTGAGGCGCGCGTGGAACACAACGCGCCGTCGACCCGGGCCTGGTCCCTATCGGACGGCGAGCTACCCATTGCTCACCGTCCGCAAGCCCGCGCCTACGGTGGCCGGAAGTCGGCTCTCGACTCCCGACGCCCGGGGCGTCTCCTGCGACGACTAGGGGCGCGAGGGCGCGCATTTTGCCTCTCCCTCGCGCGCTCCGCCTCCTCCTTCGCGAGCATTACTGCTTCGCAGAAGGAGGTGACGGCCTCCCATGCACTCTCGCTCCGGACCATGGCCTGAACCAGGGCCGGACGCGAGAGATCGCCGCCGCCGATCGCCTCCGTGAGGACACGGCGGTGCTCCGCCCAAGCTGGGCAGACCTCCACCGTATGCTCCACCGTGTCCTCCGGGCGATCCACACAGTGGTGACACCCGGGCGTTTCCTCCCGCTTTATCCTGAACAGGAACCTCCCGAAGCAACCATGTCCGGTGAGGACCTGTGTCAGGCGGAAGGTGAGGACGCCGTGGCGCCTCTCTAGCCACTCCTCAAAGAGGGGACTTATCGCCACAATTGTGGCGTGCCCATTACGTACCTCCCTAACTATAATTTCTTTCAAGATGTCCGAAGTAACGAATATTTTGTAACAATAATTTGATTTAAAAAAATGTCGATGGAGTTTCTTGCCCGTTGTTCTCCATAGGAACCTACTACGGTTTCTGCTTAACTTAATTTTTCTGAGTTACCGACTCCTTGACAATACAAAGCTGTCCGTAAATGGTTTAATTGAAATAAAATGCGTTGAGTTTGGATTTCTATGCATCTCTGCGTAGCCCTTCGGAGAATACAAGGATGATGTTATAATCATAATAATATAAACGGTCCCGCATGACGGGAACCTCGTGAAGGCCGAGAAAGATAAACTAATCAAGTATCTTGACTTGGCTCGCGAGGTTGTCGACATGTGGGATGTGGACTCAGCGATCATTGTGCTGATAGTCGTATCAGCCAATGGCTTAATTGCCAAGAGCCTCGACCAACACCTAAGGAGGCTCTCGTTGGGCAGCTGGATCAATAATTTACCATTTTTGTTCATTTGGCAATATTACTGTATGGAAATAACAAATGTGGCTAACTAGCGAACTAGAATATTATTAATGAATTTCTATTATAACATTGAATTTGATGTTGTATGAGTTTTAGGTGTATATGTAAAAACATTTGGAAAGGTTCCAAATATTTTTTTTTACATCTAAAACTAAATATTCGGTGTTACGATATTAATTATTTCATTTCATAATCAATATTCTAGTTCGCTAGTTAGCCACATTTCTCATTTCCATACAGTAATATTGCCAAATTAATCAAAACGGCGAAATATTTGACATCTATTTGCGACGTTGCCCACTTTCAGAATCAACGCTCTTAATTCCAATGCGCTTGCCGCTTACGATTATTGATTTGGGTTGTGTTGCGAGTTTCATATCGATCGACTTCGATTAACCGAGATCGATTTAAATTTGTTTCTTCTTCAAAAACGTTTTAATAACGTTCCGTTTGAACGTAACCGATACAAATCGTTTCTTAGGTTTTTAAGACGAAACCGTTTCGAAAAAAAACCGTTATCCGAGCCCTGGTTAAAGCGGTGGTCGCCAAACTAGGCGGTGCCTGTATCTTGGGGACTTGATAATAATGTTGTTATGAGAATGTAAGTACCTAATCCAAGTAACATTTTTTGGACTAGGAAGCAATTTATTTCTGTCGTACATTTGAAGTATGTTCCTACAACGTAGACCTAATGATCAATCAAATAACTGTCCTAATGTTTCGAACAACTATTAGAACGACCATTAAAAATGTTTTGTCGATAAATTGATCAGAAACCTTCGGGCATTATCAGTCGTTTGAAAGCTGGTACGAACCTTCATTTCTATTGTTTGATTATCTTTTTGACCCCTTAAAAGATATGTTTGAGCTTTTGAAGGGTCCTGTGTGTCTTGATTAAAAACAGATTTATTTAATACGTGGTTAACGTGAATTTAAGAGATGGCAAAAAATATAACACTTTAGAATCATTATTATCTACCTAAGTTGTAAAAGAATATCTACTCATTCTGAGATGGTGAAAAACTATAATAGTTAAGAATAATTAACCTAACCTATGGTGCACAAAGTTGGTCACTTACTGAACAACAGTAGTTCAAACTCAAGATTTGTCAGCATAATAGGCAGTTGTCAAGCGTACAGACCGCGTTACAAACACCACCCTGCGCTCCATAAATCAAGTAAAGACAGCCAGTTGAAGTGGGAGTTACCCGGCCACGTCACACGAATGCACCCGAAGAGATGGGCAAAGATCGTCACTCACTGGACGCCTGAAGGAGGACATCGCCGTCGAGGTAGACCGCGGCGAAGGTGGCGTGACGATCTAATCATGTTTGCGGAGCCAACATGGCTTGAAATCGCACAAAACAGAGAGCTTTGCTAGGAAAAAGGGGAGGCCTTTGCTCAGCAGTGGGACACAATATAAACAAATAATAATAAAAAATTGTAATTATTATTATCTGGTCCAACTAAAGCGGTAGAAGAGTGTGTACTGATCCTTTCTGCAGAAAACTTAAGTTACATGAAGTAGGAGATAGAAAAAAGTACCCCAGCCTCCTATTTCATGCAACTTAAAAATACCTAGCGAAGTGTGGGCTTACCATGCCTACACCTCTACCTAACACTTAACGCGGGACACAGGCGTAAGTCTATCTCACATAGTTTCAACGAAAATAACACGAAATTTACCTCCACAGAACATCAAAGTATCACCCAAAGGTAACCGATACCATCGAGCATTACTGACATTATTTACTGATGTCACCATCGATCAAGCCGAACTGATGACATCACGCGTTTTGAAATTTTCTCCATTCAACCTATCTGTCATTTGAGGTCGAGTTCGGGACAACTTTTTTATTTACTCAGAGTAAATGTAGGTACCCCGAAGGAGCTTTTAGGAAAGGAATTTGAAGAAGGTTTTGAGATAGGTTGTTTTGAAAGGAATTTGAGGTATTTGCATGTATTAGGTGACGGAACATTGAATTTGGAGAAAGAAAACTTGAAAATGTGATTTGATTACAGCTTGACTCCTGTTTTAGCTATGGCTACAACGGTTAAACTTCCAGGCACGCTTTTAATGCTCGTAAAAACAATAATAATAATGCCTCATTTCATTTAAAACGCCTAACGGGCCTCTGCGAGTTGGCTTCGGCTCCTCGTACGCCTTCCTAAGGTCCGGGACCACAGGGTCCCGAGAATAGTTAGGAACTAAAAAATAATAATTAAAAAAAAAAAAAAAAATGCAAAAAAATATTACAAAGGTTTTACATTAGCCCCAAACTAGGTAAGTCTATATCTTAGGCACCGATAAGGAAGGTTAATCATTTGGAAGTATTTCTTCATTATTTGTGTGTTTCTTTATTTACTGTAGACACACCTCTGCCTAGCCCTTCGGGAATTACAGGCGTGATGTTATGTGACATGACATGTCACGACCGTGGTAGGCATAATGAGGAACACATTGTGTTCCTCATTATGTCTACCACGGTCGTGCTACTTGATTTCCATACCACAAAGAGTTACGTTTAAAACGATCACACTTTTACGAAATCACAGATTTATTTGACTTATTGTTACCAATATTACATTTTTCTGTTCCATAACTGTCTACGCCTTGTTATCATTGCCAGCAAGCTTTAGAAGTTCACTGCTGGACATAGGACTCTTCAATTACAGTCACTAAACTCAAATCCTCGGCTACTTTCATCCACACAGTACACTCGGCGAGGATCGTCGCTCCACAGCGGAGAGGCTTCCTACGCTGCCTTTGCCGATTTGCGGTCTCCACTCAGGAACACATCTACCCCAACTGCCATTTGGTTCGACAGCTAATTATGGCCGGCACAGTACTACGTCAGCTTGTCTATCCCACGCCTCTTTACTCCAAATTAACATAATTATTATTACAACGTTACTTTCTTATCGTCATTCACTTGCCCATATTCTAATTTATTTGGGATCCACGTAGCATGCCTTCTTGATCCATACATCTCTATTATAGTTTGACCGAGACCACTGTACCGTGCCTTAGGAATACGCGGCGATGCGGGGGGTGGGAAGAAGGGACGCCATGAGCGTTGACGTGGCCTGCACTATCCCCCCGTCTCGCCGCGCATATACTTAAAGCGCGGTAAAGTGGTTTCGGTCAAACTATAGCCGTCATCACAGTAGTCACTCCCTTTCTGGCTATATCATCTTTGACACAATCCATCCATCAATCGTTTAACTGGTATTCATATGTAAACAGTTATCTCATGCCTCAAATTAACACGATGTTACTGTCTATCAAACTTAATCTACATATCAAATAAAACTTCCCTAATCAATCTCGTGTTGAGAGGTGTAAATGCGAGAGAACCCATGAGGCGTGCAAATGTATTGATATGGTACATGTTGATTCACTTTGGTGTGCGATTTCTGATTACAATGTTATGTTGGGGGAAGTAACTCATACTGCTGGTTCTCGATTTAGACTCACCGTGTATGTTTATTTTCAGCTCTACGGAACTTAAAACTTAACTTCGTAGGAACTATTCGAAAATCTCGATTAAATACACTTTGTATTTGATCGAGATTTTCGAACAGTTTCTGTTCTAACCTATGCCTAACCTCATAGCTGTGGTCTGTTTTCTGCGAAGTTTTCTAGAAAATTTGAAATATTCTGTTTATATTCATTCTCTTGTTAATACTCTAATCAAAGAAATCCAGAACGTTTTTCATCCCAACTATAAATGTGACAGTGAGTTTGTTTGTTACGCTTTCATGCTAAAAAACGGCTGAACGGATTTGGATTATATTTGGCAGTATTTTTTTTTTGGGAAATTATAAAATAATTTCTCGCGCTCTGGGCAGAGCGGGAGGGCGTGTCCGTCTCTTACTGACTAAAACCCACCGGTGTTTGTTCAGTTGTCTGTGTGTTGCCAGGGGCCACGGTATCCCCTTCGTTTTTCATCCCCCCCTATCCTTTCCTGCGACCCTGGCAGGCACCAGCCGTAGCGGAATCTGTCAGTTGTGCTGACTTCTCTTTGAGGCGCGCGTGTCTGGTCCTTATCGGGTAGCGAGCTACACATTGGTAACCGTCCGCCAGCCCACGCCTACGGTGGCCGGGAATGGGCCTGGGATTCCTGACGCCCAGGGCGACTCTTGTAGTGACTAGGGGCGTGAGGGCGCGAAGTTTGCATCTCCCTCACGCGTTCCGCCTCCTCCTTATATTTGGCATTTGGTACATGGGTAGACAGACCATGACCATGTCCTGGGTTAGTTTATAGGATGTTTTATCCCGGTAGTACATTTCCGTGGGATAATTCCCGAACTTAACGTGGGCGAAGCCACGGGCAGAAGCTAGTTTATGATACGAGGACGTATTTATTAATGCAGCGACTTATATCAGCAACTCGTTTAATCATCAACAATTAGTAGGAGCCCCAATGGCAGCCCACAACAAATGAGTTCTTCTCTGTCAGATTAAACAGAAGCGTATAATATAGACACGTCGGGGATCGGGGAGTTTCCCCGTATTCCCCCTTTTTTCCTCCCCCCAGCCTCGATACATTTGTTTAGAAAAAGATAAGTTCTTTGTTCGCGATGATGTCTTAGTGAATGGAACGAGATTGAGAGAGAGTATATTTTTTGTAGCTTTTCAACGAAATCTTGATTTCGACGTTTTGAACACGGGTTTCGGGGGAATACAAAAAACATTTTGTGTGGTCTCACAGAAAGGAATGATAGCCTAGTGATAGCCTAGTGGTGTGACCGTCAGACTGCCTAATCATAAGTCCCGACTTCAAACACAAGGCACGCACCTCTGACTTTTCCCAGTATTTTACATGGACCGACCGCCGTCTGACCTCCAAAACCCAGTTACTGGGTAATACCCCTTAGTATGACTTTCGGGCTTCTGTTTACCCGTAACGACTGTCAAAGAGATACAAATGACGTGGCACGGAGGGGTCTTTCGACATATAATTTACGTTTCCACACCAATTATTAACAATTCAATTACCACAATTCGGTTTTCCTAGTGATTATAACCAGAAACCATATTGACAGTTGTGGTGTGTGACGAGGACAATTAGGGATACCAATGTATAGACACGTGGTTTTGAGAGCGTTTTGATTCAGTGTAGTAAAATCATTATTTATTGGGAACTAGCCAATGCCCTTTTATTTATTTTTTGTTAGGAACCTTCTCCG
Source organism: Agrochola circellaris (assembly GCA_914767755.1). Lineage (NCBI taxonomy): Eukaryota > Metazoa > Arthropoda > Insecta > Lepidoptera > Noctuidae > Agrochola > Agrochola circellaris. The sequence continues at coordinate 15,896,106 of OU611850.1, read as the reverse complement.
GCGTGCCAACAACAACTTACGAAAGTTTCATGACAATCGGTCGAGCCGTTTTCGAGTTTTTGCGAGACTAACGCACGGCAATTGATTTTTATATAAAACTAGCAGACCTGGTAGACGTTGTCCATATTTTCAAACCATCCAGGGACCCAGTCATATACATAAAATTTCATCCGAATCAGTTAGGAGGAGTTAGGTGACAAACACACGTACAGAAGATTTATATACAGGGTGGCAGGGACATTGTCGCGAGGACTGATACCATGGGTTCAGTACATGATTCTGAAATCCACTGCGTTGAAATTTTTCGTCGGTTATTAAAAAAAAATCTGCTGTTTCATAGGAAAGTGCAATACCTACGCGGTCAAAATGTATGAAACAGCAGATTCTTTTTTAAATAACTCATGAGAAACCGAAACCGAAACCGAAACCCCCGAAACCTTCCGGTTTAGGTGTATAATTTACTAGCTTCTGCCCGCGACTTCTTTCGCATGGAAGTCGATAAAATACAACCCATATTACTCGCTGATAATTTAGCTTCCTATAGGCGAAAGATTTTTTTTAATCCGTTTTGTTGTTTTTGAGTTTATCCATTATAAACAAACATACAAAAAAAAAAAAAAAACTCGTTATAATATATTATTAGTTTAGATAAGGTTCTGTGTAAATTGGCTCAAATATAACGGATGATTGTTGAAGATGTCGAAAAAAATCATGTCGAGTCGGAGCTTTACTGGCGTGCGCAGTACGGTAGTTTCCGTGGTATAATTTTAGACCTCCATGCAGGTAAAGCTGCAGGCAAAGCATTGTGACCTCATAAAAAAATAATTTATCAGTTTATCACCTAAGTATATGTTGTGGAATACATTAAACGATTGAGTATAAGGCCGCTTTCACATTAGGACGTTAGCAGCGCGATAGAAGCGCGGCAGAAGCCAATGCCTTCACATTATAAGAACAGCCGCGCGACAGCAGCGCGGCGGCCGCGCCGCAGTTTAGGTCTGTGTGGCGCACTTCATTTCAAAAATGGACTCCGACGAGGTTTCAATTTCAATAATAAATCTTTCGGTGTGAGACAGATATTCGCATAAACAATCAAATCAAATCAAATTGAGGTTGTATTCCGACACTTGCAACACTGGCTCATCGCCGACGGAGCGTACGTGGCGGCCGCCGCCGCGCTTCTGTTTATAGTTAATATGAAATTCTGACTGGGCGACGGTCGCGCGTCTGTCGCACTGCTAAAGTCGCCTAAATGTGAAAGCGGTCTAAAGATTTACTTTTGCCCACAGAGATTTTTATATAACTGCTGAACGTCTTGTAAAAATAGTTCAAACATTCTCACAAAACAGTGGTAACACCCCGGATTGAGTTCGTATCATGATATCATTTCACTCTAATGCCCGAAGCCATTGCCGAGCGAGCACCAACCTACTTCGTATATCTGAACTACGTCTGGTACGACCATTGGAAAACGCTTAAGATTGGAAATTATTCTATTGTCATTCAATGTGTAGTAGTAGATATATGTCATTGTGATTAGGTTTTTGAAGGGTTGAGTTGTATATTTAATAATGCTTTTCACTTATCACTTTACATTTTAGTTGATATGATAAAAACGAGCTTTTATGTTTTTTTAAGATTCCGTATGTTCGAAGTTTCCACGATGGCATGACATAAACACGATGTAATAATATTTGCTTACTTCATTTGAGAGTGTTACATATAAAATACAAACTAGGTATATCAATGACTACCCGCGACTTCGTTCGCGTGGAAGTCTTAAGATACACGGTATACTAAAATAACAGCCATATTTTTATGGTTCCGTACGTGTGAATGAAAAAACGGAACCCTTATATGATGCACTCGTGTGTCTATCTGTTTGTCTGTCTGTCACAGCCAATTTGCTCCGAATCTAATGGATCGATTGAGTTGAAATTTGATACACATAATAAATGAATTTTGAATATGGGGGTCACTACTGGGAGACAAAAAGAAAATTAAAAAAATTGTTTTCACGGTGTACCGTATGACATATCAAATGAACTGTAAATGAACGGGCTTACTGTGAGGGTCTCAAGTATTTTTTTTTATAATTTAAAAAATAAATGGTTCATAAGTTATTAAAAAAATGAAAAACGATAAGTACCCTTCTATCAGCGAAACTACAGAGCTTAAAATTTAGAATAAAATACAGAAAATAGTGCTATACTTATAGATTACAAGACCACGTATAAGAAGTTTATGGTCTTAAAATAACATGGTAAATCTCCTAACATTGTGCGTACAAACTTAAATTCGTAGTTGGAATTTATGAGCGAACATGTTTTTCAACTACAATATTAAGTTTGTTCTTGGTATAAATTGATCTTAACTGTGGAACCCTTCTTTGTGCGTGGTCCGACCGAATCTTGAACAAAAGGTGCTAAATAACCTACCCAAGAAAGCTACATTCAAGACAAGAAATTACAAAAAAAAATCCACAATGAAAATTGACGGCCTCATTATTCCGCCGATACAATTACTACGGATCCCGGCACCGGCAATACGGTTCACTACGACGTTCCGTATTACCCCATTTGGCGTATTTGGCGTATCGGACGGACCCGCTTCTGCGTTTCATTATGAAGGTCTATGGCCTGATGAAACGTTATAATTACATTCGAATTGGACAGTTGATGAGTTCCATAGAAAATTTAAACGTTGTTATTTGAGTATTTTCGAGGTGGAAATTCGCTTGTTCTGGTAGATTAATTTGAACCTTTGTGTTGTGAGGGGTTTCGTGATATAATTTTATTCCTTTTGGGTAAGTTATTTTGTCCTAAACATGGACGTGAATTTATCAATGTGTGTTTGGCATTTTTAGAACTTAATGAATTGGTTTGCTCTCAATGACTTAATAAATTTTTCGTACATCAACTTAGAAACGAAACTTTTTTTTTTAATGGTGCAAACCAATTTTCAAACACATTTCTGTTCCTCATAGTGGATATAAGTCCAGTCTACCAAGGGGTATCATTTTACCCAGTAACTGGATTGTGGAGGTCAGATAGGCAGTCGCTCCATGTAAAATACTGGTATTCAGCAGCATCTGGCTAGACTGGACGCCGATCCTAACATAATTGGGAAAAAGCTAGGCAGGTGAACTGAATTTTTCATTCATAACAGTGTCGGAAATATAATAAGGTACAAGTAAAAAGTAACCGTATCGTGATTAACATTTTTATTTTCCGGTTAGACAGGCCGACTCCAAAATTGTTGGGAAAAGGCTAGGCAGATAGATTGATTATCATTTTCGTTCTTTGTACATCGGAGAAATGATAAATAAATTAATAAAAATATAAACCTATTTTAAACGAAATGACATTCTTTGACTCATCAAAGAATGTCATTTCGTTTATAATAGGTTTTTAGAGTCAAAGAATGTAATTTCGTTTAAAATAGGTTTTTATTTTTATTTATTAATTTATCATGTATAAAGATTATTTTCTAGTTTGTGAATGTGAGAACGCTGTAGGCTTAGTGGACTGTAGATTTGTTGACCATTTTATAAACTGTTAACTACCTGGTACTTGTAAGTACTTGTAAGACCTACACTGTCCTCCCATACCTATTAACACTGTTATTTGAAAAGATTGTAAAAGCGAATTATTTTTAAAAGAGCAATCTAGGAGTTTCTTGCCGGCTCTTCTCCATAGGAAACGACCTATTAGAACCGTGCACCTAGCTTCTGACGTTTCATAAGTGAAGATGTAGGTTTATGAGAAAAAAAATATTTTGAATTTGAATTTGGTATGTACCATCGAAGAAGTTCATATCTAACTACCGTAAGGACTATTCTTGCTTGCAGCGCTCGGCGGCTATAGCATCGGGCCGGTAACAAATGTGGTCATCGTGTTCAAGGCATTTTGTTTTGAAACTGGTTAGATATGAACTTCTTTAATTTTACACAACAAAAAAACAAACAATTAAAACAAATAAGTAGTCTAAATTGGACATCGCTTTCGATTCTGACAGGAGCATCCATTCAAGAATCATATCATAACAAATCAAATCAAACTTTCATCCGGACTTCGTTTCATACAAAAAAATCTCCATAAAAGGGAAATGAAAAACGCTAACTTGTTGACGGCACAGCAGTAAATAACGATATCTTCATCCCATCAGTATGATTGGTCCCTGAAATACAAAATGGCCGCGATATGGCCGTAGTACGCTATTGAAAATTAATTTTCAATATGGAGAGTGTTTCTGTGTACGTTTGACATTCGTTTAATGGAGAGAGAGGCCATTCGGAGGTTATTTGACTCCTGGGAAGCTTTTAGGCTTTTGGCTTCGCAGTGGGGGGTTACAGGTGCATTTACCTTCTTTTGTGATGATGTTGCAGTGTTGTTTTGGTTGGCAGTCGTCTATTTCCAAAATGGAGTGTATTTGTGTTTGAAATCCTACATTTAAAAAAAACACGTTTATTAAAACTATAGAATACATTCATGATACAAAAAATTACAGAAAAACAATAAAATAAAAATTCAATAACATTACAATTTAAACATTCACTACAATCAATAGAATTAAAAATTCAATAACATTGCAAGCTACTACATTCTAATATTACCCAGTCTCACATTAACTTTTTTTTTTTTTAAATGTGGATATGTGAATATGAATGATGAATTAAAGGCAATCTAAGCCTATTATTGCCCCACTGCTGGGCAAAGGCCTCTTCATATACAGAGAAGGTACTAGCATTGATCACCACGCTTGCTCAAGACGGGTTGGCGATTTCAGACTTATATTAACTATAAGTCCAGGTTTCCTCACGATGTTTTTCTTCACCGATGTCAGTAATATCCAAGATAAACAAAGAAAGTATATATAAATTGAAACAATCATATTGGTACATGTTCGGATTTAATCCCGTAACCTCGTGCACTTAAACACTGGGCCACCACAACACGATTCAAATTCAAAATAATTTATTTCTCATAAACCTACAAGGGCACTTATGAAACGTCAGAAGCTAGGTGCACGGTTCCAATTGGTCGTTTCCTATGGCGAAGAGCCGGCAAGAAACTCCACGGTTACTCTTTTAAAAGTAAATGGTTTTTACAATGTTTCCAAATTACAGTGTTAAAAGCTTCGATCAACGTTGGTATTGTTGATCGAAGGTTAAAAGGTATGAGAGGACAGTGTAGGCCCATCAACATATACTTGTATACTAAATAGATGATAATGTATGAAATAACCCAGGCAATCCACATGAGTGTGACTTTCGAAAGTGTTCAAGATGTTGACGACTTTTCCCTATGCGCTGCTTTGACCTTCACGATATTCCGTGAAAGTCACGTGACAGCCTAGTCAAGTGGCAATCGCTTTCAAAGTTTCGTGTTTCTACTTTCAACTGGATTTACAATTAAGTTTTTCGGTAGCCATGGCTAAGGTTTAGGTCGAGGGGCTCATGGCTAAGTACCCAATAAGAGCCGCATGGGTCGATCCGTGGATTGGTGACCATCTTTACATACCGAGACCCTTTCGTGCCTCGGAAGACACGTTAACCCGTTGGTCCCGTCTGTCATTCCTGGAGTTTTGACAGTCGTACCGGGTCGTCAGAAACCCTTACGTCTGATAATCAGTAAATAGGTTGTGGAGGTCAGATAGGCAGCCGCTCCATGTAAAATACTGGCATTCAGCTGCATCCTTAGTTGTTAGACTGGAAGCCGACCCCAACATAGAAAAAGTCTAGGTACATGATGATGATGTCAGTCCTATACATTTTTGACATTTCTAACATCGTTATCGTTCGTTGAAAGTCACTTTGTCTAGGCCCTCTGTATGTTATAAGACTATCAAATATGTATACAGTGCACTGATAGCCTATTGGTGTGACCGTCAGACTGCCAATTCATATGTAGGTCTCGAGTTCGAACCCACCACCTCTGACTTTTCGGATTGATGTGCGTATTGTCACCACACCCTCACCCTCTCTCACTCAATATTAGGTACTCACACACACGGCACTTTTTCTCAAAATGTATTATTTTTATTATTTCTTTTCTTCAAATATTTGTTAAAATACCTTTGTTATGTATTCGTCTTGGAACAACCTACCCCCTCACTAGGAGTCGGGCGTTGGTAGCTGCGCCACAGTTTTAACTTTTGCAGCTATCATCGTTTAACATTTTTGTCTTGTATGTATTTGTTTCTTGTTCCCAATAAACGATTTTAATTTAAATTTAAATTGTATATATAGGAACTACGTTACTGAGTTGACTAATCGGGACGCCAGCGCCGTCTAGAGGCGCTCGACAGAGTCAACAACATAACGCTCGGACCGGCCGAAGCTAAGCAGACTTCATGGGTGGCGGTCAAGCAGTGAAGACGTTTAAAAACTGTCACGCGTTTCGAATAGTTGTGTCGTGTACCTACAGTGTGTGAAATGCTAGTGTGATTAATGTGATCGTAAATTATAATTTGATCTGAACTGCAAACGGTTTTTCTTTTGCGCAATAACCAACACTACCCACAGTACACCCACAGTAGTTAAAATATGCCTGATAATAACGAAAGAAACATACCCTCCTCAATTATATAATTATCACTTGCTTCAAAAACGGTGAAGGAAAACATCGTGTGGAAACCGGCTTGCCTAAGAAATATTTCTCGACCGCATGTGAAGCTAAGTCAGTCAGCGCCATGGGCGGCTTTAAAACTCTGACACCATCCGGTCGATTCTGTAAAAATATCACCGTGAAACTTAGGTGAAGTGAGCTGTCAGTAGTGTTAATCCCTAGCACCTGCCGGTCGATTTGTGACAGTGACAGCTCACTTCACGCTCACTTCACCTAAGTTTCAGGTTGATATTTTTACAGAATCGACCGGCAGGTTAGTCTCTAACCACACGAAAAGAAGAAGAATTCTATCAAATAATATTTTCTGCCATGCACGACTGCTACAGTTGTGCACCTCTAAATAACCTTGCAAAAAAGAAAAAAAATCTTTGTGACGACAAACTGCAGAATCTACATTGACACACTTACGATTGTTCTACAAATATCTAAGATAGATCATATATACTCGTACATACGGAGACTCGTATATAACGATCATAAATACAATTTTAATCATTTACTTCATACTAACATTAAACTAATCACACTAAAACTTTCGTTACTTAGGGCTGTCAGAGATTAGAATTATACTTGTTACAGAAACGAAGACGGTAGTAGGTACTTTGGCTAAGCTATATTCCTATCACAGTCGTACAACTGTCAAACTACAACTGCAAAATAGGGACGGGAACATGTCTAACTCAAAGCTCGAGCTAAGTAACGTTCATAGATCTCGGCCTTTGGACATAAACAAACGCGATCTTGCCATGGAGGTAGGCAGACACTACAGAACGCCATCTGCTACGATCCGTACATACTCCATTTGCTTCGTTTACGTTCATACATCTGGTCATTCACGCACGCCAGTTGCGAGTACTATGCTCCTGGCCTTACTGAAGAACATCACCACATTAGGTCACTACCTATATGCCCTCCTAGGGCGTCCCCTGGTTGAGCAAATTTTAAATACATTATTTTCCTGAACATCGGGCAAAAATTTGTTTTTCTCGATATGTAAATGAATTTTTTTTCGATTATTACTGTGTGAAGAGATAGCTCTTCACACAAAATAATTCGTATCCTCAGACCAAATAAAAAACCAAGACAGAGCGCTGCAAACAATACAGTGAAGCATTCCAAAACTACACCGCCGCTCTGTGCATACACGCTCACACGCACACATTAACAACCTTTTACAATGACACTACAATCAAACTACACCACACAAATTGCACACATGTTTACGAAACCGGCTTCAATTCACTGTTGACAGCGCTTTCTTGGTTTTTTATTTGGTCTGAGTTCGTATCATGCAATATGCAATTTACATTTTACCTACAGGTGCTTAACCTTTTTGTTCTGCGACTGTATGCACATACATGGCCCTGCATTTTTGATTACACATCTTAATAATACTATAATTTTTGGACTTTAAAAGAGACCATGACTTCTGAGCTCAGCCGGGTATGGCTCCACGCATTTATAATAAAATTCCAGACGCCATAAAATAATTAAATTTTACACAATTTAAGAAAAAAATGAAATTGTTCTTAATTCATAAATGTTATTATACTATTGACGAATACTTAAATGACGAATTAATTTAGAATTACAATTATTAATATTGAGATTAAATCATTTTGATATTTTAATTACCTACTTTGACATGTTTTTTTTATTTTTTTTGACATTTTAATAATACTACATTTAGGTCTAACATAATTGGAGTATTAAATAATAAGCAAATGTTCAATTTATTTTCTAATGAATACCATAATTATGCATGATTTTCAAATATTTTAAGTAAATAATTTGTAATCCTCAGCTAGATTGCACACAATATTTGTACGCCTACTGGCATAACATAGCGCTCTGTTCACCAAACATAAGATCTGTATTTCTTTACCTATGTTAACAAATAAATAAACAAATGACTTTGTTTGGTATTTGGTCAGTCAGTTAGGAAATGCCATTAACATTTTAATTAATTTAATTTCATTACAATATTATAGGAAAAGTAACATTGTGCCTCAACTTTGTAAAGTAAAACCGTTTTTGCCAACCCTAGCATCTGGTATAAAGCTCCGCATACGAATTCACACTAATTTATTTTCTCAAACAAGAGAGACATTAATTACGAAGTAAATCAAGATTTATTTGAATTAAAATAACATTTGTGTCTCATTGGTGTAATGTAGTGTGTGGCTTTGTCCTGATTGGATATAACTCCAAGAGCGAAGCTGTAATGAAATATGACAAATGAACGTCGCGGATGCGTGGCACGCCAAATCACGCAGGTGCATTGTGGGCCCGTTATCACGTTCCACAACCACACCACATCGCAAACGACAAAATATGGCAACCAGTGGTCACGTGTCAGTAGTATTGCTGCAGGTCAGTCGTCTCGAGGGAAGCCAGTACTGGCCAAGCTGGTCTAAATTGGCGATCATTCAGATGTACCTGACCCGTAAGGCCGGTAAACTGGTAGTGTCGCTGCAGCTTCTTGCAGTCGCGAGTAGTTGCGATGTAGTTACATTGTGGCCAGTGTTTGCAGAGAGACAGATCGTTGTGTCCGCGACGTGGCCGGCCTCCAGTGCGTGGTCTTGCTATTGGTTGCTTGTGACTGCGTCGGACCCCATGACCCTAGTATTTCAACGGCTCGAACAAATAACTCCCAATAATTTATATATATACATATACAATTATTATTATGCAAAGTCTGCTAGCGTATATATTTTGTAATTCGTTCTTTTTGAACAAATAAAGTTCAGATTTTCATGTACATTTTTATTGTTACAGGTACGTGCTATGGGTCCTTAAGCAGCCGTGATTCCGTTTTGGAGATATACACAGGTCACACTTCGCTTTGACCACCCACCGCGTCGCTCAACTTACCTAGGACAACAAGTTTCGATAAACGCGGATGCATCCAAGAATTGGAGGGTTACCAAAAATCAGCGATCAACAGGTCACTTTAGAAATAGCCACTGCATTTAATATCTAGTTTATTTACAACTAAGTAGCGACCCGCCTCTGCTTCGCAAGGTTTTTACGATTTGACAAAACATCGAGATTTCTTATTCATTAAGTAAGTTTATAACATGCATAATCAGCCTATAATATTCCCACTACTGGGACACAGGTCTGTCACGAGGTCGGTCGGTCACGAGGGAGTGGGCTGTGATCTACCACGCGCACCCAGTGCGGGTTGGTAGATGCCACATGTCTTCGAATTTTTGGTTCTAGGACATGCCAGTTTCCTCACGATTTTTTCCTTCACCGTTTTGAGAACTGTCGGAGTGCTCTCATTTTGTTACTGCGACCAATTTCGATGTAGCTCTCGCCGGCCGCTGCCGCAGCACCGCTCGCTACGCTCGCTCTGCTCGCGCGTATTTGGTAACAGTTCTAACATAACCTAACCTATTTGGTTGGAGTTAAATTACTAGATCGTGCTCGTATCATAGTTATATTCCTAGTAAGACAGTTATGAACCGCTTTCATATAACTATATTACGGTATATAGCTATATCCCTAGGGATATAACTGTATCACGGCTATAACCATGTTACTGCGGCATATACGTAACACTATTACTTGGAATAGTTCCACGACTATGTTGTTATACAGAATTATCTTTTCATTCAGTTAATCCTGGATTTATTTCTGGTTGTAGATGATGTGTGTGTTGATGATGATCCAAAATATGCAATACGGAGTAAGATACAAGTTTATATCATTACTAGTTGTCATTATCATTACCATTATCGTTTAGACAATTTATTCCGAAAGGTTATTGTGTAATTACTTATCTGGTCGACCGAGCTCTGCTCTGGTGTAAATAGAAAATGCTCATTTAATAGTACAGGATAGTTCATACTAATTCCATGCTGCCATGATAGTATTTACTTACTAATTCCATGCTGCCATGATAGTATTTACTTACTAATTCCATGCTGCCATGTCATTATTCTAAGGTAGCCATATTGTTCCAAACTTTGGGCGACCGAGCTTAGCTCGGGTAAAAAGACGGAGAAAACGAATTTTCCCAGATATGAGACCTAGCTAGATCGATTTTTCGTCCCCATAAACCTCTATATTGCAACTTTCATCGAAATCGTTAGAGCCGTTTTCGAGAACGTGATTACAAATAAATATACAAATATTGCTCATTTAATAATATTGGATATGTAAGTCTTAATATTTTGTCAAGTCGTCAAAACCGTGCAAAGCGGGATCGGGTCGCTAGATTTTATATCATTCGTACGTTTTCGTTCGTTTCGCCGATACGAAACATGAAGCTGGTCGTTTCGCCTATACGAAACATGAATCTGGTCGTTTCGCCGATACGAAACATGAAGCTGGTCATTTTACCGATACGAAACATGAAGCTGGTTTTTAATATAAAACTACCTACCGCTTTAAAGATTATAATGAAAGTCGATTCCATCTCGAACTTACGCCAACTAATTAGCAGTGATTTTCTTTTCTTACTTATCTTTCTTTTTAATCCTGCAAGTCGCTCCGACTTTAGCTTTCAATATTATTTCAGAGAAAGAATATTAATTTTACTACAAGTACTACAAATTTGTCACAACCAGTGGTTATTGGATTAGCGATCACTGTAGTTATTTGTTTATAAAGCGATCTTGCTTTATCTTGCATCAGTATCTACTGATACCTATACTTTTTATCCGTTTCTATGTTCGTCTGTATGTTTTTCTTATGTATGTTCATCGATTTTACCGTGATTACTGGGCTGATTTATTATGTGATTCCTTTTTTCATTTGGTAGATGAAGCCCACGCAGTGGTCCCATATAATTTTATTGACACATTGCATTTGCAGCTTAAATTCAGTTGCCTGTACATTGCCAGGGGCCACGGTATCCATTTCGTCGGACTTTCCCGCGACCGCGACCCCGGCAGGAAATGGTTAACCCTGTTTTTACAAGCCACGGCGCTGTCCTGAACGATATTTTACGGTAAAAAGTTAGTAGGATCACACGTCAACATCAACAAGTAAATGCAGTATGAAACTGCCATGTGATTCGAAAGCATTGTTATATACGTTACAGACCCCTATATTCAAAATTCATTTATATACGTTACACGTCCATATTCGGGTCACAGAAATACATTATGTGTCAACCGAATCGGTCCATTTGATTCGGAGCAAATTGGCTGTGACAGACGGACACACACACCCAGACACACGAGAGATCCTATAAAGGTTTCGTTTTTTCCATTTGAGGTACGGAACCCCTAAAAACGTTCAAAATCTAGTCGAAATCTCATCTTAGTGACAAACAATGTAAAAAATTTGTCAAAAATGTTAGAAGAATTAGAGGTATTTTTGACGGATTGAGGCTGAGATTAGAATGCAAGTGTTATTAAAAATGCGGGAAATTAAATTAAATGAATCTCTGCCCACGACCAGAAACAGGGTGGCCTATTTTTTTTACCAAATGCATTATGATTTACGTAAGCAAAGTTTAAATATAACAAAAGCATTCCGTGCATAATAGTTGTAACAATTCTAATTGACTTTGACAAAACGTTGGCAGACTTCTGATTAATGGCGACTGCGGCAAAATAGTAAGAATTGTTGCTTTATTTCACAGTTTCAAAGTATTTCAGACATAAACAAATGGGATAGGGACTCGTGAAAATAAAGATGTATGTTTTTGAACTTTCAAATATATATTTTCGTAGTGCAATTATGTAAGAAAATAATTTATTAACCGAGAAGAATTTAGAGGAAAGAGTCGATAAGGCCATTGCCCTGAACAAGGATTAAATGATAGTTAAAAATATAAATTAAATCAGCTGAAAGCATAACCTCCTGCTTTTTTTTAAGTTGGCTTAAAATGAAAGCATTGGTTCATTGCGTGATAATCCAGTGGCACTGGATTATCGCTATCAGGAGGTACCAACTTCATATTTTCTTAATCTGAAACCCAACCCTATGTGCATCAGGGCGGACAGCACTAGCAATCGGCACGCACAGGTCGATAGACGATACTAATATTCGGGAGTGCGCGGGAGAGCAACGTGTCGTTCCTTTTATAAAGAATATAATTATTATATTCATATTTTAATTTCAAGACCTAACAGAATTCAGAAGAGCGATCTACCAACACCTAATAGTGTTAAAGGCCATATTATTATGACACAGAAAGAAAGAAAAGAAAGAAAATACGTTTATTTGCGGTACACATGACGCAAAGAAAGAACAAAACACGAAAATAAACAATTTAGGGGTAAATATGCGTTGTGTTCCACGCGCGCCTCAAAGAGATGTCAGCACCAACTGACGGGGTCCGGAAGCGCCAATGCCTGCCGGGGTCGCGGGTTTGTCTGAAAGGGATATCGCGACCTCGGCACACAGGCAACGGAAGGAACACGGGTGGGTTTTAGTCAGTAAAAGTCTGACACGCCCTCCCGCTCCACCCAGAGCGGGAGAAGTTATTTGATAATTTCCCATCCTCAAAAAAAAAAAAAAAAGGGGTAAATATGCGTCACATCCACGCAAAACGGCCATCGCTCAGCATAATGCTGCGATCCTATGCGAGACAGAGCCCCAAAGTTGGTTTTCAGCGACAGCCGGCGTTGACGTGATGACGTCAACCGGTGCATCAATCTATCAGTGTTATAGCAAAAAACATTCGGATTCTACCTGTTTTTACGCCACGACGTCTGCCACCCTCAATCTACCTATACATACATAGAACAAATATTATAAAGAGGTAAAACCTGTGAATTTTTATGTCCCGGTAATCTCCGGAACTACTGATTCGATTCCGAAAATTCTTTCACTAATAGGAAATTTACTGATAGGATATATTTTATGTTATGACAAGAAACTTCACGCGGGGATTTAGTTTAACTAAAAAGAAGAAATTTCACGCGGATGAAGTCGCAGAGCAATTTAAGTCAATTTAAAAGCACACTTCTGAACTAGTCCGAATGAATCCTTTTACAACAAAAACCGATAAAAATACTTTCTTCATATTCACACCAATAACACCACTGCCCTCAAACTCGAACAAAAACAGACAAAACTACATCAAACGCTACCCACAATAATGGGGAGAAATAACTTTTTCCTTCAACATAATATAACAAATAAAATGTTATGTTATAACTTTTTCTGCGGTGAACTCAATTGGGTGTGAAAGAGTACGCCTTTGAACTCTTTCTTGACTATGCATATAGACCTTGTACTTACAAGTCTTTTTATTTCTTTCTGCTAGAGGAAATATCTGTTTCATAAAAATAGACGAAAAGGAAATGCAAATATTGTACGGGTTTCCTTAGCGATGTGAAATTGGTTGTAAGAGGGTCATAGTATTCGGACTTTTTGGCTGTTGTGGAGAAGGTAGCTGAGTACGATTGGAGAAACAAAAATAAAAGTTTATTCTGCACAAGTAAGACGCACGTTTTCGCAGACTAAATAAAAAACCAAGACATAAAGCTGTCAACAGTGACGTGAAGCCGGTTTCGTATGTGTGGCGAATGTTAGAAGTATCAGGATATTCTTTTAAGATTCTATCAAAAAACTGAACAAAAATAATAGTGGAATAAGAAATGAATACTGAAAAAGATGTTTTTTGACAGATTGAGATAGAGATTAAAATTCTTTCCTACATTGAAAAAAAAAATTACATTGATTTTCGCTGAGATGTAATCGGGACCAGATTTTGACCGTTTTAGTAACGGGAATTAACCATTCAGAAATTGTCACTTGTCATACCTACAGGAAAATTCATGGTTTATGAAGTTTTTCTTCCTCTTAAAGCAAAGGTGTCCAACATAAACAATAACATATAAAAAGTCAAGCTAGGGTTTTGACCCACATCCTGGTACTTAAGGCGAAGCAGATGAACAAGCTAGAAAAAACAAGATTACGACGCCAATAACGAGGTCGTAGGTTCGAATTCAGACAGGCGCTTCACTTTGTGTAAATTATTTCATCACCACTGCTCTCAAAACGATGAAGAAAAACATCGTGAGGAAACCGGCATGTCCTAGAACCAAACATTCGAAGACATATGACATCCACCAACACGCACTGGGCCCTCGTGGTGGATTACGGCCCACTCCCTCACTGAGACAAGGCCCATCCCAGCAGTGGGAACATTAATAGGCTGATTATTGGAACGAAGTTCCTTATCGCGCGTTGTGAAAGGGGGCTAGACGGAAAAAATTCTCACGAAAAGTTGTAACGACACTTTTTGCTAAAGTAAGCTATTGTAAGCTGTGCGGCGTTCGCATGTTTCTCTGTCTGTCTCTCTCTCTCTTCGAACTTCCGGGTGTCCCTTGACACCTCTCAAATTTTTATAATATTATTAATATAGATTAACAAAACCCTCCAAGCAAAAACAACACAATTCCTACCTACCAAACAAATCAGCATCAAAACAGTCTAGAAACTCCTTGACACGGATCTTCCGACCTAATTCCCATAAATGTTAGTAATATGGAGTACATTTGAACACGCGTACCGTGTGCAATCAGCCGGATGTCCGGTTTCACCGCCGTACGGGATATCATTGGGATTCCTATGTCTGGGGAAAGTTTGCAGGAACATTTGTAGATTGTAATATTAAATAGGAAATGAGGTGTGGCTTTAAAGGGGGATTTTATCAGGTAGTATGGAACGCTGACGTTAATAGGTAGGAACTGGATCTACTTCTTTAACGCTTTGAGGGCCTTGTGGTTAAGTATTAACAGCTGCAGGGGTCGATCGACCAGGTTAAGCTAAGCTTTCCGCTGCTCCCCTGCGTGCCTCGGAAAAGCACACTAAGCCGTTGGTCCCGAATGTCATTCGTGGATCTTTGACAGTTGTTAGGGGTAGTCAGAAGCCCGAAAGTCTGACAACCAGTCTTACCAAAGTGTATTTAAATGTTACGCAGTAACTGGGTTTTGAAGGTCAGATAGGCAGTCGCTCCATGTAAATTTATATACCATTATATTGCTAGAAGTTACATCCAGTTATATAGATTGGAGGTCGAATTCAATATAGTTAGGAAAAGAATATGATGAAGACGGGACGCTGACAGAACTGATCTATGTGGCGATGCTTAGGGAAGGCTTATGTCCAGCAGTGGACGTCGTTCAGCTGCAGTGATGATGATGCGATGCTGGGAAATATATAATACTGTATTTTACTGTATATCTAAGTACATGTCTTATAGTTAATTGACTCAGGCGTGATTTTGCGGAAGTCCATTATAACACGTTGACTGTCCAAGCAAAATTTACTACGTACCACGAGACGTCCGGATTATTTTCCAAATTTTTTGTGATATATTTTTGGGTACATCATTATCATTCTCAGCAACTTGTCAAAATAATAAAACAATATATTATAGTCTTAGGTATAATATTTATTATTATCGCATCATTTCAGATTATAGAGATCTAAATTGATGTAAAAATAAAAGGCACAACGTGAAATTAAGGCAATGTTTGAAAGAGGAATATAAGACCCTTAGAAATGAGAACAAAATCAATTACTTTACACAAAATAAAGGAAAATTACAAGACCTTTAATAAAACCTTAACAAAATCTATAAAGACACTGTAATTTAATGAAACCCAAGGAGTCCCAAACACATTATAATGAAATAAAAAACTATTCATCAAAATGCCATTTGGAGACCTAAAATACTTTGCATAACGAGGGCGGATTAAGCTTTGAAACCCTTCGGTGGACATAAGGGGTAAGGGTTACCCGGGCATAAAATATTTCAGCAAAAATTGGAATCCCTCTGGATTTAATTTAGTTATAAAAATAGATTTGGGATAATGGGTCTATTATTATTAATTACCTAATTATTTTGTTGGAACGGTTTCAGACGGACTTATGTTAGTACATGAATATCTGCACTTTAGAGATGTTAACTAAAAAAAATATTTGTCCGTCAGGTAGATTATGAAAAAATAATTAGAAACGTATTTTTTATTTTTTACGTAACATAAAGATTACAGCGATACATTGAGTTAAAATGTGGCATGACGTCACGCCTATGTAGATTTTATACTGAGCTGTGACGTAGCGAGCCCCCGCTCCCCAACTTTAATGCGTTTTATCTAAGCCATTTTTTTTTGTCAAAACATTGGGCAAGCATCATCCTTATTGAGTAACACTTCAATCACAATCCGCCAGATTTTAAAACAAATAAATAATCCATTGTTTCATACAAGTATATAGGTTGGATTTTTGAGATGGGGCAGTAAGGACAACTACCTTAACCGTTGCAGCTACAATAAAACGGTCTAAGGAAACTATCTATAACTTTTTAAGACATTTTGATCTGCATTCTCAGATTTTGAAAAAAAAAATAACACCAAGAAAAAGGGCAGTTTTCACAAAAAAAAAAATTATGCCAATCGATCCTGTTTTGTATAAGGATGAAAAAACTCTACAAGACCAACTAGGTTCGAGAAATAGAAAAGTCAGAAATCGTAAATAACTTTTCCCTTACATTTCGTAGGAAATTAGACTCTAACCTACTTTTTACGGTGGATAGACAGACTGGCCGAAAATAAACAAAAAAAAAAATTATTTCAAATTTCGAACGAATACGCGTTATAATTTTTTTTTATTTCTTTGAAAAAATTATTTTGATAGTTCCTTTTGGGAAAACAAAATCAGACAAAGGTTTTTTGCGATTTCTGACTATTGTAGCGGACAGTCTTTTTTAAACTTTCGAATAAAAGTATGAACGTTAAAAAAAACGGTCTAGGGGACTGCTCCTTAGACCGTTTTAGTTTAACTAGAACGGTAAAGGTACTGCCCCATCTCAAAAATCTACCCTGTATTGTATGTTTGAAAAATTCGTCTGCTCAACAACGTCAAGCACGCATTTATGTTATTGAATTATCAAAATTTATTTATCTTTCGTTGCTTCATTTTTATTCATTCTTCTTTTTACCTATTGTGGTAACGTAGTTTTTTTTAGGTACGAGTACATCGTCTTCACATATAATTATGTAACTAATGTACCTACATATAAAAAACATTGTAACACTTTTTAAAAGAGTAACGGTGGAGTTTCTTGCCCATTCTTCTCCATACGAAAACTACCTTTTGGAAGGGGCGACTAGAATCAATTAAATTTTTTGTAAACTTTGACGTTCAAAAGTGCCTTACATGAATATTTGTAATAAATGATTTGACTTTGAAAACTAACGTTATTGTATGCGTGTTACGTAATTACTCCGCAGATTAATTAAAGGTTCCTAAATTGTCTATATCTTGACTTTTTAACGAAACTTAGTTCTGACTGATAAAGGACAATATTCAACGGCGAATTTCAATCAATCTGATGCCTAGCCTTTTCTCAACTGTGTTAGAGTCAAACTCAAACTCAAAGCATTTATTTCAAATAAACCAATTACAGGCACTTTTGAATTGTCAAGGGGTCGGTCAGTCAGAAAGATGAAGCTAGTTGCTCATTCCAAAGCGTAGTAGGTTCCTATGGAGAAGAACGGGCAAGAAACTCCACGGACACTCTTTTAAATCAAGTCGGGTTCCAATCTAACTGGATGCAGCTGAATACCAGTATTTTACATGAAGCGACTGCCTATCTGACATCCACAACCCAGTAACTGGGTAATACGATACCCCTTAGTAAGACTGGTTGTCAGACTTTCGGGCTTCTGACGACCCGTAACGACTGTCAAAGATCCACGAATGATAGTCGGGACCAACGGCTTAGTGTGCTTTCCGATGCACGGAGGGGAGCAGCAGAAAGCGTAGTTTAACCTGGTCGATCGACCCCTGCAGCTGTTATTACTTAACCACAAGGCAAAAGTGATAGTTGCTTGGACGTGACCAGGAACAGCTGATGTTTGATATTTTCGGAATTATCGACGCGTCGAATCTGTTGCGAAAAACGCCATGAAAAAAAACTCAAAGTGTTCGAGAATCCATTAGGAGTTTTCAAATTGCCAGAGAAAAAAACATTAACGATTCGGATCCAACTACAAAATGGTCTTGTAAAACTGTTACCTTAAGAAACCATTAACTTTTTCCTACATTTAGTATTGACTTAAAGATCGTATTAAGAATACATTTCCTTTCAAATCGCTACAATCCTGCTACCGTCTTGTGTTAATGACATTCTTCGTTATAGAAAATTAAACCTTTACCAGGCGTCTTAGAGTATAAAATCCTTTGGGTTGTGTAAAGACATTAAGTTGCTAAGTACGTATTGATTTTATCTTTGGTAATAGAAAGTCGCCAGGCGCTGTTATCTCTGATTATCCTGATTTCCCGTGGGCTCCTTAATATTTTCTACGTGATTTGTTGTGACAATGTTGTTCTTTTTCACGTGATAGCAGAAGTATTGTATGTTAACCGTTAACCTTTTTTGTTAACCGTTTTTTCGGCTTCCTATTCGCAATAATGCTTCTAAAAATTCAACTATCTACCTATTATAGCTCCTACATACTATGCCGGCGGCATGGCCAAGCCGCGGGGCGCCCGGCCCTGCCGCACAAAGCCGCACAAAGGATCGCAAAGGAAAAGAAGGCGCAAAAGCCGGTATACGTGCCGCACGTTAAAAGCGGGCGGCCATGCCGCCGGCATTGTGTGTAGGAGCCATTGCGGGTCATGAGATACAGCTCGCTGGTTGACAGATGGAAAGGGATAGGACGGTGGAGGCGTAGTAATAGGGTTCCGTTTGGAAACCTTCGAGTACTGTACCCTGAAAACAAAGTACCGTACCAACCATGCCAAGTAGCCTACGCTCTTAGTTCCATTCTAAGATACTTCTGGATCATTGAACCTGGAATAGGGTACCGATTATGTACACTATTCCAGTTTCAAATACAATTCTATTTTAGTTTAGTTTCTGTCCGGGGCCTGTCATTAGGAAAAATGGCTGGTCATCAAGGACGATAAAATGAAAGTAGGTAGACAGACATCGATTTGTTTGTGAGACATTCACCCTACAACAATCGGATTGGGACATGACCTATTAGATTATTCAAAGTTTTGTAGATGACGTGGCTTGTCTTATTTATGGAAATCAAATGAGTCCATTTTCATTTTTTGTCATTCATTTCAAATCTTCTTTCTGAAAAGCGACTATTGACGATTGACTTGTTGCGAACCAAGACCCGACGTGTTGACACGTCAAGCGTCGAGAGCAGAGAGACGCTTGACGTGTCAACACGTCGGGTCGGGTTCGCAACAAGTCAATCGTCATCCTGAGGATGCCTCGTTGAGAGGTGAAACACGTGTCGATTTCTTACAGGGTTCTTTATGACTCTTTAAGAACAGTTAAGCGGATTAGGTTACTAAATATACGTCGTCTGTTGTATTTTATAATGGATTTCCGCAAAGTCACGCGTGAGTCAATTAACTACGAAGCTAATCTTGTAAATGTACTAAATAAATAAATAAAAAAAATCGGCTAAAAGCCGCTGTAATAGTTTATTTTTAACGATATGCAGACAGAACGAACCAGAAGCTAGGAATTTCTATACCTGTCGTGCTATTCTTCAAACATCTCACCGTGATAAGTTGGGTGAAGTGAGCTTGATGTGAGCTGTCATTGCACTTAAAGCTAGGGATTGACACTATGGACAGCTCACTTATAAATTTTATAAAGCGTTAAGCGTTATACCAGTGGATCATATTCTTTTAGGCTTTATAAAACTTGCGTTTAGGCACGTTTAGGTCCTGTAGCCCTTAAGTGTTATTTGTAAATTGAGTCTTGCCCGCACAATGGCTAATTTTAACGCAATACACACATATTTTGTTTCAGATGATGTCATTGTCGAAAATATTCAACTTTCTCTAGAAAATATGTATTTTATGTTTATTTAACACATCTAAAGATACACAGACTCAGCTGTAGGAACCCAACAGCAGCACAGTGAGCACGGGTAAAGAATAATGAACCCAACAGCAGCACAGTGAGCACAGGTAAAGGATAATGAATTCTAGCGGCTGCGGACGATTGACTGACTAGCGCTCATTACTTATGTAGTTGCAGCCCTTCGCTTTACATACACCACAGTTTAACTAACTGCTACATCGACGGAGTGAGAAGTATTCAGCGTTATAAATTTTATGTATTTCAAGAATTAGTTTTTGATGCATGAATTATAGTTAAACAAGATGCTTCGTCTTTCAAAAGTTACAACATATAATATTTCGTTCTCATAACATAACATCACGCCTGTTTTCGGATGAAGGGATAAGCAGAGGTACACCTATACTGCCCTGCTAAGCCGCGAAAGGCGCTATCTCAATCGGAGTAAGTTTTGAGAAATTAAGTTTTTGTTAATTGTAATTTAAGGAAACTTATGTATAAAAAACTTCTGAGTAGTTTTTTAAAATGTTTTAAGTTAGATAGCGGTATTTGGCTATACCATTAGATGCGAAATTGTTATAGCTATTGAATGGTATAAAAAAAACTAAAAGGGCGTATCTCTGAGATAGCGCCTTTTGGCTTAGCAGGGCAGTATAGCAGTTTCAAATTCTTTCTCATCTAACTCGACATTATAAAGTGAAAAGATTTGATATTTTGTGTTTGTTTGTTTGTAATGGATGAATGCAGGAGCTCGTGGCAAAGTAATAACAATTGAATGGATCGAACCATCAGGTTAAGCTACGCTTGCCAGGGTTGGTCTGTGGATGCGTGACCATCTTTACATACTGAGATTCCTCCGTGCCTCGGAAAGCACGTTAAGCCGTTGGTTTCGGCTGTCATTCGTGGATCTTTGAGAGTCGTTACGGGTCGTCAGAAGTCCGAAAGTCTGACAGCCAGTCTTACTAAGGAGTATCGTAATACCCAATTACTGGTTTGTGGTCAGATAGGCAGTCGCTCCATGTAAAATACTGGTATTCAGCTGCATCCGGTTAGACTGGAAGCCTACCCCAACATAGTTGGGAAAAGGCTAGGCAGATTGATTGTTTGTTTGTAATGGATCAAAAAACACTACAACGATTTAAAAAATTCTTTCACTTTTAAAAACCTACATTAATCAGCGACACTGGACTATTATAATATATTTTTTAAATTGGGGTCTTTTATGACAAATCTTAAATATAATATACATCTAACACTAAAATAATTATAAATTATGTACAAATAAACAGAGGAAAATAATTAAATATAGGAAGAGGTCATTGGGCATAAAAAAATATGTCCGCATCGCTGTCAGTGGAAAAAGTGCCCAAAAGGCTGGCAGCGTTGCCACGTTGGGTGGCAATGCTGATTCTTTGACCTAAAAACCGACCAGTTCTCTGGTCACGTGAAGAGTCGGCCAACCGCTTAGGCATGTCCCGAAATACGACACAGGTTTTTTTTTTCAATAGGGAAACGATATAAATACATTACTGAGAAAAAAAAAATGGGGTTCCTACGAAAATTGAAATAGGTAATGTAACCCAAAGTACCAAAAATTTGCTTATAAAATTCATTATTTGCCGTGCACTACGAAAACTATTGCTGATACATAAAATAATGTACTACATGTTTATAGTACTTATCATTGCTCACAAAAAAGTTCGGGTGGCTTTATGTCTAACTGTTATTAACGATAACAGTTAGACATAAAGCCACCCGAACTTTTTTTGCAGTCACAATAACCGTTATTTTGTTCATATTAGTCAATCAAAACGCGAGTAGAATCGAAAGAAATATCCGTATCATGATATTATTCCATATTCATGTAAATAGTTAATTCAAATTCAAAATCTTTATTGTAAACTACGTGTACAGAATTTTGAAGATGTTAACAATAGGTAGGTTCTTAGAACTTAGTTACCCGTTAAGGCATTGCAATTTAAATGGTTATAACTAAAAAAATAAAAAAACACCTATATATACTCAATATTACAGTTACACAGTTTACATTATATTATATTTATTATCATTATTCATACATTTTATATTATATCATACTATTCTTATAATTTATATCACATTATAATTAAGCATCGAAATCATTTTAATATTAGATAATTATTTTTCTTCAAGAAATTCTCTGACAGGATATGCCCTTTTTAATCAGTAAGTATTATATTTTAGCTTTCTTTTAAAAATACCAATTGGATGGAGGTTCTTACTGTCTATGGGGGTAACTTATTACATATTTTTATGCTCATACAAAAAAGAATATTGCTTTATACTGCAGTGTAGGAAGGTTTATTGCGTTAATTTACACACAGGATTCACTACTTTTGATTCCGCTAGTAGGTACGTCCCCGTGGAATATTTTCCGACATCTAACATCACAAAAGCTAGTCAGCAATAATTCTTTAAAAACATTCATCACATCAATGCGACCTAAGTAAACAAAGGAAAAGCTGCCCTTTCTTTCACAAAACATAAAAAATCTGTCGAAATGAATTCGGAAATGTATTTATTTCGCAATTTTGCTGGGGTGGAAGGGTTGCTGAATATTTTTACCAGTCTATTTCCTGTTCAAGCGCCCTTTGGACTGGCTGATGAAGTTACAAACAAGTTAGGGGCTGTTTTAGAAAGGTTACAAAATATTTTTAGCATCTTTACTTTGATGACAGAGGGATGGGCAGCTATACATTTACAGTGTATTGATTTAAGTAACATAAACTCAAACTCAAACCATTTATTTCAATTAAACGAATAACAGGCACTTTTGAATTTTCAAAGAGTCGGTCAGTTAGTCAGGAAGTTGAAGCTAGTTGCCCATTTCAAAACGTAGATCTCTATGTAGAAGAACGGACGGACTGAATTCCAAGGACACACTTTTAAATCAAGATAAGTTTTATAAAATCATGGCACATTAGTTTTTGTTAAGCCTGGCAGATAAGAGATTACTACCCAGCTCAACCATTTGGTAGGGAACCGAACGATCCGACATGGCGAGTGTGTTGGATCATTCGGTTCCCTACCAAATGGTTGAACTATCAGCGGAGCATGACATACTCTCAACTGTCATGCTCTTTTAAAGTCAATATACATCATACATGACATAATACACGGCTCCATGGTACGCATATTTACAAAATTGAAAAGTAATTGATATTGCGTTCGAGAAGAACATCTACACTATATTAATAACTAGCTGAGCCCCGCGGTTTCACCCGCGTAAGTCTCGATCCCGATCCCGAATAAGTCTCGATACCGAATATCGGGATAAAAAATATCCTTTGTCCTAATCCAGCTATCTAATTACGCAACACATTTTCGTTGACGATTCCGACTAATGTGTTTCAATTTGACAGGTCAACAACATTCATTGTGATATTTACGTTGTTGAGCAGATTTTTTTTTTCGATCGTACGAAGCAATGGATTAGCAATCTGTTTCAAAACGATTCAGATTCTGATTGATCGTGTATTGCGTAATTAGGGTACAGGTCCTTTTGTTCTATCAGCAATAGTTTCCGCAGCGCATGCGACGAAAGATGTTTTAAGGCATTTTTTTTACACCTTGGGTTAAGGAAAGATTAGGGATTCTTACTAAAACTTTAGTAACGTAACTAAAGTTTTAGTAAGAATCCCTAATCTTTTCTAGCAATAAATATAGCGTACGTTACTCAAAGTGAATGTAGCTTTCTAATGGAGAAAGAATTTTTGAAATCGGCGCAGTAGTTTTTGAGTTTATTTATTACAAACATACACACACACAAAAATACAAATCTTTCCTCTTTATAATATTAGCGTAGAAAATCAAAACTAATCAAAAATAACAACAAAAAAATAAAAAAACTATACTAATATTATAAAGAAGTTAATTTAATTGTTTGTGTGTTTGTTTTAAGTTTGTATGTAATCTCCGAAACTACCAGTCGGATTTGAAAAACTCTTTTTTCATTGGATAACCCAATTCGTGAGGAAGGTAATAGGGTCGCGGGCAGAAGCTAGTACTATATAAAGAGGTATGTGACTAATGGCTACAGTATTGCCAAAAATCATATGATTTTTTTTTTTTAAACAAGAAAATACACGTTGATAAAGTCGCGGACAGAAGCTCGTAAACAAAGAAGGGAATTCGAATGAAAAACTAATGAAAATATCACAAAAACTGATTTCCATGTCTTTCTTGATTAGCTCAGTTTGTTTTAGAGAGTTTTATTTTATTGTGAGCACGTGGCATCAAGATATAAGAGCTATTTAAATTCTTGTTTCCAATTGATGTTATTTCCACTTGAACAAACATCAACTTTATGAAAGTGTAAATAAAGTTGATTTTAGACTGACTAGTACTGTTGAAAAAGTCATAAAAAATATGAAATTGCAGCGCAAACTGAACCTTATTTCTAGGCATTACAGTTGTTTTTTCTAAAACTCGTGTTTGTTTACATGTTTGGCAAATAAATTGCGAACGTAGATTAGGTACTGTGCGTTCATTATAACTTGTCCCGGCACGCGATTGGTGGTACTGTTCTGTCAGTCGCCATTTTTAACTCTATTTTCAAACTCAAAATCAAAGCATTTATTTTAATTAAACCATTTACAGGCACTTTTGAACTGTCAAAGAGTTTGTCAGTTAGTCAGAGAGTTGAAGCTAGTTGCCCATTCCAAAACTAGATCTCTATGGAGAAGAACGGGCAAGAAACTCCAAGGACACTCTTTTATGATTGAAACTAAGCCTGACAAGCAATGGCAAGGGACAAGTTACAGTGAACGGTCTGTAATTTAAAACATTACTCAAAACGAAAATGGTTAAATTATACAGAAAATATGATAAACTCCAGACAACTCTTTTCTATAATTTCCAAACCAGAATTTAAATTACTTGTTTAACTTTGAAATTGAATGCACCTTGAGGTGTGGATCAGAATTCAAATATGTTATGAATATGTTGATATAGAAACATACATAACATCACCCCTGTTTTCCTGGAAGGGTTACGCAGAGGTGTCCCTATAGTACACCCACATTTCGCCAGTTATGTTTAAGTCCCATGTAATAGGGGGCGAGCCTATTGCCATCAACCGGGCAGAGATCCGGGAGCAGTGGTAACGGTCCCGACTTACGAGTTGGAGGTCGTGGGCTGGAACCCAAGCAGGAGCTTTAACCTAATACCAGCCTGTTACTGTCCCACTGCAGGGCAAAGGCATCTTCTCATACAGAGAAGGCACGAGCATTGATCACCACGCTTGCTCAAGACGGGTTGGTGATTTTAGACTTATATTAACTATATTTCAGACAGCATTATGTTGATTTGATTTCAGCTTTACTTTGTGTAAATAATTTCATCACCACTGCTCTCGAAATGGTGACGGAAAACATCGTGAGGAAACCGGCATGTCTTAGAACAAAAATTCGAAAATATTTACATCTACCGACCCGCACTGGGCCGGCGGCGTGGTGAATACCGCCTGTTCCCTCTCACAGAGAGGATGCCTGTGTCCCAGCAGTGGGAACATTATAGGCTGATTATGGACACATCTAGACTATCAGTATCCAGTTGATATTTTCACCCGAAATGTTGAAAGGTCAATAAGGTCATTCAACTATTAGTCAATAAAAGTTGAGTCGTTTATCGGCGGTTGAGAGGTCGTGAGTTCAAATCTGGCTTGATTAAATTGTTAGTCTTTTGTTTGTGAGGGGTAATTTAGATTTGTGTGGAGACATAAAATTGTGTGTTTATTATCTGATTTATTTAATGACTATATGTGTACTCTACTGAACTTCTATTAATTTAGTTAAAATAACACGCGAACTTTGTAAATAAGAGTGTAGAGTGAATATATTAGCTGCCACGGCTTATTACGATTTATTGAAATTTTTGAATTGTCTTGTTTAAATCTTTTTATTACGGACGCTTTTAACGTGCGGTTCTTATACATCGTTCTCATATATGTATAATTTAAACATGAATAATGTTACCAATATTTTGATTTAAAAGAGTGTCCATGGAGTTTCTTGCCCATTCTTCTCCATAGGAACCTACTATGCTTTGGAATGGGGAACTAGCTTCATCTTTGTGACTGACCGACCCCTCGACAATTCAAAAGTGTCTGTAATTGGTTTAAGCATAATCAGCCTATAATGTTCCCACTGCTGGGACACAGGCCTCCTCTCTGTGAGAGGGAGTGTGCTGTAATCTACCATGCGGGCCCAGTGCGGGTTGGTAGATGGCACATGTTACATTAAAATTACTGGTTCTAAGATACTTTGGTTTCCTCACAGTGTTTTCCTTCACCGTTTTGAGAGTAGTGGTGATGAAATTATTTACACAAAGTAAAGTACCTGCCTGGATTCGAACCGCCGTTACCACTGCACCACCACTGCTCTTCGTCTCCTGGTCTGGCCTGGTCGCGTTTAAGTTTATAAGAAATTATTTACGCAATTCTGTCTGTATAATTGTTCGTTACCAATTGTTGCATTATGAACAGAACAACGCAGTCAGCACGAATGGCTTCTGCTGCACGTGTAAAAGGTTTGATTCTTACACAAAACAAATATTTGTACCTTTAATTAAAACATAGTAGGTAGTTCCGGATCTAAAACTACGGTTTTCTAGAAGAGCGCTGACAGCCACATCACAGCCGCAGTCATGAATATGAAGGCACCGGGGTTTTACTTTGCGCTGTCAAAAAACGCTCTCTAGGAAAATATACCAACTTACGCTCATAAACAACGTTTCAGTGACGTCATTCGCCGGTAAATTGCGGTCACTGTGTGGCGGCCATCGCTCTTCTAGTAAGTGCTCATGAGCGGCACCCGTCAACGGCAGAGACAACTTCAGGCGTCGCCGACACGCGTCAAAGGCCGCCGTCGACGATTGTCGATAACGTGCCGCTCGTGTATTTGTGTACGGTGCTCACAGTGGACATCGACCGAAAATACGAGTACGATGTCGTTCGTCTGTTGTTTACACATTTACCCGATTTTATTTGATTGTACGTCGTTGTCGATCGATAAAAATCAGGCAAATCTGTACGCACCTTATGCGGCACTTAAACATAATTGGAGAAATTTGGTTTTACAATATATGAATAGGTATATACAGAAGGTTCACTCTGCAAAATCATTTAATTAAAAAGCGACTCTTGCAACGACACAATAAAGTGCAATTCAGGTCGCATAGCCATATTTAATTACTTACCTTTTTCTATCGCGTAACTCATAGATCTTCTCTTCTTCTTCGACTACGTTACACTCACTGAATTGGCCCGACAAGACGGGCCCGCCGCGCACTTGTAGCTTCATACCTAAAATGTGGAATGTGGTTTTACTAAACACCTCCACCAAACCCTAAAATTCTAACATCATCCTGTATTCTCAATACTTACAGGGTGATGTAATGTTACCTTTGCCTTAACGAAAATCCTAGTCAGAAAATTTCCAACTCAATTTCTAAAAGTTTCGTAACAAACAACTAACTACATCTCGCATATAGTTAAAATTAGTTAACGTAACGACATTTGCTAATTAGGTGCCGAGAGGTGACATTCTTGAGTAATGCTCGTGTTTTTTCCAGAGAGTTTGTTTTAAAGAAAAATGTCTAATAAAGATCAAAGGAAGCTGCGGAAGTAGCGACTTAAGGAAAAGTGGCGACGAGAGGGATTATTCTAGAATTAAATGGAAAGTTCTGGAAATTTACAGCTATGTTCGAAGTTTTTAGTTTTCAACAAGAATCATGTTCTGATTCCTGATAAGTTTTTATATTATTGTTACATGGTAGGTACTCAATCTTTTCCTGGACTAATTTTTTCTTGATTAGGTATACCCACCCCATAAAAAGTAACAAAGAACTTTATTTGCCAATTAAGGTACATTAAGAACTTTATTTGCCAATAAAGGTACATTAAGAACTTTATTTGCCAATCATTTTTTCTTAATTTTATTGCATAAAATTCAAAATGTGCCAATTGCCTAATAAGTATTTTTGGAGTTGTCGTTTCGCCCACAAATAAATTAATTTCGTGCGAATTGCTTATAGATTTTTTTTTATTAAGAGTGAAGATTCGCCCGTTTTGGGCGAGTTAATTCATGCAAATCTACCAGTAAGCCATAAAGCCTATGTTATAATTCCTCTATCACCTCCCGTCATAACAAGATCTTAGAAGTCACTCACGTGGGCACAGCTGTCATCTTCGATCTCAAGTCATCGCTTACTTTCGATCTCGGCGACGCTCGCATTATTTCGTATTTTATTTTATGTAGGATGGAAACACGGTCGTCTGAAATAGACTTTAAATGTATGTATTTGGGATTGTTGTATAGATAAAGCTAATGCGATGCGTAAGCGACACAAATTCAATTTATGAAATCTAACATCTTTCTTCTCGCTTTTCTACAATAAATCTGTGGGTGTGTTTTCGTGAAAAGCGACGGAAGTATGTAACAGGAAGCGCGCGCTGTTTGTTTTGACCAATGAGCGCACGGGGTGCTAGAGTTGGCTTTGTGTTTTTGTGTTTAGTGTTGGATGATGCTTTTTACCTTAATGTTGCTTATTACCAAGGTGAGATGTCAGATGTTACACATCATATGCGGCTACTGTTAGGCTCGCTTGTTTTTTCTTTTTGTTGTCATACGTACAAGCAATTTCAAAATCATTTACGATATATAATAGGAAATAGGAGTAAAAGAGCATTACCTTTCCTCTCAACTGTCAGTATTTATATATATTATATGTTTAAGCTTTATACGTGTGCCATATTTAATATGTTAGTTTTACGACTTCGCTTATTCATATTTTCTCTTCTTGTCTACTTTTTATTTTTCACTTCTCCTTTCGCAGGTCTGCTGGAAGAAATTTCTCAACAAATAAGCAGTACCTTTGTACTAACTATTCAAATTCAAAAGTCATTTATTCAAAATAGGCTGAGAATCAGCACTTTTCGAACGTCAAAATTACATAAGACAGTCCCCCAAAAACGCCCGCCCTTCACCTATAACTATGGCGTCTCTATATGTATTTTACTGTGTGTACATAACTAATAAAATAAATAAATAAATAGGATGTGAATGTTAAAGTGGAGATGAAGTTTTTTTGTTGATTTAGTGGTAACAAAATCGGTTGTCATTCCGCCACGGAAAGCACTTTAAGCCGTTGGTCCCGGCTGTAATTCGTAGATCTTTGACAGTCGCTACGGGTAGTCTGAAGGCCGAATGTCTGACAGCCAGTCTTACCAAGGGGTATCGTGTTATCCAGTCACTGGCTTGTGGAGGTCAGATAGGCAGTCGCTCCATGTAAAATACTAATATTCAACTGCATCCGGTTAGACTGGCATCCGACTCCAACATAGTAAAAAGCAGATTGAGAGATCTATTGGTGATACTTAAATGTTTGTCTACTAAAACGTCACAAAAAATTCAAAATCGTGTCGCTGATTTTGTGTGCTACAAGCGTCTACGCACATTTTTTTCATTTTAGTTGTAATTCATTAGTGAATGTCACGATAATCATTCCGCGCGGACAGACGGATGTGCTCACGATTTATTCGTAGCGATATTTAGATAGCATAGGGTTCGGTGCCATTTACCGCGATCGTGATGTGTTTGAAACATTTATTTAGTTTATTTTTTGCGATCTATCTGCCAAATGTAGTCTATCTATCTAGCCTGTTTTCTTCTACCTCCCTTTTCCACACATTCTATAATACTCTGTCTGTCAAATGTATAATATAGTGGTTTAGGTTAAGAGGGTTTATCCGAAAAGTTTTTAAAGCCACATTTCTTATTTCTATACAGTAATATTGCCAAATTAATCAAAACAGCGAAATTTTTGACAGTTATTCTCGACGTTGCCCACTTACTGTATAAACGATCTTAACTGAGGAACGCGTTTGTTTATTCAAAATCATCTTAGTTATATCTAGAAATACTATGAATAATAAAATATTTTAAGAGTCATAAAACGAAAACCTATCCATGTAAATGTTCGTAATTCTCAAAATACTTTTCAAATGCAATTTCTTCTTCTATTTATTATATTAATTAAATATTAATATAATAAATAGGATTTTGTTACTTTATTCCTAAAAGGTGATAAACTCATCTGTCTAAAACTCGTGATGTTTTTGCAAAACAGGCACTGATGTGCTTGGTTTCAAGGAATAATCAAAAATGTTCATGGTGCAGCCGGTCGATTCTATAATAATATCACCGTGAAACTTAGGCGAAGTGAGCGTGAAGTGAGCTGTCAATAGAGCTAATCCCTAGCATACTGCCGCTCGATTTGTGACAGTGACAGCTCACTTCACGCTCACTTCACCTAAGTTTCACGTTGATATTTTTACAGAATTGACCGACTGTTCTTGAATCTGTAGTCAAAGACGTAAGACATAAAGTATTTCAGAAACCGGCAGATTCCCATGTAATTCGTTATATCTTCTTTTTCTCAGCTAAAACACTATCAGGGCGGGCGGGTGTTTTGGAGGACTATCTTATGTAATTTTTTCGTTAAAAAAGTGCTGATTGTCAGCCTAATTTCCTCTGAAGCCCGAAACTCTGACAATCAGTCTTTCCAACGGTTATCGTATTACCCAGTAACTGGGCTGTGGTCAGATAGGCACTCGCTCCATGTAAAGTACTGGTGTTCAGCTGCATCCGGTTAGACTGGAAGCCGACCCCAATATAGTTGGCAAAAGGCTCGGCAGATTGATGATGAAGCCCCATTTGATTTTTTTTTTTTGGTTTATGAAATAGGAAAATGCTAGTTTAAAAAAATTACAAATTATGTAAACTATACGTTATACAAGTAGACTAATTGATTACACGCCTGCTTATAGGCAAACAATGAATTTGTCAACTTGAGCTGCAATTACCAATAGTCTACCAAGGCGAGGTGATAATAGTCAAATAGCCATGTTCTTTGGACGTCCACGATACTTACATCTCTGCTGACCTAGTAACTCTCTCCCAGTGCCGCCAGCCCTATTGGCACAGTGCCAACAACAGTTTACGCAACAGACAGTGGGTTCGAGTCCGACTCGTACATTTGGACAGATAATTAAAGTTTTATCTTATTCGTGAGACTGTATTGGGATTTTTATGGAGAGAGGTAGGGATCTCTGATACTAGCAAAATGTTATCATGTTGCTCGATGTGTTCAAAATTGGAAGCTTGAGTTTCATTTCATCGTCATCTGTCTAGCCTTTTAACTATGTTGGGGTCGACGTCCAGTCTAACTGGATGCAATACCAGTATTTTCCATGTTGCGACTGCCTATCTGACCTCCACAACCCATTAGCTAGGTAACACGATATCCCGTGGCAAGCCTGCTTGTCGGGCTTTATTTCAAAACACTTAAAAAATATTTTTATAAATATTTTTTTATTACTGCAATTTTGTTCTTGATATAAAATGTAACTGCTCCTTGCCGAGGGTAAAGAAAAAATAAGGAAGGCACAGGCAAGGCGTCCTCTCGCCGTTTTAAATTGCTTTTTTCCTTAAATCTATTTTAGAAATTAATTATGTCTAGACAAGATACTTATACAAAATTATTGGCCCTATTACTTTCGTATTTTTTATTTTTTTATTAGATCCACAGTGGCGACACCTGTTGGTGACCAATCAAAGATAACTTTCGACCTTCGTTGATAATACTTACGTAAATTGAATGGTAAAACTATTCCGCCAATTGTTATAAAGTATTTAGGTTTTAGTTATACAATGCGTTGAATTGTATGTATGTTTTTTCATTTTGAATAAAATCAACATAGTTAGGATCAATATGGTTTATGAAAAAAAAAAAAACTGCCTAGCCTTTTGCCAACTATGTTGGAGTCGGCTTCCAGTCTAACCGGATGCAGCTGAATACCAATATTTTGCATGGAGCGACTGCCTATCTGACCTCCACAACCCAGTTACTGGGTAAGTAAAACCATACCCCTTGGTAAGACTGGTTGTCAGACTTTCGGGCTTCTGACGACCGTAACCAGAATGATTCCCAGAATGACAGGCGGGACCAACGTCTTAAAAGGTGTTTTCCGAGACACGGAGGGGTCTCGGTATATTAAGCGGCAAGCGTAGCTTAACCTGATCAATCGACCCGTGTGGCTGTTATTACTTAGCCACAAGCCCAAAAGTTGAAAAAAAAACAACTTATAAATTATCTGCATCTGCTGTTGTTAAGATTCGATTAAAAGCTCATGGTATCATTTATTAAGATCGATATACCTACTTACTAGATTTATTGCAAGAACTAATTTTATTACTGGCTAACTGGGTGACGAGCGCTCTGGACTAGCATTAATACCTACATGTTATTATTGAAACTTTGCTTCTCATTAAGTAATTATGTAAATCTTTGAGACATAAATGATAATTTAAACCGAAAAAACCTATTACGGCGTAGTAGTCAATTTATTTCTTAATTTTACATATTTTTTACAAAACACAATAGTGCTGATTGGCTATAAAAATATAACTCATTTCCATAACCCGCAGTCATTAAAATAAAATAAAAACGAAAGCGCATAACATATAAAAATATATTTAATGCATGCTATAATTTGAACAAGCATCGCCATGAAGCAACTCTAGTAAAATTAAAAACGTAAATAAAACAATACTGTAGGTACTCGAATAAAATCGGCCGGTCTGTTACCGTTAATTACACAATAATAAGTATAAAACAAAGTATTTTATGAACATCATCCTACTAGCGAGGTCTGCAAGGTGACGTGGCAACACAGGTTCGCAATAAGTCAATCGTCATCCTGACGATGCTTCGTTGAGAGGTGAAACACGTGTCGATTTCTTACAGGGTTCTTTATGACTCTTTAAGAACAGTTAAGCGGATTAGGTTACTAAATATACGTCGTTTATTCTATTTTATAATGGACTTCTGCAAAGTCACGCCTGAGTCAATTAACTAGCGAGGTCTAATTTACTTATTTATTTATATAGTTGGTAACTAAACAGATACGCAGTATTAACCCAAAGTCTTTATCATAATATAGATCTAGCATGTACCGAAATTACAGGAAAGCACGACACTATCAATTAGCGTACTAGAACATTAAACAAACCACTCAACGCGCCTAAAAATGTTTATAAACATCAACAATAGAAATGTAAAAAATAATTTAAAAAAATGTTGAATACTATGCTATGTGTGTATGCTACTGTGTTGTACTGTGCTGTGTGTGTGTGGGTGTTACTGTGCTGTACTGTTCTGTATGTGTGTGTTACTGTGCTGTACTAATTCTTTACTACGAATAGTTTAGGAATTGGATACAATATCGCTGATTCGAACTCGTGGCTAAGTAATAACAGTCGCACGGGTCGGTCCATCAGGTTAAGATACGCTTGTCGGGGTTGGTACGAGATTCCTCCGTGCCTCTATATGGTCACGCGGCCATAGTAAATGTATATGTCGCTACTTCGGTGCCGTCACCTCGTTCTCGTTGACGTGGCGGTGGAAAAACAACCTTAGGCTACACACCTTCCTGCTCCATTATCACGCCAGCTTGATGATACCATATTATTGTATTGTCTTCAAAAAAACCAATAAGCTAGATAGAGTCGACATTTCCCATCTGACTCTGAGAAAATCGCGAAACAAACTTAGGGGTCAAAGTCTGCGGACGGTGAGCAACGGGTAGCTCGCCGTCCGATAGGGACCAGGCCCGGGTCGGCGGCGCGTTGTGTTCCACGCGCGCCTCAAAGAGATGTCAGCACCAACTGACGGGGTCCGTAAGGGCCAATGTCTGCCGGGGTTACGAGTTTGTCTGAAAGGGATATCGCGACCCCGGCACACAGGCAACGGAAGGAACACGGGTGGGTTTTAGTCAGTAAAAGTCTGACACGCCCTCCCGCTCCGCCCAGAGCGGGAGAAGTTATTTAATAATTTCCCACCATCAAAAAAAAAAGAAAAGGGGGTCAAAGTCTCTTTTAAAGTCCAGACATAATCTTAGTCACGCCATATGGTGACCATGTATATTAGTGTCTGAAACGGTCTTTTGAGGAAATAACCACTCATATCATATCAGCTCCACTATCCACATAACTATCTAAAACAAAACAAAGTTTGAAAACCCACCGAAAGGGGACTTTTTACCTTAAAATACAAACCAGCTATGAAAATTAACCTCGTCACCTCTGCAGGTATAAAATTAAATCATTTCCCTCACAAATACCTTCCAACGTTCTCGGGTTTGCAAACAAATGAGTGTCTATTTATTCTGAAATAAAGGCGACCTCTTTTTTAACAGAGTATCTGGTCTATCGACTCATAAACCTAGATCCGTGTTATGAAGGGAAATACATGCATGAATGTCGTTTTAAATCTGGATTTGTATTGATTTTAGTACGAAAATCTGATGTATTTAAACATAGTCTAAACAATACATCTATGGATTTAAAAGGCATTATTTAATCGTACCTCAAATAATACCCATTTTGCGCTCCTAAAAATATTATTCAACACTATTATAATGATTGCGCCTCTTTTTGTGAACCTCAAATAATTCCTATTTTGGAGTTCCAAACATGCGAGCGGTGCCACGAAAGCGGCTGGCGAGCCATCCAAGTATATACTTGGATCGCTCGCCAGCTGCTGGCGTGGCACCACTCGCTTCGCTCGCACGGCTCGCGCGCGTTTGGTCACAGATCAAACCTAACTTAGCCCATTTGGTCGGGGCCTAGCTTAGTTACTTCGACCAATCAGACGTGCGCGTGGTTGGTCACAGTTCTAACCTAACCCGTTTAGTCGGAGTACCCCACCTTAGTTGCGACCAACTGTGAGAAAAGGTCAGAAAGTTAAAAAGAGGTTCATTAATTTGAAGTATCAATGAGAAAAAAAAAGAAAAGACTACTTTTTTTCTTCTAACTACTAAATTCCACAACTCTTTTAAAATTCAACAGTGTACTCCTATCTTAGGAGCACAATATCATCGTTGGCCTCCCGCCAAACAGTTTGATTCTAGGAATGGAAATAAATAATTGAACACTTAATAATACACAGAATACTCGAATATTAGGAACAGTGATGTTGATAGGACGACACTGGTATTCGTAATTGGCTAGAAATATGTTGATATATGACAGAGAGGAAACATCTGGTCCTAATGATCGCGTATACATAGCTGCGGAAAGGTTGACATTCTAGTGGGCTTACTCTGGAACTTTTGCTCGTGGCTAAATAATAACAGCTGCATGGGTCGATCAAAGGTTAAGTTACCCTTGCCGCGGTCAGTTTGTGGATGGGTGACCATCCATTACATATCGAGATCCCTCCGTGCCTCGGAAAGTACTTTAAACCGTTGGTCCCAGCTGTCAATACAAGATCTTTGACAGTTAAGGGTAATCAGAAGCCCAGAAGTCTAAGAACCAGTCTTGCCAAGGGATATCGTGTTACCCATTAACTGGGTTGTGAAAGTCAGATAGGCAGTCGCTTCATGTAAAGTACTGACATTCAGCTGCATCCGGTTAGACTGGAAGCTGATCCCAACATAGTGGGGAAGAGGCTAGGCAGATTAATTGCGTCTGGAGTTTTTTTCCGCCATTCTAATAGTAAATTGAAGGCCAGTGCCCGTAATTAAAAACATTCAAAATCTAGTCGTGATTTCATCTCAGTGACAATCAGTGTCAGAAACTCGTCAAAAACGTAGAGAAATTAGTGGTCTTGTTTGACAGATTGAGACTGACATTAGAATGCGACTGTTCTTAAAAATAGCAGATTCGCCCCTCTAGAGTGAACTGAAAGCTTTTACTGACTTCGAAGGTGCCAAATAGTTAAGGTTAGAGGTTTCAAAATTAGGTTAAACTATTTCCAAACAAAATATATAATGTCGCTTAAAATACGCTGGAGTTTTAAAATATAAAATTAGTCTGACAGCAATAAATTATTTCCGTCTCGTTCTTGTTTTGCCTCTCAGTAAGAAATAGTAATAGAAGGGAGAATAAACAAGAATGGAAATCAGCGCCAATTTGCCAATAGTCAACATAATAAGTCATTTGATTATTGTCACTAGGTATCACCCAGCTTAGTTTTAATTTTTGTATTTACTTCTTTAGTTTTAAATTGTATCGAAATTCTAATAATTAAAAACTAACAGAACATGAAGTCAAAAAAAAAACAAAAAACATTAATCTACAAAAAATTCTGCAATTCATTGCAGATATCCCCCTATGTTCGAGGTGGCTTATGCGCGAGGTTGTGGGTTCAAATCCTGGCAAGTACCATTGTGACTTTTTCAATTCCTATGCACTTTCTGAGTTTATCATGGACAGTATGGATTTATAGTTAATAAAAGTTTGATTCGCCAACCCGTTTTGAGCAAGCGTGGTGATCAATACTCGTGCCATATTTGTATGAGAAGCAGTCTCTGCCCTGCAGTGAGGCAATAATAGGCTGGTATTATTTTACGTTTTCAAATCTCGGGACCGAGGATCGCGGTCCTTTAAATGGCGTACGAGGGTCCGAAGTCAACTCACAGAAGCCCCTTAGACAAATCGAAATGGGATGAGGCATCAACCGATGATTGTCCCCATATGCACTATGCAAGTGTACCCAAGGACTATTATCGGTTGGTGTAGGACTGTTGCATAACATGGAAACAAAATATATTGGGGTACAGGTTTGGGTGTCTGTAGTGGATTGGTTATCAAGAACTATAGAAGGACTATGGCCTCTGTCTGACCAATGTTATATAATATACACGGATAGAGCAGGGGGTTACTTGCACACTTAATAATTGGTCCCCGGAATCTGTTGCTAGCACTTAGTGACGTAGCGACAAGGGGGCAACATGTCTCGAGATGCTTGAGGAGTGGAGAGGTATTCCACGGCTATCAGGACAATCCCGAAGCCCGGAAGACGGTCCTTATAAGCATCTTATGGTATCTATCGTTAATTATTATAACCCTAAAATACGTTAAGTGCCTTTAATAAAACCCAATGAATAGAAGAGGTCATTGAATACCAATTGTTAAACAATTATATCGATAAAAATAAACCAAGAACCATGATTTAACCATAGCTAAACAATCACCCAATGCATCCTTTGTTTTTATATATTATGCATTGCATCATAACACTAATTACTTAATGCGCCATGTTATAATTATTACGTAACCACTACTTATTACCCAATATGTCAAAACATCAAACAAATAGTTTATATGACAGCTGCGCGCACAGACTGCACAGTCTGCGGCGCGTGAGTCGCCGACAGTAAGAAATGTTACCATTTTAAATATTATATTTTATATAAACATTTAGGACTAAGTATTGTATTTATTTATTTTATTTTTGTCTTATTTTGTTATTTCACTATATGCTGTACCGGTTGACGTCATCACGTTAACGCCGGCTGTCGCTGAAAACTAGCGTTGGGGCTCTGTCTCGCATAGGGTCGCAGCATGATGCTGAGCGATGCCTGTTTTGCGTGGATGTGACGCATATTTTCCCCCAAATTGTTTATTTTCGTGTTTTGTTCTTTCTTTGCGTCATGTGTACCGCAAATAAACGTATTTTCTTTCTTTTCGTTTTTTTTTTTTACCTGCTTTCTATTTAAATTCATCGTTACCATTATTTTCCGACGAACAATAAATGCAGTAAAAACAATAATCACTTCACACGGGACGTTGTTAAAATAATTACCGTTCCTACAATTATAGTAACTCGGCATAATCCCCGGATTAAAACTGAAATAATGTGAATACGGGAAATTACAGGAAGCAGAAATTAATGAAACTGAATAAAGTTTTTTTTTGTATTAATGTTGTGGCAGTCTGAATTTCAGGTAGTTTTTAACCGGAAGCCTGGGCACCAATTTAACATGTGGCACTGCGACATAATATATTCGTCAAAAAATTACAAAATTTTACTAGGAACAAATGCTGTTTAATAAAGCAGAAAACTATGAAAAAAAATTTGTTGAGATGTCGGATTCTAAAATATTTGAAATTAAATTGTCGGATTGTCGCCTTAAACCTACCGCCTGTCGGTTTTATTAATTAAACCCCCGACTGTAACAATGTTACTTTTCTGAAATAATGTAATTTTTGGGTGAATTAATTTAGCCTCCACGAGAGGTTACACGTAAAGATATGGTGTAAGTACACTGAGCAGTAAACCACGCTACTAGATTTGTGGATGGCTAAATTTCTGTTTAGCCAACGATATCCACTAAGTCTGTGAAGCTTACACGAAAAAAAAAATGATTTTGTAAACTAATATTTCAAGTGGCTACACTAACTGCGGTCGATGACCCCTCAAAAAAACATCACCAATTTTTTTTTTTGTTTTGTCATGTTTAGATATCGATGTCCATCACCTCTGCTAAGTTTTGCTAGCTCATTTAGTTTCATCATCATCATCATCATTTCAGCCAAAAAGACGTCCACTGCTGGACATAGGCCTCCCCCAAAGGCCTGGGGGGATTTGCCATAATCGCCACGCTTGGCAGGCGGGTTGGCGATCGCAGTATGGCGTTAAAAATGCCTAGAGAACGCTGCTGCCCATTCTCTAGTGAGTCCCTTAGTCGCCTTTTACGACGCCCACGGGAAGAAATCGGATGGTACTATTCTTTTACGTCCGACACGGAACCTAATGAACCACACCACACCTAAACTTAACCGGAATTTAGTTTCAACTGTATAAAAATAGACATTTTATTTATCTATTTTGAGTAAAATTGTCCTACTTTGTATTATGCCCCGTTAGTCTAGCATTCGCAAGCGCTAGTGCTGAGCATGACGTCTTGAGTCGATTCCCAGGTCAGGCAAAGTGTTACATATTTGGGGATATATAGGTGCAAAAAAGGCCCGAATTTCAGCATACAATATTATTTATTAACGACGACGATGTTCTTACAAGGCTTTTCTTTTGGGTATTGGCGGGTAAGTTCTACAGATAAATTATTAAAAGTCACAACGTCACTGTGACACTGACACTGGTGGCGATGTTGCCATTGTAATTACACATTTAAATGTTGCCACTTTTTGAAGGCTTTTTGTAAAGCCTGAACACAAAGAGTTATTGGGTTTGTGTTCCAGAAAATTCCGGAATCTGGATTTGTGCCCAGTTGATGCCAATAAGCTCACCTGCCATTACATGGGACTTAAACATAACTGGCAAAATGTGGGTTTAAGTACACCTCTATCTATCCTTTCGGGGATAACCAGGCGTGATGTAAAGTTATATCTGTATTTAAAATCATTCGCACGTTCAAACTGACGTAGGTTACTGCCCACAGCTTTAATAATATTCCCGTGACGGTATTCATTACTTCCACAAAGGTTCGCTTGCAATACCAATTAAATGAAAATGTGTATATTTCGAGGGAAAATTACGTAACAGTGGAGTTCGTTTAAATACGGTTATTGTTAGAAGAAAAACAAAACTGAAAATTATTTCTTAACTTCCTTGCTACATAACATAACATTAAGCCGGTTTTCAGCGAAGGGTTAGGCGGAGAAAGAAAGAAAGAAAGAAAGAAAGAACGAAAGAAATAAAATAATTTTATTTGACCGAGATTAAGGCACCAAGGATAGGGTTATGGGGGTACCATAGAACACCCACATTTCGCCAGTTAAGTTTTTAAGTCCCATGTGGCGAGCCTATTGCTTCCTTACTAATCATTTCAAATGTGAAAGTT
This sequence comes from Agrochola circellaris, assembly GCA_914767755.1. Taxonomy (NCBI): domain Eukaryota; kingdom Metazoa; phylum Arthropoda; class Insecta; order Lepidoptera; family Noctuidae; genus Agrochola; species Agrochola circellaris. The sequence continues at coordinate 15,855,980 of OU611850.1, read as the reverse complement.
ATTTTTCGTTTGGTTAGTGACTAACCTAGTGTCAGAGATTTTATGCCGCCTATGAATTTCAAAATTGGCTTCACATGCCATCGAGAAATATCTCTCAGGCATGCCGGTTTCCTTCACCGTTTTTGAAGCAAGTGATAATGAAAATGAATGATGAATGGTGTGAAAATTGTTGAAAATATTTGTTATGTATGTCGCAGTAAGATGATTATAGCCGTGATATAATAATATATCTAGGGATATAGCTATATAGCGTAATATAGTTATATGAAAGCCTTAAATAACTGTCGGAGTGACCTAATTTTGTTACTGCGATCAATTTGGACGTAGCTGTCGCCGGCCGCTGCCGATGCACCGCTCGCTTCGCTCGCTCGGCTCGCCCTTAGTTGGTCACAGTTTTAACCTAACCTCGGTGTCGGATTGCCCTAATAGTTATATAACTAGATCGTGCTCGTATCATATTTATATTCCTAGTAAGACAGCTATGAACCGCTTTCATAAAACTATATTACGGTATATAGATATATATATCCCTAGGAATATAACTATATCACGGCTTTAACCATCTTACTGCGACGTAAATACATGCCACAGCTGCCGTTTAGTCTGAACGGATTTGGATATTTTGACAGACAGTTAGATCATAATGTGTTGAATATGTCTGAATATGAATAAGTCATGATTTATTACTTGATTTATTCTGAGACTACTAACTATTCACGTTGGCGACCCAATGACAAAAATAAATGTAGTAAAAGTCATTATAAATTCTAAAAAGAATCGGTATCGTATAGATGTTCTGTGCAAAGTTGTTTTTTCTTATTTCCTGTGTCTTTTGACACCCACGCCATCCGCTCATGAATGAACAAAACATTAAATGCGACAGTGGCATTACGTCACTACAAAAACAGTAGAATTTAGACTGACAAACTTACTTATGCATGTCAAGGCGGCGCCACTTACAAAATGAAGATGTCAATCTTCGGTCAAATTCAGTACATTTTAGTTTAGTTCTCTTTTTCGCCGTACGCAAATGTAAGTTTGTTACTTTTCAAATGATTATTACTGTGCTCACTATTCGCAACATTACCATTACCTACCTAACTATTGAGTTGAAAAAACTAAAAACCAAACAAAGTTTTGAAAGGTCGCTGTCAAAAATACTGCTAAGAGAAATATGGCGTACAAAATGGAAATATGTGCAGTTGGAATGTATTCCCATACCAAACATGTTTTTCAACTACAATGTTAAGTTTGTTCTTGGGATAAATTCATCCCAACTACGGAACCCTTCGTTGCGCGTGGCCCGACACGCACTTGGCCGGAATCTGGATAATGTCACCATTTTATAAGCGACATAGGAAGTCGAGCAGCAATACGAATTCGACTAGAACGAGTGAAAACCATGTCGACGCAGCGTTCCTCATCACCTTTTACTAACAGAAAGAAAATGCTCTACTCCACAGCTGGCATCTAGATCGTATACAAATAGTATACTTACCATTTGTATACGATGTACGGTATGAATGTGTGTTTCCTTTCCGTATCTACTTTTTACATTCCGTATCCCTTATTTATTTATACACTCGAGAGCAATGAATCCGGGTCACTTAAAGAATGTTAAAAATCTCGGAAACTAAAAATGATAGGTTAATGCAATAAATTGTATTTAATAGACAATGTAATACTCCTTAAATGAAAGTAAAAAAAATATGAGTCACCATACATTTTATTAACACAAAATTACATAAAGAAAAAAACTGCTGATCTCTCCTTAAAACAAAAATAGGAAACATGAAATTTTTGAACTTTATTACGATTTTCTTGAATTTTAATACTTCGTATTGCCTCCTCGTGCTTCCATTTCTGCGTTTACGCGGTTTGGCATGCTGTACACCAAGTTCCTTATACGATTTTGGGGAATATTCTCCCATTCCTCTGTGAGAGCAATTTTGAGCTCACGAAGCGTGATTGGGGGAGGGTTTCGTTGTTTTACGCATCTGCCTAGCTCGTCCCAAGCATGCTCGATCGGGTTGATATCCGGGCTGCGCGCTGGCCACTCCATACGAGTAATGTTCATCTCTTGAAGGTAGTCATTCACAATCCTACCTGTATGAGGTCGGGCATTGTCATGCATAAATATAGCATCCTCACCTAAATTGACCATAAATGGACCAACGTGATCATTGAGGATTTCTTCCACATATCTTACGCTAGTTAAAGAGCCGTTTTCTATGATCACCAGCTCTGTGCGACTTTCAGAAGAAATTCCGGCCCACACAAGTACAGACCCACCACCGTAGGCTACTTTTTCTTCGATGCATGCTTGCTTGAATCTTTCCCCTGGTCTTCGATACACTCTGTGTCTTCCATCGTGCTTGTAGAGCATAAATTTTGATTCGTAGAAGGAGAACATAACTTTTGACCAATCTTCAATACTCCAATTTACGTGGCTCTATCTTAGTCTTGAAATACGATGCCCACGCTCCAGTTTAGGGCCGTTTGCAGGTCTAAGGGGTTTTAAGTTAGATTCAGCAAGCCGACGTCTTACTGTCCATGCACTTGGGTTACTTCCTCCGAGGCGTCGAAACTGATTTGTGAGTTCAGTTCCTGTGAGAAAGCGATTTCGAAGCATGGTGTTCACCAAGTATCGGTCTTCTCGTGCTGTGGTACACCTGGTTCTGCCCGTTCCTGGTCTGCGTAGGTTAGAACCAGTTTCTTCGTAACGTCGGAGAACTCTTTGTACTGTTGACAGCGACACACCGACAGTCCTGGCTGTATCGCGCTGACTCCGGCCGGTTTCCAGCATTGTAAGTATTCTGGTGCATTCTTCAGGCGTAAGCGACATAATTTCAGCTTGAATAATGAATATAGAGCACTATCAACATGGTTTATGTACCCACATAAATGACAGATTACAAACAAAAGCAAAACCAAATGCTGTAATTTCGTAGTTCCATCTTCGAAAGTGGCCCTTTTTCAAATTTGATTTTTTTATGATATAACTTTACAATAACTAAGAAGTTTTAATACCTTCATTTAAGGAGTATTACATTGTCTATTAAATACAATTTATTGCATTAACCAAGCATTTTTAGTTTCCGAGATTTTTAGGATTCTTTAAGTGACCCGGATTCATTGCTCTCGAGTGTATATACTTTATTGTACACCAGATTATACATTACATAAAGAAAAAGTAATACACTACAAAATATACAATGGACGGCCTTATCGCTTACTGGGATCTCTTCCAGGCAACCTTACTAATGCAACAACCAGAGAACTACTCCACTGTAATGGAGAAGTACACGAACATTATACACAGTTTGTGTTCTCCAGTACACAGAGTACACAGGTTAGTCTGAAAGCTAATGTACTGCTAGCGTAAATATTCTGTGTGTTTGTCTTACAAATTGTGCTCTGTTCTTGTGTGACTCTGACTCTGAGAACGATATATCCATGTTGTTTACTTTTCTATTTCCTGCTAGCAACATATTGGTTTTATAATAAGAAGGTAAAGTTTATGGTTTGTTTATCAAAATGCTGGTGAATCGGTTATTTTTAGGTTTCCGTACCTCAAAAGGAAAAAAACGGAACACTTATAGGATCACTTTCGTTGTCTGTCCGTAGACACTTTTTCTTAGGAACGCGTGGAAGTATCAAGTTGAAATAAGTATCAAATACTAAGGTCTATGGTCCTTTGGAGCTTTAAAAAAATCAAGCTTCTAAGTTAACGCAATAAAAAAATACAGCCATTTATGCGACATATATGGATACTCCCAAATAAATCAAAACCTACAGGGAACTTCCCGTTGACTGAGAATCATGAAATTTGGCAGGAAGTAAGGTCTCACAGCACTGTAAAGAAAACGTCCAAAAAATCGTTAATTTGTAGTTTTTTTTTCTTTTTGTGTTTTCCACCTTACATTTGTAGTTGGAGAATTGACCGTGACGTATGTGATCGATGTATGGGAGAACATGTTTTTCAACTACAATGTTAAGTTTGTTTTTGGGATAGATTCATCCCAACTACGGAGTATGATGCGTGGTCTAACACGCACTTGGCCGGTGCTTATAAATGGAGTTTCCGGAAATAAACAGGGTGTATCAGAAAGTTGTAGTCAAATTTAAGGGTGTGAAGCATCAAACTGAACCACTTACTCCATGGGACCGAGAAACGAATATTTGCTGTCCCGTACAAAGCTTCAATACCTACTCGACCTAAATGTATGGGATGACTGAACTATCTGTTGCTGGCATTTAAAAAAGCATTTCTCGACGGCATGTGAAGCCAAGTCAGAGGCCCATGGGCGGCATAAAAAACTCTGATACCAGGTTAGTCACTAACCACACGAAAAATAGAAGAAGATAAAGCATTGCACCGCTTAGAAATCTAGATATTTGACGACGTACGAGTTATATTAAACCTCGTAAGCACTACTCACGAAGCATAACAGAACTCGTATCTAATGATTTGTCAGCTAACAAAGACAGTTTACAATCCAGGTATAGATTATGTCAAATACTTAGTGAAATTTAATCCAGCCGTAAGCCTGTCACCACTGGAATACATTAAATACTAACAAGTAGATGAAATTATCTCATTAATTCTATTACTCTCAAGATCTAGGAGAAACTGTGGATTAATATTAATATATACGAAGAATATTAATATGAATAGATAAAGGAAGCAATCAAACCGTCTGTATATACCTGGGTACAGTATTTTCACTAGAGATGATGAATATAACCATCAACCATTATTTACATCGATAGGCTAGTGGGAGCGGAAAAAGTCGCTAGTCAGTCCTAAGCCTGTTAAAGTATGAAGGGAAGTTTAATTTCAACATGCATTAGTTAATGGAATATTCAACTATTCAACACGTTGCCGATACTTGAATAAAAATATTAACTAATATTTTCAACCAATAAAAATATCAATATTTTTTTTAACAATTAACTATTAACCAATAAAAAATTTCAACCAATACTCTCATCTCTAATTTACACGTAGGATGAGTAAGGAGACAGTTTCGTAGGCCCCTATTCAAGAATCACGTTTGAAAAACCGAGAGAGTAAATATTTACAGGATCAAATTTAGTGACTGTTAAATTTAGTGAATCTTTGTTTTCGTGTTCGGCTATTTTCGGCCAGAAAAACATGATTCGGATATATTTTCGTTTTCGGCCATAAACTAGCAGAATTTTCCGCTAAGTCGAAAATCAGATGTTCGTGAATTGTCGCGTCATTCGGCCTACTACAATATCAGGTGAATTAATACAAAATTCTTGTTGTTTAAATACACGAAATTTTATATCCTCTAATGGAATTATCGTGTTTTATTTCTTTTAAAGCCTATATTAGCTCTGTCTGTCGCTACCTGTAAAAAAACAAACAAGATTTTAGTGTACAGCGGAAGTATTAATATTTTGTATAGTTTAATCATTTTCGTTTTCGGCCGAAGAAAAGACTAAAGCCAAAGCTTCTTTTTAGTTTTCGGCTGAAAATCCATTTTCGGTCGGACACTAGTCAAATTAAACTAGCTAGCGAAACTCCGCGGACGTGATGGGAATAAACAGTGATTTTTTCAAACAAAGTATTCTCAATTCTTTATTGCGTACCATAATGTATAAAAGTGGTAGGTAAACAATTATATTAGTCACAATTATGGACCCTGTCGGGCAAAGCATAGATAAGTAGGAGAGAGGAGGAAGAGCACTGGGTGGTTAACGTGATAAATTTTATTATTTGTTATATAGTTAGTAAGTTATACTCTTTTATTAAAACAGAATTTAATTTAAGAATTATAATTATTGTTTTATAAATTATTTATATACCTACGTTTATTTATTTAGTAACTTTGTAAAAACCATTTATTTTTTATATTATTCATTATTATTTATTTACTTATTATTGGGATGCTTGTACATTCGCCGCACTCCCGACCCACAACCCAGACGACATAAACGTCACTAGATACACGTAGTTTATTTTATTGTGATGTTGTCGTCCTCACCTTTTATAGGGAAGAGTCCTCGCTCGCCATCGACGGTCCGGACTCCACCAAAGCGGAGATGTGCGAAGATGTGCGAAGATGTCCGAAACGGAGACGAGAAAAGACCTTTTTCAGCTAGGGTGTATCCACCGATGATGTGCGGAGCTGTGTATTGGCTAGATTGGAGCGGAGATGTGTGTTGGCTAGCTGAGCTGCGTGCGGCTAGTGTCAGATATTAACAAAAGTACGGTGCCGCTCAAGTGGCACGCCGCTCACATCTCTTGTCGTCTCCGCTGCGCGCCGTCGCCAGTTTGCGAGGCATAGCTCACATCTCAGCCATGTTCCGCCGCCCAGCTCAATCTCGGCGAGGCACAGCTCACATCTCTCCTTCGATCGGGCCATACAAATATGATACATCTCCGCTCACTGGTATCCACTGAAGCTGAGTGGAGACGAGATGTGTGAGTAATGAAATTGTATTGGTTAGAACACATCTTCTCTCCTCTCGTCCTCTCTCCGCTTTGGTGAAGTCCGGGCCTAAATGGGGGGAGTAGTCTACCGTGCAATGTGCCAGTAACAGGCGAGTATTATTGTTTATATAACAGAGATGTGAATAGAGCTATTATTAAATAAACACACAATTCAAACTGATCACGTGTTTGTGGTGCACTCGACATCGATGAAGTGTTTACATTGCATCTTGATGAATAGTTTGGCCCAAACTGAGTGGTAACTGGCCTGGCTGAATATAAATGGCTGATATTTTTGTTTGACGTGTATTTAGTCGTTTGAGTTTATTTTTCAAACGAGTACTCAATTAATCTACCTTGCCTTTTCCCAACTATGTTGGGGTCGGCTCCCAGTCTAACCGGATGCAGCTGAATATCAGTATTTTACATGGAACGACTGCCTATTAGTGACCTCCACAACCCAGGTATTCGGTAACACGAAACCCGTTGGTAAGCCAGCCGGGACCAACGGCTTAACGTTCTTTCCGAGGCGCGGAGGGGTCTTGGTATGTCATGGATGGTCACCCATCCACCAACCGAACGCAGCAAGCGTAACTTAACCTTCAATCGACCCGTGCGGCTGTTATTATTTAACTATGAGCCCCTTTATAGAATTAAATAAAAAATTGTATACAGCCCTCGTCTTGGATTTACATTTTGACCTCGCTAACAGCTTTAGCACCCTCAAAAATCATGAAAGGATACCGATGAAACCATTGAAAATTTTCGCAGCCACCTTTTTTTTTTTTTTGACTGTGGGAAATTATCAAATAACTTTTCCCGCTCTGGGCGGAGCGGGACGGGAGGGCGTGTCAGACTTTTACTGACTAAAACCCACCCGTGTTCCTTCCGTTGCCTGTGTGCCGGGGTCGCGATATCAACCCTTGGATTTACATTTTGACCTCACGATCGGCTTTACCATCCTCGAAAACTGTGAAAACGACACGCATGATGAAAAATTAGAAAAATTTCGCCACAATCTTGGATTTTCACTTTGACCAAATTCACACTTCTCTCTTTCTCTTCACCTTGAAGAAGACAGTCACAAGTATGAACGCTTTTTCGCGTGACTATTTTTGCTAGTTTACTCCACAAGCCGCGTTAAAGAACTTCGGTCCAATAATATTAGCAGCCCTGCCCTTCCGTTTGAAAGAAAACAGGCGTGATGTTATGAACAAAATCTCATTTACGCAACTTTTTCGTGCAACTGCCCTTTCGCGCAAGTGGATTCGCGCAAGTATCTTTCGCACAAATGTCCATTCGCGCAAAAGTCCATTCACGCAAAAGTCACTTCGCGCAAAAGTCCATTCGTGGAAATGTATTTTCGCGCAAGTGGGTTCGGGCAAGTGTCTTTCGCGGAAATATTTTTCGCGCAAGTGTCCCAGTTCCATAACACATATACCATTCTACTGGTGAAAGACTTTTAAATCAGTCCAGTAGTTTTAAAGTTTATTCATTACAAACAAAAATACAAATCATTTCTCTTTATAATATTGGTGTAGATAATGCAAATATTAGAGTAAAACCACGGAATCACTGTATCCTTTGTAAGCACAAGCTTTCAGCGGAGAGATCTGACATGCACGAATGACATGCAAGCAGCCAGCCATGCGTGAAGACGCGGCTTCTACCTATCCTAACTGTGTATGTCGGACGTGTATTTTCTGCAAACTGAAACTTAAACATTCCTGGTAATTGAAAAGATAATAATCCGCTTTACAAGTTTTTTTCTTTGTCACACGAGAAACTTAACGTTATTTTAGCAAACACATAACTCAAACTCAAAAAACTCAAAGCATTTATTGGGTTCCCACCTATGAAATTGGCGTTTTTTTTCTCACAAATAGAGAACCTCGTCACTTCTTTGATTTAAAATATTCATTAATTGCTTGGTATTATATCGAATAATGACCATCATAGACAAAAAAAACCTTATTACTTATATTTTTCTAAACATAAAAAATACCTTAAAAATGACTCCTCATTTTGTTAGCAGAAATGACCAATATTTGTTTTAACTTAGCCAAAACTTATTTTTGTTGCTTAATCTAAGTGGCATATTACGTTATCTTAGTTTTTAAACATTAGTGCATAAAAGGTTTAAAAACATTACATAGTGTTCATGGTTGTTATATAAATAAAGAAAATGTTAGAATGAAAAATGCAACTTCTTTAAAATTCTCCATACAAAACGCTGATTTCATAGGTGGGGGACGTAATATTTCAATTAAACCATTTACAGACACTTTTGAATTCTCAAATAGTCAGTCAGTTAGTCAGAAAGTTGAAGCCAGTTGAAATAAAAAAAAACGAAAACTAAGACATCTAGGTATGTCTTCTACTCTTATGCACGTTGTCTACTTACATATCGCAGGTATGCTGGAAGACATTTCTTTAGAAATAAGCATCACCTTTGTACGTATTTTTCTGTTCCTTTCTTCCGGATGCAACTGAATACCAGTAGTAGGATCGACTGCATATTTGACCTCCACAACCCAGTTACTGGATAACACGGTAGGTATAGCTTCTCCACTCTGAAATGACGCGCCCCAGTACCGCATTACCCATAGAAATCCGAAGGCATGTCATTTCAGAGTGGACAAACAGCATACCCCTTGGTAAGATTGGTTGTCAGACTTTCTGAACTACTTTTGTCTATTTCTTTCCGACTTTTAGAATTGGCCTTCTGATAATATAATTTATACTAATGTTTTATACCAATCAACAGTAGCCATGATGGAGCGAATTTATATGAAATAAATATTTATTATTTGCAAATTCAATATGCATAGTACACTCACCGAGCAAATTGCTAGATAAAATAAATATTTACTTTACGAAATTTTAAAATGTGAAGTGGTATAGGAGTTTATATTGAACGTGTTAAAAATAATTAAAAAAAAACTGTTGAATAATTCTAAAGTATCGTTTGAACTATTTATAATTTTTGAATACCTACTGTGTAGCTTGTGTACTTTAAACTTATAAAATAATTTACGTAGGTACATAAATTAATGTCGTTTTCCTCCAGGGGTTTTAAGAGGTTCTGAATGCCACATGCTACCACTTTAACACGTCTTTTTGGCTGCGTACTTCTTTTGAGTAAATGCACACCTCCCACATACACCTACCCGTAATGAGCACCAAACTTTTAAGGAGGTTTAGCGTTTATAGGCGGCCCGAAGTTATTACGAAAAACAATTTACTTTTCCCATGTAGCTTTTTCCTTAAATCCCTTTATATTTTATTATTTGCGTTTTATACTTAAGTAAATGTAGCTACGTTTTTAACTTTAAATATTTCATTTATATAAAATAATTTTAATAAAAAGAACATAGGGCTTAATTTTACGCCTATAGCAGATATTCGTTTTAACAGCAATCCAAACCAACTTAACTTTGTACAGGATTAACAAAATGATTAAGAAATAACATCAATTTACAGCACTGATTATCCCAAATACAACATCCAAAAACTAATTTCTAAATCCACACAGAAATACAGACATACCCTTTGCACTTAATTCGGCAAAATTTGCGTTAATTATCCGAATTGCGATCCCCTCCAAGTCCCGGCGGCGGCGCCATGAATTCGGTAATGGTTGGTTGTGAGCCGTCAAATTGACGGCGTGCATGTCATTAATTTGCGTGCAAATTTAAATTGCGAACCACTTGTGTAGTCGAGTGTACTTTGACAAGTTGTCACTTTATTTTCACTTTCGTTTGCGCGCGTGTTTACTTTAAAGTTTGTTGATTATTTTTATTTAAATTTAAGAAATAAATATTTTTGAAGCTGTTTACGTAGATAATATCAGTTTCTATTTCTACGGACCTATAGACTCATTTAATTTGGATAATTTTAAACAATGATAATTATATATATTTCAATTGTTCATTGGCTGATCTACAGTCTTAAAGAATAAAGCTCAATTAAAACACACCAGCACAGGAAAATAATATTTAAACAAATCAGTACAATCGCGGCCAAAACGCGTCCAAATTTAATTAAATTACTCCATTTATCCCATCATCAGAACCGTTGATAAATTATAAAACAAATGACAGATAAAATTAGAAAAACAATATTACCCGCAAAAAAAAAACACTATCAATGAAAGAAATATTTTTTCGGTGTGGCAATAAATTCTCTTGAACAAAAAGGAGGACAATAATAACGTGTACGCCTCGATCTAAATGGGGACCAAAAGATGATATACGTTTGTTAATAAAAGCATTAAGAAAAATAGCACTTCTTTTTTCTAGCCGTCAAAATCTGTCGCGGGAAACATGCCAAGATTTTATAGCTCGGGAGCTAGGACGTTAAAAATGTGTTGGATTTAATAAAGTTTTTGAATATATTTATGACTGCTTTTAGTTTTATTTTTGCTTAAAAAAAAAGGTTTCTTTTGAAGTTTTAGGTATTTAGTCTTGCATCACTGCTTGATTTGGTTTTGAATAAAATGTTTTTCTTAGTTAATGTAGTCGGTGTTAGATACGGTTTGACTGTTTCATGTAAAATTATAGAATACCACTATACAAATAAATTGAAGTTGACACAGCAGCAGCAATGGTGGCCCAGTGGTAATGGCCGTGACTTGCGAGAGAAGTTCGAACCCTGACAGGCGCTTTACTTAATATAAATTATTTCATCACCACTGCTCTTAAAATAGTGAAGGAAACCGGCACGTCCTAGAACCAAAAATATTAAGACTTATGAAATCTATCAACCCGCACTGGGCACGCGTGGTTTTTTGGCCCACTCCCTCTCACAGAGAGGAGGCCTGTATCCCAGCAGTGGGAACATTATAGACTGATTGTGCTAAGTTGAAATTCTGAATTGAGTTAAATAAATAGTCAGAGAGCAGCGTCATTTAAAAAAAACAATTGCCATAAAATAACATGCTACCTTCTAAAACACAAAATAAAAGTATCCAGCTTTTATATCTATAAAATTATATTGACCTACTTACCTACGCAAGCTCTCTCTAATCTATATTTCAGATACATTATTTACGTACAGAAAGACATCGTACAAGAATCACGAAAGCCTGAATATAATTTATTGTATCCGCGTACAAAGGATTCGACAGCTCAGTGCACAACGTTCGTACCTAATCTATTTCTCCACTGACTCTTGAGTAAGCCCAGGTACGCACGGTCAATTCTTTAACGCGACGATTATTTATCGCGCACTAGATTTTCGACTCTCGGTGTTGAACCGAGCATTGAGAATACAACGGAGTGCATCCCAGCGCGTCAAAATAACACGCTGTTGGACTTTCGACTCTCGGCGCTAAGCAGTGCGTTGGAAATCGATGCGCGATAAAAAATCGCCCGTGGGTGCGAGGGCTAAGCTTCTTATTAGCATAGAAATGTTTTGTCCTAGATTCAAAGCTAATTTCCCACCTCATTTTTATATCGGCACGCGTCGTCTGACGCCGAGGTTCTAGATTTGATCCTTAATCAATAGTAAAAGTAATATGTTTTTTTCTGGAAGATATATCCATACTCATCTTAATATTGTAAGTTCGAAAGTAACTCTGTCTTACCTTTTCACGTCTTAACGACTGGACGGATTTCGATGAAATTTGAAACACAGGTAGACCAGTACCCTAACTGCGTAATACACGATCAATCAGAATCTGAATCGCTTTGAAACAGATTGCTAATCCATTGCTTCATAAGTTCGAAAAAAATTCTGCTTATCAACGTAAATTAACGCAATGAATGCTGTTGGGCTGTCAAAATGAAACAGATTACTCCTCATCGTTTACGAAAATATGCTACGTAATTAGATAGCTAGCTGGGTATAGGATACTTTTGATCCCGGTAGTAAGTACGTTCCGTGAGATATATCTCGACTTCTGGGGAATAGTAAAAAAAGTTTTTGTTTTGGGCGTCTACACCTACTGCAATAAGTTCACTAGATCACACGAACGCGTGACTAAGTCATGAATAAGGCAACCGATCGCGTATGCCCAAAATATGCACATAGACATCTGCGCATATTTAGCGCGTGCATGCAAATTCTGACACGAAAGTGAGGAAGCCTAAACTGAGATTATTCTGGTGAGCCCAGAGCCCTTACGCATACGCTATGAGGTAAGGAAAATTAATTAAAAATGCATTGAATACCATAAAAGTCTAGGAAGGTTTTTCATTTCCTTGAAAAAATAAGTAGGTAGCAGAACCAGTTCATGATGAAGTGGTTTATGTGATAACAGTTGCACGGGTCGATCGATCAGGTTAAGCTACGCTTGCCTCGGTTGGTCCGTGGATGGGTGACCATCTTTACATACCAAGACCCCTCCGTGCGCTGTCATCTGTAGATCTTTGACAGTCGTTACGAGTCGTCAGAAGCCCGAAAGTCTGACAGCCAGTCTTATCAAGGGGTATCGTGTTACCAGTCACTGGGTTGTAGAAGTCAGATAGGCAGTCACTCCATGTAAAATACTGGTATTCAGCTGCATCCGGTTAGACTGAGAGCCGACCCCGTTACGCAGATGATGAGAACCAGTTCATGATGACGATACTAATTTGGACTAACAAAATCTTACGAACGATATGATTTTCTGACGAAACGTCTAAGGTATCTAAGGACAAATAGTTTGGGCACTTTGCCAACTCAAAAATGTGAAACAATGAATTTCCTCCTAAAACTGTGACTTCAAGAAACACAGCAATTGAATCCTACATAGCTTCATAGCCTCCTTAAATTAGCATAGAAACGCTTCGTCCTAGATCACAATGTAATTTATCTGACGCAAAACAAAGCGTCCAAAATAGTGCTGCTCCTTAAATTTTATTATGTGTAGACAATTGCAGAACTGGCGTAATAAAAGCCTCGGCAGATGTTACTGGTTGTAAATACGCAGAGAAATCTAGGATGTCAGTTAAATGTGTCGAAATTTGCCAATCTGGATCTAATATATTCATAGCTTGACAATCTGCTGGATTCCAATTTAACTTATCGAGGTCCGTCTAGTCTTGAGCTTCCAGAAAACGTAATAATACCAGATTATCTTTTTATAACAAGAAAGTAATCTTTAGTAATATGATAAAGGGTACGTGTAGACTATATAATGTACTTGTGTACCTATTTTATTTATAATTCATTGTTGTCTTTTTATAATTTTTTATCGTTTATTAATTTTTATACTTATTAAATACATTTTTAAATATTTTTATAAAAATCATTAAATAAAAACATTTAAAAATATTATTACTTTTTATTACATAATATTATTTCCTTTAAATCGGAGCTATCGTATCTCTTCACTACCCTTGGCTGGCTGGTAGAGAATGCCTAAGGCATTAAGTCCGTATTTGTACCTTATTGTGTGCGAGAAGTTTAAGTAAATAAATAAAGGGGTAAAATTTGTGAGTTTGTATGTAGGGGGTCCTGTCGGGGTCCGATTTTTTTTTTACTAATGGAAAGCTACAGTAAATACCCGAGTATCATAGGATATATTTTGTGTTAAAACAATAAATTTCACGAGGACGAAGTCGCGGGCAAAAGCAAGTGTCTTAATACAAAACCTCTTTACATTGTTTGTAGTCAGTTGTAAAAGTAGGAGAAAAGATCATGTTTCTTCGCTGCTGTTGTTTATTGGGACATGCTAACAAACAAAATGCAATACGATATTTTCCGACAGGAAAGAAAAATCCTGAAAATTATGATCTTACACGTTTCTATTAAAATGGTTATAATTATCCAACCACTTCTTTAATAAAGTTGTTACGGATAATTAGAACCCCAAAAGTCTGAAAACCAGTCTAACCGTCTTACCCAGTAACTGAGCTGTGGAGGTCAGTTATGCGGTCGTACCATGTAAAATACTGGTATTCAGCTGCATCCGGTTAGACTTGAGGCCGACCCCAACATAGTTAGGCAAAGGCGGGCAGATTGTATTGCTTAATAAAACGGTAAAGAAAAACAGTTGTTTCAAGAAAACAATGTTTCCTAGAAACTCGACTTCTAAAGCAATTTCGAGACCAGATGCCTAAGGATGCCTCACCAACTTCAATGTTGTAAGTTACATACTTAAGGCTAACTTGTTAAATTAACAGCGCTTCAAAAAGTGATGACTAGTTTATTAATATTTAGAAAATCTGCGAACATTATGAGAAACTGAGGAAAATCTCTAATAAACGATTTTTGCCATTTTTATTATATTTAATGTAAAAAAATCATTTATTCTAGTGCCCAAAGACTGTTAGAGTTTATCTTGTGTTTCTTATTCACTAAATTCAATGAGATTATTTCAAATTCCGTAGTAAATTCCCGACTAGAACTGTGCTCAATAAAATTCCCAATTTATTTACATGAGACGTAAAACAGTCATCGTTAAAGTTTACGTGTACTCTAGCACATTTCTTATCCCTTCGAGGAACAAGGTTTTTATGTTACGTCTATACGTTATTAAATACGGATTTATAGCTTTTTATTTCCATCAACATCATCGAAATACTTTTACGAGCAATAAAAGTAAAATGAAATGAAAATAAACAAAGATAGTCGGGCTCCCGAGCTATCCGAACATTTGTAAAAATAGTGGCGACTCGAACCAAACTCAACATCAGTTTATTGCAAGCCACAGGCGGAAAGCAACCGAGTTTCCCGCCGTGCCAAATTTGAATAGTCGGATTCGGAATTCGAAATTGTGAAGTGTTTTTTTTTTTTACTTTTTTTTCTGTAAAGTATCAAGACGTGCTTTTTACGAAGAAAGTTTTTAAAGATAGTTTTTGTTTTTTTTTGTGCAATAAGGATTTATTCGAAACATTTTTGGTGGTGTTCCTATGAATGGCAGGACTTTTTTCAATGAATTTGTGCAAATCTGTTGAATTAGGAGTGAATGGAAATTGAGTTTCCATTGTGACTACCAATTTTATTGCAATATAACAAGTAAGTTATTTTTTCAGCCGTTTACAGGACAAAGCCCACCCTTCCCTTCCCCTAATCTACTGTTTGTTACCAATCCTTGGGGAAAGTCGAGTTCTTCCAGCCATCTCCTCCAGCAGACTTAGCACGAGCACCGTTTTGTCGACGGAAGAGTAGACAAAAATGACGTTCCGTGTAGACTGTATGACGACACCGAAGTAGAAAGAGTCAACTGCACTTTTTACGAAATTCACTCTTTTACATAATTTGACTCAAAATTCTTTGTTTTGTCATAGGATTTTTTGTCTGTTTGATCCTCCATTTTTACTGATATTAAGTAACGTATATATAGACAACTACAACAATTTTTCTCAGTGTCGAAGAACCGTGTTTTAGAACAAAAAAATATTACAGTAACATTAACCATTTCCTTGGTAATATTTCCTATTAACTAATTGATGTAAAATAAGAAAAAGATTGCTTTGTTCTTCTATTAATTATCACAGTTCTGCGTTCAAAACGCTCTCCTGTAAAATCATGATTTTGTAGTTATCCGTATAAACTTTGCAGCCGTGGAGACAACTGTCAGTTGTCAGTGTGATTTTGATAGTTTGGGATAGAAAACTTTTTTCTGAAATAGTCTACTTATAAAAGAACCTATAAAAAGATTGTTAGAAACAAAAGACAAAATGACAGATTGTAGAAGGATTTCTACGGTGCGATGTCAAAAATGGAGAAACGAAATGTCACTTTGTATACAAAGAGCTGTGTGTATTCTTCGTAGACATAGAAAGCGTCATGCTACGCATGCTGGGCCTGCTGCGTTGCCATTTTCTCCTATTCAATCAATCAATCAATCAAATTATTTTTATTTCACATAAACCTACAAGGGCACTTATGAAACGTCAGAAGCTAGGTGCACGGTTCCAATTGGTCGTTTCCTATGGAGAAGAGCCGGCAAGAAACTCCACGGTTACTCTTTTAAAAGTAAATGGTTTTTACAATGTTTCCAAGTTACAGTGTTAAAAGGTATGAGAGGACAGTGTAGGCCCATCAGCAAGTACCAGGCAATATTTGGGACCCACTTCGTTGTTATTTTAGCCCATAGCTAATTTTTAAGTAGCAACTCTATTAAAAGTTTACTTCCCTTTTCCAATTCCCACCTATGAAGTTAAAAAACCTAACAAAGGAATCTTAGATATTTGAAATTGCTTTTAATACTAGCAACCCGCCCCGGCTTCGCTCGGGTGCAATTTACATTTGAAGACGGTATTCTGCTCACGATACGTTGTGCACAAGTTTTGAGTAGTGTCCTAGCAAAGTGTACGAGCATTGCATAAATTCAAGATAATATTTCATGAGAATTATTAAGTATTTATTTTTGTATATATTTACATAATATATAGCTTATGTCCATCTGGAATAATGTACCATCGAAGAAGTTCATATCTAACCACCTTAAGGACTATTCTTGCTTGCAACGCTCGGCGACTATAGAACCGGCCCGGTAACAGATGTGGTCATCGTGTTCACGGGATTTTGTTTTGAAACTGGTTAGATATGAACTTCTTTGATGTTACCTTACCAACGGTCAAAGATTTTTCAAATAGAAGCTGTAGTTCCGGAGATTACCCTCCACATAAGAATTTAACTGGCACCAACAAGACACAATATAATATTTATTGATATTAATTTAAGGCGACACTAACCGACTCTTAATGATTTTATACTGAAGATCACGTCTAAATGAGTAGTGTTAATGATATGGAAAAAATATATGTTAAATTAGAGCATTTTCTTAATAACTTAATCTGTGAATATTTTAGATTATGTTTATAAAACATAGTGTAATTAATTTGTAAAGTTATGTCTAACGCGGATAAAAAAACTGAGAATCACGCAAAACTATAAAGCGCATTTTTCTGAAACCTTTTTAAAGATAATTTAATTATTTATCTTTTAGTATAGGTACGTGTTTTATTAAAATAACTTTTGTTTTATGTATAAATTAAGAATACGTCTAATTAAGGACAGCGGTCCTTGATGGGCGAGTCCTATTACTGGCTGGACGTACGACGCGTTGCGTGAGCTCAGCACAGAACACGCAAGCTAACCACTCAAAGCAACTGGCTTATATCTGCGTCTTAAAGGCGAATGACAATATTATTTATTATTTATATATAAATACTTTATTGTACACCAGATTATACATTACATAAAGAAAAAGTAATACACTATAAAATATACAATGGGCGGCCTTATCGCTTACTGCGATCTCTTCCAGGCAACCTTGGAATGGACAGTGATTTTCTGGACATAAAATGGGGTTGTCTTCGGTGCAAATAAAAGGTATATAAGTACAATATACTATAATAGATACACAGATAAATTCTATATAATAGATACATACATATTAACTATATAAGCAACGAAAATAAATAACGAATATTATTACAGCTAACGATAAGAACAAAATTATAACGACAAGTAATGTTCTTGTTTCAATAGAGAGGACATACAGAAACTCACAAAATTCGCTCTCTCTCTCCTTATATTAGTTAGTATAGATAATAATAAGCTATACAAGTTTCAATAACCAACAAGAACAACAGCTCTAGATTCCCTTTGAATATCTCGTTCCAAGAAATCGTTTATGCAGCCAGCATAAACAAGAAAATACATAATTGCACTGTATTCTGAGATACCTTTAGTGTTCCCGTCAGAGGATTTAGAGCTAATAGTCTTCTTTAAACCCAGGGTTTTGAATAAACAAACAGGTATTTTAGTAAGATGTAAAAGTTTTCTGTAAACCATTAGGATTTCTGAGATGTACCGACAACAATTTTTGAGGGATTGGGGATGTCATTTACTAACAAAAAATTGTTTTATTTCTCTTTTTTTTTTTTTTTTTGTTGTCCGAAAAATAAAGAATTATTATTATTATTACAATTCAAACTTAATTTTAGACTTTGAAATCACAAAAGTCATTTATTTCTAGAACCAATGGAACAAAAAAGAAAAAAGTTTTTGTAATGCAGCGTATTCTAAATATTTTGTAAGACGACGAATTATCATTACTTTATTAAATGGTACATAAATGTACATTGCAGATAACACTTAAAGTTATTGAGTTCTATCACAACGACAAAAAGTTTGTTGTGACGTCATGACGGTGACATATCGGGTGATTAAAAAACAATACTATTATCTCAATTACCTACCGTGACATTTAAAACATCGGTTTTATGGGTGAAAACTAGAATATGACGCTCCATATTCATAAGCAATTTGTGTCGGTCCTTAACCCAAACATTCTGTATAATGTAAAGCGCAATGTATAATAAGGTCCTAGTTATAAAGGGCGCCCGAGGCGCGCGTCCTGTACGCTGCGTTTTGGGCGTTCAATTAAATTTAATGAATTTATATGTAACGAATTACATCAAGCGCTGCCATCCAAGGGTGTAATTAATGTAATACGTTACATAGAAATTCATAAACTTTTATATAATTGTTAAATACACATTTTGTAAAACAACCATCTTTATTTCAAATTAATGAGGGATAGAGAGACGTCACCAACCGTCAGCACGACAGACGTCGTAACCTGGTGGCCAGTATATATCAATAATTTCATATTTTATATTTAAAAAAATCATAAAGCTTACTTTATACAACTTTTCTCGGAATTAACGCACACAACCAAATACTCCAAATAGAATAAAATAAAATCACGCCTCTTATCCTCGTAGGGTTAGGCAGAGGTGCGTGTACCTACACTCACATTTCATCAGTTATGTTCGAGTCCCTTAAAATAGGGGGGCGAGTCTATTGCCATCGACTGACTGATGGTACTGAGAAATTCCAGATGGAAAAACCAAATAACACTTTGCCCGACCCGGGAATCGGACCCAGGACCTCATGGTCACTATGGTCAGCAGTTCAAAGTTCAAAATATTTTATTTCACATAAACCTACAAGGGCACTTATGAAACGTCAGAAACTAGGTGCACGGTTCCAATTGGTCGTTTCCTATGGAGAAGAGCCGGCAAGAAACTCCACGGTTACTCTTTTATAAATAATTGGCCTTTATAATATTTTCAAATAACAATATTAATAGGCATGGGAGGACAGTGTAGGTCTTTCAACAAGTACCAGGTACTTAACAAAATAGAAGATGGTCAATAAATCTACAGTCCACTAAGCCTAGCCTACAGTAGCACTAACGACCAACAAGGCTGTCGCCGAGGCCTTCATTTAAATAGTTGGTAGCTTCTTTAGACGTTGCTTCATTCATAACCACACATGCTTCAGTCACAGGGTAAAATATAAATCATATATACATCAGTGCCATTTTTGGCATGATGAGCAATGAGAAGCATCATATGCAATTATAACCGACGCTCATTTGTCGGCCTTCACTGTCTCATATTGCACGCACCCGGCTAATTCATAATAAAAGACAATCGTTTGTGTGTCGTGTCGTCGGCGGCGACAGGGAGCGCTGTCGTGTCATGTCGGGCATGAAATGCACGACATAGATATTATATGAAGAGCCAAGTGTCCAGTGACTGACGTTTTCTTCATATATCTCGAGTTTCCTTGTGGTCAGGTGAATTGGAAAAATAATATTGTTTCCTCAACGTTTTTCTATTTATAAATAATTGGCTCTCTTGGGTGTCATGCACTGGCTCAAATGTTACTGATAAAACTATGAACAACTAAGATTCTAGGTATTTTTATTTATTTAAGGTATTTTTGTACACATATGCGACGATGTCAATCTCATCCTGCTTTTACAAATAACAACTGACTTAGTTGTTTTAAGTAAAAACGAAACTAAATTAACTAATCTTACACCCAGTTGCACAAAGACAAACATTAATGCCCCATTACGTAATGGATCATTAACGCTAATGATTTCATTAATTTAATCAAAGAACCATTAAATCGAGTCTAATGTTGCTTTTTGTTGTGTTTTGTGTTTTCAGACGTAGGCTTAGCTAAAATACCATGGAACATTCCAACATCCATTACCGACAATTTCATCGAGTTGAGAAGTGCGTTTCATTTGTTTGTTTATCTGACACATTCCACCAACATATGCTGTACATCCTCTGTTTTACCACACACCTCGCAGTTAGGAGAGCCCGATTTTCGCATGTGATAAGTACAGTAAAAAGTAAAAAAAAAAAATACAATGGACTTCCAATAAAAAACACTACAAAGTGAAAAATAACTTTAATTGCGGAAGTCGGTGTCTTTGGTTTTGAATTTTTGTGCAACAAGAGAACAGTTTTGTTGAACAAATTTGGATGAAATTTGGCAAATGGCCTGTATTAGGACATAGGATACTTTTTATCCCGATATTCTCACGGGATCGAGAGTAATGTGGGTGAAACTGCGGGACACTGCTAGTTGTAAATATAACAAATATTATGTGTGATATTTGTTACTTCTCAAAGTATTTTAATAGGGTTCAGTGTTCTCTACTCATAGGATGCCAACGCTGCCAAAAACGATGACAAAAGTCATCGTTAATGCCTGTCACATCGCAAGGTTTTATCTTCGTGACATTAACAGACAGCTACTCAGATCAATCACAGACATCTTGCAAAATTATTATAATATCTAGTGCTAGAGTGTGTCTTACAAAATTACCAGTGTTCACACTATTTTTAACCAACTTCAAAAAGGAGGAGGTTCCAAGTTCGTCACCATGTATTTTTTATGTGTATTCATCCATATTTCCGCCAATTTATTGTGGACCAATTCTGAATATTATTATTTATTATTTCATTTATTTTGGTAGAAGAATAGTTTTCACGGTTGTTCCATATAAATTGTGTTACCTTTGCTTGGATAGTTTTTGAGTTAGCTTCAATAATACGTATATATTTCCCCTATGTAGTGTTTGTTTTGGAAGTCGGCTGTTTTTACTAAATAACAATCGGAGTGCTTGGTGTGATTTTCCATCGTCAAAAATTACGAACTTTCATACAAAGTTTCAGCCCCTATTTATCCCCTTTAGGGGATTAATTAAATAAATACTTTCTTAGTGCTCACCTTCGTTATTTATATCTTGTGCAAAATTTAATTGTTCTAGACTGTGCGGTTTAGATCGTTTGTTATCACAGCGTGAATGAATACATTTATTGCAAACAAAACACCTATTTCTGACGACATGCTAGGGATCCGAAAAAAATACAAATTTATTCAGCTATATACAAATAAATTCATTGATAGCTAATTACATTCTCGCACATTGTTCAATACCCACATTGGGCCATACGGGTGATTTGAGAACGTGTTTCCAGCGAGGCGATCGAATAACGAGCTCGCTGAGTGTGCGTAGCGAACACGCCACGTGTGAGCAATGCCTTAGCCACGTTTCCGGAACGAGAGCGATTGACCTGAGTGCACAAGAGAGAGCGAGGCAAGCGCGTGTACAATATTGTGAAAACGCGATGAACACGTCGCGTGGTCGCGGCTAGCTTGCTTCACACGCGCGGAGAGCACGTTCACAAATCGCTTCGCTGGAAACACGCTGGCAAATCGTCAGTGTGATAACGCTCTTAACAAAACATTGCTCTCTTCATTCCAACTGGCCCCTCACCTAATGAGACATACGAAATAAGGGGATATCCGCAGCTAACAAATGTACCCTAATTCACCAAGGACCCTTTTTGATGGTATTTATTTACTTACAGCTCCGGGATATTACTTCATGGGTATAGCAGCTAAGTGGCGTGAAAGTGGGTGGCCATTTTTGATTGTATGTAGGTACTTAGAGCAATCTTAGAGAATGTTTAAGGCGCTGAAAAGAAGCAAATGTTCCCAGTAAATAAATAGATTTGGCAATTTTTTTTCAAGACAAACCTGTCTTGAAAAAAAATTGCCAAATCTCTTTATTTTGTGGTAGCGGAAAAAATTAATGTTAATCTTGAACATATTTCTCAGAACATGGCTGTTCCCAAAACAAGTTTTGAAAAAAAAAATACCATAAACTAATCTTTTACCTTGAGTTCCAATCCAAAATATCTCTATTAAATATAAGAGTACGTTGGTATTTAATCAGAACTTGTTGTTTTTTGTTATCTAAAACTCAAAAAAAATTTGAGTAAATAGATCATTACTTCATATTTTGCAATATATTATAAGCGTTCTCTTACTTTTCTTTGCAGTCCGACAAAGCCCGCGTTTTAGCTTCTGTCAGTGTCTTAAGTACACTCCTGTACTATGATCAAACGTCTTTAAAAATGTAACGTGCTGAACGTCAATATCAACATCATCAATCAGCTGTTCCCTACACTACAGGGTGATTGGAAGATGGGTGCAAAGCTTTAAGGTGAAGATAGTATAGACAATTTAGAACCATTTAAGCCATGGTTGTCTTAGACGAAGTCTTACCAATTTTTTTTTTTTAATAAGGTTTAAAAGACGTATTGTACAAATTTTTAATTTTTTCTGAGCTTTAAATGTCTGTAAAAAAAATGTCTAATGACACAGAAGCCTAAAACATGTTTTGCTTGATTGCTTACACATTACTTTAATTAAATAAATAAAAAATGAATTCATTTATTATTCAATTTGGCCATAATTATGCAGTTTACATTAAATTTTGAGAATTTCCGAAAAAAAACTTAAAAATTTGGTTAAAAATATTTGGTAAGACTTCGTCTAAGACAACCATGGCTTAAATGGTTCTAAATTGTCTGTACTATCTTCGCCTTAAAGCTTTGCACCCATCTTCCAATCACCCTGTATAACGAGGTATGCGAATATAAATGTATGGAACAGCTGATTTTTTCTTCGCAATTTCAGGGTTGGCCCCATAGTGAAAGTTGTTCATAATGATGAGTACAATGACCCCTTAAGAGGATGTAAATGAATTAAATTTCACATTGTATTTATATAACATTATAATATAATGTTATATAAATACAATGTGAAAAAAGAAAAAGAAAAAGAATGATATTATCATTCTTTTTCTTTTTCTTTTTTATATATATATGTCGAGTGTTAGTGCTGCCACTACTCGGATCACGTGCTGCGCTTCGTTTAGCGACCGTACTAATGACCGGATCCGACATATATATATTTTTTTTTTCAATAATACCTTTTTTTTTTTTTATATTTTATGTTGTGCTTGTTAGTGATCCTAC
Organism: Agrochola circellaris; assembly: GCA_914767755.1. Taxonomy (NCBI): domain Eukaryota; kingdom Metazoa; phylum Arthropoda; class Insecta; order Lepidoptera; family Noctuidae; genus Agrochola; species Agrochola circellaris. Next base: position 15,832,436 of record OU611850.1, on the reverse strand, counting down.
TACTTTTCTGTTTTTACCCGTTAGAGCCTATAATTGGTTCTATGGTTCAGTTATCCATATGTTATAGCTGTTGGTTCTCCTATTAATAAATCTATCCTACCTAATAATATAATAAAGAGGTAAAATTAGTTTGTTTGTAAGTTTGTGTGTAGGGGTAATCTCCGGAACTACCAGTCCGATTAGAAAAAATATTTTTGCTTTGGATAGCCTTATTCTTGATGAAGGCTCACAGACGAAGTCGCGGGCAAAAGCAAGTGTTTGATACGCCTAACCAAAAAAAAAAAAAAACTCAAAATAATTGAATTATCACAAAATATAAATACTCTACCAACATCAATTTCTTAACGAAGTTATTATTTAGGTAATTAATTTAAAATAAAAACCACAAAATTTATAACAAACTTCGGGAACCGCAAAATATTCATCAGATTATGAAGCCGTCAAACACAAACTCTTTGATATTAATATACGAAGAATTAAAACTTCCCAACCACCGGATGGTACGAAAACTTCTAAGAAAGTCTATTAAAATTTGTATGTCAAGAACATCTTTCTTGATATTTTCCGAGAACGTAAGATGAGTCGCATCTTATGAGACACCTGTGGCGTTTGTGTAGATCTGAGAGAAAAAAGTATAATTTTTATGATTTTGAATAAAAATATAATATAAAATTATAATTTTGAATAGAGAACGTGCAATGAGTCGCATCATATGAGATACCTGTCGCGTTTGTGAAGGTTTTAGAGACAAAAATATATTTTATACCATTCCCCCTCTAAAAAGTTTATTTTATTCACTGTTTTCAGTGAATAAAAAGCACTTTTAATCACTATTTTGGTGTTTGAATTTAGAACACATATATATATGCGACCTCCATCTCAATGCTATACAACCTCCTTGCGAAAACATACTCGATACATAGGAAATAAATATCGCTTCACAAGTTGATTATTATTAGTAATAATAAGAAAATTATTTTTAATTTTTAGTAATTGTTCCAATTTTAATGTGCATTTTAATTAATTCAACCTTCCTTTTTTCTTCATTAACTGTCAATTTTCGCTTAAATCTTTATTTTTCTCGTAGTCATGGTATAAAGTATAGTATGCAACTCTTGAATAAAACGGATTTATATCGAGGGCCATGAATTACTCGCGTCGCTCATGATTCTAACACTTGAATCACTCGCTACGCTCGTGATTCAATCGTCATGAATCACTCCCTACGGTCGTGATTTAGTCGTTAGAATCATTCACTTGCTCGTGATTCATCTATGGCCCTCGCTTTAAATCCGTCTTTTATTCACTAATTGCATAATATACTATTATACCATTCTCCCTCTAAAAAGTTTATTTTATTCACTGTTTTCAGTGAATAAAAAGCACTTTTAATCACTATTTTGGTGTTTGAATTTAGAACACATATATATATGCGACCTCCATCTCAATGCTATACAACCTCCTTGCGAAAACATACTCAATACACAGGAAATAAATATCGCTTCACAACTTGATTATTATTAGTAATAAGAAAATTACTTTTAATTTTAGTAATTGTTCCAATTTTAATGTGCATTTTAATTAATTCAACCTTCCTTTTTTCTTCATTAAATGTCTATTTTCGCTTAAATCTTTCTTTTTCTCGTAGTCATGGTATAAAGTATAGTATGCAACTCTTGAATAAAACGGATTTATATCGAGGGCCATGAATTACTCGCGTCGCTCAGGATTCTAACCGTCAAATCAAATCGTCATGGATCACACCCTTTTTTTTTTTTTTTTTGAGGATGGGAAATTATCAAATAACTTCTCCCGCTCTGGGTGGAGCGGGAGGGCGTGTCAGACTTTTACTGACTAAAACCCACCCGTGTTCCTTCCGTTGCCTGTGTGCCGAGGTCGCGATATCCCTTTCAGACAAACCCGCAACCCCGGCAGGCATTGGCCCTTCCGGACCCCGTCAGTTGGTGCTGACCATCTCTTTGAGGCGCGCGTGGAACACAACGCGCCGTTGACCCGGGCCTGGTCCCTATCGGACGGCGAGCTACCCATTGCTCACCGTCCGCAAGCCCGCGCCTACGGTGGCCGGAAGTCAGCTCGCGACTCCCGACGCCCGGGGCGTCTCCTGCGGCGACTAGGGGCGTGAGGGGGCGCATTTTGCCTCTCCCTCGCGCGCTCCGCCTCCTCCTTCGCGAGCATTACTGCTTCGCAGAAGGAGGTGACGGCCTCCCATGCACTCTCGCTCCGGACCATGGCCTGAACCAGGGCCGGACGCGAGAGATCGCCGCCGCCGATCGCCTCCGTGAGGACACGGCGGTGCTCCGCCCAAGCTGGGCAGACCTCCACCGTATGCTCCACCGTGTCCTCCGGGCGATCCACACAGTGGTGACACCCGGGCGTTTCCTCCCGCTTTATCCTGAACAGGAACCTCCCGAAACAACCATGTCCGGTGAGGACCTGTGTCAGGCGGAAGGTGAGGACGCCGTGGCGCCTCTCTAGCCACTCCTCAAAGAGGGGACTTATCGCCACAATTGTGGCGTGCCCATGGATCACTCCCTTTTTTTTTTTTTTTTTTTTTTTTTTTGGATGGGAAATTATCAAATAACCTCCCGCTCTGGGTGGAGCGGGAGGGCGTGTCAGACTTTTACTGACTAAAACCCACCCGTGTTCCTTCCGTTGCCTGTGTGCCGAGGTCGCGATATCATGGATCACTCCCTACGGTCGCGATTCAGTCGTTAGAATCCTTTACTTGCTCGTGATTCATCTATGGCCCTCGCTTTCGCGTCAATTCTACCAGTTCTCAGTAAGGTGTTTGAAAAGTTGATGCTCAATCAAATGTTACGTCACTTTAATAAAAATTCCATCTTTCATGAACAACAGTACGGTTTCACCAAAGGGCGTTGTACCACTGACGCTGGTGTCACCCTAATAAAGAACATTTTTAATGCCTGGGAAGGAGCACAAGATGCCATTGGAATGTTTTGCGACCTCTCGAAGGCGTTCGATTGCGTAGACCATGAGACACTTCTGCTGAAACTGGAGCACTATGGGATTAGAAATACAGCTCTTGATTTACTAAGATCATACCTGAAAGATAGAAAGGTTAAAGTTCAAGTAAACGGCGTAAACTCATTAGGGTCTGAAATGGCAATGGGCGTTCCTCAAGGTTCGATATTGGGTCCATTCCTCTTTTTAGTTTACATTAATGATTTACCCCAATTACTCCAAAATCAACCGAAGATGGTTTTATTTGCAGATGACACATCATTGATCTTTAAAATCAACCGACGGTCACAAAATCTTGACGACGTGAATAACTCTATTCTTCAGGTCCAAGATTGGTTTACGGTAAATAATTTGGTACTAAATAAAAAAAAAACCAAATGCATTAGATTTAAATTACCTAATGTTAGAAGTAGCGAATGTGACATCTTATTGAATGGAGAAAAGCTGGAATATATTAATCAAACAGTTTTCCTAGGAATCACGCTAGACGAGAAATTACAATGGGGACCTCATATAACATCTCTTGCGGGGCGGCTGAGCTCTGCCGCTTTTGCTGTTAGAAAGATAAGACAGTTAACAGATGTAGAAACCGCGCGTTTGGTCTATTTTAGCTACTTCCACAGTATTATGTCGTATGGCATTTTACTGTGGGGTCGGGCTGCTGACATTGAATCCATATTTATTTTACAAAAGAGAGCTGTCAGAGCCATTTATAATCTACATCGTCGCGAATCTCTCAGGGAACTATTTAAAGGGATTAATATTATGACAGTACCTTGCCAATTCATTTATGAAAATATTATGTATGTTAGAAAAAATCTACATATTTTTAACAAAATAAGTGATAGACATAATTTTAATACTAGAAATAAAGATAAAATAGATCAACCATTTTTCAGATTATCTAAAGTATCTTCATCTTTTATGGGGTACTGTGTTAAATGCTACAACAAAATACCTTGTGATATATTACAATTAAATGAAAGAAAATTTAAAACTCATATTAAAAGTACACTTTGTAAACAAGCCTATTACAAATTAGAGGAATATATCCAAGATAAGAATGCTTGGAAACATGCTGGTCCTGCTCCATAGGACAATCTAGAATCTAGACAAAATCAAACTGGTTGCTAATTTAAGTTGTATAAATTATTATTTTTACGAGTATTACATGACATTGATTTTGCATTCTGTGATTACTTCCTCACACACTGACTTATTAATTGTAAATTTTTTAAGAAAATCATCTACTTTTACAATGTTTGTAAATATGTGAAAACCGTACATCTATCACATCATTAATTAATTTATCTTTCGTGGCTTCATTTTTATTAATTCTTCTTTTTACCTATTGTGGTAACCTATTTTTATTTTATTTTTTTAGATGCATCGTCTTCACATATAATTATGTAACGAATGTAACACATACAAATATTGTAACAATTTTTAAAAGAGTAACGGTGGAGTTTCTTGCCCATTCTTCTCCATACGAAAACTACCTTTTGGAAGGGGCGACTAGAATCAATTCAATTTTTTGTAAACTTTGACGTTCAAAAGTGCCTTACAAGGGCCTATTTGAAATAAATGATTTGACTTTGACTTGACTTTGACTTTAAATCCGTCCTTTATTCACTAATTGCATAATATACTATTTTATAATTTCAAATATCGAAGTCGTGACGGCCAATGGCTAGCCAAGAGCCTCGACCAACAACTTAGGGGGCTCTCGCTGCAGGCAGCTGGATCAAGGGCTTGATCCAGAAAGCGGTACTTCTGGACACGGCGCGTATCGTTATGAGATTCCTCTCTCTGGAGCCCTGACCACCGGTAGCTTGGACCCTGTTCCCGATACCGGTGGGCTACTATTTTTTATGTTTTTAAATGTTTTTGTTTTCTCTTTTGTTTTTATAAAAATATTTAAAAATGTAAATTATATGTATATAAATGAAATAAAGGATAATAAAATCATAGTTTTGAATCGTTTCGCTACGGTTAGTAGGTATATGAAATCTTATATCACTGCCATGACCGATTGACATTGATTGGCATGATGAAGCACTGCCATGACCAATTGACAGACTACGGACAGCGTAAAGTACTGAATATCCATCCATAGGTACTAAGTAATATCCATATTAATCCTACTAATATTATAAATGCGAAAGTTTGTGAGGATGGATGGATGGATGGATGTATGGATGTTTGTTACTCTTTCACGCAAAAACTACCGAACGGATTTTAATGAAACTTTACAGTAATGAGGCTTATATATCAGAATAACACATAGGCTACAATTTATAAAGATTTTATGTGATTTAGCCATAATATAACGATAAGTATCAAGTAAGTCGGAAAAATTCCTGCCCTCTGAGATCTATCTTTGCGTGCGCTGCCTAAACCGCTGGAGTTACATGAAAAAAATTTATTGTGGGGTTGTTTGTCTTAAAGAGTTCTAAATAAAAGTCCGCGACAGCATATATCTACCTTTTATGTGGAAGCCATTATAGCCAAAATAGTGAGCTATAAATACATTTAAATTGAATACTTTTTTTACGTTGCATATTTTAGAGTATTTAGTTAATTCGTATCAAAATAAATAACTTCATCGCTTTCGGTATTTAATGTAGATAAAATTTGTCTTTTACACTAAGTAATTTGGACTAATATTTTAAAAGTTAGAACGATAAGAATGACCTGCGATGAGTCGACGGCGGGCGCGCAGAACGAGGGTGGAGGGGCGGGATAGGCAATGACGCGCGATCGCCGAGTGCTGCGACCCGAACACGGGCAGACGCGTGAGGGCAGACGTCATTGACGGTTGTGTAAATTCTGCGATTTTTTCACACTGGATTCGACTCGGAAGCGATTTATAATTTTTTAGGTAGTATTTTTATAATAAAAATTCGTTTCTATTTTAATAAGAATTGTTTTTTTTTGGTTGGTTATTTAGTTAAAGATTGTATTTTTTTTTAGTTTGTTTAATTTGAGAATAACGGTTAGGTTTAGGTATAGGTTGTGTTGAAAGTAGTAAAAAGACAGTTTTTTTTTAATTCCTACCACCTTTTTGTGTTTTTTTTAAATAGTACTTGCAATAATGCCGCGAAAGCGTCAAAGTCTAATATTTCCCAAAGCTCTAATAAAGCTCGAGCTATGAAAATAGCTAGAAATAACGAGACTTCTCAACAAGCTGAGTTGCGAAGGTCTGAGCAGGTGGTGCGTGAGGCAGCACACAGAGCTACTGAGACACCAGAACAGTCCCAAGATCGGCGTCAACAACACGCTGAGTATCTGGCATCTCAACGAGCTGCGGAGACACCAGAACAGTCCCAAGATCGGCGTCAACAACAAGCTGAGTATCTGGCATCTCAACGAGCTGCGGAGACACCAGAACAGTCCCAAGATGTCAACAACACGCTGAGTATCTGGCATCTCAACGAGCTGCTGAGAATCCTGAGAGTCCCAAGCTCGACGACAACAGTCTGCAGTTCCCATTAAAGGTTGCATTTTCGATGACGATCAATAAATCACAAGGTCAAACTTTAAAGGTAGCAGGGATACATTTGGGCACGCCATGTTTTTCCCACGGTCAGCTCTACGTAGCTTGCTCACGTGTGTCTAAGTCACAAAATCTTCATGTTTTCGCTGAACAAAACAAATCATTTAACATAGTTTACAGAAGTTTATTGCAGTAAGTACAACCGTCAAAACATATCGATAATTACTTACTTATATACTTTAATCAAATTCTTTCAGTTTTTATTATTTGCTGCTACCGTACGACAAGTAAAACCGCTATTATCTAAATCTTAACTAATCCTCTTCAATAATAAATATATGCATACCAATCCCTACCTGACATTATAAAAGCGAAAGTAACTCTGTCTGTCTGTCCGTCTATCTATCTGTGTATATATGTATGTTTCACGGCTAATCTGCTGAGCTGTTTGTGATGAATAGTCTAAAGCCTGGGGAAGGACATAGGTTACTTTTATCAATTTACCACTCAGGCAAAACCGCGGGTGGAAGATATTGCTTCGTAATTATGTTCGAGAAATCCGTCTGCTCAACAACGTAAATAACGTAGTTAATGTTTTTGAGCTTTCAAAATTAAACCCATTGCTATTGTAAGTGTGTTACGCAATTACCCCGCTGATTTAGGACATGTTACACGATCCGACATCCACGCGGGCGAAGCCGCGGGCAGAAGCTAGTATTATTATAAATGCGAAAGTAAAAACTACGTCCGTCTGCCTGTTACCTTTTCCTCCTTAATGGCTGAACCGATATGGATGGACACACAGATCAGGAGAGACCATGACGTTTTATAATTTTATTGTTTTCCATAGGCAAGAAACTTGCATCGTGTAAACGGGGTTTAGGTTGGCAAAGCGACTTTCCCGCGGTATTTTAGCCCCTCACTTTTATTTGGATGAAGTGGTGGCTCAGAGGTAACGCTCGACTTACGAGTTGTAGGTCGTTAGCTCGAATTCCGGCAGGCGCTTTACTTTGTGTAATTTATTTCATCACCACTGCTCTCAAAACAGTGAAGGAAAACATCGTGAGGAAACCGTCATGTCTTAGAACGAAAAATTCGAAGAGATGTGACATCTACCAATCCGCATTGGGCCCGCGTGTTGAATTACAGACCACTCCTCTCACAAAGAGGAGGCCCTGTGTCCCAGCAATGGAAACATTATTGGCTGATTTTAATATTTTGCGATTTCCCCGTAAAACTAGAGCATAGTACTTCAAAATATGTATAATAAGAAAACAAAATATACAATAAAGGAAATGTCAGTCAGTGCCATTTGGCACGACGACGTGTATGTGTGATGTCAGACTCTTAGTTTACGAGCGAGGGCCGACATTTAATACGGTTAAATATATTACAAGCTGCGTCCATTTAAATCGCCGCACTATTGTTGTAGGTACTCAAGTGGTGGGAATATTAGTTGGGTTTGTTGGAACGGTTAACCGAATTGTGTAATTTTCGTTGGAGTAGTCATAAATTATAATTTTATCGTTTTGAATGCTGTTTTCGTACCGAGACCCCTCCGTACCTCGGAATGTTAGAGCACGTTAATATTTGTCTGCCGGACAGAAATTACAGCTCTATTTTGTCCAACTCTATTTCTGAGTCTATTTGTCCTACGTGTACATTTTTTTTTATTTTATTTATTTCACAAGACATGTTTCCTTTGCCATTACAGATTAAATCTAATGCGACAAAGTAACTTAAAATATAGTTAACTTAGATGCTATTAACCTTACATGCTATACAGTACGTGGCCCTTGTGAACTCACCCAGTGTACAGGTGAATATGTCTATGGCATCCGCCACCGTGTTGAGAGTGCGCAGCGCACGAGTCAGCGGTGCGCGCCCCAGCAGGTTAGTGCGCGCACTCGGCACCACCAGCAGCTGCGGCTTGCGCCCCCGCGCCACGTACCTATCCGGTAAATTAAACCCTATTTCTGATAGTATATCTGAGTTTTGTATACTACCTCTTAAAGCTTTGAAAAGATACGTTGCCTATTACATATTATCATACGTTCTGTTGTCGCGGACAAATTGTACATCGTCTGCTCAGTTGGTCCCGGCTGTCATTCCTAGATCTTTGACAATCGTTACGGGTAGTTAGAAGACCGAAAGTCTGACACCAGTCTTGCCAAGACGTATCTTGCTAACCAGTATCTGGGTTGTGGAGGTCAGATAGGCAGACACTCTGTATAAAATACTAGTATTCAGCTGCATACGGTTAGACTGGAAGTCCACGAATTGTGTCCAAATAAACATTATTCTTTCTTTCTTTCTTTCTGACTCCAACATATATGGGAAAAGGCTAGGCAGATTGATTGGTTGTAGCTTTCGTGGACTGGCACGCGAGAAGTCATTCATTTGATCTTCTACCTTTGCGCTATTGGCGTACATTCACTGACTGTAGAATCATGGTTTTGCTTAGTAAGATCTAGCATTCAGGGCACTCCTGACCAGTCCTTATTTCCATTGTAATACGATCTCTTCCAAGGTTGGCAAGATCTTGTCCTTATCCCGATTTATTTAGGATCAGCGCAACATTTTTGCTTCTTCCATACTATACACCGCATAAGTCTCGATCCCGTGGGAATACCGGGATAATAAGTAATAATCGCGAAAAAAAAACAGCTGTTCCCTACATTATAACGAGCTATGCGAACATAAATGTATGGAACAGCTGTTTTTTTTTTTCGCGATTTCATGGTTGGCCCCATAGTGAAAGTTGTTCATAATGATGAGTACAACGACCCCTTAAGAGGATGCAAACGAATTAAATTTCACATTGTATACGGTACTTAATTTTTTTTTTTTTTTTTTAATGTTTTGTTTGTCTGTCTGTCTGTCTGTTTGTTCCGGAAAAAACCAAAACGGCTGGACCGATTTTGACGGGACTTTCACTGGCAGATAGCTGATGTTATAAGGAGTAACTAAGGGTAGGTACTTTAATTTTAGAAAAAGAATTAGGGTCAAAGTCAAAGTCAAATCATTTATTTCAAATAGGTCCTTGTAAGGCACTTTTGAACGTCAAAATGAAAAAAAAAATTATTGATTTTATTCGCCTTCCAAAAGGTAGTTTTCGTATGGAGAAGAATGGCTAAGAAAACCCACGCGGGAAGCAGCTAGTTGGTAGTAAAAGCGTACGTGAACAGAACAATGACACTGAACTACAAACTAGGGGTGTTCTAAAACAGTAACCATTATATTTAACGATCTTTTGGTACAATGTATCGGTATTACGACTGAAGTTTAGGACCCTAGTGACATCTGAAACTCACACCTCTGCAGGAAGATATTCTTTAAAGACATGTTTGTTACTACATTTGTTATTGTTACATACATATTGTTTTAAATGTAGCAATATCTTTGATTAGATTATATACAATTCTACACTAATAATAATAATTATAATAAAGAGAAAAGATTTTTATTTTTGTTAGTAATGAATAAACTCAAAAACTACTGGAACGATTTTAAAAGTTCTTTCACCAGTAGAATGCTCTAATATAAAGAAAAGAAAAAATGCGTTTATTGGCAATACTAGTAGTAATTTATTCAAAGCGTATTGCAAATCTCTGTACTCAGCGAGCCTGTAGTTCAGATATACCCAAAGGGCTTACTCTGCGCATTCAGTTTAACAATGCCTACAGGGCGCTGTTACGGCTGCCACGCTTCTGGAGTGCGTCAACAATGTTTGCTGAGTCGCGTACAGACGGCTTTGATGCCACCTGGCGCAAAAAGACAGCCTCACTGCTAAGTAGATTGCGTGGGAGCAGTAACATCATCCTGAAGGTAATAGCCAATAAGTTGGACAGCCCACTGGTATGGAGCCTCACCCAGAGGACTAAGTCTCCCTTGGTTATTAGGTAGTAACATAGTTTTTAAGTTCATACTAACAATATAAATGTAAATGTAATAGATCATTGGTTGTCTGAATAAATAAATATATTATATTATTAATACAGCAAAAAAAAAAAAAACTTAGAACTAGAAATAACAGAAAAATTGTTTTCTGTAAAAATTGCTTTTAATGCCAAAAGGGCCTCAGCTCACCATAATGTCAGATGACAACACAAGCTCACCACCTGACGCTGATTTTTATCTGCAGCCCACGAGTGTCATACGCAAGAATAATAAACACAAAGGGAAGTGCATGTGCCCACTTTAATCAATTAACAAAATAAATTAATAAATAGCTTGATTGCACTTACAGGAAGTTATGACGACTCTATTTTATTGTCTAAAACTTCTTACTCATTATGTACATACGATAGTGATATGAAGTTACCTATCTTAAGAGCGTTTACGTCTAGCGCGGGAAGTCAAGTTTAGGTAAATTCTTTGCAAAAATCAGTCACACAGAAGCACGCGTAGATGTGTGCGTAGAGTTAGCGCTTTCACTCTGCTTATAGTCAGACTAAACCACTTTGATCCGTCCAATTTATAGTTAATATTTAATTGGAATTTAAATCCTATAATTCCTCTAAATAATAATTTTATAATATTTAAATGAAACAGTTTATTTATCTTATGCTTCTTCTCGTGTTAATTTTACATTAGGCATAACAATTTGATAAATCATATTTATTTCTTAAATGTTCACCTTATCTTATTATTACTCCGAGCAACAAGGATATTTGTAGTCAGATAAAAAATATTTTTAGTTCGGTTGATCAGTGATTTAAGATATTTGTAGCTTCTAAATTGATGCTCGAAGTGAAATTATCGAAACCTCTGTTCAGTTATCTTGATAGAATTCACAAATACTCTATTAATCTAAAAAAAATCCTAACGTAGTATTTAGACAACAATATTTCCTAAAATTATTAGTAATTAATTTGGTTTTAGAATAATGTTTGATGGATATTAACTGGGTCGAAAAGTACTGATTTAGAGCAAATCAGCGGACGGATGGCGTAAACGCTCTTAAAATAGCTTAAAGTGTTAATTATTCTGTATTTATTTGTTTTAAAAATATGTGGTTTCTGCTGAGCAGATTTTTCAATTTTTATCACTTGGTGCAAAAGTGATCCAATGTATTCTTGTGTATGGACTATCATCACCCTTCAAAAATGGGACATAATGATTTTAGCCACACCTTTTTTTTTTTACGAAATTCCGTAAAGATAATAAAGCGATAAATGCTAGCTTTCACAGAAACCGAAGCTTTAGCTTTGGCCCCTTCTGGCTTGCACTTAATTTGATAATTTAATAAAAAAATATTTTTCCCTAAAAAGTTTTTGTTTCGGCCCTTTGAGAAATCCTTTGATATTATAATCCATACTTGAAACTCTTATACGAAAAGGGATGCTTTGAATCTATAATATTTCCGGTTTGATGAAAGTGTTACTAAGGTAGAACATTCGTGGAGATAAGAGTAACGTTGTTATGACTTACTAAGGCCATTCTCACACGAGGTGACCAAATAAAACCGGTTTTCAACTTGTCACACGACGCAACTTGTTGAAAACTAGTTGTCAGCGGCAACGCAACCTGTCACGCGCGACTTGCAGTACGGGTCGTTCGGTCGTTGCCAACACAATTTTTTTAATAAAAAAGCGTGTTGTGTCATGTCGTCCAATCAAAAAAATAATATTAAAATTGATACAACTTGAGTTGCACCATGTGAGAGTACCAGTTGCATCGCAGTTAGCAACGCCCGTTGCCAACCAGTTAAGGTTGGGTTACCCTCACTCCGTGCGAAAATTGCCTATTGGTTTTACGTCATACAAATTAGATCGTGAATGATTTGCTTTGGTCAGTAGAAATAGAGTGGTTTTGTCATAGCATAATCAGCCTATAATTTTCCCAGTGCTGGGACACAGGCCTCCTCGCTGTGAGGAGTGGTCCCAGTGCGGATTTATAAGTTATAATAAGTTATAAATGTAAACATTTATCTCAAGTTCTGCCATAATTATTACAGTTGAGAAGATCAGTCGGTGCGTCATTGATAATTATTTCTTATTTATTTTATAAAAAATAAAAATAAATATGATTTATTTATGTCGTAGTTGTAGCGAATTGATGGAGAGCAGTGGTTTATTGCATCGAATTCACTTGTCAAAAGGTTGATAATTATGTAACTTTTAAAATCTAGGTGTTAATTATATTAAGAAGTGAAAAGTAAATAATGGTGCCGATTCTCTTGTACACCGAACTAAACTAACTAAACTATCACTAAAATTTCTTACTTTTGGCTATGAGAATCTTAACGCTATTCTGCAAATAAAATTCTCTAAATTAAAAAATAATTTTGACACGACTAAAACCAATTTGACAATCGCGAATCCACGTGGTACCCGTTTTTTTTTAGAGCCGGAGGCGCGCAGGGGTGCAGCCTCGACGTGTTTTATATGGAATATTTCACTTTTTGTATGGAAAATATGAAAAAAATATTACCAACATGTTGAGTTTTAGGGGTTTAAGGGTATTATAAAGGGGGTCGAAATTTTCATTATTTTTGCGATAGGACGCACCATTTTCGAGATATAGGCAAAAGAAAAAATAAATACAGTACTGTTTTAAGTCGAGATGTTGGTGTGAATTTTAGTTCATGACAACTTATTTTACCCCACACCTTTTTAATCGCGATTAAAAATTGTTAAGTTTAGTCTGGTTTGGTATTTTACAATCAAAATTTTAGATGAAAACGTCAAAATCAGAATAGCAAAATTGCCATTTTCACTAAACTAAAAACTCAGTACTATCTTAGTGCTGTCAAACTAAAATATAGTTAAGTTGTGTCACTTTAGTCTATTTCAGAATGGGAAATCGTCGTTTGACAGGATGAAACAAAATTTTAGTGATTTTTAGTTTAGTTTAGAGGCATTTGTGACAAGAGAATCGGCACCATTGTGTGGATAAGAAATTAAAAGGCTTTTATATTTATTTATTTAACGGAAGATCTCTTTCATTATTATCAGCCATATTTTAACCGTTCACAATTCCGATCAAATTATAATTTAATATCACACTAGCAATTCACACACTGTAGGTACACAACACAACTATTCGGAATGCGCGACAATATCTAAATGTCTTCACTGCTTGACCGCCACCCACGACTCTACTTAGCTCCGGCAGGTCTGAGCGTTATGTTGTAGACTCTCTCGAGCGCCGCTAGTCGGCCAGCACGCGTAGCATAACCACCGTAGAAACGGGATTTTCTCGATGGAAGAATAGACAAAATGACAAATTGTGATTGTTTAACTGTCAATTTGTCTATTCTGCTGTCGGCAAAACTCGTTTCTATGGTGGTCATACTACGCGTGCTGGCGCTCCGTTATGTCGAATCAGTGACGTACGAGTATTTCCAACATATTTATATCCGACCACTTGGAATTTTATTTAATTTTCATCTTTACATAGTAGAAGCATGAAATAAATGCTTTTCACTACTGATGATATGCAGGATTGCGCAAATAGACGGGTCTATTGTGATCACCACCATCATTGTCTGCCTAACCTTTTCCCAATTATATCCATAGAACCTATAGAACCCCAATATAGCCCCCCCCCCTCTCTATCTATCTTTCTATTCTATTGTCTATTTTTTCTCACCGATAATGAATCACTTCATGCAGGTGTTGGTTAGGCAGAAGTGACTCATTACAACCGGTGAGATTGTACCTACACATTTATGAATGTAAATATTGTTCTTCTGTGAGCTTAGTACCTATTTATAATAACACACTAACATAGCTTTTAAGTTTTTGTTTGTAACTAACTAACTAACGATAAATGGATTTTAGTTGTCTGAAAATAAATAATTTAATTTTTTAATTTAATTTATATTAAGGTGGTATAAGGATGCAGCTGAATACCAGTATTTTACATGGAGCGACAGCCTATCTGCCCTCCACAACCCAGTTACTGGGTAAAACGATACCCTTAGTAAGACTGGTTGTCAGACTTTCAGGCTTCTGAATACTCGTAACGAACAAACGGTACGGAACGACAAATTATTAATTTCAAGTTAAAATAATTGTTTTATTTTTCTAACAACTCATTTCTCTCTTTTCAGGTACCTATAGTGCTGTGAGTGTAAAGTGATGAGTGACAAGTGAGTGAGTGAGTGAGTGTTGTGATGGAGGCGACCCCGCTGCCTCTAGAGGTGGACGAGGAGGGACGTCCTCAGCAGGGGTCCTCCACCGGGAGTGGTTCCTCTTCGGGAACTGGATACTATGCGCATAAGAACGGTGAGTGTTAAACTTGAATACACAATCTTAGATAATTTACATGTATTGCCACTTAATCAAATATCTACTTTAATGTTATGTAGTCTAAGTGGATTTTTTATTGACCGTTTGTAATAATAACATTGAGTTTGTGTTACCAAAACTAGGTATCAATCTGAGATTCTAAATTTGAATACAGTGGTTTATTAATAATAATATGCTACGAGAGCAGCTGCATTCGGTTAGACTGGAAGCTGACCCTAACATTGTTGGGAAAAGGCTAGGCAATTTTTTTTGAGCAGCTGGTAAAATTTGCTGCCTTAAGGCACATGGAGGGATCAATCTGAACAGTTGAAACAACGACAGTTCAATCTTCTGAACAATACGAGCTCATTCGCGACACGATGAGATTTTTTAGTTTAGACAATTTGCTTCAAATACTGAAGGCCCCAACCGTCGTAGGCCTTTCGTAGGCGCGTAGACCTTTCGTAGACGCGTAGGCTTTACGTAGGCGCGTAGGCGTTTGTATAGATCTTAAGGCCGTTACGGATTTTGGAGAAATTATAGTTAGACAAATCTGAACGTAAAATTAACCATCTACCTACCAATGCTTTAATAATGAACCTCAATGTTTTAACAAGCTGGAAAATTTTACAGCAGCTATTATTATTAAATCTGATTTAGGTACAGGAGAACGTAGGCCTAAAATAAGTATGATTATCCCAGTCATTACAATAGACTTAAGTATGATTATACCTACGAATAATTACGAAAATCACAGAATATTACGCTTTCAGAAACTCGAAAACTAATATAATGACAGACTGTGCGGCGACTTTCGTCGTAAATAGCTTGAAAGTCAACACAAAGTCGACTTATCTGATTCACTTATATTTTATGAGCTCTGTGACCGAATCTAAACTATGAAGTAAAGGTACAGTTCCATTGCTGCCCACGATTAAACTACACACGTGTTAGCATTGCTTTGTATAAAAACATTGGCAGTCATGGAGATTGCTGTCAGAAGTGAAAACTTAAAACTATGAATTAACAGTGGTAACCAACGGCTTCTCCCACGTGGTTGTCCAAAATTATCCAACGGGAACATACTTCCTGGATAAAAAGTATTCTATGTGATAATCCAAGTTATAAACTACCTCTGTGCCAAATTTCATCCAAATCCGTTCAGCAGTTTTTGCGTGAACGAGTAACAAACAACCATCCATCCATCCTCAATGTCAGTGACGCGAATCTATAAAACATTATAATACTACTAAAAATCGCTCAATGCGCTTGAAGAACTTTTCTCTTCAAAAATGAAGGCGGGTTCGTTTACTGCGAGTACCTTCCTGCAACACAGCACCGCTACCTACAAATGCGTGGCTGACAAACAAATGAACTGCGCAGCTTACACCTGTTTTTTTCTGTTCTGTGGCAGCTTCCGTGTGTAACTCTCCGTGCACAGCGTAACATTCGCAGCAGTGGAAATGCGCCTTTATGCTAGATTTTCAAGATTGTCGTCGATACGGTTTTCGGGTCAAATTTTCGTCGCCAAATGTCGTTTGAGCGTAGTGCGTGGAATCGTGAAAGATGGTGGTTTTTGATAAATTGGTTTCATTCGGTACGGGGAAGTATGAGTTTATACTGTACCTACAATATGCGTTAGTTTTAGAAAATATTATCAGGGTATATGGGACACCAGAGAATGGAAGTGTTCGTTTGGAAAAACCTTTTAATTAATAATGAAATTGCTACACACTCGACACATCGCCATTATGCGCGGAGCTACCATCATAGACTATAGAGAAACCACAAACGAAGTAATCTAAATAGTGATGCCACAGTGTAATCTCCAATAGAAAAGGTTCTAATTTCTCTTCTCCGCCACTTCGACCGGTAAAGTAAATATCAAATATAAACATTGGAAAGAAGGTTACAACAACCTTCAACAAAAAACTTACAATGTATTATGTTCACTCTGCGACAAACAAAGTCGAGGTAACTCACACTCATATATCATTACGAAGTAACGATATTATGATGACCATTGATTCCGAGAAATGAAGGGTTATTTACAAATATAGGGGAGATTGATTGAGGTTGTAATCAAGACACTATTAGACAACCCTCACCCGGTAGCTAGGTCAACAAAGTGAATCTTATTAATTAATTTAACGGTTTATGTACACACATATAAACAAACAAGAAGAAAGGAACAGAAGAATACGTACAAAGTTGATGCTTATTTCTAAAGAAATCTCTTCCAGCATACCTGCGATAGGATAGTATTTAAAGAGATGTAGACAACGTGTGTAAGAGTAGAAGAGAAAATAAAATACATAAAATAAAAACACCTAATTATTCACTATAATATTAACTATAAACATACATTATGAGAATAAACTTACATAAATACTTCTAAAATAAATATCACTAAAATATATATACTTAATTATAATGTACGTAGTATAAAATAATAAATACAAAGAAATGCAACTATGACGAAGTGGAAAGATAGTGTTCTTTCACTCTTCTTTTAAAAACTGCAACAGTTTGGCAGTCCCTAATGTCAGGCGGAAGTGAATTCCACAATCGAACCGCGTGCACGCTGAAGGAGTTGGAGTAGAAGTCGGTCGGAAGTCGGAATCTTTACTAAATACTATAATATAATATTTTAGGATTCATGTGCGTATAATTATCACTTGCTTCAAAAACGGTGAAGGAAAACATCGTGAGGAAACTGGCATGCCTGAGAGATATTTCTTGATGGCATGTGAAGCCAAATCAGAGGCCCATGGGCGGCTTTAAAACTCTGACACCAGGTCAGTCACTAACCACACGAAACGAAGAATAACTCACCGACTGATCTTCTCAACTGTAATCCGTCTGTTATCTTCTGAGGCTTTAACGGCTAAACGGATTTTGAATAAAGTTGGCAAACAGGTAATCCATCACCTGGGTTAGGACAAAGGATACATTTTTTACGGCGCGGGCAAAAGCTAGTTAAAAATCAGCACAGAAATTGGATTTTTCTTTAAAAATTGGATATTTTTTTAAATGAATTGTCGTTATAACTTTTTGTTACCCTCGGGTAGTGAGATCCCGGGACACTTTTTATGTACCCAAAACGGTCACGCTGTAATTTTGATCGACATACTCCTCTGCCTTCTACAGATGACTTAAGGCGACGATAACCGACTTTTAGTAATTTTATACTGAAGATCACGTCTAAACGAGTAGCGTTAATGATTTGGGGAAAATATATATTAAATTAGAGCATTTTTTTTAAACTTAATATTATATAAGAATATTTTAGATTATATCTATATTATATAGTGAAATTTATTTGTAAAGTTATGTCTAATGCGGATAAAAAACCGAGAATCACGCAAAATCTATCAAGCGTATTTTTCTGAAACCTTCACCATTTTAAAGATAATTTAATTATTGATTTTTTAGTACACGTGTTTTATTAAAATACCTTTTGTTTTTATGTATAATAAATTAATAATGCGTCTAATTTGGGACAGCGCTCCTTGATAGGCGAGTCCTATTACTAGCTGGACGTACGATGCGTTGCGTGAGCTCAGTACAAAACACGCAAGCTAACCATTCAAGGTCACTGGCATATATCTGCGTCTTAACAATTTCTCAGTAGTATGAGGGAAAAATATACCTATGCTGACGTACCCCCCCTTTGTTGTTCCAAATGTCTATGAATATGCAGCGATAATCTCATAGGCAGACAGTCTATTTGTGAAACTGTTAAGTAAACAGACCAACAGACAGACACTGATGTCTCACCACAAGTTTTGACGTCTCAGATGTGGAATCTTTGTGTTTTCCAGTAACCAGATTATGGAGGTCAGATAGACCGTCGTTCCATGTAAAATACTGGTATTCGGCTGTATCTGGATAGGTTAATTTTTATGTTTTTGTTGGTATATTGGCGTTTTTAGCTAACATAATCTAATTAAATGTTTTGTGTTTTGTAATGTTAATTACTTTGCATACTATTGTGTAGAATCAAGTTCTTCTAATAAGTTAAGACAGACGGTTGTGCTGCTGGGGAGTTTGTTGCGCCATTTCCTCTTCCCAGCTAAAGCACTAGGATGTGGTGAAGAGCGGGTCATTTGAAGGATGGTCTTATGTAATCTTGACGTTCAAAACGTGCTGATTCTCAGCCTAGTTTAAATAAATGACTTTTAATTGATTTTGATTTTGATTTAGAGTGGAAGCCGACCCCAACAAAGTCACAGATGATGTATTCATCCGATGGGACACTCCGCATTTTAGGTATGAAGCTACAAGTAGGTACGCAGCAGGCTCGACTTGTCGAATTCAGCGGGCGTAACGTAGTCAGAAGATATAAGAGTTACGCGATAGAAAGGGAGGCAACTTCTAGGTGAATATAACTGTAGTTAATTAGTGCTGTGCGACCTGAATTGCACTTTATTGTGTCGTAGCAAGAGTCGCTTTTTATTTAAATGATTTTGTGGAATGTCCCATTGTACTTATCTGCGACAAAGTTGTGAAAAGTCTAAACAGAAAAGTAATAAAAGATGAGATACGGAATCTTCTAAAAAAAATACATTAGGTAGCTGTTATACCTTAGCACACACTATGTTTTTTTAAACCAACCCAAATGACCCAAAACATTATACATTTTCTTATTTCTCAAACACCAGAACAATACTCTTTAAATAAAAACTCCCAAATGAATGGTTTCTAATTGGTAAGGAGGTAACAAAGAGGGTAATGTAGTGTAACATTACAACACCTGGGCTTAATGGCTTTTAGATCTGCTCTCTGGATTATTTTGGTGGTTATAATAATGAAAACGGAAGGTTTTGTTTAAAGGATAATGAGTATAATCTAATATCTAAAATTACTGCCTCATTGGTCGTGTTCAGTTAATGACAATAGTAGGTATTTCATGGGACTTTCGAATAACAGGTAACATATTATGGGTTTACAATACGTTTCGACGTCATCGGGCAGAGAACCAAAGTTTTCGACATAACTCACAGAATAAGCAAGCTGAAGTGGCAGTGGGCCGGCCATGTTAACCGTAGAACCGATAACCGATGGGGTGTTGACGTGTTCTTTAGTGGAGACCGCGAATCGGCAAACGTAAGGTAGGACGCCCTCAGGCTAGGTGGGGTGACGATCTTCGCAGGGTGGCTGGTAACAGCTGGATGAGAGTTGCTGAGAATCGAGCTGAATGGCGTGCAATTGGAGAGGCCTATGTCCAACAGTGGACTGATGGAGGCTGATGATGCTGATACGTTTCTGCTTACCCCGTCGCTGAATGCGACGCGATTTTGAAAATAATGATTCTATTTGAAATTAAAGCTATTTTATATTAAAAAGAAAGATCCATCGAGTTCCTTGTCAGTTAGGCTCCTTTGATTAAGTTTGAAGTTTAAAAAAAGAAACTTAAATATAATACTAATAGCGCTACAATGTTAATTTGGCACGTGCCCAAAATCAGAAGTGACGCCGCCATCTTGTTATTTGAACACATTTCAAGTGACATTTCACAAAACAATTGCAGAAATGTTTACCAACAACGCCCCCCTTTCAACTGACTGAATATCCATAGAGCAGTGTAGTAGCATTAGGTACATACCTAATGCTACTACACTGCTCTACAACACACTCAAACAATACACACATGTGTATTGTTATAAAAATAACTTTAATAGGTGTCTTGACAAATGAAAGACAGTCTTTCAAGTTTGTTCTTCTCAGAAAATGATGAGCTTCTAATATTAAGTCGTCAAAAAAATTGTATTAAAATTATTTCATAATAAACACACGACAAAATTATGTTTTCAAACAAATCTTGAAAAATTAAATCGAGAATTAAATCATGTATTTGGCAGTTAGCGACAAACTGTAGATTCCAAGAAAATTATAATGGAATCATAAAAAAAAAATGTCACGGAAACGCCATTTTTTTTGACATTCCATATTTCTTTTAACAGAAAAGTTATTCTGGTTCCGTCTTCAAACAAAACTGACGTAACCTTTATTTAAATCAAATAAATACGTCTATTTCGTCTTCTTAACATTGAATTAGGGAAAAATACGATTTCAACGGATGTTCTTAACTATCCCATACGTTAAGATAACTAATGGGCAATAAAATCGAAGAATTCCCCACAATTTGCTGGACCCATGATATATTTTATTGTATTTGATAACCATGTTGAAATATTAAGAAAGATTAATGCAATCGATACTGAACACTGCAATTTCTACCTTATTTTATCTGAATTAAAGTTGAAAATAATTATTGAATGTAACTAACGAAGTATCAGGAAATATCAAGACTACAGTATTCCATTCAGTGGACTATAAATCTTAGCTCGATTAAAATAGAGACCAAAATCAATTGGGATTACTTTTGAACTATTGAAAGATTTCGAATATGTGTACCTAATTCATGTTTGTTTGTTCTGAAAACTCGTCCAATCGAATTTTCTTTTTGATAAAGGGACAAATTACAAATAAATAGACATTAGACTAAGTTGCAAGCAGATTTAAATTGGTCCTCGTTTGACATCCTTTGAAAATAAAGTCTTTTAAATTCAGGGTCAGTCTTCTTCTATTTATGATCGATTTGTCTGTCTAGTTTTTTTTTTTTAATGCGACGGACAAGGTGTTGTAGCGCAGCCTGGGAGAGGCCTATGTACAATTTAAGACTGCCATAGGCTGAGTTGATCGGTTGGTACCATCTCGATAAACCTGGGTCGTAGAATTTATTTTAGCAGGAAAACTCACAAACATCTCCTAGTCAACAAAACAATATATTATCATCAACGGTACGGTTATATGAAATTCCGAAATTCCTGTCTCGTTGACGAATTGTTATGTCTACTGAAGCTGAAATAAACGTTTATTACTGTATGAGACCCTTTATCGCCCAAGGGCTTATTGGATACGTATCGCAGCCGTAGTTGTTCCACTAGGTATATTGCTTTTTAATTCTTTTGTTTTTTGTGTGTTGGAATAAATATTGCCAGCTATAAAAAATGTTGAAACGTTCATGGGACACTGAGAAAAATAAATAGGTATCACTAAAGTAACAAACATATTATTAATTATTTCTGTTAGTGTTGGAATGTTTCTGTTGTTATATAAATAGTGTATGGTTTTACGTGTCGTAACGGGTACTCAGAATCCCGAAAGTCTTACTAAGGAGTATCGTTTACCCAGTAACTGGGTTGTGAAGGTCAGATAGGCAGTTTAGCTCCTGGTATTCAGCTGCATCCGGTTAGAATGGAAGCCGACCCGAAAATAGTTGGGAAAAGGCTGATTGACATGCTGATTGGCTGTTTGATTGTTTGTTTTCATTTTGTAAATGTCGCAACACATTATGTAATTATCTTTGGCCTCTGACCCTGACAGCAAGCAATAGGTTTTTTGCCACATGTGCCTGTCAATTTTGAATGTTCTCTTGTTGCACTCGTTATCGCGGTCTACCGATTTCAATTTTAATATCAATTTTACTGTTTGTTTTTTAATTTAATCTCAATGTTTTAATTATAATTATAATATTGATTGTAATGATAATTTTTTATTCTAATATCGATATAATTTTGTTTTTTCTTAATCCATTGTTACTATTTTATTTATTAATGTTTTGTTCATGTTAACAATTAATTTTTCTATTCTCACTACGAGTAAAAAATCCTGTAAAAACGTATATTTAAGAAGCTATTTTTTATGTAAGTGCTGTGTACGCCTATAAGTGACGAATTCACCATAACTCAATACTTATGTTTTTTTTTATTATGTCAATGTTTTAGTGAATAAGTCGTTGGTGTACCTTTCAAATAAATAAATAGATAAAATTTGTTAGACTTTTCTGTGTCAATAATAGATACGAGGCTTTTGGCTAATTTGTAAAGTGGTTTTTTTTTTTTTTGTAATGTGCGTTTAATTTGTGCAGAATAAACACTTTTTCTTTCTTTCTTTTTCTTTCTGTTCTTTACATGTTGAGCAAGCCTGTAAATGATTGCTCGTCCCTTCCCTAAATTAAAAGAGGAGATGTCCTGCTGTGGAACAGTTACAGGGAGTTAGAGATAGTTTGAAGAGTCCCAGACATAGGATTTCTGACTGCCATAATGGCGATAATTCTCCTTCTTAATTAAATGTTTTTAACGACGGCAAACATCAATTCTAAATGAGAAAGTAAACCCTCCATCTAATTACGTAACACATTTTCGTTGACAATTCCGACTAATCTGTTTCAATTTGACAGGTCAACAACATTCATTGTGTGATTTACGTTGTAAAGCAGATTTTTTTTACGAACGTACGAAGCAATGGATTAGAAATCTGTTTCAAAACGATTCAGATTCTGATTGATCTTGTATTACGTAATTAGGGTACCTGTCTGTCTGGCCGTTACTTTTTTACGCCTCAACGGCTGAGCCGATTTCGATAAAATTAGGGAATCAGGTAGACTATGGCCGGGGTTGGGACGCGGGAAACGTATTTATCCCGTTAGTTCGTTCCAGTGTGAGAAAATTCCAACCTCCACGGAGGCGAAGCCGCGGGCAAAAGCTAGTCTATTATATAATAATCTATACTAATATTATATTGAGGTAAAATTTGTTTGTTCGTTTGTTTGTTTGTAAGTTTGTATGTAGGGGGTTATCTCCGGAACTACTGGTCGGATTTGTAAAATTCTTTTTGCATTAGATAATCCAATTCTCGAGGAAGATTATAGGGTCGCGGTCGAAGTCGCGGGCAGAAGCTATTTATTAATAATATAAAGAGATTTTGTGAGTTTGGCTGTAGGGAGTAATCTCCAGAACAAATGACCCGATAAAAAAAAAAGCACTAATGGGAAACTACAGTATTGCCAAGTGCCATAGGATATAATTTGTATTAAAACCTGAAATTTTACGCGGGCGAAGTAGCGGGCAGAAGCTAGTAAACCATAATTTCTTTAAAGCAGACCCAGAATAAACAATAATAGGTCGTTTGGCGCAGTTGTATTCACAATCATGTAACCCTCCCCCACTCACCCCCCCCTCCTCTCCACTGAATGTGGGTCAATCACGACCCTTTAATCAGACCGACTGCGAATCATGGACGTCATTCACTGATAAGCATTGTATTGAGTGGATTTTAAATTTAAATTGAAGATTTTTTAAACTGATTTTAATTTCTGAAGCTCTTTATAATAGTTTTGAAGCTATTGAAAACAGGTTTTCTATTTTATTTTAGATCATTCGGGGACCTGTTTTAATCAGCATAGAATGTTCCCACTATTGGGTCACAGGCTCTCCTCTCTGTGAGAGGGAGTGATAATCCACCACACGGGCCCAGTGCGGTTATAAGATGTCACATGTCTTCGAGTTTTTGGTTCTAGGACATGCCCGTTTCCTCACGATGTTTTCCTTCACCGTTTTGAGAGCAGTGGTGATGAAATAATTTACGCAGAGTAAAGCACCTATAAGGGTTCGAACCTACGACCTACAACTCGTAAGTCGCGGTCATTACCACTGGGCCACCAGTGTTCTCCTAGGGACTTGCAGGTTCCTTGTTATTACAAAATATGCAAAGGTTGTTTGTTACTCACTTGTCTTACCACGTCCTGTGAGAGCTTGTATTATTGCATTGCAAGTTTTTAGCGTTTTTCGATGCGAAGTCTGGTTTTTTTAAGGGAATTTCACTACACTACACGTGATAAATGTTTATTAATAAAATTTTATTAAAACGGTTAAACATCAATAAAAATAATTAAATTCAACATCAAAATTATTTATTTTGGGACAACTAGATCCTTAGTTACATACAAAACTCATAAACGATTGTTAGTACTTAAATACAATTACAAAAGACAACACTCATCATACATCCAATTCTATACACAAATGCCCCTATGCTGAGACACCCCGCCCCGTCAAGATAACCAGTAGGGAGATACCTCCCTAAAAGATCACCAGACGAACGAAATGCCTCAACACAGGTGCACGTCTAAAATGAAAGCCACAAAAATAATTAAAACAATTTATGTCAGCTCCTTTCAATCTCGTCGTTAATTTAGTCGGTCCCGCGTTGGGTGCCAACTCCATACGCAACCAGTTAGACCGCAGTATCCGATGTTTACGTGTTGTTGTTTGTTTTTTAACTGTTTTGTAACAATTTATTATTTACGTAAGTACTTATTTATGTTCATCTGCCTGAACATAAATAAGTACATGAATAATAAATTAGTATAATATTATGAAATTAAATAACAGTTCCTTCAACAAATCTGTGAATAGTCCCACGGTGGGCGCCAATTCTGTTCACATAATTATTATTGTTTGTGGTTTACAGAGGTAATTATGTACATTGACGTTCATTCATTCATTGTGTATACACGATTTAAGAACGTATTTTAATAACTCTTTTAAGTCTAAGTGCCCTAGAGAGTTGTCCCACGGTGGGCGCCAATTCCATATTTATTCACATAGTAGTTGATGAAAATTTCTTGAACTGTACTTTGAAATTAACTAGTCTTTTCTAATAATTAAAATTTAGGGCAGCTTTAACATCTCTATCAAATCTGTGGCTACTTGTTCTAGTCCCATGTTGGGCGCCATTTCGACTTCTTTCGAAAGGTCATAAACTTTATGAGAATGGCTCATGTTGTGGTAAAAATAGTATGTTAGTTATAACTACCGAACAAGACTGAGCTGGGAGGAAATAGTAAATTATGCATAGGTAATGCATAATTTACTATTTCCTCATTTTGAACACTTGTTGTAGAACGATGCCACAAACCTGGTAAAGATTATCTATTTCGCAGTTGACAAATCTCATACTATTCTCATTCAAATTTATTTTTTAAAAACCTCCACGTTCATTAACCTCTAGCCAGTCATGACTGAGTATCATTCAATCGTTTAACTTTGCAGGTTTTTCTATGCATAGCATTGTTTTTTTAATACGTTCTTGTATGAATGCGTGCATATTTCCATACTCTTTTTTTACAAACTAATAAATAATAATTTAACAACGTCTGAATGGTCACGCGAGCCTGTTATGTCACGAGCTACGTAACCGGTCATTTCTCATAGTTACCGGCCAAGATATAGATTAATAGTTTTAAGTGTTGGTTCAAAGTTATTGTTTTTGTTAAATATGTTTTGCTAAAGATTTGAAAGTTTTTCATGTATCTAATGGTTAGTTTTATATTACAGTTAACAGATATGTTCTGAAAATGGAACATTAAGCTCACGGTTTTAGTTAGAACTTCGTTTTTTTGGAACTTAGCCACAATAATCACTGATTGATAAATATGACATATGCTCCTACATAACCCATTTAATCAATCTGCTTACGCCTTGATTGCTTAGGAGCCGGATGTTGTAGATGTGTATAGCAGTAAATTCATGTTTAATGTTTGCATGAAGTTTTTTAATTAAATGTTATGGCTTGCTGTGTGCTTTGGTGTTTACTGTAAGTGCAGCAAGTAAATGTTATAAAATTAACCATATCCATACAGCTTATCAGCTTGTACCTATTAATTACACAGGCAAGATTTCAACTGTCTACCTATTGTGGTTCATGAGATATAGTCCGCTGACAGACAGACGGAGGTTTATTAATCGGGTTCAATTTGGCACGCTTCGGGTACGGAATCCTAAAAAGCAGCATTTTAAGTATACTGTGTTTGCCTAACTAATTTCAAGCGTGGTTACGGAATTTCGAACCATTTTTATAGCGATTTATTACCAAAAATTCGACATTTACAGCCTAATATAATTTACGTCAGTAAAATAATAAAAAACACTATAAATGTCACATTGTTTTAGCAGTAGCAACGCTTATTTCGCTGTGTTATTTTGTAACAGCTGTCAGGGTGAGAATAAATACTCGCTGTGACAAATTAATATAATTAGTTATCTTAGAAACGCCGGCAGTTGTTTTAATATTATTGTACTGTTATTTTGTGCAACAATGTATGTGATCTACATTGTAATTTATTATACAGTTTCTTTTACGTATCTGCCAGACTAATAAAATCTAGTCTATCTATAATATTTGGCTTCTTCGCTTGGCTTGAGGGCAGTCTCTCAGAAAAGTTGGAATCATGAATGTCTGATAAGATTTGCTCCAGGTCCAGAGAGGTACTTTATAGTCTATCTTGTGGAGCTTTTAACAAATAATTTTTTTTCCTCGCTTTTGTGCCATGCTTCCCTGGTCTGTGGGAGTCTCATCCAGGTCTTTCCCGTGACCTTCTGAAGGTCGTCCACCTACCTGGCTGTTGGTCTGCCAACGCTCCTTCTGTCTCTTTATAGAGTGGAAATTCTCATCGGAGTGAGTCAGAGGATTAGACTTCTGCGGATTAAACTTTTGTGGTTTTAATTTTACACGTGCACCTATGCTGAGACACCCCGCTCCATCAAGATAAATAATAGGGAGATTCCTCCCTAAAAGATCACCAGACGAACGAAATGCCTCAACACAGGTGCACGTGTAAAATTAAAGCCACAAAAATAAATAATACAATTTATGTCAGCTCCTTTCAATCTCATTGAGTCGGTCCCGCGATGGGCGCCAACTCCATACGTAGCCAGTTAGACCGCAGTATCCGACGTTTACGTGTTGTTGTTTGTTTTTTAACTGTTTTGTAACAATTTATTATTCAGCATTGGTAGCCTTGTTCCACCCACTGTTGAGTAATAGGCTTCCTCCCTTTTGTGCCATGCTTCCCTGGTCTGTGCGAGTCTCATCCAGGTCTTTCCCGTGACCTTCTGAAAGTCGTCCACCCACCTGGCTGTTGGTCGGCCAACGCTCCTTCTGTCTCTTTATAGAGTGGACATTCTCATCGGAGTGAGTCAGAGGGTTAGACTTCTACGGATTAAACAAACGGTTGTGTGTGACGGCATCAATGCCACTGAGTTATATCCATGTTATGTTATGGTATGTCTTCACAAAAACGTCTGTATTCGCTGCTCATTACTTACAAGATATTCATATAATCCAGCTTACCTAGCATGGTACACCACTGACTACCTGCAGTATTGTGTCTCCTTCTCTCTTTAATCCATCCAAAGTTGTCTGTAAAAGATCGGTTTTTGCCATATGAACGCCCATTGTGTCACACTATGTAATTTTTTTATTTATATCATGAATCCATATCACTATATGGATTCAAGATATAAATGAAGAAATTTTACATAATATTGTATTGTGTACGTATCTGCTGTTCATTGCAATATATTCACAAAACCCAGCTTACTATAACACTTTGGGTTAAAGAACCCAAAATTCAAAAGCCAACTGCTATTACCGTCCCCTTTCCTACCAAAATCTGTTCGCGCGTCAAAATCCCTTCCCCACGCTATATTTCCTAGTAAACAGTTACGAGTATTTTTGTTAATACACCCATAATGATGGCGTGTTTCAACCCCGTTAGCTTTTCGTAGGTAATATGCAAAAGTGCCGGCTTGATTGATTGGTTGAACATTGCAATACTGGACATGCTGTGTTAACATAATATACATATATTTAGTTAAATAAAACTAGGGGAATTTTTGTCGTTACTGTGAAATCAATCATCATTTATTTAGCGTTTGCCCAACTATATTTGGGTCAGATTCCAGTCTAAACAGATGCAACTGAATAACAGTATTTCACATTGAGCGACCGCCTATCTGACCTCCACAACTCAGTTACTGGGTAAAACGATACCGCTTGGTAAGACTTGTAATATTATCAGATCATACAACAAATAACCAAATTTTCCATAAGGTAGAAGAACGATGACAAATTAATCTACCTAAAACCAACACAAGATGGATCTTATCATACACAAAAAGCACACCATCTAATTTATAATCAAAACAACCTCAATCAAAGATGGCGGCTCTCCTCATAAACGTTTAAAGTTAATAAGGAACCCAAATTAAAGTAAACATTCCATGAAATTTCATTCAACATAACATAAACGCTTGAATTCAAAAGAAAATAATTTAGCTAAACATCGGAATTAATATCAAACGAGCCGCGTAATACACCACTTTGGCACCAAAAGTCAGCCATATTGAAAATGTTGTCGTGACACAAGTAAATTAACATAAACCACTCTGATTGTATGAATATTTACAAACCGTCGATCTTACGCTTTATTATATTCAAATAAGACAAAATTTCCCTGTAATCTGCATCGTACTGCGTTCCCCCAGAGAATGTTAAACGACCGAATAACTTGACCTCTTCGCGGTAAAACTATTAGAAGTCTGAGAGCTCAACCTAAACTGGATACCGAATATGCCTTTATAGCTTTCGTTAGCATAAAATAATACGTAATGTTTTCTTATATTATTTTAACGTTGCGCATAACAAATTCGTAATAAGAATATACCGTAAGTCGTGTTATTACGAGTATTCTGCGTAAAATTAAAATTGTCTGGAATAAATTGGAACGTTTTCGTAATTTTCAAAATGGATTAGTCTTTCAAGGAGGACGATAAAAATGTGACATGATGTATTTTCTCGTTTAGACAGAATTAATTTTGAGAAATTAAGACACGGCTGTGTAATAAAAAGTTAAAGAGCAGATGTTACTCTTACCTAAAATTTCTGTAAGAATCTTTAGACTTTATTTTACTTTGTACCTATTTCTCAAAATATATTCAAATAAAAGTTGATTTGGGTAGCTCTTCTCTAACGTCGACGCGAGATAGTAGTTTTCATTTTTTACCTAGGTATTGTTTGTTAGTACCAGGGCTGACTGCTTAAGC
The DNA here is from genome assembly GCA_914767755.1 of Agrochola circellaris. NCBI lineage: Eukaryota > Metazoa > Arthropoda > Insecta > Lepidoptera > Noctuidae > Agrochola > Agrochola circellaris. The sequence continues at coordinate 15,802,965 of OU611850.1, read as the reverse complement.
TACGGTTTACTAGAGGAGCGGTCGCCGCCACATAATGTCCGTGATTTACAGGCGAATGCCATCACTAATACGTTTACTTATGAAAGTAAGTGCAAGAGTCGCAAGAGTTATTGCGCAATATTGTCTTTGATCCGTGGCCTTGAAATCGACCAATGAATAACTTTGTTTTTATTTTTATTTTTTTATCTATTTGTTGAATCTCGAGGCCTTTGGCTACTTTTGTACGTGTGTATTTTATGTCTTTTAAATTGTCTTTATATGTGCGTTTTGTTTGTGCAGAATAAACAATTTTTCTTTCTTTCTTTTGTTTTTTTCTTTAAGTTATTGTGTTTTCCTAGAAAGTGTTTTGCTGCCATCATTTTCATGACAGCCGTCACTGCGGCCGTTATATGGCGGCCACCGCTCTTCTAGGAAACCAAAGCTTTAATGCCGTAAAGGCATATAATATAAAAGCGGTGCGACGTCGCAACTCAAAAACTTTCAACGCATCATCGGTATCAATTTAGACACAAGTATAAATATGTACGTGCAATCTCCAATTACCCACAAATGTCACAAACATTACATAAAATAATCTACCACCGAACAATAATTAACCAAAACAAACATCAACTGAAATAGAATAATTTCATGAATTAATCCGGTTTAAATATGAAATTCCCGTAATAAAGCCGGTTTTATAATTACTCTGAGTTAACCATTATTCTACTAATTATCATGCAATTTGACCGACAAATAAAATTATTGGCCTACGAATTAAACAGCACGCGGAATTATTTCCATTGCGTATTTGCATAATACCGACCACCCGTGTAATGACGTCGCCGGTATGGCGTATTGTGATTGGTGGATAATCAAGCGGCCGGTGTTATGCAAGAGTTATCCAGCTTAATTCGACTTTGTACTTCGTGATTAATTTTGAATGTAAATTAAGACTGCGTTTTATAAAGTTGGATTTGTAGGATATTTATTCCGTTCATGCTCAATGTTATACTACTATACGCCTTTTTTTGTAATTTTCATTAAGATGAAAAAAAAATAAAAAATATATATACATACATAAATAAATTGAGCCAGCACCAATAAGTTACAGCCGCAGCAGTTAAGCGTCGATGCTGTCTTTTCCGGTAAGTGGTAGCATAACATTGAGGCTCATACGTAAATATTATAGGCTAGAGTCTAGCCTATAATAACCGTCTAGCCGCTAGATGGTTAAGAAAGTGAGGCTAAGAAAAAAATCAAATAAAGCATACATAATGATCCTTTGTTTTTATAAAACGAACATTTATTTTGAAAGCATACTTGGCAGCTGTGTAAAATCTAAGTAAAATACCGTAGCTGCCATATATGGTAATTTAGTGCCGTAAAAAAGAAGGATTTAAATGATAAAGCCTATGCTGGTACTATTTAGCTCCTTACCATTTCACATCCAATAGTAAATAATCCAGGAAACTGTCGTGAGGAAAGGTTTTGAGTATGAATGTGCATGGCTATAAGAGTAGGGGAAGACCAAAGAACTGTGTGAAAGATGATATGGCTAGAAAGGGGGTGACTACTGAAAGATGACTAATAGAGTAATCTGTTAGTAACATCTTTCATACAAGTAAAGTAGGTATGGAAAAAAAAAATTGTGTGTTTAGGTGAGTCGCGAGCCGACTTCCGGCCACCGTAGGCGCGGGCTTGCGGACGGTGGGCAATGGGTAGCTCGCCGTCCGATAGGGACCAGGCCCGGGTCGACGGCGCGTTGTGTTCCACGCGCGCATCAAAGAGATGTCAGCACCAACTGACGGGGTCCGGAAGGGCCAATGCCTGCCGGGGTTGCGGGTTGGTCCGAAAGGGATATCGCGACCCGGCACACAGGCAACGGAAGGAACACGGGTGGGTTTTAGTCAGTAAAAGTCTGACACGCCCTCCCGCTCCGCCCAGAGCGGGAGAAGTTATTTGATACATTCCCACCAACAAAAAAAAAAAAAAAAGGTGGGTTCATTTTTTATGCACGCTCGGTGATGCCTGCGGATATTTTTTTATGTTATTTAATCATTAGTTATACACTAGCATAATACGAGTATTTATTTTATTTTGTTACCTATTCATGTATAATTTATTAAACCTGACTTGGTTTCCGTACGTCTTTTTCGAGTGACCACAGAACATCAGCGCTGTGCTGTGGGTCCCCATAGCACAGCATCATGCTGAGTGGAAGCCTTCTTGTCACAGTCATGACGTGCCAGCAGCTGCCGACTATTCCTGTTTTATGCTCGTGATTATATTGAAATCTATTGTGCTTTATTGTTCTACTCGAGTTAATTATCGTTTTGTATGCACGTGTTTCTATGACATATAAAATTATTTTAATTTTTTCTTTTTATGTTGCGCCAACCCCAAATAAATTAAGATAATGGTAGGAGAATTATCATAATTATAATACGTGAACCAAAAGCTTTGTACCCCTTTTTACGAAAATAACGCGGAGGGAAGTGTATGAAATTTGGCACAATTAAAGTTTTTAGGGAGAAGGAGTGCAGAAAGCTAATATTTTTATACATATAATATGCATTAGAAATTAATTAAATTGATTAAAAAAAACATTACACACACTACCATGCGTTTGAGACACAAAATCTTTTGTTTATGGTAAAAGATGGCTATCTTAAAATAATGACATGGCAGCATGGATTTAGAATGTACCTACTATACATGGAATTAGTATGAACTATTCAAAACTATCCTATTCAACTTAAATTTTAAATTAATTATGGTCGAATTTCGATCACCATTAGTGATAATAAATAAGCTAGTATGAAAAAAACCTTCCTCATTTAACCATTAAATACAAACAAACCAATCAATACACAACCGACTAAAATCAAAGTTTAAATCCTTATAATTAATTGAACGCCCCAAAATAATGGAATTATTAATTAATATTCGAGCTTAATTGAAACCCATTGAAACGCATTAATTTATTACGTCGCCGCTTTGATTGGCGACAAATGACAGTGATTGGACCAATTAGTCCATAATTATAATTATTATTGAAGACTCGTAGTAATTAATATTAATGTTTGAAGTGGTTTGGACGTGAGGGCTAGTTGAGTGTTCTTTTTATTAAGGTTTTCAATCTTAATATTTTTATTTTTCACTTTATTTAATGTACCGAGTAAAACTTCGTGCAGACTAGCATGACGCGACAACGCGACGCGACACCGGCTATTGTTACCGTGAAGTTTTCTTAGAAATTGTATTGTTCAAGTCGCGTCGCGCCGTCGCGTTGCGCTGGTCTGCACGAGCCTTAACTAAAAGTCTCACTTTGACGGACACTAAACGCCTTCTATTGTGTCTTATTCAGTGTCCTTGAACGCGTTAAAATAATAATATGTACATGTATGTAAAAAAGGAAGGGAAAGAATCATAAAACATTTAAAAATTCGTCTGTCAACGGGAAAAGTGCCCATAAGGCTTGCAGCATTGTCACGTTGTATGGCGATGCTGATTCTCTGACCAAAAAATAGGCCAGCATTCCGGTCACCTGAAGAGTTGAACAAAGCCCTGTGAATATTTACCCACCTTTAATAGCTATGGAAATATTTGGTTGACTGCCTTTTTGGTCTTGTGATCGCAAGCCTGCGACTCCTGGTCGTGTTTGTACTCGGATTAGATTTTGGGTTTATCTTAACGGAAATAATAAAGCTTCCGAAAAACAAATTAACTTCCAGCGATCTGTGCTTGACTGTAATACTATCTAAGCTGTGTTAAAATGAATTACCGAAAAAAATACCAAACTTCCGAAAAAAATACTAAGTTTCCGAAAACATATTATGTTCTGCTAAAATAATCGTTTTCTTAAGCTCTATAGAAACCAGCTTAATTTCTACTATTGGATAAAGAATAACTTTTTTAACTCTCAATTTTAATGAAAATAAATACCTACCAGTGGTTGCGTTCGGGTGCAGAGGTAAAAAAGTGGGTGAAATAGGTTAGGTTAGGTTAGAACTGTGAACAACCGCGCGCGAGCCGAGTGAGCGAAGCGAGCGGTGCCCCGGCAGCGGCCGGCAAGCGGTACTTCCAAGTTGCTCGCAGAAAGTTTTTCACCATTTTCTAATCCGGGTTTTGGGATGAAAATGACTAACTGTAGTTTTCGTTAAAAACACAATTTAAGCTGGTGGAAAAATATTACGTCAGCAAATGCTGTATTGGTTTTCGAAATTTTAAGTATTTTATTCGTTCGTTTCTTCATTTGCATTCGCATATAAGTTGTCAGAAAATTAGTATTTAAAGCAGTAAATTTAATATTTTGAGTATGCCCATATTTTAATTATTTTTTTGAGCTTCTATTACTACTCTTTTCTTAATAGCAGCATGGATTTCAGAGTTGTGCCCGGTTAATTTCAGTAGGCTTGCATTTTATTTCATTGGACTTAAAGGATAGCTCGCGAATTGTGGACAGCAGGAGCATGTGTGATTTTAGGGGTATGAGGAACAGGGTGTAAAGTTCACTCATCCACCATAGAAAAGGGAGGATCCTCCGAACAGACGGGTGTCTTGTCTGGCGGGCAATTGCCCAGAGGTTGAAGTCGTGAGCTTGTATATATGTCCACCGCGCGGTAAACTCTAATTGCGCGATGCAGGATTTGAGTGACGTCAGGATGTTGTGTGACGTCAGGTCTTTAATGCGTAGTTCGCATGTGGCAATGTAGATGCCGCCACATGATCACGTGCTCCTTTAAAGTACACAGACGAGGTGTTATAATCTCTCTGTGATCACTAGTAAGTTTACTTGTTCACTCATGCCTCAAAGACCCTAGTTAGTAGCTTAGTACACACTTTTTTGAAGTGGCAAAATAGTAGTTTCTAACTAAAATAAAAAAGGGTGTATGATCATATAAGTATCATTTATTATGCGTCAAGGATTGATCAAATCAAATCAAACGTTATTTTTACATACGAAAAAAACGCCCGCCCTTTTCCACTTCCTTGGGCTGGGAAGAAGAAGTGGCGAAACAATGTCCCCAGAAGCACAGCTGTCTGTTCTTGGACTTTTACAGAAAAGATCGGGAGGCCCTGGCAAGAAGATCCAATCCTTTACCCATTATAAATTGTACTTAATTAATAGTAAATGGTACTTAATTAATTACACACACGGGTAGGGCGATTGGCCAGTCATCATAAAAATTGAAAAATTCAAATCTTCGTACGCTCGCCGACAGAGGGCTTTTTCTTTCCTTCAATTCGCCTAATATGATCCGTGACCCCGGCAAATTACCTCTGCACTACATTCCTTTAAGTACGAGATGCTCCAAGATGCTCTTTCAGAAAATTGTAAATATATAATAAAGTTTAATAAAATTAAAATACATATCTTCATAAAACGAAAACGCGAAACCGTTAACATGTTTGCCACACGTAAACGGTTTCGCTTATTTTCGTTTATTATTAATGTCGCCATTAAAACGGCACGCTAGATCAGACAACGTTTTTATTTTAGCAAGAAAATACTATTTTTGCGAGAGAAGAAAGTCCTGGCACAGAGTTAATTGTAGCACATAAATCTGTCAGAGTTAATTGTAGCACATAAGTCTGTATTATTTTATTAATTGGAATCGGGAATTGGACCGAAATGAATTGGCATCGAATCGCGGTTGGTTTCGTAAAATAACTATCCAATTTTATTTCAAACAGTTTTTGCTTTTACTTTGATAAATTGCTTGTCATTGCTGTTCAGTGGGTACCGATAAATACGCTATTTCTATATATTCTGAACTTAATATAATAAAGAGAAAATATTTGATTTTGTGTAAGTTTCTATGGTTGTTTGTTACGGTTTCACGCTAAAACTGCTGATTGATAGACCATGAGATGGGTTAGGACATAGGATCCTTTTTATTCCGATATTCTTACGGGGTGAAGCTAGTCAAAAACATATCGTTCAGTACAAAAGATCTTTTAGAAATTTCTCAGTAGTAGCCTATCTGAATTTGTGACCGGTTTATAGTCATAGGTTCGTCCTGTGTTACATGGAACTTCCTTTATCGAGGCTAGCGAAAAGTGGGTGTTATATTCTGACATTTATGGTGTATCGTGGAATAAGTTTGACAACTTATGAGCGGTTACTCTATAACAAAGTAACAGTTTATCAGATAAGAAAAGAAAGAAAGAAAATACGTTTATTTGCGGTACACATGACGCAAAGAAAGAACAAAACACGAAAATAAACAATTTGGGGGAAATATGCCTCACATCCACAACCCTATGCGAGACAGGGCCCCAACGCTGGTTTTCAGCGACAGCCGGCGTTGACGTGATGACGTCAACCGGTGCAGCATATAGTGAAATAACAAAATAAGACAAAAATAAAATGAATAAATACAATACTTAGTCCTAAATGTTTATATAAAATATAATAATATTAAAAATGGTAACATTTCATACCGTCAGCGACTCACGCGCCGTGGTCTTAATGCAGTCTGTGCGCGCAGCTGTCATAAAAACTATTTGTTTGACGTTTTGACATATTGTATAATAAGTAGTGGTTACGTAATAATTATAACATGGCGCATTAAGTAATTAGTGTTATGATGCAATGCATAATATGTAAAAACAAAGGATTCATTGGGTGATTGTGTAGCTATGGTTCTTGTATATAGTGTACCTAGATACCCAGATACCTTTGATTGTTATTTATATGTCTAGATAGAGTGTGGCGCTGCTTAAGAACTTAAACAAACAGGCCAACTTTGTTATGCTGGTTTGCTACGTCTTTTACTCGCGACACGTCATTCTGTTTTTCTATTGTGCGTGCATTGATAACAATTGTTGAAAAAATCCCATTAAAATATGAAGAAATTCACCATAGTGTCGAGTGTATTTTCCATCTACAAAAATATGCTCACGACAAAAATACAATTTGAATCGAGATAAAACAATAACAATTAATTTCTTAACGGCTGGAGCTCGGGTCATTTTCATACTTTGCATATAAACGCAAGTACTAGTAATTTTTTTGAGACTTCTCGGTCAATTTTGATGAAACTTCGAATGTATAATTATTTAAACTGACAAAATGAATGCTTTTTTTTAAACCCTACTTGAAAATTATATAATATTACAAACTAGGCCACATTTTTTAAGGGAGTTTTTATTTCATAATCTGTCTACACACACGAAAACCACAAATTCTTCTTTTGCTGGTAAAGATGCGAAATAATGTTAATTACCGATGATAGCTGACCTTTTCGTTATTTTAGCTCGATTTTTGTAATTTCTGCACACTTTAATTACACAAACCGTCATTTTAAACAATATAATTTTGCAGAGCAACTCGAGCGTACCCAGTGACAGCGCGACTGACACAGCGCGGGGAAGTGATTTGCCGGCTAACAATTGGACGGCATTTTTTTCGACGAGTTCATAGCTTTGACTGTATATCTAGACATATAAATAATCAAAGTCAGATTCATTGATTTTTTTAACCATGAATGAACCTTCTCTAATCGTTTATTTTTAGAGGATTTTTCTTTACCTGAAAGTTTGCTAATATCATTTTTGACGTCTAGTCTTAAATTGAAGAAATTTTACGTGAATGCTGGCCTTTACGTTTTTAAAGCTGAAAAAAAACGGATCTCTAGCATGTCGTCAGAAATGCAAGTGGTCAAATACGAATTTCGCCAGAAAACGCATAATGACAGAAATGCATCTCGTCAGCTTTGCACCACGTCAAATACGCAACTGGACAAACACGCAACTTGACAGATGTGCGTCTCGACAGATACGCAACTCGACAGACAATTATTAAATAGGATTTTAACGCTTGTAGTCATAATTATACAGACGCAATTATTCAAACAAAGTAATCTACTAGTTCGTATTTTATCATTAAAATACTTAATATGATTAAGGAAACAATACCTCTAGAAATTATACTGTCCACAGTTAATTTCATTTCATGCATATCATATCCATAAAAATATCAAAATACCCTCCATTACACAAACAAAATACCGTGACGAACTTCCAACCCTACCTATTTCCTGGCTGAACTCATTCAGATTCCTGTATTACGTAGAGAAACTTAGTCTCGATACTAGGAGCTCATGAAACAACAAGATAGATGCGAACTGCGAACTGTATCAGAACTATGGATATCTTGTAAAAGTTCTGGAAAGTTCGCCGCGGGTTATCTTGTATTCATATTGATATTGTTCGTTGAAACGTGGTAAATATGTTTTTGTGGTTCAATGGAGATGCTTTTTGAGTTTTGTTGGACGTGGCCTGTAATAGAATTCTTTTCCGACCTGTCTGTATAGACTTCAAATGAGTTAATGCTAAGAGTAAGTAGCAGGGAGTTTGTTATGCTACTTCTCCATCCCAAACAATCATAACGAACTGTTGAAGGATTTTGGGGACCGTCTTTGGTAATTTTTCCTTTGAGGGTCCGTACCATAACCGTTTGAGGGCTTTACAGTACAGAGACCAATATGATATTTTAGAGCCATGATTGTGGCAAGAGAGGGAGAGATGGAGAGAATGCAAGACGGATATCACCATCTCCTTTTCGCAACGGAACAATGATGGATTCGACACTTCTGAATATAGCTCCAGGGCAGGTTAATGTGACAGCAGTAGTAGTAGAAGTGCTATTCCTCCTCTCTCCTACTATGCTGTGCCCGACAGGATCCATAATTGTTTAATAAATTTTAAGCCTACAAACTGTTTTACCAACATTATGGAATGCAATAAAGAATTGAGAATTGATAATAGTAGGTACCGCACATGGTTCAAAATCGCATGAAATTTCACACCACACTCGACTTGATACTTTTTGTCAAATATTGGCTCTAGCTATGAGTGCCCCTAGAGAGTGTTGATTCTAAGCCTGATTTTGAATTCCACGCACAAGGTTCAAAATCGCTTCACATTTCACATCACCACACTCGACTTCTTGACACTTTTTGTCAAATATTGGCTAGCTACGGGTGCCCCTAGAGTGTTGATTCTGAGCCTAATTTAGAATTCCGAGTAGATATCACGTGCAAAGATAAGTGACGTCTGATTCTGAATAATCAGGCCTTGAGAAGGTAAAGGGTCGACTTATTGTAAGAGAGCCTATTGTAACTTAGACTTTTTGAAAGAGCTACCTTTCAGCCGATTTAGATAAAGATGACTTTACATTTTTTTATTTTTTCTTGGGAAAAAGTTTAGGGGTATGAGGAACAGGGTGTAAAGTTCACTCATCCCCCATAGAAAAGTGAGGAACCTCCGACCAGACGGGTGTCGTGTCTGGCGGGCAACTGCCCAGAGGTTGAAGTCGGGAGCTTGTATATATGTCCATCGCGCGGTAAACTCTAATTGCGCGATGCAGGATTTGTGTGACGTCAGGATGTTGTGTGACGTCAATTCTTTGATGCGTAGTTCGTACGTGGCGATGTAGATGCCGCCACAAAAGTTTGGTCCAAAATAAGGCTACAACTGCTTTCAATGTTTTCTTAATAACATAACCTTACGCCTGTTTTCCCCAAAAGGGTTAAGCAGAGATGTACCTATAGTTGACCCACATTTCGCCAGTTATGTTTAAGTCCCATGCAATAGGGGCGAGCCTATTGCCATCAACCGGGCATAAATCCAGACTCCGGACTCAATAAATCCAGAATCCGCTACTGAAAAATTCCAGATGGAAAACTCAATAACACTTTACACTTAAACATAGGGCCATCAAAAAATTCGTCCGCATCGCTGTCAAAAGCACAAGTGCCCAAAAGGCTGGCAGCATTGCCACGTTGTATGGCAATGCTAATTCTTTGCTGATAGGTCAGCCCTCTGGTCATGTGAAGAGTCGAAAAACCGCTTGGCGAAGACTCTCTACTAACTTCGTCTAAAGTCGTCTACTTATGTAAGAACATAAGTATTCAAAAATAGACTAACCAGCGAAACTTGAAGCACTTCCGAAACTAGAGCCAACGACCGAAACAAATTGTTTAAAAGTTAAAGTTTAAAGTTAAAAATAATTTAATTTCCTAACCCGTCTTGAACTTGGTAACATCTGTTTCTAACGTCTGGCTGAACCTTGAACAATTTTGATTAATTTTAACACAACGACTTATAAGGGTCTGCGCAGACGAGAAGCAAAACTCGAGCAATTTTTCATTCATAGATTGATAATGAACAGCGTGTATTTAATCGATCGCCAAATAATGGATGTGAATTTTCTAAAAGTAATAATTGATAGAAAATTTAGTGATTGATCGTCATTTTGTGTTGTGCCTTAGACATGTACTTAACTGCGAACAACTTGGATGTAGCGAAGTAATCCTTGGATGTAGCGGGTAGGGGTAGATTAGTTATTGCGACGAGCTTGAATGATACAGGGAGTAAGTTAAAAAAAGATCAAAAAGTTTCAAAATTTGACATTAATTTCCCATGATGAATTAAATTATCGCACAAGCTAAGTAATACCAGCCGCACGGGTCGATCTATCAGGTTAAGTAAGCTACGCTTGCCGGGGTTGGTCCGGGGATGGGTAACCATCTTTACATACCGAGACCCCTCCGTGCCTCGGAAATCACGTTAAGCCGTTGGTCCCGGCTGTCATTCGTGAATCTTTGGCGGTCGTAAAGGGTCGTCAGAAGCCCAAAAGTCTGACAGCCAGTCTTACCCAGGGGTAATAGGCAATAGGTATAGGTAATACGGGCTGATATCCGCAACTCCACGACTAAGCGCGTATTTTGCGTACGGGTGGGAAAATCGGTTATTCGATCCACCCCAGCTCCTCAAAGAAGGCCAGCAGCGCCTTGGTGTCACTGACAATCTCACGTAGGGTACCTGGGTTACCGAAGTACTTTGCCCTGTATGTGGCGACCACCGGGCAGTATAACAGCACATGAGCTGCTGTCTCGTCGTCCTCCATGCAGGCTCTGCAAAGCGGACTGTTTGTGACTCCTATGACAAAGAGGTGTTTATTAAATGACCCATGGCCAGTTACAGCTGCAGTGACTGTACGCAGCTGTTGTTTAGTTAGTCGGAGAACCTGTTTCGTGAAGCGGCCATCAATTGTAGGGAGTGCCTCCTTGGCCTGCCTGCACTCACCGTGGTCCAACCAAAGTTTGTGATGTTGGTCCCTGGTTCGTTTCCTTACCAGAGTGCGTAGGTAGGGGAGTGGCGCAATGGGTTCTGGCCCCACTGGTGCCATGCTCGACCCCCTTCTGGCAAGTTCGTCGGCTGCGTCGTTGCCCCGCGAACCGCTGTGTCCTTTGATCCATTGAATGGTAATATTATTGAGGCTGGTTAAGGCGCTGGTGGCACTCGTATATCAGCCCAGAGTCAACAGTGTGGCTGTTTAGCGCTAGCAGAACAGCCATGCTGTCTGAGAGTATACGTATCGAGTGGTCCTTAACTTCCCTGGCCATGATGGCTAAAGCGGCAAGAGATATACCCATACATTCGGCCTGGAACACTGTGTTATGGACCCCCAATGGTGTGGCTATCTGTATGTTGAAGTCCTCCGAGAAGATTCCAGCACCTGTGCCACTACCTGTTTTGGATCCATCGGTGAAGATTCGTAGCTCTGTGGGGCGTAAACCCTCGCATCGGTGATCCTCATGAAGTTGAATCCTGTATTTTTTATCGAAGATAAATTGTTTGGGCACCCGATCATTTATGGCTTTCGTAATAGGGAACTCAGAATTGAGTCCCTCGAGCAGCGCGGTGTGTTGTGTGTTTCTCTTACCCCAGAGATTAATTGCCTTAAGACGCACCGCCGCCATCGTCGCCTCCTGCTGTATAAACAGATGGAGCGGGGTTAGACCCAGCATGGCTTCGATTGCCGCAGTCGGAGTAGTCCTCATGCAGCCAGTGGTCGCAACGCAGGCTAGTCTCTGCAGGCGTTGTAGTTTGTTGGAGGTTGTAACCAGCTGTGTGCGGGGCCACCAGACCACGGCCCCGTAGGCGATCATGGGGCGGATCACAGCTGTGTACAGCCACAGTATGATTTTGGGGGATAGGCCCCACTTCTTACCTATCATTTTCCTGCATTGCCAGAAGGTGATGCAGGCCCTGTTTAGCTTGTTGTCTACATGGCTACTCCAGTTTAGCTTACTGTCTAGAGTGACCTCAAGGTACTTGACCTCGCTGGCCAACTGAAGCTCTGTATCGAACAGTTTCGGTAGACAGAATGGGCCTAATGCTCGTTTTTGGGTAAACATGACTTACCCAGGGGTATCGTATTAACCAGTTGCTGGGTTGTGGAGGTCTGATTGGCAGGTGCTCTATGTAAAATATTGGTATTCAGCTGCATCCGGTTAGATTAGAAGCCGACCCCAACATAGTTGGGAAAAGGCTAGGCAGATTGATTGATGAATTAAATCACAGCTAAAATAGAGTTCATAATAGACAGAACAAGAATGATAATAATATAATAGAAGCAAGAAACGATTCCCTGTCGCGTATGCTCGAGTATGCTCACGCATTTCACCAGAAAAGAGAACGCTCGAGCGTTTTGTGCTCGGTCTGCGCTGACCCTAAACAGACCTATAAAATGCTAGCGTTAATTAAGAAATATTGGCACTTGTTTTAAAGTCGGTTTGAATTGAAAACGTTAACAAAGGGAATTGAATTAATATTGTGTTTAGTTTAAATGGCTTTTATAAATGGTAATATTTCATAGTTTCAAACAAAACCTTTGTTGAGGTGACATTTAGACATTACCAACATCGTAGGAAACCAGTAGTGCTATTCTGTAAAAAATCTCACCGTGAAAACTTAGGTGAAGTGAGCTGTCAATAGTGTCAATCCCTAGCTTTAGGTGCAATGACAGCTCACATCAAGCTTACTTCACCCAAGTTATCACGGTGAGATGTTTACAGAATAGTACGGCTGGACTTATACAAAGTCGCCCATGGGCATGTGACCGCCCGTATTTTTCTGAAAATTCATGAAAAATTATGGAAAATTAACTTCAAAAGGTCTTATCTTTAAGTTTTCAAAGAATTTTTCAAATCCGACTGGTAGATCTGGAGATTACCCCCTACATACAAACAACCAACCAAAAAAACAAATTATCATAGTAAGTATAGATTGAGGTAATATAACTTTTACAATTTTTAACACAACTAACTATTTGCACTAGGTACTAAATAAAAAATACAAAAAAAAAAATGCCGTATTCAAATTCAGTTGAAAATCTTGTACTTCTCTGTAATTTTGATGAAAATACAATATTATGGTGCTCTTTAAAGCTTGATATTACAAAAAGTCTTACGACCCACTCACAATATTGCGAAAAGTGGTTAACTACTGCCTGAGATGGCCACTTTCAACCTCAAAGTACCTAGTTGTCCGACGTTAAAAACAGAGAGCAACTACAAAAAATAAACACATTTAATATTAACGCTGAAAGTACCTAAAGCACTAAAATGCCTAGTCATCCCGTCTAAATTACGAGCAGCTTTCCATCCAATTTATTTACCTACATTGGAAGACACAATACATCAATTTGCCTCTAATTCCAACTGCTGCGTCGGTATTGGACAGAGGCCGTAAACCTTTTTATTGTCCTCCCGGGCCTCGGTTTATATCTTGCGAGTGAGTTTGGTGTGAATAATAAAAAGAAGGTGTTTTAGGGTAGGTGAACTTGAAACTTTTTGTTGCGGTCGGGTACATGTGCATATCGAGTAGGTACGCAAAACTAGTCCTTTTTGCACTGCGGTGACCACCACATAGCGTTCGTAATTCACCGTCGAATGACGTCACTGAAACAGCATTTGTGAAAGTGAGTTGGTGTGTTGTCCTAGAGAGCGTTCTTTGACACCGTAAAGTCAAAATCCGCTGCCATATTTTTTATGATGAGCCGTCACTGCGGCCGTTACGTAGCGGCCGCCGCTCTTCTGGGAAAACGTAACTTTAAGTATATATGTTGCGCTGAACCCTTGCGATAAGCAATGGCGTTGCATTGCTCTATTCCTAGCTAGATATTTTGACTAGCTGTTCTAAGGATTAAAGGGCCTTCAGAATCGCATAAAGCATAATCACAATCGACCTATAATGTTCCCACGGCTGGGACACAGGTCTCCTCTGTATAAGAGGGAGTGGGCCGTCATCTGCGTGAATCGAATCACATAAGTAAGCATGGCAATATCAAGAACTGATGGATGTCCAAAGGTATACAAAGGTCTCGAGCAAAGGACAATGATTTGTTATCACATTGGCGCTCCTTCGTGGATAAATACTTTAGGAAGTTAGAAAGGCTTTAAAATTGCTTCAATAACACAATGTTGCAAATCTGTTTGAAGGCCGATACCGAAGTTTCACTAACAAAAAATGTAGTCAGGAAAATTAATGGTTGAACAAATTGACACCTTACGTCAATTTGTCGTGTTAAGGCCATTTAATACAATGGTCAAAGAATGACCTTTTTGATTTGAATATACCTACGGTCAATTAAATCTGGTAGTAAATCGACTTCATTGGTGAAATTGACATTCCCTGGTGAAATTCGCCGTGAATTTTGTCCTAGAGAGCGTTCTTTGACACCGTAAAGTCAAAATCCGCTGCCATAATTTTTATGATGAGCCGTCACTGCGGCCGTTACGTAGCGGCCGCCGCTCTTCTGGGAAAACGTAACTTTAAGTATATATGTTGCGCTGAACCCTTGCGATAAGCAATGGCGTTGCATTGCTCTATTCCTAGCTAGATATTTTGACTAGCTGTTCTAAGGATTAAAGGGCCTTCAGAATCGCATAAAGCATAATGTTCCCACTGCTGGGACACAGGCCTCCTCTGTATAAGAGGGAGTGGGCCGTCATCTGCGTGAATCGAATCACATAAGTAAGCATGGCAATATCAAGAACAGATGGATGTCCAAAGGTATACAAAGGTCTCGAGCAAAGGACAATGATTTGTTATCACATTGGCGCTCCTTCGTGGATAAATACTTTAGGAAGTTAGAAAGCCTTTAAAATTGCTTCAATAACACAATGTTGCAAATCTATTTGAAGGCCGCTACCGAAGTTTCACTAACAAAAAATGTAGTCAGGAAAATTAATCGTTGAACAAATTGACACCTTACGTCAATCTGTCGTGTTAAAGCCATTTAATACAATGGTCAAAGAATTACCTTTTTGATTTGAATATACCTACGGTCAATTAAATCTGGTAGTAAATCGACTTCATTGGTGAAATTCGCCGTGAAATGAAATTGAACGCAATCAGCACATCTAAACTGCGTTCAAGAACTGTGAGTGTCATCATTGTTTGACAGCCCTTGAACGCGGTTTAGATGTTCTGATCGCATTACGTTGTTGAGCACACAAATTTTTCGTACATATTATGAAGCAATGGATTAGCAATATACTTTGTATACTTACAATATTCTATATTTTTTAATAAATTTGATTTGTTACAGCTGTACTGTCAACCATTGTCATTTGGTTTAAATAGGTTTTTATTTTTATTATTTTATTTATCTTTTATATAGATTATTTTCTTTTAAATTTTGTAAATGTGAGAACATTGTAGACATAACAGACTGTAGATCTGTGGACCATTTTATATTTTGCTAAGTACCTGGTACATGTTGATGGGCCTACACTGTCCTCTCATACCTGTATAGTTGATCGAAGCTTTTAACATTGTAATTTGGAAAAATTGTAAAAACCATTTACTTTTAAAAGAGTAACCATGGAGTTTCTTCCGGGCTCTTCTCCATAGGAAACGACCAATTGGAACCGTGCTTCTGACGTTTCATAAGTGCCCTTGTAGGTTTATGTGAAATAAAATATTTCGAATTTGAATTTGAACTTCAAAATGATCCAGATTATGAATGACCGTGTGCTACGCAATTTGGGAGCAGGTTTCGGTCATATAGGCAGTCGCTCCATGTAATATATCTACTGGTATGCAGCTGCATCCGGTTAGACTGAAAGACGACCCCAATTTAGTTGGAAAAAGTCTAGGCAGATAAATTATAAATAGGTAGCGCAACCTATGACATCATCTCTGTCCTGTGCAGAAATATATAAGATATATCGTAAGACTCAAATGTCACACCACTCGCACAGTCACACCATTAACGTTACATCTTAACAAATGACATGTTCTGAACGAAAGTAATACGAGACCAAATTGTTTTCGTTTCACTAAAGAAATGGACATCGGACACATATAATATCTTTATAGCGATAACTTTCTCTTATAGTACGAAATGGTTTTAGTTTGTCTTCGAGTTCAGTTTTGGGGTTCTGCGTCAGTGTTGACAAAACATTAATTTTATTTATTTATTTAACGGTTTATGTACACACATATAAACAGACAAGAAAAAAGGAACAGAAAAATACGTACAATGGTGATGCTTATTTCTAAAGAAATCCCTTTCAGCATACCTGCGATAGGAAAGTAGTTAAAGAGATGTAGACAACGTGTGTAAGAGTAGAAGAGAAAATAAAATACATAAAATAAAAACACCTAATTATTCACTAATTTAACTATAAACATACATTATGAGAATAAACTTATATACAACTTACATGCAACGTTATAAGTTTTGAGGGTGTTGGAATTTTTCCACCAGGTCGCCCCCTATTACATGGGACTTAAACATAACTGGCGAAATATGAGTGCACGATGGGGTACACCTCTGCCTAGCCCTTCGGGAATTACCGGCATGATGTTATGCTATATTATTATGTAAATCGTCATGAATTATCGCGATTATTTGCGGTGCTCTTCTTCTTATTTTAGTGTGGTTAGTGACTAACCTGCTGTCAGAGTTTTAAAGCCGTCAATGGGACACTGAGTTAGCTTCACATGCCGTTGAGGAATATCTCTCAGGCATGCCGGTTTCCTCACGATGTTTTCCTTCACCGTTTTTGAAGCAAGTGATGATTATACAATACGCCCATGAGTCCGAAAAGTCAGAGGTGCCTTGGATTCGAACTCATTGCACCTAAAGCTAGGGATTGACACTATGGACAGCTCACTTCATGCTCACTTCACCCAAGTTATCACGGTGAGATGTTTACAGAATAGCACGGCAGGTATCTACACCATACAAATATTATTTAACACTTAGCTGGTACCCGGCGCGTTGCTGCTGTTATACTATGCCTATCTTCGCGCAATGTTCAAGCAATAAGTTGACAAATTTTACTCGCAATCGATTTAACGATAGGGCAGCGCATAAAATACGAACAAACAAACATTGATTTTTATATCCTACTAGCTTCCGCTATCGGCTTCACCCGCGTGATATCTTTATAAATTATAGCCTATGTTACTCAGTGATAATATAGCATTCTACTCGTGATTTTTTTTTTTAAATCGTTTCAGTAGTTACTGAGTTTATTCATTAAAAACAAACATACATACAAAAAATCATTTCTTTTCTCTTTATAATATTATTTTAGATTAGATATCTATGAGTTAGACTCAATATTTACCATCTCCACTTCCAACATCAAATTACACCTTTTAGCACAGAGCAAATTTCATCTCAGACATTCTAGCCACCTCTCAAAACGTTTAATTATCGCTCGGTTCAACTTTGATGTGCAATGTACGGAACACTAGTCATGTGGAACCGTCTCGTGCTTAGTTCTCGCACTGAGAATTCCCAAGTGTTGTCAAGGCTAATACCGTGTGGTCCCAGGATAAGAAACTTCTCCTATTTATATATTCACTAGCTTTTGCCAAGGACTTTGCTCAGACATTAGAACAAAATAATCTTTTTTTTTTTTTTTATTACGATGTTTTTATTTATGCTTTAGTTTACAAAAAGGGTCGGTGCCTCCTTTTAAGCAAACAATGCCTGTTAGGATACTCCGCTCTTCCATAATACAGCATAATTACTTAATCTATTAAAACAAATCCGTAGGTAGGTACTTAAAATATCGAATAAAAACAAGTATGTTAGTGAGAGTATGATTAGAGTGTGAATACCTGTGCGTAGTGTGTCTGTATGTGAGTGTCTGTAAGGTATGCGAGAGTATGAGAGAGTGTAAGTGTTGGCGACCAGCAACTAACCTTTTTTATAATAATATTTTTGTTTCCTTTTTATTACTTTATGCTTTTGTTTTGCTCTTATA
This sequence comes from Agrochola circellaris, assembly GCA_914767755.1. Taxonomy (NCBI): domain Eukaryota; kingdom Metazoa; phylum Arthropoda; class Insecta; order Lepidoptera; family Noctuidae; genus Agrochola; species Agrochola circellaris. The sequence goes on along the minus strand of OU611850.1, from coordinate 15,784,897 downwards.
TGTCAGTTGTGAAAAATAAACGGCTCACCAAATTCATGCAAGAAATCTTTGTGTTTCCATTGCCCATCTTCATCTTCAACAGTAAGTGAGAGTGTATGTGTGAGTGTATCTGCTACTTTTTGTGCTCAAAAAGTGCCTCCGTTTCATCATATGTTAGGGTCTTTATCCAATTGGTTATTGTTTTCTTACATTCATAACTTCTTTTGTGTATAAGTAAATATGTTTGTTTATTTTGTTGTATAGAGACCGTTTATTAAATTCGCTTTAATCTTATGTAGGTACGTTTCAGTATTTTCTGTTACTATCAAAGATTTCAATCGTAAAGGGTTATATAGAGGTATTACGAACAGGGTGTAAAATTCACTCATCCTTTATAGTAAATGGAGGATCCACCGACCAGACGGGTGTTGTGTCTGGTGGGCAACTGCCCGACGATTGAAGTCGGGATGTTGTATATTATATCAGTCGCACGGAAAACTTCGCTTGCGCGATGCAGGATTTGTGTGACGTCATGTCTTTGATGCGTAGTTCGCATGTGGCGTTGTAAGTAGATGCCGCCACAGGGTCCCCGATACGATCTATTACAATTGTCAATGTTGTGGGTGTTTATGGTCAATCGCTTCAATTGGATTTTGTAGACGATCATTTTGCGCATCAATGTGTATAAATCACGTAAACATTGACAATTGCATTTGATCGTTTCGGGGACCCTTTAGGTTCGCCCTACCACGGCAAACGAGTTTTTATTTCGCGTTTTTAGTGAGTCGGTTTGTAATTTATCTAACTTACAAAAGCCTAATGTCAACTGCTCATCACCTTTTACAAAATATTGCTTTTCTCCATGCAGGGACGTTAATCGTTGAGAAGTTCACCATCAGCTCCACCTCTGTATATGCATTGTGACGAGCAAAAATTTATTGGCAACCATATTAAAGTAATCGAATCGCAACCCGTGAAATACTTATTATTAAGTGGTGGCCATCAGTGGTCTTCATCATCAGTTCCACTTCACCAGATAGAGCCGAACATACATAAAAAAAAAAATTGACAGTGTAGTTTCCTACTGAGAAAAATTCGCAGAAGAAACTCCATGGATGGGATGATCGACAATTTAATTCTAAGCAGCATAATCAGCCTATGATGTTCCCACTGCTGGGACACAGGCATTCTCTCCACTGAGAGGATGCCTCTCACAAGAGGGTGAGGGCCTTAAACCACCACGTGGGCCCAGTGCGGATTGTGTAGATGTCACATGTCTTCGATTTTTTTGTTCTAGTACACGCAGGTTTCGTCACGATGATTCATTCGCCGTTTTGAGAGCAGTGGTGATGAAATAGTTTACACAAAGTAAAGCGCCTGTCGGGGTTCTAACCTACGACCTACAATAACTAGTATTCGCGGAAGTTACCACTGGACCACCACTGCTCTAAGAATTCTGCTGCTTTAATTCTAGGAATGAACAATAATAACCAACTCGGCTCTAAAATAATCGTTTAGCATTGTGTCATACACAATCAATCATTAAAATGATCAGAGTATTCTGTGTGCCAAATTATACGTTGGTTGGTTGAGGCGTTCAGTCGTGAAAGGGCAAGCAAACAAAAACAAATGGAGTATCTACGAGAATAAACTAACGTTTAGAATATGAATATATATGAATGCCAATACCTCGGTGTTCGTTAGGATGTTTTAGTTTGATCATGGTGATCGCTATAATTTGACCGAGACCGCTGTATCGCGCTCAAGTTATGTGCACGGCGAGACCTTGCAGGGGGGCATTGCAGGCCGCTCAATCGTCAACGTTCACGGCGTGTCCGCCGCTCATTTGTCAACGTTGCTCCCCGCCTCGCCGCGCATTCCTAAGTGTACGGCCTGAGTGAAGAAGCGTCTAGCGAAGCGTTCAGCGTTGCGTGCATGCGGCGAAAGAGCGTTCGCCGAATGGCCTTAGTGCACGCTTAGCGTTCGTGTGAGCCGGTCACATTTTTCATCATGGCGTCTGCGTTGTACGATATTATTGATATGTATTTAGAAGAAAATTTGTGGCTAAAATGTAATTATGAGTCAAGACAAGGTCCTAGTAACATTGTGAAGCAAAGAAAACTATTTGGAGAGTTTTCTATGTTATTTGAAACATTAAGGGTGAATGAAGATAAATTTCATGATATACAAGGGTGACAGTGGCAACTTTTGATTACATATTACAGAGAATTGAATCAAGATTAAAATGGAGTAGTACTAATTTTCACACATCCTTCAAGAACGCACGTATCACCGCTGCAAAACACAAACTGGTTTGAACTTGCACGCGACGCCCCGCTCGACGCAAACAAGCCCGCTGCTGCCCACGCTCCGCTCGGCCGGCACTCAGGACGGCCACTACGGGTAGCACGTGTTTAACATGAACGCTGCACGCCCCTCCCCGCCCGACGCTCGAATAGAGCGTGCACTCAGGCCGTACACTAAGGCGCGGTACAGCGGTCTCGGTCAAACTATAATACCTTATATTATTTTTCTTCTTAGCGTGTCGATGGCAAAATCTCATATTATTGTTTAGCAGGTGCCAGGTGTATTATGACATATTAATGCCACCGTTTTTCCAGTGTGAGAGTGAAACGGAGCTATAGAAAGCCGATAGCACCATCCTTTTTGGCAATGAAAAAAATATGGATTTAATACTTTATAATACGGCCGTAGGGGGCTGAGACAGAGCGATATTCTATCAGTAATAACGATGACGGAAAAGTCAAAAATGTATGGGACTGACATAAACTACCAACAAGCTTATGTCAATCCTGTTGAAAGTTGTTCTTGAAAAACGCTTTGAAAGCAATTTACACTGACCTAGGCCCTCAGGACAAAAATAATTATGATACATACCTATCATTTTTATCAAAATTTTCAACCATTCTTTGCTATGAATCGAGATTTTACAATATACTAAAATGACAGCCACACTCTTATAAAAAGTCCCTGTAAACTACGTCTGCATAGTTTAGATCTCAGCAGCCAAACTATACAGAGAGTCAGGACTGGTGAGGCGGGAGCAAGCGACGTACAGTTGTCCGTGTGAGAAGCAGCTTGTCCTGAGGTCGACACCCGCAGTCTTCAGTAGCTATTTCCCATTGCTAGCGAAGCTTTTCGTTTTTAGTGAATTCGAGCAAAGATGAATTAGCATTTAAACCCAATGCACACATCAACTAGTGATGGGACTGGTATCCGAATGCTAAATTAGACATGAGACATTTCAGGCTTGCGACTGACCGACGACCGATGACCGACGTTACGCTTATCATAAATTAAAATCAAGAACAGGTCAAGCTTGCCAATGGCAGTGTTCAATCTTGTAGAGCAATCAGTTTGCACTGGTTCCAATTTGCCTCGAGATATTAGGCTGTGGACATAGTAGACTAAAGATTATTTAGACGACAAAAACGCTTTGGAATAATTACGCTACGACTACTCCAATGTACCCTCCCCCCAAGCAACAAAAAAGTGTTTTAGAATCAACCACTACATGACACTAATGAGCTCATATAATTGTTTAGATTATTTTATTTAACTGTATATGTCAATTAATTTATTATTGACTTATTCTACTCATTACAATATTTTTATTTGTAGTTGTATTAGTATTACATAGAATCATGTTTTTCTAACTGAACAGACAGCTGTGCAGCTGGGGAGTTTGCTACGCCACTTCTTCTTCCCAGCTAAAGCATTAGGAAGTGGTGAAGGGCGGGCGTTTTTGGGGGACTGTCTTATGTAATTTTGACGTTCGAAAAGTGCTGGTTCTCACCCTAGTTTGAATAAATGACTTTAGAATTTTCTTAGACCTTACCATTCAGTTCGGGCCATTCAATGCCAATCAGGCAAGTTCATTGTGGAGTTTTATCCACAGATGCAGTGATTGCTGTCTGCTATAACCGTAACCTCATATTCACACCTCTATCCCCACCACCCCCCCTTTCCCCTCTCTGTCTCCTCTATCTCCTCTATTCTCTCCTCTTATTAAACTTACATACCTAATCTCCACCACTTATCTCTAGAACTCTCAAGATCTGATGATAATCAAAGTCACAGGTGTGTTGGCACTGTTGCCGTTCCGCAGGCAGGCTGGCAACGCGTGGCTGCCCGTGGCTTGCTGCCAGCCGTAATGGTCCGTTAAGTAATGTAATATCGGTATAAAATCTTAAATGTTCGAGTGAATGCCGGAAACCCTGCGTGGTTTAAGGAGAAAAGTTATGTTTAGATTTCGATTTCAGTGGTCGTTTGGATTTTGAGATTTTTAACTGCTTGAGAAATGTCTTTTTGCTGATTCTGGTGAATTTATAACTAAACTAGTGCGGGCCCATACTTCAGAAAGAAAGAAAGAAAGAAATTTTATTTGCTCGGACATGTGTATACATACAGAATCAAAACAATACATACATGCAAGATCTTAAAATAAGAGTGGCTCACGACATGTCTGCCATTTTTCATAGCGTGCAAATATTCAGTACAAAATATTATTATTTAATTGATTAATAACTTTTACACTTATACATTAAACAATAATAACAGTTAAATAAATTTATTCTATTCAATCATTTACATTATCCAATTATTTATTATTATTTTTCATTGTCTATTAATACCAATTACAATTATTGCAGACGGGTGCAATTTACCGGTGTGTCGACTTGTGTGCTGTGTGTGATTTCTGTGCTTTATCTGAGTTAAATACCTATTTATGTACACTTTTCGGAATAAATTCTATAAATGATATCGCAAACCGCACCAAAATGTATTGTGTAGTTTAGAAGAATTGAGCGGTCACACAGACAGACAGCAAACGTGACTTTGTTTTATACTATTTATCAAAGATAAAAATATGTCTAGATAGACAGTCAAAGCTGTGAACTCGTCGAAAAAAATAGCGTCCAACTGTTAGCCGCTAAATGTACGCACACTACAAAAGCATAATGACAGCACAATGACGTGGCGCAAGTGTAAGACGTAGCTGTCAAGCACACCAGAATTAACAAAAAATAATAACTTTATTTTCGGAAGTCGGTGTCGTTGGTTTTGAATTTTCGTTTTTTGCCACCGACTTCCGAAAATAAAGTTACTTTTCACTTGGTAGTTTCTTTTGGAAGTTAGTAGTTTTTTTTTTTGTAATAAGTTTTCATTTTTCACTAGTTGTGGTACATACCCCACACACATTCGAATACTAGTACATGCTATGTAAATAACAGAGACAGGAAGTTATCATCATATCATCCACTTATACTAAGTGGTAAAAATACGTATTATTGAAGCTTGCTCATAAACTATCCAAGCAAAGTTAATTAAAAAATTATGGGACCAACTTGAGAGCATACCCTTCCTGCCAGGGTTGCGAGTTTGTCCGAAAGGGATATCGCGACCCCGACATACAGGCAACGGAAGGAACACGGGTGGGTTTTAGTCAGTAAAAGTCTGACACGCCCTCCCGCTCCGCCCGGAGCGGGAGAAGTTATTTGATAATTTCCCAACATCAAAAAAAAAAAAGGGCATACAGTACTTATATCTCGATGGGCATACCCTTTCATATATTTTTATTCGGCTTATATATATTTTTATTTATTTTTATTTACCCTTTCATTTTTTTTTTTTTCATCGGTCCACTATTGACGAAAAAATCGGTGGACATACATAAAAAAAAAACATATATATGCTATGACCATAGAACCTCCTTTTTGGAAGTTGGTTAAGTTTTTTTTAAGTACCTAGTTATTTTGCAGTGCGACACTATCTAGACATATAAATAATCAAACCTATTTATACATGCCTTAGTGCATAATTACCGAGTAACTTTCGCTTAGAAATAACCAATGAAATAAGTACTATAATATGTGATATATCTATGTGCTAAGATGGCGGACCAAGCGTTGAAATTGCTGGTGATAGGACACAGCTGTTCGTTTGCAAGCAAGTTGTTGTTCAGTTTGATAACAATCAGGAAAGACCTGTTAATCGGGAACCAGACTTGGCTAAAGTACCCGTAGCTATAGCACTTTAACTGGCAGACACTGATGCCTACTCGCTGTAGGTCTTGGTCTTGTGTAGATTGGTAGTCTCTTGGCAGCACCATTTATGCGCCAATCAACATTATGAGACAAAAAAACAAAAAAAAATAACCGAAGGAACGTCTCCATCAGATCAAACAAAAACTTCAGGTCTCCATACTGTTGTAGTGTCATCAGAACAACATTATATGTGTGCCAAGTCTCAATAGTAATGGTTCACAGGAAAATTCAGTAGATTTAAACAAATCCACTCCTATGTTTAACCGTTATTACGTTACGTTGTTTGTCCGTTGTTTATTTTTGTGTTTTGTTCTTTCTTTGCGTCATGTGTACCGCAAATAAACGTATTTTCTTTCTTTCTTTATGAGTGAATTTTTTATTCCAATTTAGATTGGGACCAACTTCCTTGAAGTTGGTCCCAATCTAAATTTAAACCATAGCATAAACCATAGCCAATAAAAAAAGAATAATCAACATAAATAAAAACAAACCAGAATATTAGTGTATTTATTCGCGTCGGTCAAAAAACAATAAAACAAAATACAGATGCTTCTTGAGCCTCTAGTTAACTTACCGCTTTCCTCGTCTTGTACCAGATAGAGACTTTTTCCAGCACCGGACTATTGAATACAAGACGAACCGAAATTCAGTATATTCGTCCTTAATTTATAAAGCAAAAAAACATATCCAGTCACTACCAAAAAAGTAGGTCATTTTCGCAAAGAGATTGAATTTAATACACTATTTTGAATACTGAAAAAAATATCATAGGTATAAATTCCTGTACGGCTTTCAGCCAATGTTTTCAGTGTTTATTTGGTTCAAAGCAATATTTTTTTAAGCAACTGATTTTGGTTCAGCGAGTCCAATTTTTTCGACGTTCGTTTTTAATTAACTTTTGCAGGTATTTTTTATCATTTCTTGTTAATAGTGATTCATAATTTGGTGTCAGTCTTCTTACTCATCGTTTCGACTTGACTTCGACTTGACTCGTGTTGACTCCAATAATTTAAATGAGTTTTGACAATGTCTCTTCCGCTGGGGCCGCATCTGCGTCTATCGGGACGAAGCTTCGCGACGAAGTGATACGATACACGCAGATGTTATCAATCATTATTGGTTATCGTCGCGATAATTCGGGCTGTGTCGCACTTATCGTCCGGGTGGCGGTACTTATTAAGCATGGCACGTGGTCGCACTAGCGTTGGTTATTTCGACTGTTGTTTCCGGACTGCGTAGACGCTCTGTCGAAATAATGGAGAGCCAGCTTGAATTATTGCACTATAATTCGTAAAAATTATGAAGCCGCTAATGTGGCCACCGCTTTAGCGTGATAACTTTTTAGCGAGCATAACATACGAAGTGGCTAAACAAAAGTTTCGTATCAATATGCAACAGCATGTTTTTGCTTCCCTCGATGGTCTTGTGGTCGCAAGTGCTACTGCTGAGCATGCGGTCCTGGGTTCGATTCCCGGGTCGGGAAAAGTGTTATTGGGCAGAGCAAGGATTTGTGACCGGTTGGTGGCAGTATGCTTGCCCCCTATTACATGGGACTTAAACATAACAAGTAAAATGTGGTTGTACTATAGATAAACCTTTGCTTTACCCAACATTTATAAATTGCTTCTAATATTTAAGGAAAATTCTAAGGAAACACGTTAATCCTTATCGAGCTTGTAATCAAACTAATGACCAACCCATTAAAGTATCATTGCGACCTACGAAAAGATATTTATCTTTGTTAACGGATACTTTTGTTTTAAAGTTTAATAGGTACTTAATATCTAAGAAGTCATAATGAATGCGCCTCTTTTTGTGAACCTCTAATTATTACAATGTTGGGGTCCTAAAAATAATAAATAGCCAAGTAACTGCGACCAACTTGGATGTAGCGCTCGCCGGCCGCTGCCGCGGCAGTGTTCGTTTCGCTCGCTCGGCTCGCGCGCGTAAAAATAGCTGGCAAAATGTGGGTGTACTATAAGTACAACTCTGCCCAACCCTTCGGGGAAACAAGGCGTGTTGTCATGTTATATATACGGAACCCTTATAGATTTTCATTTCCATTAAAATAAAGTTAAGAGCGTTCATCCAAAAAGTTGGCAACATCGCAAATACCTGTCAAATAATCGCTGTTTTGTTTATTTTGGCAATATTACCATATGAAAATTAAGAAATGTGGCTAACTAGTGAACTAGAATATTAATAATGAATTGCAATTATAACACTAAATTTGATTTTGTAATCGTTTTAGGTGTAAAAAGGGCAGTTGGACGATATTAATTATTGCATTTCATAATCAATATTTTAATTTGTTTATATAGTGAGGAGCTCCTGGCAAAGTAATAACAGCCAAACGAGTCGAACCATCAAGTTAAGCTACGTTTGCCAGGGTTGGTCTGTGGATGGGTGACCATCTTTACATACCAAGACTCCTCCTTGCCTCGGAAAGCACGTTAAGCCGTTGGTCCCGGCTGTCATTCATGGATCTTTGGCAGTTGTTACGTGTCGTCAGAAGTCCGAAAGTCTGGCAACCAGTCTTTCCAAGAGGTATCGTATTACCCAGTTACTGGGTTGTGGAGGTCAGATAGGCAGTCGCTCCATGTAAAATACTGGTATTCAGCTGCATCCGGTTAGACTGGAAGCCGACCCCAATATATTGGGAAAAGGCTAGGCAGATTGATTGATACAGTAATATTGCCAAATTAATCAAAACAACGAAATATTTGACAGCTATTTGCGATGTTGCCCACTTTCTGTATAAACGCTCTTTAGTCTATCCTTCCATCTGTGTATACATTCTAAAATATTCGGGGCCCCGTGTGGTTATTATATTAATAGTATTCTATCGACTACAGTGCGATGCGTCCTTCTCGTATCGAGAAACTATCAAATGTCGATAAACTGAAGGGCTCTCGATGTGTCTGTGTTATCTTAACCTATAACCTTAGTTAACACAAATATGTACATATCTAATATCTACAGGCTGAAATTAAATTAGCTCGCGACACTCTACGACGTGGCTATCAATCTAAACACAATAAAACAATAAATTTGCCTAGCCTTTTCCCAACTATTTTAGGAACTTATTGACCTTCTAATGACGCTCACCCCAAGCGAACCAAATTGATTGCAGTAACTAAGCTAGGGCATCCCGACCAAATAGGTTAGGATAAGTTAGAACTGTTACCAACCGACGCTAGCCGAGCGAGCGAAGCGAGCTGTGCCGCGGCAGCAGCCGGCGAGCATTACATCCCAGTTAGCTATTTAGTATTTTAAGGATAACTAACTTCAAATAATTACTATGCCCCAACATAGTAATTATTTGAAGTTAGCAAAAAGAGGCGTAATCATTATATTAGAGTGTTCAATAATATTTTTAGGAGAGTAAAATAGCAAATATTTGGGGTAAAATACATGCCTAATTCCAGTAATTACGCTACTCGTTCACCCTGTAGTAGTTACAAGAAGTAAGAGTTTAAAAAACTTTTTTGTTTGTTTTATCTTATTCAGTTGTAATCTCTCTTTCAAAAACTCACAAACATACAATTTTGAAAATGATTCCAATGTTATGCAGCACTTCTACCACTACTACACTACTAAACACATTATGGGTAACTGTAAATCTTTTGTTTTTGTCAATCAAATTGCGTAACACCCTATCAATAATAATCCTAATTATTTGGAAGGAAATTGCTAATCCGTTGCTTCTTATGCTTGTTAATTTATCTGCTCGCTAACGTAAATGAAGCTATGAATGTAGTTGAACTGTCAAAATGAAAGGCATTCCCATTGTCAGTCAATCAATATGCCTAGCCTTTTCCCAACTTCGTTGGGTCGGCTTCCAGTCTAACTGGATGCAGTTGAATACCAGAATTTTACATGGAGCGACTGCTTATCGGACCTCCACAACCCAGTAACTGGGTATTTCGATACCTTTTGGTAATACTACTACTGGTTGTCAGACTTTCGGACTTCTGCCGACACGTAACGACTGCCAAAGATCAACGAATGACAGCCGGGGCCAACGACTTAACGTGCTTTCCGAGGTACGGAGGAGTCTCGGTATGTAAAGATGGACATTCACCATCATCATTCATAAATTTTTTTTTTTTTTTTTTCGTGAATGTCAGGTCACTAGGTTCTGAAGGTCAGGTATAATAGGCAGTCGATCCATGCTTATGCTACATGCTTCCCAGTAACTGTACTGGGAAACATGATACCGTTAAGTAAGACTGATTGTCAGACTTTTGGGGCTTTTTACTACCCATAACGACTGTCAAAGATTTATGAATAACAGCCGGTACCAACCCCTTATCGTTCTTTCCGAGGCACGGTGGCATCTTAAAATGTATTGGATAGTCACCCATCCACGAACCCACCGCGGCAAGTGTATCTTAACCGGAGCTATCAAACCGAGCGGCTGTTATCATTTAGCCAGGAACCTCTCTGCCTTGCCATCCTAAGTGTGTTACGCAACTACCTAGCCGTTTTCCCAAAAGGTTTCAAACCAATAACATTAACGCTACCTATCTCCACAAAACAATAGACAACAAACACACTAGCATTTTTCACAAAAATAATCTCTCGCAGTAACACTAAACTATATTTCAAAGAGCAGCAGCACTCTTCACGATTATAGTAATGGCGGCCGATACAAGTACGTCTCCCGCCAAAATTACTTTCGCGCCAAAGCGACCGCGACATTTGCAATTTGTTTGTGAGAACGCGTTTGAAGATACTTTTGACATACGGGTGACATTTTTGTGGAGCAATGGACAAGGTGATTACTGTAATGATTTCAGACTTAATAGGCTTTCTTCCAATATAAAGAATGGCACAAAAAGGGAGGTCTTTAGGAAGGAGGCCTATAAAAACCCTGCAGTAAGTGGAACAAGGCTGTCAAAAATCATGATGATATTTGTAATATTAAAGCTATCTATAATTATGGATACGGCAAGACAGGCAGGGAATATTGACATCTGCACGCGTAGCTTTCATGCTACGCGTGCAGATGTCAATATAATGATACAAAGAAAGAAGAAAGAAAGAAAAAGTGTTTATTCTGCACAAACCAAACGCACATTACAAAAAAAAAAACAAAACAATACCACTTGACAACCATATTAACGAAATCCCTACGGGTTTTGTCGATGGAAGAATAGACAAAATGACAGATTGTGATTGTTTATCTGTCATTTTGTCTATTCTTCCGTCAACAAAAACCGGTTTATATTGTGGTCATGCTAAGCGTGCTGAAAAGAAAGAAAGAAAATTAGAATGAAATTAGCGATTAGAATTTAATTAATGTGTGACTCACGGTTGCCCCAAATAGGCCCAGTTCAGCAAAAGAGCTATCAGATGATCTGTACGGAAGAAAAATATATGGTATCCCAAATGAATTGGGGTCTTTACCCCAATTCATTTGGGATAGCATATATTTTTCTGCATAGCATATAGCATATATTGGTCTATGATATTCAAATTCCTATATCTACCGATATTATGGCATCATAGTCTATCTTACTCAAGTAGTAGACGGTTGTGCCTCTTTTTGCCAGTTTGATATAGGCAATATTTAAAAGCATTGTAGGTACTTTGATTTAGGCTTCCACAGACAGGCGCGATGTTACTCGAGTAGAACAATTTCTATGAAAACTAAATGGAAATTTTTCTACCAAATCTTGTCGCACAAAAATGATATGATAGACGGTCAAATAAATGATTTGGCCAGCCTAAATACCTACTAAACTAAACATAATAATTTACTAACCAGTTTCTCAATTAGACAAAGCAAACGGTTAAGATTCCAACAATCCTATCATATTGTAGAATACACAATCAAATCTAAATACAACAACAAACGCCAGGAATGAACAGACAATCAGTAAGTGCCAAACATTCTGTGTAAGTTATCTCCCCCAATTAAATATCTGAGCTGTTAGATATTGCCAAAATTGAATATTGTGAGACGCCTGCTTGTTGAATATTGGACGATTCCTACCTCAGATCAATTAAAAAGCCTAGACAGAGCGCTGCGAACAATACAGTGAAGCATGCCAAAACAGCACTGCCGCTCTGTGCATACACGCTCACACGCACACATTTACAACATTTTACAATGACACTACAATCAAACTACACCACACAAAGTGCACACATGTTTACGAAACCGGCTTCACGTCACTTTTGACAGCGCTCTGTCTTGGTTTTTTATTCGGTCTGAGATTCCTACATGAACAAGTGTTTATGTTTAAATTACATCTGTGAGAAGCTACTCAAGGTTCTTGTCTCTTATCACGTTTGCTATAGTTATTGGATCATTAAAATAGTTACAACTAATCCAATTCGTTGAAGTCAGATTTAATAAGGTGAATTCTTTTACTGAAACCGTACATCAAACAGTAATAAATTAAAAATATTATAAAATACAAGGCTGCAGTTACATACCTACATACAAAATGCAGCCGTGACTATTATTGTTAAAATATTATTTTCACTTTTTTGTTTTTTGTGTTTCACGAACTGTGTCCAAATAAACATTATTCTTTCTTTCTTTCTTTTCTTTCTAAAATCTGTAAATAATAATGGGAAAATACTGACACCCGTTTTCTGAGTTGAGAATTTGAAGTTGAGAAAATTTTAAACTTTAAAAATATAATTACAAAACAGCGCAAAAAAAATTGAATTTAGTAGACATTAAAGAAACCAAAAATGTAGAACAAGTTGAGATTGTTGAAACGAAAAAATAATAAGCTGACGATTTTCTACACCCGTGTGACTCGCAACAAAAATGCCATGTCAAGATAACCCCGCTGACATACGTCCACTGTTTACTTAAACCGTCAGCCATACTTATAGTTCCTATGAAACATGTCTGGAGTGTGACATACACGTCACACTCCAGACATTTTTATAGGAATCCTTATCTTAACTGTAGAGTACTGTGTGCTAGACGGGAATATGTTGGACTTGAAGAAAATATTATGTAGGATAGATGTCGCACGATCCTAATTCAAAACATTTTTTTTTTTTTAGATTTGGATTCTAGGGCTTTAGCAAAAGACCAAATTATTAGAAACTAGGTTTTGCCAGCGGCTTCGCCCACGTGCATGTCCGAAATTAACCCACGGAAACGTACTAACGGGATAAAAAGTATCCTATGTTCTACTCCTGCACGCTTAGCATGACCACAATGAAAACGGGGTTTGTCGACGGAAGAATAGACAAAATGACAGATTGTTTATATGTCATTTTGTCTATTCTTCCGTCGATAAAACCCGTAGAAAACCCGTTTCTATGGTTGTCATGCTATGCGTGCAGGTCATGGTCTACCCATGTGCCAAAATTCATTTAAATCTGTTAAGTAAGCAGTTTTAGCGTGAAAGCGTAACAAACAAATAAACTCACTTTCGCATTTATAATGTTAGTTAAGACTAAGATTTTTTTTCGTAAAAATGCGAGCTCAGGATTTGCAAAATAAAAAAAAGTTTTTTTAGGATAATTGGAAACTTTAATGCTGATTGGCTAATCTAAGAGTCAAGTGTTAACATAACATTTAATCTGGTCGGAGATCATGGCTCGAATGTAAATAAATCAAATATTTGATTGATTCATAAACAAGTGTGTTGGATTTTCCAATCACAATTCCGGTGATTGAAGGATATTGCTAATCCATTGCTTCATAGATTTGAAAAACTCGTCTGTTCAACAACGTAAATAACGCAATGGACGTGGGTGAACTGTCAAAATGAAACCCATTGCGATCAATTGTCCTTAAACGTGTGTAAAGAGTCCCCGAAACGATCAATTGCAATTGTAAATTTTTACGTGATTGATGCGCAAATTGATCATCCACCAAATGCAATTGAAGCGATTGACAATATTACTACAACAGAAATTGATCCATTGCTGTTGATCGTTCGAGGATCCCTTACGCAATGGTACCTACTAACACCCCGCTAGTACCAGCTCGTATTATAAAGAATAGTCTTTACAAAAAAAAAAAAAAAAAACAATTATCCTGAGACTATACATACAATTTTTTAATTATACATACATCGCACAAACGCCTGTGTTCTACTAAGGAGTCAGAGGTGTATATGTCGTCGGATGATTTAATAATTCAAATTTTCGCGAAAACCCTAGGGATAATTAGACAACGAGCCGAGCGACCGAAGCGAGCGGTGCGGCGGCAGCGGCCGGCGAGCGCTATTTCCAAGTTGCTCAAATGTTTTTACCATTGTCTAATTATCTGTGTTTTCGCAATATCCCTAGGGTTTTCGTGACAATTCGAATTTTCAGATCATCCTACGAAATATCGTCTCTCGGCATCCAGTACCGCGAATGTGACATTTTTGACGAAAATCTAATTTTTAATGCAGGATCACGTATTTAAAAGTGTAGAATTAAAAATAAAAAAAAGATTTTCGTCAAAAATGTCACACTCGCGGTAATGGATATATAACTTTTCACGTTTTACCAGTTATAGGTATTATAGGTAGAGGACGAGCCTTTTGCTGACCTGTCAGAAATCTGAACTCGGCTGTTACAGGTTCTTTGCTAGAATTTGCGTAGGTAGGTACTGTAAACTCCAATATCGGTGATAGAACCGCAGATCCTACGCTGAGCAGTCGAGTTCTTAATAAATTGTAGGTAAGTTGAAGCAACATAAACCTATAATTGATACTCTCAACCTACCCCAAAGGAATGTAAAGATTGATGAATGTAACACAAACTGAAAGGGCAACAGGGAAGTGAGGTCATCAGAACCCCAGGGAATGACAAGATTGATTAATTTTTGTACGTGAATGCACTTAATATTTACTTTGGAGACCTTATACGTTACGCACTTGGACTTTTAAGAACAAAATAAATGCCTGCAGTTTTTCAAATGTTACTATACTTACAACATACTCAACATACCATTAACGCACACCTTCAAACACCCCAATTAGAATATTATTCTACAGGTATGAGGAATAAACACAACAAGAAAAAACTCTAATTGCGCGATGCAGGATTTGTGTGACGTCAGGATTTTGTGTGATTTCAGGATTTTGTGTGACGTCAGGATTTTGTGTGACGTCAGGTCTTTGATGCGTAGTTTGCATGTGGCGATGTAAATGCCGCCACATTATTTTATAATCATATTACATACACTGAATTTTTACTATTAAGTATTAAACATTGTATATTAATTAAATTAGTTATACTGATTGTAGGAGAAATTTGTGGTCACTTTACAAATATTTGCACGCACACTGCGTTAACGCACCCGTTTATGGGTTTAACTTACTTCGTCCATTTTGGTTTGGTTTTACTGTACAGCGGAATCGTGACTGTAATTTACGTAGTTTTAATTATTTTTGGGATTAAAAATGGCCTGTATTAAAAATGACAGTAATCGATTTAGTGAACGATTCTGAACAAACGACTTTCATAATTTGCATTAATTCAGTTACACATCGTCTATGATACTAGCAATCCGACCCTCTTCCGCACGGTTTTTACGACTTGAAAAAACATTGGAGTTTTCTTTATTATATAGGTTTAAAGATATTTATTTCTCATAAAAACTATAACAGTTCACTTATAATGAGATACAGAGTTACTTCTAAATAATAATATATAATATTTATATTTATTTATATATATATTTTTTTTTTTTTTTTTTAAATTATATGTTACTTTAATATGAATATGGGATTGTAAAATAAACAAATTGATTATTTGATATACAAACGCTTTTCTCTCTTGCATCCGCTGCGTTCCGTTTTACCATTATAAGCTGCATTCATATTACACTATTTTTATCCCACATAAATGTACTAGGTTCTGCCCGCGACTTCGTTCGCGTGGAAGTCGTAAGGCACCACAGTATACCAAAATAACAGATAGATTTTTATAAAACTTCCTTGTATACTAAATTTGTAGTTTTGATTTCAGCAGCCAAAATATAGACAGAGTCAGGACTGGTGAGGCGACGTACAGTTGTCCGTGTGAGAAGCAGCTTGTTCGGAGGTGGACACCCGCAGCTTTCAGTAGCAATTTCCCATTGATTGCGAATTTTTCAGAAATGTTTTTAGGGTTCCGTACCCGAAGACTGCTAAACGGAACCCTATTACTAAGCCTCCGCTGTCCGTCCGTCTGTCAGCGGGCTGTATCTCATGAACCGTAATAGGTAGACAGTTGAAATTTTCACAAATTGTGTATTTCTATGATCGCTATAAAAATAATAAAATAAAGTAGAAAAGGTTACATAAGAAACATGTTTTTCTCGGCGTTTTGTGCATATTATAGTACGGTGGTACGGAAGTCTTCGTGTGCGAGTCAAACTCGGACTTGGCCGGTTTTTAATTAATTATGAACGCTTGTAGATAGATAGATAGATAGATAAATCGTTTATTTAGTGCACACAAAAGACAGCATAAAATACAAAAACACGATTAAATAATAACTAAATACATGAATATACTATAAAAGGTGCCAATATACAAAAAAATAAAATAAAGACATTGTGATGACTATTGGCTAGCACACTTTAAAATTGTGAAACATACAAAGTGCGGTGTGCGCCTCAAGGTTGCACCAAATGGGAGTCCAACTCAGCATGTGTCAGGCAAATATACCTGACGCTGATATTCTGCTGGATCCCTGCTTGTGTTTTTGCATCTACGGCATAACATCAAACGGTGCACTCTAAAGAATATCTCACCAAACTTTATACCCAGTGTAGTTACCAAAAATTCCTGCGACCACACTTCCCTTGTAAATAATAAAACAAGCCATATTAAACTACAAAGTTTCGGCCTTTGACGAAGCCACTGTTGCAATATACACTTCGTTTGTAAGGGCGAATGTAGACAGCTTGGCCGAAACCGCGACGGATGCCGAAACCGCATTACCACATTTGATGCATGCAGACGGAGACCAACGTGTTTTTTACGTTTTTTTTTGTTAACGTGCGGTTTTTCTCGCATTGGGACAGAAATTTCCAGTGTGTTTACTAGTATTTTATGGAAAAATACTGTAAACTAGACTGGCACCTATATCTTCCAGTTCCTATATATAAACGAATAACAATCATTCCTCACTGTAATAAAATAAGGTGAAATACTAGCTTAATAGCTTAGCATTTGGATTCCCTGAAACAAAATTGACATTTATTCAGATCAATAAATTTTCAAATGAATTCTTTTAGCTGTTGTTTATGAAATACGGTTTCGGCCTCGGTTCTGTTGAGCCTTGAACACAAATTCGACGAAACGATGTTTGCGGTGCGCAACTGTGTTTAAAATCGGCTTGTGTAAACTAAGCCTTACGGTCTTTACAAATAATTCATAGGGTAAAATGCTGTAAGAAACAAAGTTGTGAGTACTGAATTTTACACTAGCTCTAAACATGCGTCACTTTTGGACAAACATTTTGTAGGGTAGTGGAAGATTTTTACGACTTTTACACCTTTGAGGCTTTTACGGCTGTCGCTTTAGGAAAATTTTTGTGCTTGCAGATAATATAATTTATTTTTAGGGTTCCGTAGTAAACAAGGAACCCTTATAGTTTCGCCATGTCCGTCTGTCTGTCTGTCCGCGGCTTAGCCCAGAGACTGTTAGTACTAGAAAGCTGTAGTTTGGCATGGGTATACATACTCGTATTAATCACGCCGACAAACTGGTAAAATAAAAAAATAAAATTTTATGGTCCCTTCCCTATACGTATCGTGGGGATGCTTTTTTTTTCTCGTCTATCCTATGGTATGGGGTGTCGTTGGAAAGGTCAAAGATATTTTCTATCACAGCTAAGTAGGCTTTACAGGTTAACGAGTAATAATCGACCGACTTAAATTTGCAGTTTGTAAAACAGTTTACAACTCCAATGTTAAGTTTGTTCTTGGGATAAATTCATCCCAATTACGTAACCCTTCATTGTGCTTGATCCGACACGCACTTGGTCGGTTTTTATTTATTATTTTTGCTGCACAAAAAACATTTGGTAAGAAATGTCGACTTTCTAATGTTTTTCAAGGTTTGAGCTAAGTATATCTTTCAGGTAGATATTAGTCTGAAAAGGGAAAGGGTGGCCTTTGCCCAGCATTGAGGAATTACGGGCTAAAAGGATAGATATACGTAGACTAGTCTAAACAGTTTTGTTAATCTATTCGAGTATCTATTTAACAGTTTGGCAGCTAATAAAACTAACGAAATTCTGACCCCAAGGTAGACGGTGACACACCTGTTTTTAGGGTTCCGTACCCGAAGGATGCCAAACGGAACCCTATTACTAAGCCTCTGCTGTCTATCCGTCTGTCTGTCAGCAGGGTGTATCTCATGAACCGGAACAGGTAAACAGTTGAAATTTTCACAGATTGTGTATTTCTGCCACTATAACAGCAAATAATAAAAATTATAACGCGAACTTATTTCGAACCGGTCCCGCGACAATCCGCTCGTCCAATAAGGGTGCAGCTTCTAGCTAGAATGTTCTAGAAGCCGTGTGAAAAACAGACGACGCGCACCTTTTTTGACAAGCTTGATCTGTCATCCGTCATGTGAGCAGCGCACCGGGCGTGGTTTGCTCAATATTAATACAGTACGGAACTCTTAGTGTGCTAGTCTGATTCGTACATGGCCGGTTTTTTTTAAAACATCTCTAAAATACACCTGTGTAACAGACTGATATTATAAAATAATGATGATTAGAATCGACATAAAAAGCCTACACCCATCAGCACAAAGCCATTAAAGATGGCACCCAACACAATAACTACGAACAAAAACCAATAAATCTCTCAGATAATAAAGGCCTTCCACACAACCCATCAAATGAGCATCACGGTAACAGGTGACGTGGCCCATTCAAAATACATTACACCCTGCCCGTATGAAAGGGCATAAAACATCGGGTTGTGTTCATGTGTACGTGAGATGCTTACTGAGCGTGGATGTAGGGAAGAATTAGGTGTCATGGCGGTTAAAATGGCCGCCATGGGAACTGTCAAATTTGACGGTCAATGACAGCTGCCCTAGGGTTTTGATAGGTTGCTAAATTAAAATTTGTTGATGTTAAATAGCGCTGAAGATTATTTTCTGGCCATGAAATAACGTAACAAACGCTGAACCGAAACTGGTTATTAATAATTATTTTGTAGTAATCGTGGCTATTGAGAGTAGAATCCTGGGTTTGACCTCGTTAAGCAAATTGTTGTTTGGGGTGTTCCATAAGATCTTTTAATTTCCTTAATAGCCCTCAGCCCACTATGTACAGGTAAATGATAAATTATTAATTTTTATTTCTGTAAGTAGGTTGTACAAAACACTTTTACACGTCAATCATATTATTTTTAAACTAGATGAGGTCGGCGTTTCCTATCTGACTACTCCGAGAAGAAAGGTCGAAACAAACTCAGAAGTCACAGTCTCTTTTAAAGTCCAGACATAATCTTGGTCAGATCATGTGAAGATCATGTCTAAAAATGGTCTTTTGAGGAAAGAACCACACAGATTGAGTGGACCTGTCCAGTCAGTGCACGCATTTGTCAGTGACCGTGCAGCTCAACTCAGAATTTAAGGAGCTCAGCGATTCGACGAACAATACCAAAGAAAGGACATTTGGGTAGTCCGCATAAATTACTCAAGCTGCCCGACCATGATAAAACTAAATGAGAAAATAAAATAAAAAAGGAATGATCCTATGTGGATCATTCCTTTTTTATTTTATTTTCTCATTTAGTCTTCACATTCACAATTATTAAAAATATATATTTACTTTAAAAAGTAAATATTCATGTCATTGTATATATAAAATTCATTAATGTCAATGTGTATATAGAACCCAGAAATAATCTTGGTCAGATCATGTGAGGACCATGTAGATTTGTGTCTGTAATAGACTTTTGAGGAAAGAATCATACAGATTTGAGTGGACCTGTCCAGTCAGTGCACGCATTTGACAGTAATCGTGTAGCTCAACTCAGAACTTAAGGTACACACCATAAGTATGTCAGTGTGTCCACTTGAGGCATTTCCTTTTTTTATTATTTTTTTACTTGTAGTTGTGCAATTATGATGTGTTGTGTGCCTTTTAGTCTGTGCTAAATAAATGTATTTTCTTCCCTTTCTTTTCTTTTCTTTCCTTTTTAGGGTTCCGTAGTAAACAAGGAACCCTTATAGTTTCGCCATGTCCGTCTGTCTGTCCACGGCTTAGCTCAGAGACGGTTAGTACTAGAAAGCTGTAATTTGGCATGGGTATTAATTACGCCAACAAAGTGGTAGTAAATAAAATCAAGAAAAATATTTTTTATTAGGGTATCTCCCTTACATGTAAAGTGGGAGTGTTCTTTTTTTTTTTTCATCTAGCCAATGGTGTGGGGTATCGTTAGAAAGGTAGTTCAAAAATATTATGAGTTTGTGAAAACCCTTTTTTGGATTCAAGGACGCGTTTGTGAAATATTAAGCTTTTAAGTGCAAATTTTTGTTAGAGTCATGTGTCCCCCCCCTGCTAGCTAAACGGTTGTACTTGGATTTATGAAAAAATTCATAGCAGTAGTATATTAACGAAATTAAAAGGAAAACTATCACAGCTAAGTAGACTGTACAGATTAACGAGTAATATTCGACCAACTTAAATTTGCAGTTTGAAAAACATTTTCTCCCATACATTGGGAAAACATGTTTATCAACTACTATGTTAAGTTTGTTCTTCGGATAAATTCATTTCAACTACTGAACCCTTCATTGTGCGTGGTCCGACACGCACTTGGCCGGTTTTCTATTCTTTCTTTCAATATGCTTGCCCCCTACTACCTGAATGAGACAAATGTAGTATGAACCACTTCCTACACCATCAAGATGTATATTATTTTTCAATATTTTATACCAATAGATATCTTCGAAACCAACATCCTCACTTAAGAAAGACAAAGCTACATCGTTGCGTCTGATAGGAATAACAGATTTATCCACGAAATAGAGATAAAGGATTAATCAATGAAGTGACGGCCTCGTTTTGTTCTTCAAGTCTTCAATTGTATAGCTGATTGATTGGATGCTCAGATTACTCCTTTGTGTGTCTGACAGCCTAGTACCTACTGCCTTGTAGATAGTCGCTTGTTTCAATTTATTTGTATATTGTGAAAGACATAATTTCTCTTTCAGGTGTCATCTTGGTTTTGATATAAAAGAAGATTGTTTTTAGGGTTCCATTCCTCTAAAGGAAAAAATCATAATTTTAAATTAAATATATTTCTGAAAATAGATGAAAATTGACCATTCCGATATTTATTATAAGGTACTTTAATGCTGGTGATGCGTCGTTCAAAATGAGTTGTCAAAGGTGTGGGTCACTGTGGGTGGCACCGGACATAACTATGTATACTTATTATAAGGTACTTTAATGCTGGTGATGCGTCGTTCAAAATGAGTAGTCAAAATTGTGGCACCGGACATAACTATATTTATTATAATATACTAATGCTAGTGATGCGTCGTTCAAAATGAGTTGTCAAAGTTGAATCGCGTTTAGTTATACGGAAGTAGATAACACAAGCCTTAACATTAACTAACTGTTTTACCCTCGGATAAACTTGACTTAGTTGTAATCATTAAACTATTAGTTACTCAGTCACAAGTCCAGAATATAATATTTAGTTCTTCTTCTTCTTTTCGTGTGGTGACTAACCTGGTGACAGAGTTTTAAAGCCGCCCATGGGCCTCTGACTTGGCTCCACATGCCGTCGAGAAATATCTCTCAGGTATTTTCTCCGGTTTCCGCACGATGTTTTTCTTAACCGTTTTTTAAGCAAGTGATGATTATCCAATACGCGCATGAATCTGAAAAGTCAAAGGTGGTCATTATGGGCTGGTTATGAGCGACTTGATGCGTACAAACAACAAGTACTTTATTTAGCCAAGCTGCTGCATAGTGAATACGTCACAACACACATATATCTTAGAACTCGCACTCTACTTCAAACTTGGGATGTCAAGATTAAATTTCAAAGGTTTTGCATAAGACCCAGAATGCAAAACAACCAAGCTGTTCTGTTAAACCCTTGAATACACGTTTGCAAATGTCAGAACTCTGTTTTACTGCCAAATGAATTCGACCGTTCATTTTTGTCAGAATACATGAAAAGGAAAAATGCATTTTAACCGTACAACTTTTTTATCCGTGCCTCAACTTGTTTTTAGGGGTCCGTACCGAAGGGTGCGAAAAGGAACTCTATAACTAAACCTCCGTTGTCCGTCCGTCTGTCTGTCCTGAGATACAGCCCGCTGCTGTATCTCAGGAACCGTAATAGGTAGACAGTTGAATTTTTCACAGATGGTATATTCCTATTGCCGCTTTAGCTAAATTTAATAATAAAAATAAAATAAAGGTAAAAGTTGAAGGCAGTCCCTCATACAAGAAACGTGTATTTTTCGGCATTTCTTCTAAATATTTATTTATTTTAAAGATAAAGATAAAGATCATGTATTTGTCAAACATGCGTTTACATAAACTGAGTAATCAGACATGCAAGGTATTGAATTAGTAATAGATGTGTGCGTCCATGTTTTGCCAATAACGGCGTACAAATTTTGTAGGTATAGAAAATTACATTTAATTGCATTTTACATAAAGTCATTCTAAATTTCATTACAAAATACAAAACAAATAAATAATAATTGATGTCAAGATATAATAGGTATAATAAAGTCAAAATAGATTAAATTATGTCCAGAATATTCATTATTATGCAGTCAAATAGAATAATTCAAAATTGATTTAAGATTCACATTATTCAATTGTTATTCTTAACTTTGTATATATATATATTTATAATTTATTGTACACCGTTGTTTTGCTTATACATTACAAAAAGAAATAGTAATAAACTACAAAATATACAATGGGCGGCCTTATCGCCTACTGCGATCTCTTCCAGGCAACCTTGGAATGGACAGTGATTTTCTGGACATAAAATGGGGCTGTCTTTGGTGCAAATAAAAAGTATACAAAAAGTTTAAAAAAAGTAATATTGTACGGTGGAATGAACCCTTCATGTGCGAGTCCGACTCGCTCTTGGCCGGTTTTTTAAGCATGTGTGCTGAGCTTTAATACTGAGTTTGAAACTACTGTGACATACCCGAAAAGTCTGGTAAAGCCTTACTTTGTAAAAATTCAAATGTCTTCCGCTCACGAAATGTTATGATATGTCGTCTATTTTTACTTCCCTTTTGCCTACAATGTTTTAAAATTTAAATTGTTTTTATGCAAAACGTATTGTAGTTCGTCATGTCGGGAACTTTATTCGCGAACAGCGAATTGTTGTAATACTTTGTATGAACATAACATGACAGATGTATTCCCAGAATTGTTTGCCATATTTTGTATGTTTTGTATTGTATAATTTATTTTTATGTAATGTATAATCTAGTGTACAATGTTCCCTGGAAGAGATCGCAGTAAGCGATAAGGCCGCCCATTGTATATTTTTTAGTGTATTACTTTTTCTTTATGTAATGTATAATCTGGTGTACAATAAAGTATATATAAATAAATAAATAAATGTTGTATAAATAAATAAGCAGAGGTGTAGTGCATCCACATTTGTCAATAATTTGTACGTTTTTCTTCGTCCTAATGACTGACAACCAGCCTTACCTAAGGGTATCGTATGACCCACTAACTGAGTTGTGGAGGTCAGATAGGCAGTCGTTGCTTGTAAAATACTGGTGTTCAGCCGCATCCGGTTAGACTGGAAGCCGACCTCAACGTAGCTGGGAAAAAGGCTTGACAGATGATGATGTTACTGCTTCATTAGCCTTGTGGGTGCAAATGTGACTGCAGAGCATGGAGTCTTAGATAGATCATTTTAAGTGATAGATAATTAATTCGTTTATTTCATTGTAGGTATATACAATAGATTACAGTTTTAAATATTTATACAAAAAAGAAAAACATTTTAAATAGTAGCCCATCGGTATCAGAATCACGGTCCAAGCTGCCGGTGGTCAGGGCTCTAGAGAGAGGAACCTCGTCACTATGCGTGCCGTGTCCAGGAGAACTCCCGCGCAAAGAGACTAGCAGTTCTGCGAACAGTATATATACCTCGCGAGCACAAATATTCTTTGCGACAATTAATATACCACTAAAGTTATTTAGTTTTGTGATGAGATGGTGGTCCTAGGTAATCCATCAATCCTGGCCTAATCGTCAAGGGGCCGATTCCACTAAATACAAAAAATGAGCAATTGACTGCATTTTGAGGAATTATTCTGCTCATCACGGCGAAGATCCTCATTAGATCTTCACCATTTTTTTATGAGACGAACTTAAAGTTACTACGTTACAAATGAAAAAAAGAACCATCGAAATCGGATCTCATAAGGCGGAGATATCCAGTAGCCCCCTTTTTGTCCCTTTTTGGACGAAGTACCGCTCTCCAGTCAAAAATCCTCGATGACAAAAAAAAACTATAATGTCGTAAAATCTGTATACCAAGTTTCATCCAGATCGGTAGAAAAATACAACCTGTAGAGGAGTACCTACAAACTGACACACGAAAGCAACTTTTGCCAGACTTGAAGCAGCGTAGCTTCGCTCGCTTTGCTCGTTCGTTCAATTATTACAGTTTCAGCAGTGTATTTCGCTCAAAAAGAATACAAATATTCACTCTTACGAGGAAAAATATAATAATTAAGATAAGCGACGGTTTTGCCTGGTAATAAACTAAAATTAAGTTATAAAAACTTACAATTCATACATTATTCAGGTGGTGTTTTATCCTTTTAAAAGTTGGAAGTGATTTTGATTCCTTAATTACTTTAGGTATAGAGTTCAGCTCCTTCATATACGACAGTCTTTCTACCGTGGTTTATAATAGTATAATTATCTATAGAAAATTTTGTGCAACTTGGTAATCACGGGGCATTCCCATTCCTAGCCACACATTACACCGTAAAATAAAAACAATTCCCACCCGCTACTTCATATTTTTACAACACATTTATTCACGACTCTTTTCCTGCCATTACCGTAATTTGTGTAATAAAAATATTATGGCACAGTTAATGGTAAAAAAGACCTTATTTGAGGGCGGACTGATTTAAAAATGTATCCCTAATGATGGTACTACGTGTTATGATGTGAATCAAATTAATTATAATCGGGTTAATGCAGGTAAGGTGTATTTTGCATGTTCGTTTTGCGAACGGATATAATATCAATCAATACAGCCTCTCGCAGTCCACTGAAACTTAAGTATATACAGCCTATAACGTTCCCACTACTGGGACACAGGCCTCCTCTTTGTGAGAGGGCCCGGACCATACTCCACCACGCAGGCCCAGTGCGGGTTGGTGGATGTCACACGTCTTCGAATTTACCTTTTATCTTCGGTCCAAGTCCGTGTTTATCGAGAACGAGTTTGGACACAAGTGTGTTTTGATGTGACTTACATGTGACTGATATCACGACCTGTACTGTAGAGTATAAGCACTAGTACTTATTACACACTCTCTAGCAGGCACAAGACATTTCACGTTTCCACTGTGGCTGTGTCCATGACAGATACGGCTGCCTACCCGATTTTATTTCCTCACGATGTTTCCCTTCCCCATTTTGAGAACAGTGGTGATGAAAGTATTTACAAAAAGTAAAACGGCTGCCTGGGTTCGAACCCTCGACCTGAAATCTCGTAGTCGGAGCCGATATCACTGCACCACTATTGCTAGACATAGGCCTGCCTTTTTTCAAATATCATCAAATTACTAATTTTAAATCTTCCGCAACCAATCTTTCCCAAGATGTCTGTCATTACTAAACATTTTGTGATACAAACAGCAAATGGCAATTTAAAATTAAGTAGCGTATGAATATTAGCTTTTGCCCGCGGCTTATCTCTCGTCTAAAAGTTAATTTTCTATCCCTCTGAAACAGTACATTTTTTTCTGGATGAGAGATAACCTATGTACTTTTCTGTACCGCTGACAACGTGTATGCAATATAAATCATTAAGTAATATAAATTTCATGGTGATCGGTTGAGCAGTTAAGACGTGAAAGCGTACCAAACAAACAAACTCATTTTCGCATTTATAATTAGTTAAGATTACAAATAAAAAGAAAAAGTAATTGTTTCAAAACATGACCGTGTAACATAAGCCTAAGCTTTACACGACACTGATAACATTATTAATTACTTTATTAGCATTAGTACTTTTACCAGCAAAAACCTATATTAGCATGCACAAAACACGCTAGTTCAAACTTAAGAGTGCATATCCCGTACACTGAAAACCAAACCAGCTGTCGAATCTTTTAATTAAATGTAATTAAATGTTGTTGTTTTAATATTGTTGTTGTTGTGTGTTGTGTTGTTGTAATTGGTTGGCCGCAATAACGTCAACCAGAGGGGGACAATGCATAAGAACGTTCGCATTCTAATCTTATTCGCAATCTGTAAAAAATTCAATCAATTTACCAACATTTGTGACAAGTTTGACAGATTGCGACTTGAATGCAAACGTTTTTAAGTACGAGAATTGGCCTTCTGGTAAATACTATGACACACGGTTTAACTGCCATAGTGTCATTAGAAATTTGAACGGTGTCGAAGTATGAATAGAAGAAGATTTACAGTTACACCAGAAAAGTTATGCGCTTCGGTAACCTTTTTGTGTTTCCGAATTAGCACTAACGTCGCGCTGCAGAGTAACTCCCCACAGAGTCGCCGTGCGGTCACCTAAGTGAGGTTCACAGTGAAATTTATACAGGGTCAAATTAAACTAGCTAGCAAAACTCCGCAGACGTGATGGGTATCAATATTTGAATATGATAAAACAGAAAAAAAAATGGTAGGGTAATCGACCGCAGTTAGTGTAGTCACTTGAAATATCAGTAAAAAAACATTTTTTCTTCTGTAAACTTCACAGACATCGTGCTTAGATATCGATATCCATCAAATCATTGTAAAACAAAAGAAAACAGATTTTGTCAATTCATATTTCAAGTAACTACACTACCAACGTTCGTAGACCTCCAAAAACAAACATCCATTATTTTTTTCATTTTTTATAGTGTTTACATAGATACCGATACTCATCACGTCTACAGAGTTTCGCTAGCTAATTTAATTTGACCCTATATAATAGCACTGGTCAGATAGAAGTAGGTTTGCAGTGTACGGAGCAAGTTTCATAGTCCCAGTGGCAAGTTTGTTTTCATTAGTCAACATACGACTCGCTTTACATACATATTTGGCAAGATTCTGATGTTAAAGTTATGGTCAGTTACTGAATCGAGAGATCTAGATCTCACTGCCGAAGTTGCTTCCAACTTCGGCTGTGAGATCTTAAAATTTTTAGTTTCATGAGTTTGTCATTTTCCCTCGCCTTAAATAGTAGGTACAACCAGCGACCACAGTAGATTAACAGATTTTTAATTAAAATAAAATTAATTACAATCGGAACAGAAGTAACATTAAAAGAATATTAACGCTCACAGTTCGGCCGTTGAGAGAATGCATTCTTGACACCATTTAGTTTCATACTAACTACTGTGTTTTGCGAATTTAATCTTTATTAATACATCTTGAGGAAACCGGCATGCCTGAGATATATTCCTCAACGGCGTGTGAAGCCAAGTCAGAGGCCCACGGGCAGCTTTAAAACTCTGACATCACGTTAGTCACTAATCACACGAAAAGAAGAAGACACTAGAAATTGTCCAACTGACAGGTGTCAGGAACGCATTCTTTCAACGGCCGGACTCTACTTATTATATGAAATGCTGAAATACAATATACCGGATAATTTTGTGTCAATTTAGATTATTTACAAAAGAAGAATAGAATGGAATATTGCTTAATGTAGCAGATGCTTAACGAATAAAGTTGAACAACATTTAAAAATGTCTCTACAACATTCCTCTAAGGCAGGGCTGTCCAGATAACGGCCCGCAGGCCGCATGCGGCCCGCGACGCATGTTTTAAAGTGTATATTAATCAGAAAATTGTTTTGGACATAAATCGTTTGGATAATAGAATTCTTTGTCAAATACTTTATAAAATATAAATATAGATCTTCACTGTCAGATAAGTCACTTCTTCATGCAATGTGTCTGGCAACAACGAATGTTGTCGTTGATATCGACATGATTGTTAAAGATAAATTAACGAAGAACCAATAAAGTATAAAGAAATGATTACCCTGTATTTTTTTTACTTGAAAACTGAAAATATTTGTTCCTGCGGCCCTCCAGCTTTTGTAGTAAATTGAATTAGCCCGCGAAGGTATGTACTTTGGACAGCCCTGCTCTAAGGTATCAATATTAATCGACTTTTATTGCTGATATTTATGGATTAATTTAATTACGCCCAGCCGTCGTTTTTAAAAGAGAAGAAGACATTAAGTCAATTTAGCGCTTTACTTAATAAACGTAACAAAAAATACTAGTTTTCGCAAATATTCTAGAACCTAAAACTCGCAGTCTCGCGTGTTTTTCTAAAACCTAAAACAAGCAAGTACTAATTGTAGGTAGTCAAAGTTAATTGCCACCAGTTCGTAACTTAAGGATTTAAGTTAAAGCGGTTAAGTTGAAGGGCGCTTTGCCTCTATACCCTGGTTTATAGCCCGCTGGGACCAAGTGTAGTGTTTGGCCTAGATCTTTTAGATAACAAGGAGTTTGTAAAATAAACAAATGAAATACGCGCCAGTATCAAGAAAAGTAATAGAAATCTTTGTGAAGATGTTCAACAGGCAATTTATACCATCGTAGGTAAAAATAAAGATTGAGGGGACGGGCTTGCGCCGCACGGGTAGATCGATCAGGTTAAGCTAGGCTTGTCGCGACTGGTCCGTGGATGGGTGACTATTTTTACATACCAAGACCCTCCTTGTCTCGGAAATCACGTTAAGCCGTTGGTCCCGGCTGTTATTCGTGGATTTTTGACAGTCGTTACGGGTCGTCAGAAGCACGAAAGTTTGACGACTAGTCTCGGCCAAGGGGTATCGTATTACCCAGTAACTGGGTTGTGAAGGTCAGATAGGCAGTCCATGTAAGATACTGGTATTAAACTGCATCCGGTTAGACTGGAAGCCGACCCCAATATAGTTAGAAAAAGGCTAGGCAGATGGCAACCGGTGTAACTTATCAAAGATTTTATTAAAATTTCGATTTGGCTTGCAAATAGAGCCTTTTGTCGTAAAGCTGAAACAAATGAACATAAATTGGCGCGTGAAAAATTATCTTTGATCGTCATTGATTCTGGAATTTATAATTAATTTACTTAGTTTGATTTTTTTATTTGAGAAAAGTACTATACAAGCCTTGGCCACAACCAGGCATTGATGGGCTCACGTATGTGTGCCTCGGCCCACATTTTCACGATCGTTCATAAATGCCCCTGTTGCAGGCCGCGACAGTAATCTACTAACTTACTTACATATTATAGACTGAAAACATTATTTCCATTTCAACCTTACTAGCGAATTATTAACCTTATCCAAGAGACAGCGTCTTATCACCCCTCACACATACACCCCCAATCCCCTCATATACACACCCACACCCTCATACCCACAAACACATTCCCTCAACACCCCCCCCCACACACACAAACACATACACTCTTGTACACTTAGGTGCCTTGTAGTGCGTGTTGCACTCTTGTTCACTACACTCACCTAGGCAGACAATTATACCTATATTTTTATTTTTATCATTATATTCATTTTGTTTGTATTTATCCTGTCTGCTCTCAATACTTTGAGCCACTATTAAATGTTTTGTAGTACGTAAGTGCAATTATAATTATACTTTTAAGGGTGTGAGCCTGGAGATCTGTGACACAGGTCTTGAACCCAGTACAGACTCCAGCTCTCACAAAGGATAGATTGTTGCAATAACTTGTATATAAAACACAACCTAGTGTGTAGGTATATGTACCAAACCAAAACCCTACTAGGTTTATTTTCAACATATTGAGCACACCACCTTTGTATACCCAACTTCTAAGCTCAGCCAAGGTCCATAATATATTTTGATAGTAAGTATAAGTAACTTAAGTGAATGCGACTAAATTAAGGTGTATATTTGTACTTGATTTGAAGGGTTCTGTACCTTTGTCCGTTTAATTTACTTACGGGGACAAGAAAAGGTTTCCCCTTTGTGCTTCGAAGATCCGACTTAAGGTAGCTACTTATTTGTTGTTCTGTTGAGTAGTGTAAATACGTCTTTGTATATTTACGTCGTGTATTTGCGGTAGTATAGTATACAACTTATAATGTTCCCACTGCTGGGACACAGGCCTTCTTTCTTCGAGAGGAGTGTAATCCATCAAGCGGGCCCAGTGCGTGTTGGTAGATGTCACATGTCTTCGAATTTTTGGTTCTAGGACATGCCGGTTTCCTCGCGATATTTTCCTTCACCGTGTTGAGAGCAGTGGTGATGAAATTGTTTACAAAAACTAATTTTGAAACCAAGGCCTACTACTCGGTCGGGGCCGTTACTACTGCTCTTCCATTCCAGTTTAGGTAGTATTGATAAAACAAACAAAATGAGTAACTTGTATTTTATAATAGACAATATTGGATTTACTCCTGTTTTAAGAGCGTTTATCCTAAAAGTTGGCAACGTCGCAAATAGCTGTCAAATATTTACCTGTTTTGATTCATTTGGCAATATAACCGTATGGAAATATGAAATGTGGCTAACTAGAGAACTAAAATATTGATTATTAAATGCAATAATTTATATCGTAACACCGAATATTTAGTTTTAGATGTCATCATCTGTCTAGCCTTTTCCCAACTATATTTGCGTCGGCTTCCAGTCTAACCGGATGCAGCTGAATACCAGTATTTTACATGGAGCGACTGCCTATCTGACCTCCACAACCTAGGTAACTCGATACCCCTTGGTTAAGACTGGTTGTTAGACTTTTTGGGCTTCTAACTACCCGTAACGACTGTCAAAGATCTACAAATGACAGCCGGGACCAACGGTTTAACGTGCTTTCTGAGGCACGGACGGGTCTTGGTATGCACAGATGGTCACCCATCCACGGACCAGTCGCGGCAAGCGTAGCTTAACCTGATTGATCTACCCGTGCGGCGCAAGCCCGTCCCCTCAATCTTTATTTTTACCTACGATGGTATAAATTGCCTATTGAACATCTCCACAAAGATTTCTATTACTTTTCTTGTTAGTGGCGCGTATTTCATTTGTTTATTTTACAAAGTCCTTGTTATCTAAAAGATCTAGGCCAAACACTACACTTGGTCCCAGCGGGCTATAAACCAGGGTATTGAGGCAAAGCGCCCTTCAACTTAACCGCGCTTACTTAGCCACAAGCCCTCTTAGTTTTAGATGTAAAAAATATATTTGGAAACTTTCAAAAGCCTTTTTTACAAATTCAATGGTATGGTGGTTGCAATTCATTATAAATATTCTAGTTCGCTAGTTAGCCACATTTCTTATTTCCATACAGTAATATTGCGAAATTAATCCAAACAGTGAAATATTTGACATCTATTTGCGACGTTGCCCACTTTCAGAATAAACGCTCTTTTAACAGCGTGTTTCAGAAAGGTGTGTCATATTTTTAAGAGTGTAGGGTACAGACCATGAAACTTTACAACTTCTCCATGGAACCAAGACCGTAATCGTGAAAAAATTATCAACTGTTCCATACAAAACTTCAATATCTACTCGACCCAAATGTATACCTGTACCTACATGAAAATAAATTAGGATTACATTTCTCTAACCCAACTCCTCTATTATTAATTCAAATAACAAATAGCACCAAAATGCCATAAGTCAAGTACCTACCGAGGCTGTATGTTCGTATGTCACTTTTTCCATCCTAAATAAACATGGCCGGAGTCAAAACATAATATAGGGGTAACAATGAAAAATAACTCCCGTTTTCTTGGTTATGGTCGGCAAAAAACAACAGAACACCGTGAATTTATGTCCGCACTTTGTATTTGTTGGGTTCTGGGAGTTTTTGCCACAATTATGCGAAGTCGCGGTCGACTTCTTTTTTGCTGACCGTATTTGGTGAGGCAGTAAATTTTATTGTTTTTTTTATTTATTGTTTTGTTGTTCTTCTTATTTGAGTCTAAGACTGGATTTAAGATGTTTTTACAACACAGTCCGGTTATTCACGCCTTTGTCTCTGATGTCAAATATTATCTTTGAGTTATAGTAGGTTATTCAATTATTCATACTACGAATAATTAACAGCCAAGGCCTTTTGAGAGGACAAAATGAGGCTGTCCTCAAAACAGGCCTTGACTGTCAGACCTTGTTAAACTTCGAATTGGTTGTCACTGACATGTCCACGCACAGCACACTAATAAATTGCCTAACACACGTTCAATCTCAGTCTAAATGATTTTGAAGGATATTGCTAATCCACTGCTTCATTATGTTCGAAAAATTTGTCTGCTCAACAACGTAAATAACGCAATGAATGTTGTTGAACTGTCAAAATGAAAGCCATTGCTACTGTAAGTGCGGATTTCACCAATGAAATTGAACGCGTTCAGCATATATCTAAACGCGTTCAAGAGCTGTCATAATGTAAATAGATATGGGAGGCCAGTGTAGGCCTTTCAACAATTACCAGGTACTTAACAAAATAGAAAAAGGTCAACAAATCTATTATGTAGCCCACTAAGCCTACAACATTATCACATTCACAAAATAGAAAAGAATCTACTTATATAAAAGATAAATAAAATAATAAAAATAAAAACCTATTTAAAACAAATGACAATAAATAATTATCATGTCCACAAAAGCCTTATAGAGTTGAAACTAAATTGAAGGTATCATCATCACTGGCAGCTTTGTAGACTGGCACTGCTGAAGCTTTCTCCTTTTTGTGCCTGTTCTAGTTTAATATACAACAGCTGTCCTATTTTTACATATATATATTTGTAATCACGTTCTCGAAAATGGCTTTAACGATTTCAAGTCAATCTAGCTAGTCTGGGAAAATTCGTTTTCTCCGTATTTTCACCCGAGCAGAGGTCGGTCGCCCAAAGTTTAGATCAAGAAATTAATGACAATGACCTTAGAATAATGACATGGCAGCATGAAATTAGTAAGTACTTACTATCATGTCAGCATGGAATTAGTAAGTACTTACTATCATGGCAGCATGGAATTAGTAAGTACTTACTATCATGGCAACATGGAATTAGTAAGTACTTACTATCATGGCAGCATGGAATTAGTAAGTACTTACTATCATGGCAGCATGGAATTAGTTTGTTACTATACATGGAATTAGTATCTAAAATGAGCATTCTCTATTTTCGTTTCGTAGAGCTCGTTCTACCAGGTACTAAATTACTATACAAAGTCCTTATATTTGGATCAAGGACACCGGTTAGAGCATTCTACAGTAGAAGTTACTACAGTGTCTTTGTTATCTTAACGACGGTTAGCAAGATGGATGGTTTAAACACAATACTGTTTCCATGCAACCTATTGAACAGCTATATCTTTCAATTTATCATCAAGACTTTGTAATCAACACATAAAATCTCACTTTGTGTGCAGTCGCTCGATTCTGTAAAAATGTCACCGTGAAACACAGGTGAAGTGAGCGTGAAGTGAGCTGTCACTGTCACAGAAACGACCGGCTGATGCTAGGGATTAATACTATTGACAGCATAGTGCAAAATAGTTCTAGAAATAGTAGATTAGAAGAAAATCTATAAGAAGTCTATGGTATTAAAATAACATGGTAAACTTCTCAATATTATGCGTACAAACTCACATATTTTGCAGTTGGAAAGTATAGGAGAACATGTATTTAAACTACAATGTTCAATTTGTTCTTGGAATAAATTTATCCCAACTACGGAACCCTTAATTGTGCGTGACCGGTTTTCTTCTTAAAGAAAACTAGCATCGTCAAAAGAAAGGATAGCCTATTTTACCGAAGACCGAAAACTGCCTAATAACCTAAAACTAGAACCTTCTTTTCACCAACTTTATCGATACGTCGTATCTTTCACTGGAGTTAGTTCATTATTTCCCCAAGACTTTTTTGTAAAAACCATTATTTACCCAATGTATTTGCTGACGGTACGCTTAAGTGGTAGTTCTTACATAAACAAGTTTATTTATTGAGTCTTCTGAATTGTAGTGGCTGTGTCACTTCAGTTCAGTTTTTTTAAACTTTTTTTTTTTAAAAAAAGTTTAAAAAAACTGAACTGAAGTGACACACACTTCAGTTCAGTTTTTTTAAACTTTTTTTTTTTGGGTTTAAAAAAAATACGATACCTATGACAAAAATATTTTTTTCTTCTACTCTCTATCCACCTCTCTCTGTCCAGAGCTGCCAAGGACCAATCTTTATTATAGGAAATCAGCTCATCCCGCCATATTCGTCTGACCCTGCTGCGATGTCATTTGCCAGTAAGCGGGCCCCACTGGGTCGTAAGTTTGGCCCATTGATCGTCTGACATACGGCAGATGTGTCCAGCCTAATTCCATTTAGGCGTGACAGCTTTCCGAGTGACATCAGTTGTTTTAGTGATGAGACGAATTACTGTATTCTTTATTTTTATTTGAAATGACATAGTCACTTTCAAGTTTAACTAATTACCTTCGTTTTGAGTCCGCCGTAATCGGGTTAAAAAGTATAACATCATACAAAGTTAATTAGGTAGATGAGAATAATTTTTTATCACATTTTTTTTTGCTCTTACCTAACTTCATCTCGTCTTACTTAATAATTCACCATGTTTTATGGAGGTCAAAACTTATAAAAAATGCTATGAAGGCCACATAGGATAATGGCTGTAAAAATTTGGCAATGTCCTCGCAGGAGTTGGGGGTAGCCCCATAAAATATTTTATGTGAAGCTTTGCCTCTTGTAAATAACTCTCGAAGTCAAGATAAGAAAGGAGATAAATAAAACTGTTCAATGGGGTTCTTTGCCTTTCACCCTTTGGAGGACATTGGCCTAATATCTTTTGCAAAATAGATTCAGACATCCAGAAAATATTATCAGATTTTTACAGGATTCAACACTATTTAATTTTCAGAAATACTGTAGCGACAAGGCCACATGAAAACACAATTTTACTACGTTCTACAGCGTTTTATAAACACGGTTCCAAACGTCATACCAACAACCCTCCTCGAGGGTTCACTTTAGCGCAAACGTAATGCCGATGACCCTCCTAAAGGGTCCACTAGCATTAAGTATGGCGGCAAGGCATAATATGACCTGTATGAATAGTGCGTGAACTCGAATGTGTTAATAAAAGGCTAGCCTGTTGACATTAACCGAACACAAATCCAGACTATAAATAAGGCTGCTAATGACAGTTTCCTTATAGTTAAACCTACTACGTTCGACCATAGAGCAACGAAGAAGTCACCTAATTACTATACTTATTAGTGATTAGATTTATCTAATATTTGATTTTATCCCAATATAATTATTTACAAGTTTTAGTAGAAGAAAGGGTAATGCTCATTGGGTATCAAAAAAAATTCATACACATCGCTGTCAATAGGAAAACTGCCTAAACTACAAGCAGCATTGCCACGTTAAATGGCAATGCTGATTCTTTGACCTAGAGATAGTTAAGCCCTCGCTGGTCACGTGTGGAGTCGACCAACCGCTTAGTTATGTGTAATTTATATCATATTTTGTTTAATAACTTTTCTTTATTTCATTTACAGGTAAGGCGACGTTCAAATATCGACTAACTTCAGGTAAATTACGTTAAATTAAGCGAGTTAACATTCATAATTAATGCTAATTCCTGAACGACGGGATGTCAGCACTTAAGGTGTTGGACTAGGAAAGCAGAGATCGAAAGATAATTGATTTAATGAACTTACTGCTTCGTAAAGAGAAGTCTTTATTAAGGAGTAGGTACCTAAGTTAATTATTATAGAGAAGTCCACACTATTCTAAGTTTTAAAATAATTATCACGTTAAAAATAAGTTAAATTAACGGATCTTGTTCGAAACATAATACTGCGCTCCAAAACAAAGATAGCGGACGCCGCTGACGTCGACGGCTGCCCGTCTTAAGCCTTGTGCAGACTAGCGCGATTTGACGGCGCGACGCGACTCGAACAATACAATTTCTAAGAAAACTTCACGATACAATAATAACCGGTGTCGCGTCGCGCTGTCGCGTCGCGCTCACGAATCTTTAAATGGGACTGGGCAGGACATGTCTGCCGCATGCCGGACAAACTGTGGGCCCAATTAGCACAAAACTGGTGCCCTGAGACAGTGAGGCGGTGTCGCGGCAGACCACGGCAGACCACCAGAGACGGCAGGACAAGCTGCATGGGTTTAGTCAAAACTCGAAGGAAGACGCGCGGGCTCGCGAACGATAGAAGTAGTGGAAGGAGGAACTTATGAATAAAATAACTTATTAGTCTTATAGACTAGATTGTAATTAATTATTAAGAACCTGGTCCTTTTTAATAAAGGATTTAAAAAAAAAGAGGAAGTCAGTGTAAGGAGATGTGGCGGCATCTACATCGCCACATGCGAACTACGCATCAAAAACCTGACGTCACACAACATCCTGACGTCACACAAATCCTGCATCGCGGAATTAGAGTTTACCGCGCGGTGGACATATATACAATCTCCCGACTTCAACCTCTGGGCAATTGCCCGCCAGACACGACACCCGTCTCGTCGGAGGATCCTCCCTTTTCTATGGTGGATGAGTGAACTTTACACCCTGTTCCTCATACTCCTAAAGATACAATGAAGAATTTTTATAAAGAGTGGAAATGCTGGTGCTAGTAAAAAGAAATAATTCTGAAGAAGGGGATTTGATTATGTAACACACAGTAGTCTATACACACAGTAAACACAAGAGTGACTATTGTATGTACGGAAGGTACAAATCGTCTTACTATTTTTTAAGACACAATACTTCTTTCTTAAGCAAGCTTTAGAAGTAAGCTTTGTGAACCAAGTAGGTATTTCTGCTATAAAGTTCCTGACATTATCATTAAAGGCAGTCTATTAGCTGTTTAATCCAGGAAAATGGAATCTTGGAGACAAACAACTACCCAAAGCATTGCATTAATTACCGTAGTTGGTGATCAAAAATAATAATAAGAGGAAGTCTGAAAGTGAAATCGGTGACTGACAAGGAGAAGGCTTAAAAATACCCCACGTCTGTCAGCAAAGAGGAGTATCACAAATTATCGCCTTAACCCTGAACGAATATTCAGAGTATTTTTTTCGTATGTTAGCCAGTAAAGATTAAAACGGGAATAATGTAAATTTTTTAAATTAATTTTTATCGATTTTTTGAGACACTTCTTTCTGCTGTCAGACGTGGGGCAATTTTCTATGAGAGGTGATACTTCTCCTTTGTGTGGAAACGGTACGGGCATGTGGGGCAGAGAAATGAGGGAAATGTCGTCAGGAAAGTTTTGGGTAAGAATGTGGATGGCTATACGGGTAGGGGAAGACCAAAATAGCGATGGGTGGACTGTGTGAAAGATGATATGGCTAGTAAGGGAGTGACTATTGAGATGACGAATAATAGAGAAGTATGGAAGAAAGACATATGCGTTAACCCTAAATAAATTGGGTTACAGGCAAAAGGATGGTGATGATGATCTGAAGTAACCATTTTAATCAGAGAAAGTTTCAAAGTCATTTATGTATGTGGCTTGACAAACAAGGCCCTCACTACCCCCTTTTAAAAAGAAAAAGACTACTCCTAAATAAAATAATCTACTTAACTTAAGAACCAGTATACACCTGTCTCTTAAAACGTGTAACAAAAAGGACAAACTCATTAACGTCGTTTGACTTTTAAAGTTTCGGAACAAAAAAATACATTATAATTCGCGCAAAAACACCCCGATGGGGGAACATTGTTTCCAACAAAGTTTTGTTAAAAAATGGATTTCAAAAAGTTTTTTTTTGGGGTTCAGTAATGAAGTAAAGCTTTTATGAAAATATTTTGTTGGGACCTTGTTTACAGAGTTATTAAGCCGGTATTTTGTGATAACTTACATACATCCGGTCCACAGCCCGGAGTTTGGATTTGTGCACGGTTGATAGCTATGGGCGAGCCTATTGCCACCGTTTATTTTTTTATGAATCTAAAACAGTTTACAAACATTTGTTTAACCTTTAAACATACCAAACAAACCATCGCGGGTTTAACAGCGGTTTGGCCAGACACGGCAACTCGGTGCCATTACATATTAATTATTAATTAATGAACAATTAGGAGGGTACATATATATTTTCATTTGGTATCTTTTTAATACAGTTTCCGCAGTTCTTCGCATTTATTACGTTGCAGATTTCCATTACAATGGGACTTAAACATAACTGGCGAAATGTGGCTGTACTAAGCTACACCTCTGCCTAAACCTCATGGGATTACAGCCATGATGTTATGTAATGTTATGTTATACATATACTTAAATCTCATGGATTTTTCCCATGGTCGAAAAAAACTACATAACGTCACCGGCTAAGATCTGTACATACTGCTTTCGATAAATTTATAAACCTATTTATAATATACAATCAAACACTAAATTAAATGACTAACTATACAAATAAATACAAAGACAAAACGGTTACTTAGGGGTTGAAGTACTCGTCCACATCGCTGTCATCGGAAAACGTGCCCAGAGTATTGGCAGCATTGCCACGTTGAATGGCAATGCAAATTCTTTGGTCAAAGAACGAGCCAGCCCTCTGGTCACGTGAACCGTCGACCAGTTGGCGAGAAATTTCCTTAAAAAGGACGCCTATTTTGTTTGTATTTAATAAGCTATACGATATGTTACATATGTTACATATGAAAAATAAATCATTTGGAATTCAATCCTTTGAAAACACAGCCGTAGTTGATTTATGAAAATACCAAGGGTTAAATTTTGCATATTAAAAACGTAAAAAAATACATTAACATTAATTATTACACAATCAAACATTGGTACTGTGAATTAAATTTACGGAATGTTAAAAAAAAACTCAACAATTTTCAGACTTAGCAGATTTGTGTCTTGCGGAATTTATGAGTGTATAAAAAACTGAGTATACAACGTTTTTTTGGCTTGTAGTAAATTCTCACGACTTTCCTATGACATTGCACGAATTATGTGCGAAACAATAAAACCGAGGAACACAAAAGTACATGATAATAAATTATAAAAACCTTTAAAATAAAAGTTTTTTTTCGTCACATTTTGTTCCGCAACTTCGTTTTTTGCTAAGCTGAAAAACGCCTCTTTCACACATAGGCATTTTCCATTTTATGGTTTAAAAAATTAAGTATTTTTCTATTTCACTCCTATTTTGCAAACTCGTTCAACTATTTCAACAGTTTTATACAACAAAAAAATTAAGTCGGATTTTCCCGCTAAATATTCAGCTCGCGCTTGCCTTTTTAAAAGTCTCGAGAGTCGAACAAAAAGCAGAGATGCACAGATAAAACTTTGCCAAAGCTATAAACTGTCCCATTGGTCTTTGTCCCAAAGTTGTGCCGATCCTGAGAAATTATATTAAAGGGACAAACACTTGGATGTTAGATGGGACTGAATAATTACCGACTGTTGCTGAAATTGGGGCTTTGGGCGTTTAGGGTTGGGCCACACTATGGGGCGCGTAGTTGCGTAGTGGGGCGATTGTTTCTGAGCAATTACACATGTCATGCTGATTTTTCATGGTTAGGCATGTTTCGACATGGTTGTAAATAGTGTCATTTTATTATTGAAATAATTATGAATTGCAGCAAAAAAATGCAGTCAAATACTCACACTAATAGCGAATGAAATGAAATTGTTTATTGAAATAATTGATTTTACATAAATATTTACAATACAAGAGCCTAAAACTAAAGGAAATAATAATTGGAATCTACCTGAACTAGGAATATATGAACCTATTTGAAGGAAGTTACCAATAGCTGTCTATTTTACAAATGTACCTAACTAATTTTGTTTGCACTTTAATTTCGTTTCAGTTACTTATTTACAAAATTCAATATCAAATATTTATTTGATATTGAACGAGATGTAAATTTTCTAGTACCTTTAAATCACCATTCATCCATTCCTCTATCAACACAACCATAATTAAATACATGACAATTACATTATTCAAAACACATTTTGCGTATTGTCATTATACAAAACACATTTTGCGTATTGTCAAACCTAATATGGCACTACCCTAAACATTTTGCAATTCGCCAAACGACACCGTGTTACCGCAGTTATTTACTTTCAAAAACCGCGCTTGGGTATTCTAAAATTGAATTAAACTGTCACTTAAGAAAATGGCGGCCGTAGAACGGCCATGACGATCGTTTGGACAAATGCAGTCTTAGAATTGAATAAAAAATCGACTGAAATAAAAAGTGTTTTTCTTCTTTAAATCAGTTTTACTGTTTCATGCTCAATGGGGGTATCGTATTGCTCAGTAACTTGATTGTGGAGGTCAAATAGGCAGTCTAAATAAAATAATGGTATTCAGCTGCATCCGGTTAGACTGAAAGCCGACCCCAACATAGTTGGGAAAAAGCTAGAGTGATGATGATGCTCAAGACATTTTTATTCTAAGTTTACACTACACACAACAACTAAACACACTTGACAGTTCAACAATATTCATTGCATTATTTACGTTGCTGAGCAGATAAATGTTTCAAACATATGAAGCAATGGATTAGTAATATCCTTCAGATTGTGATTGAAAGTGTGTTACGCAATTAAGATGCTGACTGGAAGCCGACAACGATATTTATCTACGAAAAATACAACACTGACAAATGTCAAATCAACAACCAACCAACATAACACAAAACAAAT
The DNA here is from genome assembly GCA_914767755.1 of Agrochola circellaris. Lineage (NCBI taxonomy): Eukaryota > Metazoa > Arthropoda > Insecta > Lepidoptera > Noctuidae > Agrochola > Agrochola circellaris. The sequence goes on along the minus strand of OU611850.1, from coordinate 15,744,009 downwards.
CAATCGGACACGACATTCCATAAAGATTCCATTTTCAAATCAACTTGAAAGCAACCGCTACAAGATAACCTCAAAATACAGCAAAAACATTCAAACCAATTCATAACCCTGACTACAAGATAAATGGTGGCCATTGTGTGAATAGTGGAGACAAAGTCTTGGACTTCACCGTCGTTCGATGGCTTAGGCCTTCGCCCCCGGTCCCTTTTGGGGCTTATCACCGTCCGCGTAATATGAATGGATGGTAGGTAAGTAATAGTGTTGGGACATAGAGGTCTGTTGGTTGGGGAACAAATTGTGATTTAGCGTTTGAATTGTCTTTGTGTATGGTGGTCGTATTACAAATACAGGTATCCGATGCTTTTATTCTATAGAGCGATCCGCTGCGGGTTTTCCGTCTTGACAAAATATCGAGATTTTTTTATTAATTATGCAAGTTTAACATACATATGTACACCTTCCGGAATAGGTTAATAGTCTATATGAATGATGGTAAAAAATGGTTGCCTAATTTAGAAGAACAACGCGGTCGTACAGACAAATATGAAAAGCGACTTTATTTTGTAATATTTATCTATATGTCGGAAATACGTTACTGAGTTGAATTATCGGGACGTCGATGCCGCCTAGCGGCGGCGCTCGACACGGTCTACAACAAAGCGCTCGGACCGGTCGCCGGCCGGGGCTCAGCAGAGCAGACTTCATGGGTGGCGGTCAAGCAGTGAAGACTTTAGAAACTGTCGCGCATTTCGAATAGTTGTGTTGTGTGATTAATGTGATCGTGAATTATAATTTGATCTGAACTGCAAACGGTTTTTCTATTGCGTAATAACCAACACTACCCACAGTACGCCCACAGTAGTTACATTTATCCGATAATAACGAAAGAGACACATACCCTCCTCCCTTATATACATAATTACATATAGATTCAAAACCATGCAAAATAAAACTCTATTCTATTCATGGCTAAACACCATTATCATACATTGTATGGCCCAAAAAAAGGCAGATATAATTCACTGTGGTGTTTTTCAGTACAGTATTTTAAGAGTCTATTACTGGGCTTGATAATAATTCCACCTTCGACATTATTTTTACCCAAATTCTCGTCAGAAGCTTGTGTCCCGAAAATAAAACATCTTTCCACAGAAGATCGTACAAAAACCCCAAAAAATAAAACATTATCTAGCCTCCACCATTATTTTTATCCGATTCAATAATATTTTCACAATCTATCTCGACTATCTTATTTTTTCATTACAAGGCTCGAAGAATTATGTGGCAGTGTGTATCGCATCTACAGATCCGAGCATACAAATATCAACCCTGTGTGCCAGGTTACAGAGTTTAGTTTTGTCTGGTGGGGTTATAAAATATCTTCCAATCCAAGAATACGGATATCAACCTTGCAATTGTCGTGATAGAGTTTACTTTTGTTTGTAAGGAAATAAAATGTTTTTCATGAAAGACATTCATTTTTATTTACTTCAGTTTCAGGGGTAATCTAGTTGGTGATCATTTTGTTTGCCTCGTAGAGATTGTTTCTATTGGTAGGAACTATTTGTTGGATATTCTGTGATTCTGTGTGGGACTGTCAAGTGTTTTTTTTTTCACCTATACTGTGTTTTCGGAGTTTGTGGCTTTCAAGGGTACTGGTTGGTTATTGGATATAAGGGTGAGGAATTATATAAGGAAGATTAAGTAATAAAATAATAATGAATTGAATAGTTTTCTTGTATGTCTGTGCATTACGTGAAAATAAAAGGTATGTCGGATTGATGGTACGAGTCTCTCTCGTTATCAGGTATATTTTAACTACTGGGGGCGTACTAATGGGTAGTGTTGTTTATGCGCAATATGTAGAAAAACCGTTGCAGTTCAGATCAAATTATAATTTACAATAACACTAGCATTTCACACACTGTAGGTACACGACACAACTATTCGAAACGCGGGACAGTTCCTAGACTGGAGGTTCTGTTCTCTAGAACGGTCGGAAGGCAAGTGCGCTCGCCCTAGCGCCCCTCCATTAGCTAGGCTCCGTCGTAGCACGAAGTTAGCCGAGTGTTAGTGCTGCCACTACTCGGGTCACGTGCTGCGCTTCGTTTAGCGACCGTACTAATGACCGGATCCGACAGGTAGATATTTATGTAACTTGAGACAGTCGCTATTAGGCAAACATATAATTTTCCGATGGGGGTTCTCTGAAATAACACTCACGAAAGTTAAACTCAAATAATTTATTTCGGCACATAAAAAGCACTTTTGAACGTCAAAATATACAAAAATAAAAAAAAGATTCTAGTCGTCCCTTCCAAAAGAAAGTTTTAAAATGGGCAAGAAACTCCCCCGTTACTCTTTTAAAATGTTTTACACTATTTTGGTAGTACTACTTTTTTTTACTTGGTGGCAGCACTAAGACGTCAGGTCCGGGTACCTGTCAAAAGTGTAAAAGCGCCTATATTTTCTTTAGTCGTGACTGAATGATGAATGAAACGAATGATGAACGTCATCATATATTTTATATTCATTGTCAAAGTGGCGCCAACTGGTGGCGTGAAAACCCTCTTTCTATGAACAGTGTTACAGGCCAATGAACACAAAAGTGAGCTCGTCTGTCTATCTTCGCATAATGTTTTACGACTAGACTACCAAACAGATTTTATGAACTCATAAAATAACTACTACTTCAAATTAACCTACTGTTGCAAACGAATTCCTTGCGCACGCGCGGGCGCATGTCACCTCTTCGAACTGTCATCCTAACTATTTTATTTTTGTAAACGGGCACGTCCTTTATGCCTGGAGGCTTTCATTCGGGTATTAAGTTTTGTATACATTTTATTTTAGCTTGAGTATAGAATTCGATGTTTTTTTTATATTATCGATGGCGTGTGCTAGCTGACATATAGCAAAAATAATTTAATGTAATGTTTTATGTTGCATAATGTACATTATTTTGCATAAGTAATATTGTAAAGAATCAAGTTTTTCTAACTGAACAGACGGTTGTGCTGCTGGGGAGTTTGTTGCGCCACTTGCTCTTCCCAACTAAAGCACTAGGAAGTGCTAAAGGGTGGGCGTTTTTGGGGGACTGTCTTATGTAATTTTGACGTTCGAAAAGTGCTGCTGATTCTCAGCCTATTTGGAATAAATGACTTGAATTTTGTTTTTTTTTTAAATTTGTGTGTATTTGTTTAAATGTGAAAGTGAGTTTGTTTGTTTGTTTGTTATGCTGCGGCCGCATCTGCTTCTATCGTGACAAAGCAATGGATGCCGAAGCTTCGTATGTTTTGCTCGGTAAAACGTTATCGCGCTAATGCGGTGATGGTCACATTAGCGGCCTCGCCACGTTTATTGTATACCGCCAATCGGGCGATAAGTGCTACGCAGCCCGAGCTATCGCGACTATAACCGATAATGGTTGGTCACGTCTGCGTGTATCATATCACTGTGCGAAGCTTCGTCACAATAGACGCAGATACGGCCGCAGCATTACGCTAAAACGGCAGAATAGATTTGGATGAAATTTGGCACACGAATAGACCGTGATCTGGATTAGGACATAGGATACTTTTTATCCCGATATTCCCGTGGGATAATTTCCGGCATGCACGCGGGCGAATCCGCTGGCAAAATCTAGTTTTCATATTAAATTTTGGTAATGACATAGTCGAAAATATAATAAGGTGCAAGTAAAAATTCATTGTGAGGTGTTTACCACATTTATTCCGTGACAGTACTTTTCATCCCGGAAAATTAATATTATTTCTTTCAAGCAAAGCCGTAGGCTTACCTTGTATACCAAAACAACAAAGACAAACCTTATATGATAAGTTACAACACAATATCTTTAATTTTATCGCTCAGAAACTCAATGAATATCCATTGTGTGTTCGTAAGTGGCTTTGTTTGTATTAGGAGCTAGAACAATAGTAATAATGTTTACGAGGGTTGAAACTATATTAGTTATAACTAAACTAATAATAAGTCGTTTAATTTCTTACGTAATAATGTTCAAAGAAGTTCAATTAGGTTAGATAGGTTCAGTCTATACTAATATAATAATGCGGAAGAGTTTGGTTGTTTGAACGGTCTAATTTCTGGAACTACTAGTAGGATTTGAAAAAAATTGCCGTTGAAAGCCCAACTCTTGTGGAAAGTAAAAGCAATAGAACATTCTGGTACCACCCTTAGTAGGCAAACAAAAATAAAGCTAATCGAAAACGACATAATAGCCCGGGCGGGCGATGCGATGTGACGCGGTGGGTCAGAGGAGCAAGAAATTTCACGCATACGAAGTCATGGGCAGAAGCTAGTTAAATTATATTGGTAAACGCACAAGATACCCCCAAAGTTGGTATCGAATGGGAAATCTAAATCTAATAGAGTTCAAAATGGCGATTGACAGAACATTGCTACCAATCGCGACACGGGACAAGTTAAAATGAACGCACTGTACATGAGTGCAAAACAAAGAAAAGCTAGTTAATTGACTCAGGCGTGACTTTGCGGAAATCAATTATAAAATACAATAGACGACGTATATTTAGTAACCTAATCCGCTTAACAAAAAAAAAGAGAGTCATAAAGAACCCTGTAAGAAATCGACACGTGTTCACCTCTAGTATCTTTGTATTCGGCACCATTACGGCATCATTATGTGGGGATACAGTACAGATGCCCCAACACTATTCACCGTTCAAAAGAAAATTATCCGTATCCTGGTAAATATACAACAGACAGATAGCTGCAAACCCCATTTTATAGAACAAAATATCTTAACTCTGCCTTGTATGTACATACTTGAAATATGCAAAGGGGAATGCCCATCGACTATACAAAAAAATGCCTGAAATGGACAACAATGAAATATACGCCAAATTGTACTACAAGTCGTAGGAAACCCATTACAATTTCAATAATATAAAAAAAACTAGGTAGAAGCCAGTTTCAAACATTTTTTTGTAATATAGGTAAGTCAAGGTTAAGGAATATAATATATATTAATTGTTGTATGTCAGTGCATTCAATATAAATAGGTAAGAAAACTATGGAATCTCAATACTTACAGCTTGAGGTGTTATCCATGCCTGTATTAAACAACGTACTTCATCATTTTGCACTGATAAGACGTTACGTCTCATCTTTGCAATATCGAGATAGCAATTAACGCAGTGTAGTCTTCTATCCATTTTTAAATATAAACGGGGCAAATGTCCGAAAAAACAGCAGCGTCGTATATAAAGTAGGTTCAAATCTCGTCAAAAAGCCGAGTCGTCGTTTAGGCGGGTCCAATCTATCCAAAATCCTTAAAAATGGCCACAGTCGTCGTTAAATATCTTAAAAAGCAATCTGTAATTGTGTAACTCAAGTCGCAAACGCAAAACCATGAATCAAGTAAACAAACCACAGACTACATAGAGAAAAATGAAATGCAGTAAATGTCAAACTGTCAGTAAGGCAAAGGACATGTAATTCATACAGCCTGCGATATGTTTTCTATTTTGAAAATGCTTTGATTTAGTTAATTTTGATATGCATAAATTATTTTAATTCGTTTTACAGTACATATTGGCCGAAATATATTAAATTAATGATAACTGTGCACAAATTCTATAAAATAGTTCGTTAGGGATTATTTGACGATTCCTGTTTGGCTGAATGTAACTTACTCATGTCAAATAAACATTGACCTCCATTATAAAAATAAGAATGAATTATACGGATATCAAGTTGAATATTTTAAAGATCTTTATATTTTTACCCTACCTAAACAAACTTGAGAATTATTTCATTATACATATTTTATTCTAAATACAATTAAGGACTATTAGTAGTTTTTGTTCATTTCAGGCATTTTTCGGGCGTTCCCCTTTGCTCACAAACACCAAGACTTTTACACTAAACGAGAAGACATACAAACAAGGTACACACTCAGACACAAAACACGACTCAACCTACCATCATCCCGCTTAAAAATACATTCTACAAGTCCTCTGGTAATGTCAGTAAAAACATATAATGTGCTACCAGAAACAATAAGAAAAGAAAAAAAACTCCATTTATTCGTAAATAAATTAAAAAGTTATTACTTAAAAAATCTTACTATAGTGTCGATGAATATTTAAGTGATAAATCTCTAAAACTTGAAAAATAAAGTCTTTTGCAATTTTAATTCTAATGTTAATGTTATGTCTATGTTTTTAGAATAAGTTGTATTGTAATAATGATAAGTCCTCTCCACATTTATTTATTATATCTTTTGCTGTGCCCGACAGGGTCCACGATTGTTACCTACCAAATAAATGTTTACCACCTAAGCCTACATTGTGGAATGCAATAAAGAATTGAGTATTGAGTATTTCTTGTACGTGTCCCAAATAAAATATTTTTCTTTCTTTCTTTCTTTCTTTATTTTCTTTAAAGAAAGAAAGAAAGAAAAGAAAGAAAAAAAATTTTCTTTCTTTTCTTCTTTTCGTTCTTTATTTTCTTTCTTTCTTTCTTTCAACGAGGCATCCTCAGGATGACGATTGACTTATTGCGAACCCGGGACTCAACGTGTTCACTCATCAAGCACACTGCTCTCGACGCTTGACGAGTCATCATGACTCTTTAAGAACAGTTAAGCGGATTAGGTTACTAAATATACGTCATCTATTGAATTTCAAAGGAAAGCTTATGTTTAGTTCCTAGCTGAAATAATGCTATATAGATGTTTTCCTAGGGCGTTCTGTACAATTTATTAACAATAGCTGTTAAAACCCTGTTTGGTAATTCAACAAAACCCGTATCTCCCCAACGTTTGCCAATTGTTCTGATAACCATAAGATATACACCAAAAACAATTATTGGCCCACAACGCTTTCTCAAACACTGAAACTGAGGCCTTGAGTGAAAGTGACAGAGCGTACTTGTCGATTAAATGTGTTTACTGGGGTGTGTTTCATTTTGACGTTGTAGGTACCTACCGTTACCTGATAGAAACCTGAAGGCACTAGGACAGTTGCTGTCAATTAAAAGAAACGTACTAACTTTGTAATTACCCGAACGTAGCCATCGTTGACCATTATTTTGTTTGATTGAGGGGTTTCTGAAATGACGTCCACTAGGTGGCAGCACTGAGACGTCAGGTCCGGGCACCTGTCAAAAGTGTCAAAGCGCATTTAGTCACGACTAAAGAAAATATGGGAAACTTCGCTTTGAAAGTGCCTATATTTTCTTTTAATCGTGAGTGAATGATGAACGAATTAATGGTACGAATGATGAGCGTTATCATATATTTTATACTCATTGTCGAAATGGAAGACCTCTTGTCAAAGTAGCGACAACTGATGGCGTGAATTTTCATAAAAACCGTCAGTTTCTGCTTTTTTCGATGTAAACAGCTTTCCCCGACATACTATAGCCATACACTGTTTGTCCACCGCACCGTGAACGTCCCGTACACGAGAAAAGACATTACGCGGTCATAGTAAATGAACTGTCGCTACTTTGACATCGTCATCTAGTTGTCGTTGACATCCCGTTCACGGTGCAGTGAACAAGCGGCCTGAAGGCACTATAATAATAATAATAATAAGGAGGCTCTCGTTGGGCGGCTGGATCAAGGGCTTGATCCAGAACGAACGAGACACGGCTCGCATTGTCAGGAGGTTCCTCTCTCAGGAGCCCTGACCGCCGGTAGCTTGGACCCTGTTCCCGATACCGGTGGGCTACTATTTTTTTATATTTTTAAATGTTTTTTATATATTATTTTAAGAAATATTTAAAAATGTAATTTATAAGTATTTTAAATGAAATAAAGGAAATAATAATAAAAATCTTTATTGTTACAAAAACCTTAGACATTGCTTAAAACTAAGATACATAACTTGGTTAAAGGTCATACTTATAATTTAAACCCTGACTCCTAAACTAGGTGATCCTGTAATGCACTGACAGTCGCTATCTAGTCTACTAAAAGCATCTTATTGCCCATATTTATTTTGTTTGAATTGTCAGTTTTTTTCCATATTCATTACGTATGATATCGGAGCCCTTTACTGTGGTTGGGCACGCACTTGCCGTATCGATATGTTATAGTTAGTAATGTCCTGAATACATGCGTCCCAGCACTACAAACTGTATGCAGGTGCCGTTCGGCGACTAAAAATTATATTAATAAACAGTTCCATCGAACCGCACTTTTGCTCAGTGCAGTTAGTGGAAGTGCTCACGTGCTGTTGAAATCAGTGCTCTAAATGGACTACCTACCTCAGACTTCCGACAGACTCATTCTTTCTTTTTTTGTTTTCCAATATTTATAATTAACATCGGAACAATGAACAAAACGCACATAGCCTAATCTACCCCGCGACATGCGAACTACGCATCAAAGACCTGACGTCACACAAAATCCTGACGTCACACAAATCCTGCATCGCGTAATTAGAGTTTACCGCGCGAACGAAAAGATATATATATAGATATAAAGATATATAAGACTATCCGATATCAATCTTCGGGCAGTTGCTCGCCAAACACGACACCCGTCTGGTCGGAAGATCCTCCCTTTTCTATAGAGGATGAGAGTTACACCCTGTTTCTGATCGCTCTAAAAAACTCATTATCATCACAAACAGCCTTATTAAAACCGAAATATCGTTCATTCAGATATTACTTAAAATAAGCCACTACCTATCTAAATAACCCTTACCTACGTAAATAATTACATTCCTAGTTTTAAACTAAGCTCAGGTTCCGCAAGCTCGGTGCTCTAACCTCAGGGCCATCCATTTTCTCGACGCCCCGAGCTAGAGTTGGTCTATCTACTTGCCTTTAACGTAAATATTGGTAATACGGTTTACTAACAATAGACGTACTTTGTGCTTAGTTACATAGATTATATTAATTTTCATTATACCTCTAGATAATACCTAATCCTCTAATATTATAAATACGAAAGTGAGTTTGTGTGTTAGGCTTTCACGATAAAACGGCTGAACAGATTTGGATCAAATTTGGCACGTGGGTAGACCATGACCTGAAGAAGGACGTAGACTACTTTTCGTCCTGGATCGCAGACGCAGTCGCGGGCAACAGCTAGTAACATTATACATCATTACTTGTAGTAATATGAAACAAAGTCGGTTTTCGTGTTTCTCTGTGTACCCGCGTTGTTCTTCTAAACTACAAAACGGTTCTTAATGTAACACCATCATTTAGAAAATGTATTCCAGAAGAGTTTTGTAAAGAAAACAGTAATAATAAACTTACTAGATTCGTTTTTCTTCGTTCCCAGTGTGGCCTGAGCTTGATGAAGTTCAGTTATTTTTTAGGAATTGAATTTATCCTGTAAATACTTTTTGATCTTCTTATGATGATTGCCTTTTTGAATCAATGCCCTTCGTTTAACTTTTTGGTCTTTAAAAAAACTATCTGAACGATAAAGTTGGTTGCTGTTACTAGGCTAGGGCACGTCACAAAAAGACGATCAGAGAAAGAAAGAATATGCGTTTATTGGCATTAAAACAGAAAAATACACCTTACACAGCTGTCCGGAAGATCCGTACGGGCCATCCGTACACGGGAGACTCGTACGGGTAGCGCTCTGGAACGAGGGAGTACGTGGGGATACGTTGTACGGGCTCTACCTGGAGCGGGTCACGTACGAACTAATTCGTGTCGCTGTGAAACAATGCTCTAGCGCCGTACGTGTGAGCCCGTACGGGGAGACCCGTACGGGTAGCGCTCTGAAACGAGGGAGTAGTACGATACGTTGTAAGGGCTCTACCCGGAGCGGGTCGCATACGAACTAATCCGCGTCGCTTTTAAACAATATTCTAGCGCCTGACGTGTGTCCGGGAGCTGGGAAACCAGCCTAAAACAATAAAAACAGAAAACAATGATTATAATGCCAAAAGGCCTCAGCTCAGCATAATATCAGATGACAACACAAAGTGTACCACCTGACGCTGATGTTCAGTTAGTTTAAAAGCGTAATACCGATCAGTATTTTTGTGAATTAAAAGTGGGAATCAATTGAGTATCGAATAAACTTATCGGTCTTTTTTTTTGCAAAGAAAGTAGATTCAGACTCGAACTTATAAATAACATAACATCACGCTTGTTTTCCCTCAAGGGTTAGACAGAGGAGTACTTAAACTACACCCACATTTCGCCAGTTATGTTTAAGTCCCATGTAATAGGGGGCGAGCCTATTGCCATCAACCGGACTAACGAATAAATCTACCGGCAAAAATACACTTTCTTATTTTTTTATAGGACTCATAAAACCCCGTATTCCCGTTTCTTTTTCAATGCTCCGCAAGACAGGCTTTAGTCCTCTTAACTTTTTTATTTTACTTCAAGCATCGTTGTCTTTTTTGTAGGTACTTCTACATCGCATAGATTTTTTTTACGATTTCACTTTATCACTGCAAATAGAATAGTAGTTTATGAAACTGGTGCATAATACCTTGTTATTTGCAGTTTCATACACTGCTTTATCTACTCTTATACATTGGGATTGAATCTACTAAATAAAAGATCAAAGTTAAAGAATACAAAATTCAGTACAACTTCACGTATGAATGGCGCCTTTACCCAGCACATCACCGCGCATGCGCTAGAGAGGTGCTGCTGGGTCCCGTAACGTTCAATTTCAAAAGTTATGGAAACTCCTTGGTGATATTGTATTATCTTCTAGGATTTGCCCTGTATCGTTTTGTTTATTTGGGCGACTTTTATTTGGGTTTTTAATATTTTATAACTCCTAAACGGGGTCTAATCCGGAGTCCAAGGACGTAATATTCGTACCAATATGTTAGTGGTAGGCCCAGTCATAATACCTATTAGGTTTCAGCTCTAAAGTTTTAAATAGTTTTGGGAATATCGACCCAAAAGGTCCGTTACCAATCCATACATTGAAAATGGAAATTATTATTTTCCTCAGTTCCTATCGGGACTACTCAAACTCAAACCATTTATTTCAATTAAACCATTACAGGCACTTTTGAATTGTCAAGGAATCGGTCAGTCAAAAATATGAAGCTAGTTGCCCATTCCAAAGCGTAGTAGGTACCTATGGAGAAGAACGGGCAAGAAACTCCACGGACACTCTTTTAAATAAAATAAATTGTTACAAGTATTGGTTACATCATTCATGTTGAAATTATACATGTGAGAATAATGTAGAAAGACGTGCACGTTAGAAGCGTCCGTAATACAAAGATAAAACAAAGAACAATTCAAAAATTAAAATCAGCCATGGCCGCTAAGAGTTGACCAGTCCCAACTGACGGCGCCCGTTCACGAACATGACGCATGGATCAGCACCATTCAGCTCAACCATTTTGAAGGGAGCTAAATGATCCAACACACGCGCCACCATCAGCGAGACATCTGAGTGAGCATGACATACTCACAGCCGCCAGGGCACATTCAAGTCAATAAAAGACGTATTACCCGGTAAAGGATAGCTCTTTAGTACATAGTACTCACACCTCTTTGCTCTGCAATTATATAATACAAAGGAGATTGATTTTATACAATGCAAAGATGGTCTTAAAATCTTTAGCAGCTACCGAATTGAAACTGATTTGTTAGAAATCAAATGTCCACCAGCGTCAATTTTGGCCCTATTGTGCGCCGTGGATGTACTCGTAAGACTCACACTACAAGTGTAAAGCTTCATGAGCTCTTGACTCTTGACTGTACCTACAAATCATACTATTCCCATCGTCCATATATCTGCTATCTAATTACGCAACACATTTTCGTTGACAATTCAGACTAATCTGTTTCAATTTGACAGGTCAACAACATTCATTGTGTTATTTACGTTGTTGAGCAGATTTTTTTTCGAACGTACGAAGCAATGGATTGGCAATCTGTTTCAAAACGATTCAGATTCTGATTGATCGTGTATTACGTAATTTAGGGTACAGGACTATCGGTTGGCGACGCCCTTGAACATTTTTAAATAATATAATCAAAGGTCGATGCCATTCTTCTTCTTATACAAAAAAGCTCTTCCCTCCACCACATGTTGCCTCCAATTAATATATTTTCTAAGCTCGTTCCCACTAAGTGCACTCGCTGCCATTTGAACACAATGTAAGCTTAATGAACTATGTACTCGTAGTTGCCAGTATTATCTAGGATTTTATTTAGTAATCCCCCTGAAACCCTCTTAGTATAAAGCACTTCGAGTAGTCCTTGGATGAAAGACATAGCATAACACACATCGTTTCTGGCAGGCAATTACCCAACGATTGTGTCCGGGAAAAAAATCTACTATTCCGACGAAAAATGTCAACGCCCAGGGGGTTCAGAATCACGTACTGAATCCATGGTAACAGTTTTCGCGTCGATGTCCCTGCCAGCCTGTATGTTGGTCGCGCCGCAAACTCTATTTGCAAGATTTTGTGTGACGTCAGGTCTTTGATGCGTAGTTCGCATGCGGCGATATAGATGCCGCCACAAGTTAATCTATAGTATAATAATATATAATAAAGTCAATTGAGAAGACGGCAGTCGCTTTCTAATGGCCTGACCAGACCGCATGCATCCGCATGAAGCGTGCATGACGTGTGCGTGCACACACTGGTTATAATGTATGAAACGCTATGAAAGATTGCCTTCCATTCCCGTAATTAAATTCACACATCAAACATGAAAAATTATAATAGAAATTGTAAAAAAATTCAACCGGAGGCTGGTTGTTTACCTACCCTTGAAAACCTGCCCACCCTAAATGTGATACAGCCGCTAAGCCCACATTAATCCCATACAAATTGAGCCCTGTTTAAAAATAGCGCCCTTGAGTCACAACGACATAGGAACAGAAGTTACATTAATAGGTACAGCACAGCACGCAAAACAAATTTAAGTAATAGTTTTGTGGCGGCATCGACATCGCCACATGCGAACTACGCATCAAAGACCTGACGTCACACATCATCCTGACGTCACTCAAATCCTGCATCGCGTAATTAGAGTTTACCGCGCGGTGGACATATACATATACAAGCTCCCGACTTCAACCTCTGGGCAATTGCCCGCCAGACATGACACCCGTCTGGTCGGTGAATCCTCCCTTTTCTATGGGGCATGAGTGAACTTTATACCCCGTTCCTCATGCCCCTAAAGTTTTAATTAATAAATTAAATGTCTGCCCATCACAGGATACTGCTCGCTAAACAAAACTTGCACACAATAGGCATAAAGGATAGTTCACTGTGCAGTGCATCCATGCGGAGGCTGAGGAAACCATCGCTCACGTGCTCTTTGAATGCACGGGCGTCCAGTCCCAGATTAGAACAGAAACCCTCGGGTTACCCAGATCTTTTACAGATGTTCTAAACAGACCAGAAGATTTAATCAACTTTTGGAGTGGTGATGGGTGGTGAGCTGGTTGGAATAACCACCAACAGCTGCCATGGCTCACGCACAATGGTCCACCTAAAAGAAACCAAACCCTATATAACACAACATAACATCAAAAATGTGTGTCATCTAAGGCCTCCTTACACCACAAATCAAGAAAAACTTTCGCATCTCATTCGCAATCTGTCAAAAATACAATCAGTTTACCAACATTTTTCACAAGTTTGACAGATTGAAAGAAAGAAAGAAAGAAAAAGTATTTATTGAGACTCGCACAGGAAATCACACATTAAACTAAAAACACACTAAACATAAACAAAAAACAAAGCAACATTAAAATTTAAAGAATGAAGTCCCGTACGAGGCCTAAAGGCTCCTACCTCAGTATGATGCCGCGACATTAAAAAAAATAAAATTTTCGCAGCGCTGTAACATTAGTTACTTGTCTACCTTTAGTATCTATGGCATCGTTGTGACAAGTAAAGACACGCAGGCGCCGACACCGGCAAAAAATATTTATTTTCATTCCGGCTGTATATTGCTACAATAATATAGTGATTAGTAGAATGAAAAGTGTTTGGTGGTAGTCAGCCAACGGCATTTGGAGAAATAAAGATAATTTAATGTTATGAGTTGTATAAGAGTTGCGACTAGAATGTGAACGTTTTTTAAGCACGAGAATTGGCCATCTGGTCATATACGCATATATGTTTAGCGCTAAACGCATGTTCTGATTTGTGGTGCAAGCAGGTCGTAGGAATAGGAAGTCGTGAGTGTCTGAGACAAGCTGGTGAGTTTCTGACACCTGCAAGCAGCCTGTCATGGATGTCTGAAATAAGCTCGTGGGTGTCTAACAGCTGAAAACCAAAGATTTAAATCGTAAGGCTCACGAACGAACAAGAACATGGTGAAAACAAACATTTAGCACTTTGTTCGTATGTGCGTACCACTAACGAACATCAAACACTGTGTTCGTCAAAAATGTTCGTACCAATCCAATTTGCAATCCATGGCTACTTTAGAAAGCGGGGCAGTTGAGCGCTGACTGTGTTCGTGTGATGTTCGTGTTCGCTTTACTAATTTACGTCCACACGTACAAACCACATATTCCGTGTTCGATGTTCGTGTTCACCATGTTTTATTCGTTCGCGCGTACACAGTTCACCGTACTTAGATCGCGCAAAAAGGTGTCTATACTGAGAAGAGTGAGTTCTCACATCCCGCGTGCTGGATACTGAAAATCGATTTTCAGTATGAGTGAGCGAGACAATAGTATTAAAATGTCAGTGTCAACGAAAGAGAAACGTGACGCGGTTGGGCGAATCTAACCATTTAAATCTTTGTTGAAAACAGCATGTCATGGTGTTTGACACATTATCACAACACTGTTAACAAACGACTGTCGTTATTCATCGCGAAATAGTGGAAAAACTTGCTGTAACTTCTGCGTTTCTCTGCCTTGTACACCGATCCCCAAAAAGTAATTACGTCAGCAAATTACGCGGGTGCCGTATAATTTCATTTATTTTGTTGGTCCGTCTGCCGGTGCTTATTACAACATTTTGTTGTGGCTTCATTTCTGGATTAACGGATATCCGGGTATCTACCTGCATATCCGTACATCCAGAAATGTTTTGGAGGAGACAACATTGTTTCTTGAAAAATTTCGGTACGTAATCCCGTGGTTACTAACGTCACAGTATAATAAAGTAACAGTATTTTTTTCAGCATTTTTTTTTAAATATCCTTCTTGAATCATGTACTTAATCCATGGTAACAGGTCTTCGGTGTTCCTACTACCCTGTATAGGGCGAGGCCGTCTAAACGACAACAAAATTAAACTTCGTATATTTGCAAAGCAGTGTTGACCCAGTGGTACCGGCTGCGACTTACGAGTTGCAGGTCTTAGGTTTGAACCCAGACATGCGCTTTACTTTATATAAATAATTTCGTCACCACTGCTCTCAAAACGGTGAAGGAAAACATCGTGAAGAAACCGGCATGTCCTAGAACCAAAATTTCGAAGACATGTGACATCTACATACCCGCACTGGGCCCGCGTGGTGGATGACGGCCTACTCCCGCTGACCGAGAAGAGGCTTGTGTCCCAGCAGTGGGTATATTATAGGCTGATTGTGCATATCTAACTAAATGACGTGCTTAGTCCACAATACAAATTGAATTAAATACATAACTTCGGTTTGGACTTACGTATTTTATGGTTTCAAAATACTCTTGACCACGAGTATTGCCATACTCCTACTACGCTTAAGTATTGCCATACTCCTACGCACTAATATTGCCATAATCCTACGCACAAGTATTGCCATACTCCTACAGACGAGTATTGCCATACTCCTACGCTCAAGTGTTGACATACTCCTACGCACTAATATTGCCTTAATCCTACGCAGAAGTATTGCCATACTTCTACAGACGAGTATTGCCATACTCCTACGCACTAGTATTGCCATACTCCTACCCACGAGTATTGCCATTCTCCTACCCACGAGTATTGCCATACTCCTACCCACGAGTATTGCCATACTCCTACCCACGAGTATTGCCATTCTCCTACCCACGAGTATTTCCATACTCCTACCCACGAGTATTGCCATACTCCCACGCTCGTGCGTAGGCAATACTCGTAGGTGGGAGTATTGCCATACTCCTACCTACGATTATATATATATACAGGGTGATTGGAAGATGGGTGCAAAGCTTTAAGGCGAAGATAGTACAGACAATTTAGAACCATTTAAGCCATGGTTGTCTTAGACGAAGTCCTACCAAATATTTTTAACCAAATTTTTAAGTTTTTTTTCGGAAATTCTCAAAATTTAATGTAAACTGTGTTTAATTAAAGTAATGTGTAAGCAATCAAGCAAAACATGTTTTAGGCTTCTGTGTCATTAGACATTTTTTTTACAGACATACAAAGCTCAGAAAAAATAAATAAATTGTACAATACGTCTTTTAAACCTTATAAAAAAAAAAAAATTTGGTAAGACTTCGTCTAAGACAACCATGGCTTAAATGGTTCTAAATTGTCTATACTATCTTCACCTTAAAGCTTTGCACCCATCTTCCAATCACCCTGTATATATACTATACTGTCGAATGTGTTCGTCCCCATGTGGTATATAAAATTTAAATAAGTAATAACCTAAACATAACTGGCGAAATGTGGAGAAATACAGGCGTATGATGTCAATAATGCCCTATCCAAAAACCATAAAATAACAGTTCATGTTTTTCTTTCGCCCCCCTATCACATCGCCCGATTGTTTATTGGACTAATTAATAAATGGGCTTCAAATTAAATTCAATATCCCCAGTCCCCAGTCTGAACACAGAGAGAAAATACAATATACAATATTAAAATTTTGGTAACGTAAACCTTTTTTACAAACGAGTTATCTATACATATAAAATACTTTGTCCTGAATGACTGACAGACTGACGGATCAACGCACAGCCTAAACCGCTAATCGTAGAGACCTGAAACTTGGAGGGTGTGTTCTTTGTATGACGTAGACATATAAATAATAATATAATAATAAATAATAAAAGTTTATTGACCATAAGTTTAGGTTACAGTACACCGGTACACTACAACTACAGTAAGTTAGAACTTATCTATAACAAGTATCAAAGGGAGTAGAAGAACAGTTAAATTATAATAATGCTATCACAAGTAAAGCAATGGTTCACATACTTGATATAATAATAAATGCCCAATGACGGTATACAGAGAAAAGTTCTTTACCTCCCGTGCTAGTCAAGGACTGTGTTACGGCAAGGTAAGATTTTCGCTCATGGAATAGTAGTCATAATGTAATCACTTTAAGCAACTTTTTACCAAATACATTTGTTTTGCTGTGGATCATAGATGACGATAACGAGTTACAAGCTTAGCGTAAACAAGTAGTATATGCAAAGAAAACAGACAATGCAACTACTAACGTTATGTCAATGTAAACAAAGTGTTTTCACAAAAACAATATTTGATTAGAATTTGTAATAAGACAAGCGTACTAAAATAAAATAAAATATTTAAAAAAAGGTGTTTCTAAAACTAAAATAATAAAATTAAAAGCAATGCAGTTTGAAAAATAATGCATTTAGTATTCATGTTTTTTTTATTTTTTTTATTTTTATGTATATGTATATATTTATAATACATATAATGTTTGTGTACTTCTGTACTACTTCAATTTATAATGATTACTTTACAGTGTATATATTTATATATATTACTTACTTCTATATATTACTTATTTATATATATTATATTCATATAATGTTTTTATTGTTTATATAAATTTATTTAGTACTTATCGGACTTCAAAATATATATTTATAAATAAATAATTACTGACATATTTGTATAAGTTTTTCAGTCTGTTCATAATCCAGGTTACTCAGAAACTCATCCAGAGCCCTTCTACACACAAATCTCGTCATATCTTTAAGAGGTTTAATTTTACTTATGCGATTGTACAACAGAGGAGCCAAGAAATAAGAGAAACACTGTGCAAAAGCGGTTTTGCATGCTGGGACGTCATATACCTCATGCACTCTTCTGAGAGATTTGGAAACAGGTTTTTCGTAGCAATGTTGTCTCAGGACTATTTTTTTTACAAAAAGTTGGAGAATATTTAGGACTTCAAACTCCTTGTACAACGCAGTTGTAGGATATCTAAATTTTTTTAAATTAATTACTTTTAGAATACATCTATGGGCCCTTTCTATTTTTATAAGAGTACTTTTTCTAGCACCACCCCAGGCAGAGATACCATAAGTTACTATCGATTGGCACAGTGCAAAATAGACAGTTTTGTTCGTAGCTTTGTCTTTTAAGTTTCTTATTTTTTTAAAGATCGGTATAAGTTTACGAATGCGAGATTTTAGATTATGAATATGTTGTTTCCAATTTAAGTTTCCATCGATCTCAACTCCAAGGTATTTTATACTTTTACTAGGAGATAAGACAGGGCACCCGCAAATATTTGCAGCAGAACAATTAGAGGAATGAGCTTTTAAATTAAAGTCGGTAGGTTGCAAACTATTTTTTATACTAAATGTTATAAATTTTGTTTTTTTAAGATTTAATGTAAGCAGATTGCAATCAAGCCATTCAATTATATTTTTAAGACCAATCTCGGCTGACGATTTGACATCACTCCATGTTTTTTGTTGAAATAAGATTACAGTATCGTCAGCAAAAGTGATCACTTTTGAACCGGGTAATTCAATGTTACAAAGATTATTAACATAAATCAAGAATAATGTTGGTCCAAGTACTGATCCTTGCGGCACACCGAAACCAACATTAAGCTTAGCGCTAAGGTTATTACCAATTTTTACAGCCTGTGTTCTATTACTAAGATAGTTTTTACAAAGATCAAGTGGTACACCTCGAATACCTATAGCCTCCAACTTGCAAATTAGCAGAGGGATTGAGACAGTATCAAAGGCTTTGGCTAAATCTAGAAAAACACCCACACATTTATTCTTGTGGTCGAGATTACTAGCTACATTGGTAACTAGATGTTCAACCGCATCTATTGTTGATTTGTTCCTTCTAAAGCCAAATTGATTATTAGAAAGCACATTATTTTTCTCCATATAATTTACAAGCCTAATGTTTATTAGCTTCTCCAGGATTTTAGCCATAGTAGGTAGAAGCGATATCGGACGATAATTAGCGATACTGTCTCTTTCCCCCGACTTGAAAACTGGTATAACAATTGAGTTTTTTAACACATTAGGAAACTTTCCACACGTAAAACATAAGTTGAATATGTGTGTTAAAGGTTTAATGAGATGGTTTACACTTCTTTTCAAGAACATAGAAGATATTCCATCCCAGCCAGTAGAATTGGTACTTTTTAAGGACATAACAATTTTATAAACTTATGTTTCATCAGTTTCCAATAACACAAAAGAGTTCATCGGGCTGCGTTTACATTTAAAATTTTGCACAAGATCATTTTCCGTAAGCTTTAACTTTTGTAAGATGTCATTTGATAGTTTGGATGCCATATTAGTAAAAAACTCATTTACAAAATCGACCGATTCTTGAGGAGTTGATTTTATTTTTAATAATTCACAAGGCCCTTGAGATTTTTCAGAGTGATTTAGATTACATACACTCTTAATGACATTCCAGGTTTTTTTAATATCACTCTTGACAGCATTTAAATCTGCTTTATCGTGCTCATTTTTCAGATTGTGGAGAATACTATTACAATGATTTCTGTAACGCTTGTAGGTAAGCTCTAAATCTTTATCATTTGGTGCCTTATTATGCCTTCTGTGCAACGTATCTCTGAACCTAATGCAACGCAACAGACCAGAGGTTACCCATGGTTGAAAAGTCTGTCGCCTGTTGGGCACGGTAACCTGGTAACTGCTTTTTTGTCTGATTTCAGATAAAGTTTCGATGAGCAATTCAGTCGCTTTATTTGGATCTTGCAAAGTTGTTATATCAGTCCAATCAAAGTCCTTCATAAGTTTAAAAGCTTTTTCATAATTTAGTTGTAGCAGTATCTTTTCTGGTCTTTTATACTTACTTTTTTGTGTTAAAGGAATAATACAGTATAAACTACCGTGGTCAGTAACTGATGATTCACAGACTATTGTCAGCATTTTAGAATTAGGCTTTGCGAAACAGTGATCAATGCATTTATTGAGACGCGTAGGAAATTGATGGCTAGGTAGAAGACCGTACGTGGCAAGAAGATTCAAATACTCATCGGATTTCAGGTCAGTAGTATTGGAACTCACGTCAACATTTAAGTCCCCGGTTAGATAAACATTAGGTACGTGTTTAATGTCTATTAGAAGTTCTTCCAAGGACCCAACAAAATTGGCGAGAGAGGCAAACGATGGTGATCTGTATATACAAATAAAAGCATGGCTTTTACCCATTCCTATCACCAAGCAGTCCGCATCGGCAAAATTTGGCTCATATACTGTGACATGTGGTAAATAGCTCCTTATATAGACAACTACACCACTGTTCTGGTTAATATGGTTTCTAGTATGAAATGAATCAAACTGCTCTAGTTTAGGTATCAAGTCTGAATTTTGTAACCAACATTCGGTGAGAATAATAATATCATAGTCTATTTTACTCCTAGCAATAAAAACTTTAAAATCTTCAAGATTTTTATGTATGCTTCGTATATTTTGAACAATAATTCTAAGGGATGATTCCGTTCCAAGTTTGTATTGCGGAAACGCTTCTGGGTCCTCGACCAAAAATGAATCACCAACGTTGATAGTATTATCAACCTCGGTGACCACCTCATCTATGTTGTTACCCATAACAACCATATTTAACACTAATAGTAGTAAAATTATATTTTTGGTCGACGATTGTAGTTTCTGAGATCAGTAAGTTAATTTTATTATTGTCGGACATGAAGTTTGCATAGTGGACTGTTATTAATAATGTCATATAGATTTCTAAATATGATATAAAAAATGAACTATAATAGTAGTATAAAAATATTATCAGATAATATAAAATAATTAAAATGCATATAATATTACTGTGAGAGTTTAAAAAAGTATAAAAAATAGTAAACAAAGAGAAAAAGTACCGTATTTTCATATGATCTTCAACAACTGCTAGTCATTCAGAGGTGAAATCCTTAAGCTGATTTAGAGAATTGATGACTATGGCAGGCTGTCCGTCTTCCTTACGTAGGAGTATGTTTCCTCTAGAGGACCAGCAGTACTTATACGAACCATTTTTCGTCAGTTCTCGAGCGGCAGCCAAAATTTTTTTAGACATAAAAGTTAGAGACTCCGATATATAAACCCGTGAGAAAGCTCCGGTAAATCCTAAGATATCCGTACTTAATGGTTTATCTTTGTTGTCAGAGTTGTATTTTTTCACAGCTTTTAGCAGTACTTCTTTATTTTTAGTGTTCTGGTACTCAATAACAATAGGTCCCTTTTTCTTACCTCTTCTGTAAATAGCCGTATGTTCATCAATTGGTGGTATTTTAAGGGTGTTACATACGTTATTAACAATATTCTGCACATCTTCGTTATCGTGTTGTGGAATATTTCTTATTTCTATTGTGTTTTTCAGTAGTTGTTTTTGTAAAACGTTTACCTGAGTTTCCAATAGGTTAATACGCTCTGTAGCTGCTTCATGCTTTGTTTCAATGGTTAACACCCTGTCGCGGATATCCTTGTAATTGGCAGTATTTTCTTCGAGTTGTTTTTTTATTTCGAGGTTGGACTGGAGTATCTCAATATTTTGCTGTTTAATTACAGCCATCTCAGTAGTCATCATTTCCCTGAAGGACTTTAGGAGGTCACTTTTTAGGTCCTCAAGTTGTTGTTCGTCAGGATTTTTCCGTTTTCTTGTGTTTATATTTCGTATACTTTCTTGGTCTTGTGATACTTTTTCAAGGGTAAGATCTGGATGCGACGAGGACTTAATCGGTGATCGTGGCATTTTATCTGGATTCCTTGCGTATACCACACCCGCTGGCCGACTCACGACCGTACGTACAATCCGTGGCCTTGAAGCAGTGACGATGCGCGATGGCGTGCGGTGTGAATTTCGACGTCACACGTCCCGCGCACGAAAAATAGCAGCGGCGCGGGCGGCGCAGGAGCAGGACAGCAATTATGAGGTGGTTCCTTTTCCCTCGCGGGTCGCGGGTGCGCGGGCGCACCTCCGCTTCGTGGATGGCAGGTGTACGCGAGAATGACAATTAGGTAGTCAAAGTTATGCACTAGTATCGGGTAAAGTAAGCAACTTATTAATGCGGAGCAAAGAGTCACACGTCTGTTCTCAATGTGAGTTTGGGCGAAGAATGAATCATCTCTCTCACATCTGACAAGAAAGGATTTTCCGAAATTCTACCCCTAAGGGGGTGAAAAAGGGGGCAAAGTTTGTATGGGACAACGTGATTCCTTGGTCCAATCTACTTCAAATTTTGCATAAACATTCTTTAACAGAATTGATGGAAAACGTGTTTCGTATTTTATTGAAATTCATCCCCTGACGGAGTTAAAAAGTCGTAGAAAGTTATTTTGGGGGTGATGTGCTTCGAAGTTGATATCAATACTCCTTAGTGCTTTTGATTTAAATTACATTTTATTTTGACACATGTTTGAAAACTCAATCCGATTTTATTCAAAAAGGTTGAACACACATAAAAGCTTGGTACAATGCAAATACTCTTTAAAATTGGAATTTCGTTAATATAGTTTTATTTATGTTTTAATATAGATATTTAAATAAGTAGTAGTTTTTCTTAGAAGTTTAATTTAGTGTGTATTGGAATAAATAAAATGGTAACAAAGTCAAAACGGTAGATAAGATATATTTGAAAAAAAATATTGCTACAAGGTATGCGAACGAGTCTGATGCCGAAAACATAGTACATTAGAATTTTTGTCCGTTTATCTGGATGTATGTTCCGGATTGCCGCAAAAACGGCTGAACAGATTCGGATGAAATTTGACACACAGATAGTTTAAAACCTGGATTAACACATAAGGTACTTCTCATTCCGGTAGTCAGTTCCAGTAGGATATTTTCCGACGAAGCCGCGGGCAAAATCTAGTTAATTACAAAAAAAAAATTGATTGGTTTTCTTCTTCGGACCATTTAAACCCATAGCTTGGTTTGATTGCCCGTAGAATTCCTATTAATTTCTATCTAATTAACTTTATTACAGGACTTGAACAAAACTGGCGAAATGTAGGTGTACTATAGGTGACATGTTGACGATGTCGGATCGTAAGCAGATTCCAAGGTCAATATCAATCTGTATAACTGGTAATACCAATCTGTTATGCCGATGGTCCCGGCTGTCAATCGTGGATATTTGACAGGCGTTACGGGTCGTCAGAAGCCCGAAAGACCGACAACAAGTCTTACCAAGGGGTATCAAGGCAAGCCGACCCCAACATAGTTGGGTATTCCCAACTATGTTGGGGTCGACTTCCAATACAGCTGAATACCAGTGTTTTACATGAAGCGACTGCCTATCTGACCTCCACAACCCGTTAAGCTTCGTGCAGACCAGCGCGACGCGACCGCGAGACGCGACACTGGTTATTGTTATACCGTCAAGTTTTCTTAGAAATTGTTTTGTTCGAGTCGCGTCGCGGCGTCGCGTCGCGCTGGTCTGCACGTACCTTTAATTCGGTAATACGATATTCCTTGGTAAGACTTGTTGTCAGTCTTTCGGGCTTCTGACGACCCGTAACGACTGTCAAAGATCCACGAATGACAGCCGGGACCAACGGCTTAACGTGCTTTCCGAGGCACGGAGGAGTCTCGGTATGTAAAGATGGTCACCCATCCACGGACCAACCCCGGTAAGCGTAGTTTAACCTACTGGTCCGCTCCTTGCGGCTGTTATTACTTAGCCACAAGCTCCTCCTTAGCCGCTAATCCAATTTGTATTCTATTCTTAAGTACCAAAAATAATAATTACTTGTGGCGGCATTTATAACGCCACATGCAAACTACGCATCACACCAGCTGAAATTACAAATCCTCCATCGCGCAAGCAGCGTTATCCGCGCGATTACCTCTATAGACTAGTAATAGGGTAATTGTAGAGAAAACAAAGTATATTATATACGATAATTTTCGACTATTCTCTTATAAATTCACCGTATAGCAGAAATGCGTGTTCATATTTATGGGTGTGGTACAGACCATAAAAATGAAATGGAGAAAGTTGTGTAATTTGATGGTCTGTATCCCACACCCTTAAATGGACGTAGTTAAGCAGAAAGGATCCAACCTACACTATGGGCGAAAATGAGTTATGTATACCAAAACACTCTTTGTAGTCAAAACTATAATATCACTAAAACAATCCCAACGCATCATGTCATTATGACCATACGTTACCAACCCGTATGTATGGCAGGTCATACGATCACATAACACGATCTGATCTCAAAATTAACTCTGTGTGGGTTGGATACTTTCTGTTTAACTAGGTACGTCCAAATATAAACACAACTTTCTGATACATGCTGTATACAGGGTGGCAGAGACATCGACGCGAAAACTGATACCATGGATTCTGAACCGCCTTTTTTTTTCTTTTTTTTTTTGAGGATGGGTAATTATCAAATAACTTCTCCCGCTCTGGGTGGAGCGGGAGGGCGTGTCAGACTTTTACTGACTAAAACCCACCCGTGTTCCTTCCGTTGCCTGTGTGCCGAGGTCGCGATATCCCTTTCAGACAAACCCGCAACCCCGGCAGATTCTGAACCCCCTGAGAGTTGAATTTTTCGTCGGTTATTAAAAAAAAAATCTGCTGTCCCATAGGAAAGTACAATACCTACGCGGTCAAAATGTATGGACCCTGTATACCAATGGTAGAGAAAACGAAGTTTATAATTAAAGGATAATTTTCGGTAATTCTCATATAAAAATAAAAATCACGGTCTCAAATCTAAAACCAATTAAAAAACTAACCAAACCAAACTATTTCTATAATAACTGACGTGCGTGAACAAAGTATCTACAACTAAAATTAAAAAAATGTTCGGCAACTAATTGCTACCGAAATAAGCCTTAATAACACTCTACGGTCTGATATTAATCTAAGTTGCCTGAATTTATAAATAAATCTATACTAATATAATAAAGCCGAAGAGATTGAAAATAAAAGAAAGAATAACTTTTGGAAATTCCGACGTATTCTGTAAATAAAAAACTCACCGTGAAGACTTAGGTGAAGTGAGCTGTCAATACTGTCAATCTAGGTCGAATGACAGCTCACTCCACGCTCACTTCACCTAAGTTTTCACGGTGAGATGGTTACAGAATGGTACAGTTCGTGAAACACAAAAAACAAATAAAAAAATAAAAAAGTGAAAATAATGTTTTAACAATAGTGTGTGCCCACGGCTCCGCCAAAAAGGTTAATTTCAGCATTAATGCCAGACATTATGCTGTCGCTGACGCTGGTTTTCGAACCTAGCTGGCTGGTTTGTTTGTTTGAACGCACTTATCTCTGAAACTAATAGTCGGATTTGAACAATTATTTTTGCATTTATTAGTCCAATTCTTAAGCAAGGCTATAGATTATTTAACATCACGCTATGATCCTTAGGAGCCGCGCAAAATGAAAGAACGCAAAGTGAAAACGAAGTCAGAGCGCGGGCGGGCGACGCGATGCGACGCAGTGGGTCGGGGCTTGAAATTTCACGCGGGCCGAGTCACCGGCAGAAGGTAGTACTTAAAATGTTATGCGAACATAATATAGTAGGAATATGATTGACCTTTCAGCAAATTGTGACGTCACACGTCGTCGTAGCTGTGAAACTAATTTCAGGAAAGTTTCGTTATGTAAAAACGTAGGCACGGCTTGAAACTAGGCGTGTAAACTAGAAAAAAAGCAGTCTCCATACCGCATTGAAATTGAGAGAAGAGATTTTCCTGGAAAATGCATTTATTTTTTGGTACTGTTTTAATTAAAATAGTAAAAAAAAAAACAAAATCCCTAAGAGTATTCTGAGGGATTATTAACACAAATACTTGGGGGTTTTTCTCAAATGCGACTTACCGGTAAACTAATTTCCAAATTTCTAAAAAAAAAAAACGATTACAAAAGATACTTTGCAATTCCCGAAACATTTAAAATCAAAGAGCTCAGTGTTATCATAAATACTATGACAACACCAAGCTCTTTGATTTATAATGTTTCGGGAATTACATACATAGTATCTATTATAATCGTTTTTAAAAATCCCACCCATTTCTAACATTCGATCCACAATGTGGCCACGAAGGCAGCGTTGCGCATGTCCTTTTAACGCCACTAGCACTAGGCTAGCAAATAGGCAGGTTCAAAATGGCGTGTATGTTATTTGTATGCGCCGCGGGCCCACAATTTCACGTGCGCCGCACGCGGTCAGTGGGCGCAGCTTAACGGTTAGGTGTGCACTGCCTTTATGCGAAATTAAGGGTTCACACGTATGACACTGGAATTATTTGGTGTATGCTGTGTGTGATATGCATATTTTAAATGGTGTAATTTGGTAACGGTTCTTAATTTTAAAAAACGAGCTAATATTTACAGTAGTTGCATACGATGTGTAACATCTGACATCTAACCTTAAGCAACATTAAAGGGGCGGGGCTTCGACAAGGTCGTTTCTGAAGACCATCTAAAGCACCGCGCGCGCTCATTGGTCAAATCGAATAGCGCGTGCTTCCCCGGCTTCCTGTTACACAGTTCCGTCGCTTTTCACGAAATCTCTCCCACAGATTGCAGGAAATCGGGACGAAAGATGTTACGCATCAAAAATGTCTAGTTCTAGGTTATCATAATCATCTAAACGTTTTCTCAAATATGTCGGGGTTGGCTTCCAGTCTAACCAGATGCAGCTGAATACCAATATTTTGCAAGAGCGACTGTCTATCTGACTTGCAGAACCTGAGTTCTTGGTATCGAATATTTTTCGGGTAGAAATCAAAAAGTTTTCCTTTCTGTGCGAGTTTTTAGCTCACGATTAGTCATGCCATCAAATAATTATAATATAGTCTCATCTTTTTTAACAGCCTATTATCACAGTATAAACATGGACAGTACAGAAACTACGTAGTAAACATTCGAAACGGCACACTTACTCAGACGCGCTCATTAACTCCAAGCGATTGTCGCGGTGCTGTCAGTTACGGGTGCCGTGTCGAGACGAAAGGCCGCCGCAAACTTTTTAAAAATGGAGCGTAGGTAAAATTTTCAACAGGTCTAGTTTCCATACTGTTCATATTTATATTGTGCTATTATGTTTCTTCAAAACATAACATTTGATTTGAAGAAAGCTGTCTTAAATTTTACCGATAATAAGAATACATGTACTTACGGTGCCTCTTTTGTAACCTGTGGACCTTTCACTCAAACAGTACTCGCGGCTGCGAGCTCGATCTGTCACTCATGTCAAGTGTCAAGTGTCATAGCGTCTAAAAATTTTGCCGCCAACGTACGGATCGATTCCATATTATCTTCTATTTCATGACGGTTATGGAAACTAACTTGAGCCATACTAGTGCTCTATTTTTGAAAATATAGAAGATCAAGTTTGCTCCTAAGCTGAACCATCGTTAGTGATATACATAGTCTATGGAGACCAAATTGTTGATCTCAGTAGATATTAAGTGATTAACTCTAAGAAACACTCTGTGGCTCATATTCTATTAACCATGATAAAACAAACGAAAGATGAGGGGGTGCTAACCCCACCACGATATGTGAAGAGAGACAGAGAAACATCAGGAACAATATCTTTGTCTTTTTCCCTTAAAATCACCTAAAAACAACTAAACAAGTATTGTTTAGGTGTCAAATAAGGATTTTTATTTTTATCCTTGTCTAAATAATATGTGAACAAGATATTATCTATGCAAATCAACTAGTACACGGCAGGCTAGCACCAGTGGTACGGTGACCTAAATTGACTGAATTACGTATTCTAGCTACGCGGTCAGTCGGTGCGCGACTGTCAATGAAATTTTGAGAGACCAGTTGGTACTATTTTTATTGTGGGCAGTTGAAGTTTTATTTCGACATGTAAAATTTGATCACAATTTTAGAAAACCAACTTTCCAGTTGAACCCGATGCAGCTGAATGCCTGTATTTTACATAGAGCGGTGCCTATCTGACCTCCACAACCCAATACTGTAATACGATAACCCTTAGTAAGACTGAATGTCAGATTTTGGGCCTCCTGATTACCCGTAACGACTGTCAAAGATCTACAAATGACAGCCGGGGCCAACAGGTTAACGTGCTTCCCGAGCCACGGAGGGGTCTGGATATGTAATGAATGGTCACCCATCCACAGACTAACCTCGGCAAGCGTGGCTTCGATCGACCCGTGCGGCTGTTATTATATACGAGCCCCTCCAATTTGAGGAAATTATAAGTGTTTAGAATCTAGATTCTAAACATGTTTCATTATTTTCATCTACCAGATTTTCTATAGAGAAAAATAAGCCATTGTTTTCCATTATTATTTTGCATCAGGCAGTTCTGCTTCGATTTTCGCCAAAATTGAAGAGTATAGTTTCATTTGAACGTTTATTCGCGCCATGATCGCTTTTGGTTAGGACGCGGCCTAATAATCATAATCATATTAATCATAAATCTTTATTTACATAGTTGAAAACCAGCGCTGGGTCTGTCTCGCATAGGGTCGCAGCATTATGATGACCGATGGCCGTTTTGCGTGAACGTGACGCATATTATCCCCTAACATGTTTATTTTTGTGTTCTATCTTTGCGTCATATTTACTGCAAATAGACGTAATTATTTCTTTTCTTTTTTACATTTAATACATTGCGGCCTAATAATCATAAATCATAATCATAAATCTTTATTTACATTTTGTGTTTGTGTTTTTTCTTGGCGTCATATTTACGGCAAATAGACGTAATTCTTTCTTTTATTTTTTACATTTAATACATTGCGGCCTAATAATCATAAATCATAATCATAAATCTTTATTAATCCATTGGCTTTACAAATAACCTGTATCATAAAGCATTTTAAAAAGTAGCCGTATAGTCAGTTGGAACCGTATATCAAAAAATCGGTCTCGAAACAAAATCAACGAAAAAAGCATCTACAGTCTTTCAAATCCTCTCATTTACACCTTCATTACAAATATATTACACCTCATATTCCTTTTATTCCCTCCTCCATCGAATCTCGTTGGAAATTTCCAATTTTCCTCACATTATGTTTCCTAACTTAATTTCCTTGCTACCATCACGAAATGCTTCGATTATTGCACAGTTTTAAATTGAAACTGTCGTACAATAGAAATAGTGTTACCTCGCGTGTTGCGGTGGGCCATGAAACCAGCGAGTGCTTAGAAAATAATCATATTAAAATTTAGTTTTCAATATTTGTGTTGGTATATTAGCGCGTACTAGCTGACAAATAGAGCAAATAATTTCATTTAATGTTTTGTGTTTTGTAATGTTAATTACTTTGCATACAAAGTATAGAATCAAGTTCTAACTGAATAGACAGCTTTGCTGCTGAGGAGTTTGTTGCGCTATTTCTTCTTCCCAGTTAAAGCACTAGCAAGTGGTGCGGGCATTTTGGGGGACTCATAAGTAACGTTCAAAAAGTGAAGATTCTCAGCCTAGTTTGAATAAATGACTTTAATTTCGACTTAGTTTTTCGGTAAAAATGATGAAGTAAACAGCTAACAGTTTTATAAACAAGAAAGGTTCATACATTGGTTTTGAATAATTATCATGGACATTAGGCAATTTTAAACATGTTTTTTTTTATAGTAAAAGCTATTATAATAGTGCTTCAGAGAAAGTAAGTACTTTCTCTGAAGTTACCCTCGTCTTCAAGACGACTGAGCAATATTCTCAGATGGTTAAATAAAACCAAATATGATAACATGAGGTGGAAAGTAATGCAACTAATATACTTTGAGAAAATTCGAATTACGAAATATTTTAGGTTCCAAATACATTGAAAAGTCAAGGTTGTTGGAGTTCACGTATAAAACTTTTAAGAAGCAAGCAAATGCCGCATTCCATTTATCTCATAAGTCATAACTTTTAAATGCTTGTCATCTGAAATAGCTTTTGTTCAAAACAAACGTTACTAAGATAAATAGTCTTTTCTATATAAATAAGAAAATAACATTCTCTAAACATGTTTCAGTTTATTTGAACATTTTATTTCTGTCAAGAATTTAGATATAAATCATACTCTTTTTAAATATTTAATTAAGGGCACTGACATAAAAAAGTGCTTGGGGTTTTGCCAAAAAATGGTCTTGCAAATACATGTCACATGAAACGTTACTGTTTATTAAACAGACAAAAAATTACATTGTATATTTTTTATTATTTACTCCCACAGTCTCCAACATTTTTTCATTGAACTAAATAAAAGAACATAATTTTCTTAAATGTTATTAAATTTGTTAATGTAATTTTTCAATGTCTCTTAATGTTTTAGGGATAATAAACAAATTATCAGTTGTTATAAAAGTGGTAAAATGTTTTTTTTTGATAATCCTAAATTGATAAGATGGTGGAAAATGAAAGACGGCGCCTCCTACGTCATTAGAGATGTTTAAGATATTTTTATGACTTCTGGAATGAGGATAAAAATTCTGCACATCGTCGTGTAGAGACTAAAATAGAGCATTACGAATGGATTTCAGATTACTACACATTTCCCTGAAACTAAAAAAAATGGTTTATAAAATGAATAAAAATCATGCAGATATTTGCTATATATAGCTAGATTCCTTTTGATAGCCAGCGTTTTTTCCTCGTACACAAAAAAATATATATTTTACCTTTATTTAATTCTAACGAATAAGTACGCTCTCTTGTTTGCAGCCCTAAAACCTGTATTTCAATTTGTTAAAAACCACACTCCACAAACTTTTAAAACTAAAACTTCCTTTCAACGATACCATGATTTAAAAACTCTAAAACCTTACCAGACCTACTACTATACAATATTTCCTAGTCGACGCGACAAAGCAAAAGTTTTCATATAAATCCGCTGGTTTTATGGCCCACAGCGAGCTGCTCGTGCTGTTATTACTTGCTATTTTTCAAGCTATTGTGATGATTGGTGCTCGTGAACTGCTTACTGAGCGGCATTTGGCGGACTTCGAAGCGAAATATTGTGTATTTAATATCATTTCTGGATGTTCTTTTCGCCTATACAGGTAATGAAATTGGAATGGACGAATGTGGGTCTAAACTGAGTGGCTGAAGCAATGTAGTAACAAAAATATTTTCAATCAAGTTACTTACTTTGTGAAATACTGTACTTAAGGGTCTGTGGACGAAAAAAACCCTTTTTTTCGTAAATAACTTATCTAATTGTAATAAAAAGGCTGCTTGAAATAATTGAAACATTAAGTCTGTGTTAGTATAAAAGTACGGACATGAATGGTTAAAACCATTCGTGTCAGTCACATCATCTGCTAATAGTTGCATCACTTGTGTGCTCTCAAAAATATGGTTTATTTCACCTTTGATTTACTTACTGACGATATTGCAAAATCATAAAATATTTTTTTTATTTTATTTCCAGGATAGCTGAAGACTAATGTATTATTTTTAATTACTTAATATGGTTAGCTAAATAATAGGAAAAAATACATTACTGACAGGGTTTAAAAAACAAAAGTTTTATTTAAAAAAAAAAACTGCTAGATTTTGTATTGAAGTTGAAAAAAGTTTTTCAGCCACATACAAGTAGACCATAAAGCGATATTGATGATATAAAAATATCAAATCCAAAGCTTAAAAAAATAAAAATCCCTCTCAGCCACATGCAAAACAAAGAACTCGACTTTTCAAATCACAATTAGTTTTGTTTAAATTAGTTTTCCCTTTCTCACAACGAATGAACAAATTTGATCAAAATCAGTCGATTGCGTGCACGGCCTCTTAAGCAATGTCTAAAATCTATTGTTTTTGCCGCAAAGCGGTGTTACCTTCGCTGGTGTTGCTATGTTTTTGTTTTTCGGTTTAATTATAGGTGCAAGAGCAGGTGGTGGCCCAGTGGTAACAGCCGCGACTTACCCGTTGTAAGTCGTAGGTTCGAACCCAGACAGGGGCTTTACTATGTGTAAATTATTTCATCACCATTGCTCTCAAACCGGTGAAGAAAAACATCGAGAGGAACCCGGCATGTCCTAGAACCAAAAAAACGAAGACATGTGACATCTACCAACCCGCAATGGGCCCGCGTGGTGGATTACGGCCTACTCGCTCTCACAGAGCGGAGGCTTGTGTTCCAGCAGTGGGAACAGTATAGGCTGATTATGTATGTATGTATACAAGTGCTGATGAAATTATGGTCAATTGAGGCATAAGGCGATACATTAAAAATCTTTTGTAAGGTGGCAGGGACATCGACGTGAAAACTGTTACCATGGATTCAATACTCGTCCATGATTCTAAACCACTGAAATTTTTCGTAGGTTATTTAAAAAAATCTGCTGTTCCATACATTTTGACCGCGTAGGTACACACGGTAGGTTTGCACTTTTCTATAAAACAGCAGATTTCTTTTTAATAACCAACGAAAAATTTTATAGTACGGGCGTTCAAATATATGTAGGTACCAATATTATAAAGGCACTGATATAAAGCGGCAGTTGTTTATTGTAGTTTTGGTAAATTAAAAATGGTAAAATGCATGTACACATGCATTTTACCATTTTTAATTTAACTAGTCGGCCGTAAAAACTGTGCAGTAAAACTAAATAAAAATGAGTCATAAGAAATATTAAAATGGGTAATAAAATAAAATTAAGCAGTAAAATGACTGAACGGGCAGTTACGTGTGGGCAGTTAACAAATCGGAATTATTTAATCTGTAAGAAATCTAACTTTGATGTAAACGCTCGCCGGCCGCTGCCGTGGCTCCACTCGCTTCGCTCGCTCGGCTCGCGCACGGTTGGTCACAGTTCTAACCTAACCTAACTCATTTTTTCCTGGCTTAGTTACTGCGACCAATTCGGCTCGCTCGTGATTGGTCACAATTCCAACCTAACCTATGAATTGTCGAACTATTTACCTAACTGGTCACTCCAATATTTTTACTGGCTATTCATTTATTAGTTACTACTTGAGTTTTTTTTGTAGTTGTACGATGAAATAACCGTCCAATTTTCTTTTTATTACCTACTGCTCAAGTTTAACTATCACACTAATTTATCAACCGTCGAAAAATAAAAGGACTGCTGGTATTTTTTTTCAAATGATCATAACGACCTCCCTAATGTTAAAATAACAGTTGTAAAAATTATTGCCCTATTAAAAATATTTCAAATTTGTGAGGTTGTAAGTAGGGGGTAATCTTCAGAACCCATAATCCGATTCTGAAAATTCTTTCACTAATGAAAAACTAGAGTATTGCCGAATGTTATATTAACGAAACGTATACAGTTATACTAACGAAAATCGTTCCCGTTAACCCGCAATAGTATAGCGTCTAAAAAAAAACATTGCCTTCCTTTAGAAAGAAAGAAAAGAAAGAAAAATAAGTTTATTTGTCACAGAAACACGAAAAACCACCACCACCACCACCACCTTGTTTGTCACCTTTGTAAAGTGATGGCCTGAAACACAGGTTTGAATTAACCTAGATCGGGCGGGTCGCTACCTAACATTGTATGTAATTCTGAACCATCAATACTTGCACCTGTTCTAAACATATTTTAGATTTAGTTCATTTTTTGACACTATCATTATTGTTTGGGAAATCTTAATATGGACTAATTGTATACTTTTTGTAAACGTTTTTATTCAATAAAAATATTATTATTTCGTTTATTCATCTTAATGCTTATTTATTACAATACATCTTAATACATATTATTATTTAGCCTGAAGAATATCGTATATTTTTTTATTTTGGATGGTTCATAAACTTTTTAGTCATTATAAAACTAGCCTTTAGCTCCTGCAGTCCCCTTAAGAGCGTTTATCCTAAAAGTTGGCAACGTCGCAAATAGCTGTCAAAAATTTACCTGTTTTGATTAATTTGGCAGTATTACTGTATGGAAATAAGAAATGTGGCTAACTAGCGAACTAGAATATTAATAATTAATTGCAATTATAACATTGTTGTAACCGTTTTAGGTGTAAAAAGGCATTTGGAAAGTTTTCGAATCCTTTTTTTACACTTAAAACTAAATATTCGGTGTCACGATACTAATTATTGCATTTCATAATCAATATTATAGTTCGCTAGTTAGCTACATTTCTTATTTCCATACAGTAATATTGCAAAATTATCAAAACAGCGAATTCTGTTTGCGACCTTGCCTACTTTCAGAATAAACGCTCTTAACTGTTCTTTACTGTTTGTATTTCCTGTGCGTGTCCCAAATAAAATATTTTTCTTTCTTTCTTTCTTTCTTTTAAAACAAAAAATATCACATGGATGAATTCGCGGGCACAAGTTAGTGAAGACTAAATTGGTGGTTAATCTGTACTATAACTATAAAAACTATAATAGAATTTTATAACAAATTATATTTGAAAGTGATACTGACAAATGGTTCTCATCGTTTACAAATTGTAAAACTTTACGATTTTAGTCAAATAAGTGATTTATTACCATTTTAGTTCAAACAAAGTTTTGAATAATATTGATGAATGAGGTGGTTAGGATGGTTGATACGCTGGTTTCGGCCCGTTTTCGTAAAAGGGTGAATAAAGGTCATTAGGCAGATGCGTCCATGCGTCACCACATTAAGCTTCGTGCAGACCAGCGCGACGCGACACCGGCTATTGTTATACCGTCAAGTTTTCTTAGAAATTGTATTGTCCGAGTCGCGTCGCGGCGTCGCGTCGCGCTGGTCTGTACAAAGCTTTACAAGAAACTGCGATTACCATCCATCTGTCAAGCGTAATCATTTTATCGAATCACCCTCGACTTCTTACGAATAAAAACTTGAAATCTTGTCTGAACTCTCGCATAGATAATAGTTTTAAATTTAGTGTTTTGCCTGTCTACAAAATATGTTTTTCCCATCTTATCATATAATAATGACAATTATTTTGTACTCGTGATTATTTAAGTAGATCT
Source organism: Agrochola circellaris (assembly GCA_914767755.1). Classification (NCBI taxonomy): domain Eukaryota; kingdom Metazoa; phylum Arthropoda; class Insecta; order Lepidoptera; family Noctuidae; genus Agrochola; species Agrochola circellaris. The sequence continues at coordinate 15,709,019 of OU611850.1, read as the reverse complement.
ATTTTTAACCCCCGACGCAAAAAGACGGGTGTTATAAGTTTAACCGCTATGTGTGTCCGTCTGTGGCACCGTAGCTCTTAAACGGGTGAAACGATTTGAATGCGGTTTTTTTTTATTTGAAACTAGGTTTTTTAGCGATGGTTCTTAGATATGTTTTATCAAAACCGGTTCAACCGTTTCAAGATTATCAGCTATTTTCTAGTTGATGAATGGATTTGAGCGTCTTCCACAGGTCTGATCGATTTGAAATTTGGTATTCTGTTACTTCAATGATATTAGAAGAACATAGAAACCATTAACTGATGCTGCAGCATTACCTGGAATTTGCAGGATACCCAACTCCCTTACCAACTTACAGCACAGTCGGTCGATTCTGTAAAAATATCAACGTGAAACTTACGTGAAGTGAGCGTGAAGTGAGCTGTCCACTTCACGCTCACTTCACCTAAGTTTCACGGTGATATTTTTAGAGAATCGACTGGCTGGTATCGTGTTTGGGCTCATTGAAATGTTATCAATGAATAGGTTATAGATAGATGATGAACAGGGTCTAGTGATGGAGTAGGAAAGAGAAATGAGGAAATGTTTGTGTCGGGGGTTTTTTAGATTTTAATATAATTTATGTAAAAAAAATCTGGTTAGAAGGTAACCAGATATTTTTACTCGCTCTTCATCGGTTTTTTATCTCATTACATGCTAAAACATATTTTTCATACAAACTGCATTGGTTGGTTTACTCTGTCAGTTGATCAGTCTTGAAACTGTTTTCTATTTTTCTCCATAGTTTCGTATTTCTCACTTCCCCGCTTGCCATTTGTAGTACAATTTGAAACGAGTACAACATGAGTGCATTTGTTATTTCGTCCTGACAAGGAGTGATCTCTCGTGAGCACTCGGAACAAATGTGGCGATATTATGTGAGCTACGGCTGTGGTCACTGGTGTACTGTATTGCGTGCTCTGTGGAAGTCTGAAGAGCGCACCGAAGCGAATACATGTGTTGATATCATATCTTTAAATTAGATAAAATATTATGAAATAAATATGGGTCTAAAAGTGACGGATGGCTTTCAATGATTTTGGAGGATTTTTATGAAATAATACCTAATTTATAGCAAGCAGATATTTTGTCTTAACATTTGACAAGTATTTAGGCGTCTCTTTCGCACATCAAAAATAGTTATTAAAAAAAAAACTAAGTTAGCTATGCTTTTGCATGTCTCACTTCCCCACTACCAATTTGAAATGAGTACAACATGAGTGCTTTTACTATTTCTTCGTGACAAGGACTGATCTCTCGCGAGCACTCGGTACAAATGTGGCGAAGTTATGTGAGCTACGGCCGTGGTCACTGGTGTACTGTATTGCGTGCTCTGTGGCTTTGAAGTTCGCGGACAATACGGAATTTTATGTGGACACATTTTTCAAATAATCCTTTCTCTCTGTCGTAGTCGAGTAATTATGTAGAATCACAATAATGTCGGTTTGTAAAATTGATGAAATGCACGATTTCTAGCCGTTTTGAATAGTGTTTTTTTTGGTGTTTGTGGTGCGTACATTTGGGTACATATATTTCGAAAGAATATTCTTCCAAATAATAAAAAAACAATTGACAAACGTCGTATTTGTGAATACAGAAACACACAAAAATACTTTACTCATCTTCACGTACCTATTTTCTCCAAATTGTTAGGTATCTATACCTATTGCAGCATGTTTCAACAAAATATACATCCAGAAATCGCTCCCGCTACGTCCCACGCTCGTTTCCCAGCCCCACACTCCAGCTGTTAACTATCCAGTTTTCTGTTTTGTTTCACGAAAGACACTTGAAGTTTACCAACTGTTGGTTTGTTATCTGTGGCACTGCTGTGCTAGCTACGAAATGAGTGCGCGTGTCACTAATTGAGAACATTTAGTATGTGCGAAGTGTGGTATTATTTACTGGGTTATTTTTGTTAGCAGTTACGAAGAGAAGGAAAAGTTGGTAGAGATAATTCTCGTGATATTTTTCCTTAGGTTTTTGACGATATTGGGATTAAGATCTACAATACTTGAAAGAAATATCGAAATTTCGATATTTTTAACACCACCCCACACTATTTCCCGAAGGATTAGGCAGGATTGCACCGATAGTACACTCTCACAGACACACAGATTTTTTCAAATCTTAATTTATGGTCAAAATCGAATGTAGTTTTTTTTTTTTTTCTTTTTTTTTTTTGAATCTTATGAAGGAAAGCTGGCTAATTTAATTAGTCTCTTTCGTAATGTTAATGCCAAAAGTTAGCTATTAATACTAAGATAAGAATTTATAGTGATTTTATTTATATTATGACTAACGTCAGACGCCCATAATACATACATTGATTGCAATATAATATTGTGTAACAGTTTTCTTCGGAAACAAAGCTTTATTATTTCTAAAATAGAAAATAAATAATAAGCGATTTTATTAAAAATCAAAATCACACACAAGATTTTATCTGCCTTCAAAAATAGACGTCAATTCAATCATAGCTAGCTCACGCTTGAAACATTTCAAACTTATGAGTCTGGAAAATCGCCGTATGTTTCTGGATCATCTGTTCTTATACAAAATAATGAACACTCATATTGATTGTCCGCGGTTGCTGAGTCAAATAAATCTTAGTGTGCCTTACAAACTTGCTCGTGGGTCTAGATATCGGTTGCTCCGCGCTAAGGGCTTTAAAACCAATCCGGGTCATTTTTCCACCATGAACAGAATGCAGATCCAATTTTGTCGCCTGCCACGCTCACCCAGCGTAGATATCGATATGTATTACTCTTTGCATAAGTTCAAGGCTGTATTGCTTAGGGTATTACGATAAAAGTGAAAATTTTATATTATCTTTTTTATATCGAAATCAGTAAAAAAATAATTTTTGTTTTGTAACTGTTTTCTTTTTTTGTAACTGTTTTGTAACTGCATTTCCTACTCTTATATTCAATGCATGCCGTGGCAGCCTTTAATTAAGGCTACACTACAAAATGTAAAAATAATATGTGTATTTTAACATGTATTTTTGGTGTATGCTTTGTTGGTTGTCCTTAAATAAATAAATAAAATAAGCACTATCCGCCTATAATGTTCCCACAGTGGCTGGGACACGGGTCTTCTCTGGAGAGGGAGTGTGTAATCTACCGCACGAGCCCAGTGCGGGTCTGTAGATGTCACATGTCTTCGAATTTCTGTTTCTAGGACATGCAGCTTTCCTCACGATGTTTTCCTTCACCGTTTTGAAAGCAGTAAAGCGCCTACCTAGCGTCGCACCTACGACCTACAACTGCACTGCACTCACGACACAACTCACCACACCCTCACCCTCTCTCACTCAACATTAGGTACTCACGCAAACGGCACTTTTTCTCAAAATGTATTATTTTTATTATTTCTTTTCTTCAAATATTTGTTAAACCTACCCCCTCACTAGGAGTCGGGCGTTGGTAGCTGCGCCACAGTTTTAAATTTTGCAGCTATCATCGTTTAACATTTTTGTCTTATATGTATTTGTTTTTTGTTCCCAATAAACGATTTTAATTTAATTTAATTTTTAACTCAAGTAGTAAGTTGGGGCCACTGGGTTACCACTGCTCTTCGATTTTTTTTGTAATTCGATCATTATCATTAAACTAAAATCATAATAGTGCCTAAACTGAGATTACAATCAGTAACTTTACCTGTCCTTTGTAATCGTTTAAAAAGGGTCATATACGGGAAGGGGGGTACGGTCGGCAACATAAGTTGATTTACTTTACTTTTTTATTACAAAAGTCTTTGTGTATAATTAAATTGTGTATGATTGTGGTGTGTATTTGAATATTGGTTACTAACATAATTATTAAGTATACTAACAAAAATATGGATCACTGTGTCTGAATTAAATAAATAAATAAAATAAAATTAGTTGATAGATTAGTCTAGTTAGCATAACCTCAATTTTTTTATGTGTCGTTTTAAAAGCGATTGCGTATGCGCGATCGGACACGTGCATATTTATGATGTCACTTTTTGTTTGGAAAACTAAAAAAACACTGGATCGAAAAAAGGCTCATTTCATTCATTTCATTTCATTTATTTGCATACCATAATGTGTATAAAAGATGTTACATGCAGCTTAAAGCTAAAGTACAGTTGGACCCTGTTAGGGCACAGAAACATAAGTATTAACTTACAATTAAAATTAAAATTGAAATTCAAAGATAACAATTCTTATAAATTAATGTGAACTTATTAATTACGTAATAATAGATAAAGTTATTGAGATAGTGTTAATGTTAGTGTAAGTAATAATATTATGAAATTTAAATTAACTAAAAATAAAAGTAAATACCTACAAAAGATCAAGTTAAAATTTAAAATGGTAAAACAATAATACTTAATAGTAAAATCATAATCAGTCATTAAATACAATTATTTAATTTATAATTTAATTGGTAGAATGAATAGTATTAATAGAGTAAGGATTTTATTATTTTGTAATCATAGATCATACTCTCGAAGACATTTAAGCTTAAATTTTAAAAGTGTCGGATTTTTGCTTGAAATGACTTCTAATATGCATACATATGTCATAGGATGCAATCTGGTAGGCCAAATGGCAACTTTTTTTTTTTGCCAAAAAAAATGTGTGGATCTAATGCTTCTCCGGAATGAAGAGAATAACCGTTATATCCTTGCACACGATGATGTAACTATTTACTGTACTTGATTTTTTCCGGTTAGGAGCGGGTTTTTTTTTTAAACCCGTTCAATCTCTTTATATGAAATATGTTAAAAAATCATTAATTAATAGTTACTTATCACCGTGTGCAAGCATATAACGGTTATTCTCTCCGTTCCGGAGATAAAAGCATTAGCTCCATAAATTATTTATGCGAAAAAAAAAGTTGTTTATTCAGTAGGTATGCATATTATTGGCTATTAGAAGCCATTTCAAGCATAAAACCAACACTTTAAAAATTAAGCTTAAATGTCTTCGAGAGCCTTTTTTCGTTCCACAGTGCATCGTTGGCATGACCATGCGTTCAGGTTCACCGAACAGATTTATTTAAAAAAGAGCCGCTCTAAACCTTAGATGAAAACTTTAACTTGCTGAAAGTATAGTTAAAACCGGACAAGTCCGACTGAAACTATGTATACATAAACTTTATATAGTTCATCTTCTATTTTTTTTATTTAAGGGGGATGCGCTAAGGTAGCCCGCGAGATTCAAATTTTCTTTAGTTTTTTGCATTTTGCAGGTCAGCGTCAGGTTTTATTTTTATTAAAATATGATTCGCGACCGTAACAAATATGGCTTTACATAATTATAATCATTACAATCAGCAATACAACTCCATAAGTTAGCATAATTGTCAAATGTCATGATTTCATGAAACAGTCATTCAATGGGATTACATGAGCTTAGAGAGTTGTATTGATAATTTTTATGATTATAATTCTATAAATAAACAATTGATATGGCCGCGAATCATATTTAGATCAACATAGAACATCATACTGACCTGTAAATTGCAAAATTCGTAAAAAAAAATGAATTCCGCGGGTTACCTTGACGCTTTCGCCTTAAGACACAATTTCCCAAACCAATTTCCATTTTAATATCTGCTTCTGTCGTTACTGCACCTATTTATTTTAATACATCAAGCGACTTCTGTTCCCAACTGTACAAGGAGACCATTAATTCAGTTCATCCACAGGAAGCCGGGCGCAGGTGTCGCCATCTTGGCGATGTACAATAAACGTCAAACGCATTACGTAGGCACGCTGTGTAGTAATTAATATTGAAAGGAGTTGGTTCTAAGGTAGAGAGATGTGTTGATGTTGATAGTTTTAACTGATGAAATAAATAAATAAGCTTTATTTCTTCCATATTTTACATTGTAGTTGACAGTTTAAATAATATTAATGTTAGTTGTAGTTAAGTATCTTGCTTAAATCAAGTTGTTAGTATAATTAGTTTGAAGTTATTGGGTTAAGACAGGGGTTCCCAATTTTTTTCATTTCGCGGCGCACTTACATGTTTAGTGTTTTATCTCGACGCCCTAGATAATCGAAATAGGTTACAATGATAGGCAGATTGATGATGCGTAGATAGGCACAAAAATTCACAATATGAAGCTGAGTTTTTATATTTAGCGTAAGTACCTTTACTACTTATTGGCGAATGAGCGACGCATGCATCGCGCCCATTTAATTGTTTATTTTGTATCCGCAAATACGTTACTTTCCGGAGAATGAGGAGCGCTTCACGACGCCCCTCTTTACCTTCTACGGCGCACAAGGGAGCCGCGGCGCACACTTTGGGAACCCCTGGGTTAAGACATGAACCTTATCATGGATGCCTCTTCTAGCATTTTCCATTTAGTTCAGTCTTTTCCTATTTCTATCCAGCCTGTGCCGGCTATTCGGGTGATATCGTCGATCCATCGTTTGTTTGGTCTACTAATTTTCCTCTTTCATTCTGCGGGACAATTCCGAGCAATGGGTTTCATTTTGACAATTCAACAACATTCATTGCATTATTTACGTAGTTGAACAAACAAATTTTTCGAACATTTATGAAGCTTAGCCTTCAAAATGATTCAGATTGTGATTGAAAGTTTGTTACGCAATTAGGGTGTTGGTACTTTCCGTTTTGTGGTTTTTTATGCAAGTACCGGGCTTAGGTGCAGCCATCTTGGCGATGTACAATAAACTTAACGTCAAACGCATTACGTAGGCACCACCCGCACAGTGCAGACGATTAATTTTGAAAAGTTTTTTAGTAGTTTTTTGTGGCTCAATTTTAATTTCTTTTGATGACTAAAATATTTCTTTAGCCATGTGTACTAAAAGCAGTTATTGAACGGCTTGTTGACATTCAGATAGACAGCCGGACATAAGGCTTGGATACCTTGTTTAACAATGGAACCCTAAAAATGACCTTAACTATAATACATTTTTTATTCAAAAAAAAAACAAACTGACAATAAGTAGTTGTACAGAATGGTGTTATACAAAAGGTAGGTAAAGAGGTTATACAGAATGGTGTTACCTGCCTTTTATAGGCAGGTAATAAGGTCAAAAGTCCAATAAGAGTAGGTAACTATCCACATTTCATGCACGTAACTTTAACAATTCCAGCGCGGCCAAAGTCATCGTTTTAGCTGGTTATAAATCAAAACATAAGAAAAAATAGGACAAATGAATAATTTGAGCTATTTATATTCTTTGTTTTTCTCCCCTCAAGCACATTTCGGTGAAAAACAAAACAGAATCTATCTCGTTTTATCAATCAACATCTGAAGCCTTTTCTCAGCTATTTTGGGGTCGGCTTCCAGTGTTACTAGATTTACCTAGCTGAATAGCAGTACCTATTTTACACGGATCGACCGATCTCTATCTATCGAGAAATAACTAATTGCCATAATGTAATACAAATATGTAACATTTGTATAACTAAGATATGGAGGAGCGGAGTCTCCTAACACAGGCATTGTTTGCCTAAAAGGAGGCTCCAAACACAAATCATTGTTTAAGAAGCATTTTGTTTAAATAAAAATATTTTCATTTTTTTTTTTTTTTCATCGATATAAATCTTCTTGTTTTCGCGTGGTTAGTGACTAACCTGGTGTCAGAGTTTTAAAGCCGCCCATGTGGCGCCCATTGGCTTGACATGCCGTCGAGAAATATCTCTCAGGCATGCCGGTTTCCTCACGATGTTTTCCTTCATCGTCATCGATAAATACAAATTCTAGTTTTTAGGGTTCCGTGCCCGAAGGGTGCCAAACGGAACCCTATTACTAAGCCTCCGCTGTCCGTCCGTCTGTCAGCGGGCTGTATCTCATGAACTGTAATAGGTAGACAGTGGAAATGTTCATAGATTGTGTATTTCACTTCTCACTAATATTATAAATGTGAAAGTGTTTGTTTGTTTATTTTTTACGCTTTCACGCTAAAACGACTGAACGGATTTGGATGAAATTTGGCACATAGGTAGACCATGACCTGAGGTAGGACATAGAATACTTTTTATTCCGATATTCCCACGGGATCGAGACTTATATGCGTGAAACCATTGGGGCAAACTAGTTTCTATATAAAAATAAAATAAAATTAACCCATACAACGTGTTTCTTTTACTAAAGTATTAAAAAATAATATAGTGTTAAATATTGTACGGTGGTACGGAACCCTTGGTTGTGCGAGTCTGATTCACACTACTTTTAATAAAAAATATAATTTTTTTCTTAGCCTCAGGGAGTCTGAGGAGAAATGACAAAATGAATAGTATCAGTACCGGGGCGGAATGAAAATATGTTTGCCAAGACACTCGCAAGCTACGAGGAGAAATACAGGAAATTATACAGAACATGAATACATTATTTATATTCAGAATATAAAAAATAAATGTTTCGTATAGTTTCAACTCTGCAATTTTGTAATATATTACTATGAAAACTCATATCTGTCGTGTTATTTAAAAATGGAACTAACTTTTTACTTCAACACATGGCAATCAAGGAGGTAACATATCAAAGGTTTTATTTAAATTTCGAACTGGCTAGCAAATTTTGCTGTTTAAAGTTAGAGGCTTACAACAGCTAAAGCGCGGTCACTGTCGGACTGCATAGAAATGAAAGAGAAGCGCGATGACACGACGCAGGTAATTTATTGCAAAATATCAAGCAGTTAGCGATTTACAGAAAATCTATTGATTGGACTGGAATATTAAAACACTATTATGCTAATATGTAGCTTGTAGAATAATCTGACAAAAAATCAGAATGATTGCATGTAAATTAATATGATTTTTAATCGTTAAAAGAAATTTTTAGAGGTATCTTCATGATTTTTTTCTATCATATTAAATTAATTGTATTATGTTTTCAACACACTATCATACTAGCATATATCCTGAAGAATATCATATATTTTTCTGATTTTGTTTACTACAGTGGATCATATTCTTTTAGGCATTATAAAACTTGCGTTTAGGCACGTTTAGGTCCTGTAGCCCCCTTAAGAAGAAACGAATTAACATAATTGGCGCGTGAAAATTTTTGTTTGTTCGTCATTGATTCTGGAATTTATAATTAATTTACATAGTTTGAATTACCGCGCGTTGTTTGAGAAAAGTACTATACAAGCCTTGGCCGTCACCAGGCATTGATGAACTCACGTATTTCACAAAGACAACAGCACTTCTGCTCACTCCCTTTCCAATGTCACAGGTAAAGTCGTTCTGTATAAATATTTCCAGGCTACTAAATTATTCATGGTTCTTGCAGCGCCATCTCGCGGATGCAAATATCGAGAGTCCAATGGTTGCATCCGTATGTCTGGGAGCTGAGGGATGAGTTACAAGCGATAGCGTTTTGAAACAAGACTTCAATTTTTTTTTCGTTTCTTAGATATGTACCATCGAAGAACTTCATATTTATACACCACAAGGACTATTCTTGCTTGCAGCGCTTGGCGACTATAGAACCGGGCCGGTAACAAATGTGGTCATCGTGTTCACGGGATTTTGTTTTCAAACTGCTTAGATATGAAGTTCTCCGATAGTACAGCTATGTTACCTATATTGTTTGGGCCCAGTAAGTGGCCACGTTTTTTGCGGCGTCAGAGGCGAAGTGAATGGACATTTGGGATGGCAGATGAGGTAAAGTCTGTTCAGGAGCACTGCACTCGAACGGAGGTTGAAGAACTTTACACCGTGTTCCTTGTAACCTCTATAACTAAGTAAGGAGGTGGAGTTTTCTTAAGGTTTTAATCGGGACTAAGATATCCTGCAGTTCTTATATCGTTCCTATAAGGAGATAAGGGCAGTTATCCTTGCTACTGAGAAATCTATTTATTATTTTATTTAATACTTCTGAGAGCAATCCCGACAGACTGCGTGGGACTGTGTGGGATCCTTGTAGCATTGAGTACATAAATATACAAGTCAAAATCTTTTTTGTTTGAAATGTTGTTTGTTTGCTTCGTAAAGCCCGAAGACGACTTGCCTCCCGGTCATTTATTTATTTATTTATAGTTAATTAAAACGGCACAGGTCCAATTACATTAATTAACATAGAATTATAAAAATGAACTGCAGTGGCCTATTTGGTATCGATTACGTACCCAAGTAGACCGCTGCAAACATAATCTGGTGAATTGGGGCATTACCGATTCATCCAATAAAAAAGGGAGGATCCTCCGACTAGAGGAGTGTTGTGTCTGGTGGGCTACTGCCCGACGGATGACGTCGGGATGTTGTATAATTATATGCTATTATCACAGTAAACTTTGCTTACGCGGTGCAGGATTTGAATGACGTCGGTCTTCGATGCGTAGTTCGCATGTGGCGTTGTAGATACCCACATAGTCATCTGCTTTTGACTTGCACCACACTCAACCTGTAAAATAAGTACCAGTTTATTTACACTCGGCTCAAGACGTTCCTGAAATTTATGTTGAGCATTCATTTGAGCATTTATTGCGACGTAGGCTTATCTTAGCAAATTAGTAATGACTACGTACGTTTCTTACGTACGTACTATCGAAGAACTTCATATCTAAGCAGTTTGAAAACAAAATCCCTTGAAGACGATGACCATATCTGTTACCGCCCCGGTTCTATAGTGGCCGAGCGCTACAAGAAGAAATAGTCCTTACGGTGTGTAGATATGAAGTTCTTCGATGGTACGTATGTACGTTCGAATATGTTACGCTACGTACTTTTGTTGCTGATTTTGTTAACAAATAACTTGGTAAATCATGGAGTAATAGGAGTCTAGGAGTATGTACCCACGTATGGGATCTATAAAAAAAGTCCACTGATTCTTTCTGTGGGTAATATAGTCGAGTCAGGATCTGCTGACCATAAACAGCGATCACTGAATATGTCTGTTATAGGTAATGTTTTTATGTGCCTCTGATCTTTCTGACTTTTATGGACTGAAATGAATACATGGTACAAACCAGAGAACCGTAATTAACCGTCACCAGTACATGATTATTTTCAGAATCATTTTAGTGAAAATTTTAATAAACGCATCCAAATTACAAGCAGAACACTCTTTGATACAGACTATTCTGATAATTTCTCTCTCGTCAGCACAAAACAACAACATGACACGAGCAATATGAGTATAGTTTATTACTTTAATTTCGTGAACAAAAAAAAAATACGTATGCAGTCTGTCATCCCGGAACAGTAAAGTCATAATGGAAAAAGTGAGTGAATGAACCTACCATACATAAATCTTTTCGTCGCGAATACAATATACGGAGTCGGAAGGAGCAGTGAGATGAGAGAACAGAGTGGCAATTCCCGTAATTTTTAAGAACGTTCGCATTCGCATCTCATTCGCAATCTGTCAAAAAAATAATCTATTTACCTATATTTTTGACAAGTTTGACAGATTGCGACTCGAATGTGAACGTTTTTTAGGCCATAGCCTACACTGCCTACAGACGATATTAACCCTCTCGGTCGCGTGGGTCTTTAAGTACGAGTACGAGGATTGGCCTTCATATCTTTAGAAAAGTTTGGAGAATTAATGTGGATAACCAAATAGAAGACCAGAACGATGGAAAGATTGGATGAAAGATGATAATATGGCGTAAAAAAGGCACTGAGATGATGATTGATAGTGATGATGAACGATACCAAAAATTCTATAGATTATAATGCTTGTTATTCTCTCACTTCTGTTATATGTTCTTGCAGTCGGGTTTTTGTTTTTTATTTTTATTAATTTGCTTTATGTCAAGCTTTTTAGTTTTATGAATATGTCGTAAATACGTTACTGAGTTGACTAATCGGGACGCCAGCCCCGCCTAGCGGCGCTTAACAGAGTCTACAACATAACGCTCTGACCGGCCGGAGCTACGCAGAGGTCATCGGTGGCGGACAATCAGTGAACCCATTTAGATACTGTTGCCCACTCCGAATAGTTGTGTTGTGTATCTACAGTGTGTGAATTGCTAGTGTGATAAATTTGATAGTAAAAATTATAATTTTATTTGAATTGCAAACGGTTTTTCTATTGCGCAATAACCAACAATACCCACAGTACGCCCACAATAGTTAAAATATGGCAGATAATAACGAAAGAAACACCTACCTTCCTCCGTTAAATATATATATTATTTGGAATTGACTCATTAGGTACTAGCTTTTCTTTGATACAAATATTGTTGTAATTTATTTAAAAAAGTACCTTCCCGTCCCTTTTTTGTATTTGCAGATACAATATATAAATATTATATGTCAGTCCACAATTAAGACGAATCTAACGACACCTCAATTGTTAAAATCCATCAAGCTATTTATGCTACAAAGCGTGCCAAAGAAATACACATACACAAACATACATACTCTCGAAAAACGTTACCCTCCTTCTGGGGTCGCGGCCGTCGGGTGAATTCAAAATTCAAAAGTCATTTATTCAAACTAGGCTGAGAATCAGCACTTTTCGAACGTCAAAATTACATAAGGCAGTCCCCCAAAAACGCCCACCCTTCACCACTTCCCAGTGCGTTAGCTGGGAAGAAGAAGTGGCGCAACAAACTCCCCAGCAGCACAGCTGTCTGTTCAGTTGGATAATAGTAGGATAGTATAGGAAATAAATTGGGATACGAGCAGGGGGATGCTGATGAGGTACATGACAGTGATGTGTGCCTTTGATGTTGTTGTCAGATCTTAGACATTCAAACAGGATATCGTATCCTGATTTGTCAATCGTTAAACGCTTGGTTGTTCTTCTTCGTGTGGTTAGATTGATTAACCTGGTGTTTTAAAGCCGCCCATGGACTTGGCTTCACATCCTGTCGAGAAATATCTCTCAGGCATGGCCGGTTTCCTCATAATGTTTTCATTCATCGTTTTTGAAGCAAGTGATAATTATATGAGTCGTTAAACGCGTGGTTGTTGATTAGTCGTAAACTGAAAACAACGTCATAAAACTGGTACCAATTTGATGCTAAACTCTACATTTTATACTCCCACTTATGAATAACCTAAAAAATAAATAAAAACTGCCCTTTCCCACAAAACCCTTAACTTTTAACAGCGTAACATTAAAAAGGAATCAGCCTTTTCAAGTAACATCTTAATTTGTGTCCCAAATTATCTTTTTTCCCGTAAACAAACCTTCCTTATGGGGCTTTAAATTTATGCGCACGAAAACCGCCCAGTACGGTGTTTGGCGTAAAATATCGGCTTCATTAATATTTCCCTTAAGTAAGAAGAACCCTTTACGTAAGTGGTGGTAGGAGGGACGGCAGGGGGGGGGGCTCTTTAAATTCCGATCCATTCTGTAAAATCGCAGCCTGAAAACTTAGGTCAAGTGGACTGTCAATTGTGTTATAAAGGGATGAGGGTGTAAAGTTCACTCATCCTCCATAGAAAAAGAGGATCCTCCAACCAGACGAGTGTCGTGTCTGGTGTGCAACTGCCCAACGAGTTATGTCGGAAAGTTATATTTGACGGCGCGTCTAAAGGTTTTACGACGCCAAATCTACGGAGTTGATTTTAGAACGATTATGACAGCTGTCACTTTGACGTAACTCCGAGTACTTAGGAGGTGGCCCCCGGTCAAAAAAGAGGCAAGATCGAAAGGATGGATCGAACCCGGCATTGATTAATGGCGACTGAGATATTGGTAATCGTTGTGAGCACCCTTGCAGAGCAGTGAGTTGATTGATATGCGCTCGCGCCTCACGTACTCGGGGGAACGACGTTTATAGTATTGTTCATTCCCTAATGTTTGAGATTTGTCCTCGCCCGCATAACCACGAATAATACCTCTTCTGATAAAGAAAACGTATTGCCTTTAAAGGTATATGCTAGTCGCACGGTAAATTCTGCTTGCGTGATACAAGATTTGTATGACGTCAGGTATTCGATGCGTAGTTTGCATGTGGCTTTGTAGATGCCACCACAGTGTCAATCCCTAGCATCAGGTGGAATGACAGCTCACTTCAAACTCACTTCACCAAGTTTTTTCGGGTGAGATTTTTACGTGGTAGTCTGGCTACTCATCATTAATGAAAGTAGTATTGAATGAGAGGCTAACGATTGTTTTGATGTTTCAATTGATAAGATAAATACGGAAAAGCTTTGGAGCTTAGCAATAATTAATCTCCTTGTCACTATTTTGTGCGTGTTGCACAGTCAGTGATATGAATTGTTTAGCAATTTGACAGCCTCCGCCAATTCACAACTGCCAAAGAGTAACTGGTTGACTCTTTGGCAATTCTAAAGATAGTTTATTGTAATAAATGCTGTGGAAATACATTCTTTGGAAAGCTTGTGTGGTGAAACTATATATGATAGGCTGAAGAATGATGTGATATGGCAACGATGTCTCAAGAATATATGACAAACATTGAAACGAGTATGCTCAAGGTCATTTTGAGAGGATGAATGAAAAGCGACTAACAAAACTTTTTACAAAAAAATATAGAACTGACTTAAAAATAAACACTAAAAAGTGCAAAATCACCTTAATTTCGGAAGTCTGTTGCAAAAATTAAAATACAGAATCAAAGACCGACTTTCGAAATTAAAGTTATTTTTCACTTTTTTGTTGTGGTTCCTACCCCACACAAATTCGAATACACTACCTGCTAAAAAAAACAGTGACAGGAACTATAACATCATCCACATAGACTACGTGGGAAAAATACGTATTATTGAAGTCAATTCAAAAACAACCCAAGCAAAGTTAATAAAATCTCTGAAAGACCTACCAAACAAAAAAGAATCATCAAAATCATTTCATAATTGGCGGAGTAATCGCGTAACAAACAAGCAAAAAAAATAAAACATACATAAAATTGAGAACCTCCTCCTTTTTGAATTCGGTTAAAAATGTAACTATTTACAATGCAGAGGCGAGTGGATACGCTAGGAAGGGACGCCCTAGAAGAACGTATACTTACCTTATTGGTGATTTTCAGACAGATCAGGTGCGCAGTACTCGCAACCGGCGTGCGTATGACCAGATTTTTGAATGTAAAAGAAGTAAAAAGGAGTATGTACGGATCGTAGTAACTGGCGTTCTGTAGTTCCATGGAAAGTAAGCATGAGTTAATATGTACCATCGAAAAAGTTCATATCTAACCACCGTAAGGACTATTCTTGCTTGCAGCGCTCTGCGGCTATAGAACCAGGCCGGTAACAGATTTGGTCATCATGTTCACGGGCTTTTGTTTTGAAACTGGTTAGGTCTGTACTTCTTTGATGGTATGCGTAATTAATGCTTTGAGTTACAAATCAATCATCGTAACATCAACAGAACATAGGAAATGAGGTAATAATTCAGTTTCATCTAATGTGCCCTATGGTATGTACTTAAGTGTCAATATTCAAACATCATGATTAATGACGTTTCAATCAATATTACCTACACTTGATTAGTAGTAGGACAAATCGCTTGCCACAACTCAATTCAATATCAACCTTACCAACAACAATCAAGCTTCAAAATCACTTGCAACAAACTGATTATTCTAGACCAAACACTATTTGGCTTAACTCAATCTATTCTGAACTTAATTGGATTACAGATAAGGTTCGACTTCGTTTGCAGTGGACATGAGTATGCAACTGTAATGAGGAGTTTCAATTATATCGGTCTGTTTAGATCATTAGTGGTTCTATAATTTATGGGCGATTGTAAATTGAGTATGACGTCATCGGAATAGTTAAGTACGTCATCTGGTGTTATTGAATTTGAAATGTATGAATTACATGATAATAAGCCCATAATATATACGTCTTTGACCAGTGCGTGTTGCCAGTGATGACCTTTGGCAGTGAAACGTGGTCGCTCACAATGGGCCTTATCAGAAGGCTAAAAGTCACCCAAAGGGCAATGGAGAGGGCTATGCTTGCAGTTTCCCTACGTGATCGAATCAGAAATGAAGAGATCCGCAGGAGAACCAATGTAACCGACATAGCCCGAAGAATTGCCAAACTTAAGTGGCAATGGGCAGGGCACATTGCTCGTAAAACAGATGGCCGATGAGGCTAAAAGCTTGGGAGAGGCCTATGTTCAGCAGTGGACGTCTTTTGGCTGAAATGATGATGATGATGAAGCCTGTGTTCCCACTGCTGGGACACAGGCCTTCTCTCTTCAAAAGAGAGTGGGCTATAATCTACGGTATTCTAAGGTAGATGTCACATGTCTTCGAATTTTTGGTTCTAGGACATGCCGGTTTCCTCACGATGTGTTTTCCTTCACCGTTTTGAGAGCAGTGGTGATGAAATTATTTACACAAAGTAAAGCGCCTGTCTGGGTTCGAACCCCTGACCTACAACTTGTAAGTCGGGGCCGTACCATTGAGCCATCACTGCATCAATTAATTGACTATATGAAAATCAATTGCCTCAATATTCTGAAACACCATAACCTAACCTTACCACGCCTACGTTAGGGTCGGCTTCCAGTCTAACCGGATGCAGCTGAATACCAGTAGTTTACATGGAGCGGCTGCCTATCTGAACTTCACAGCCCAGTAACTGGGTACCACGATACCCCTTGCTTGGTAAGACTTTCAAGCTTCTGACGACTCGAAAAGACTGTAAAAGTTATATATACGAAAGACGGCCGGGCTCAACGAGGGACAGAGGGGTCTCAGTTTGTAATTGATTGTCACCAGCGTAGCTTAACCTTAATCGACCAATGTGGCTGATTGACACAGCTTGTCATTATTTTGTGTGTTACCATAGGTGTGTGATACCAGGAGAAACCAGGAGATTATAATAAAAAAATACGTGTGGCACTCGAGGACTGCCGCGGTAAAGCTATTGCATAGCATATATTCAAAAATAAGAAGATAATATTGTTGATTTAAAATATATTTTTTTTTAAATACCCCTATACCCCCCCCCTAAATCGCAGAATTTACACAACCGTCAATGACGTCTGCCCTCACGCGTCTGCCCGCGTTCGGGTCGCGCACTCGGCGATCGCGCGTCATTGCCTAACCCGCCCCTCCACCCTCGTTCTGCGCGCCCGCCGTCGACTCATCGCAGGTCATTCTTATCGTTCTAACTTTTAAAATATTAGTCCAAATTACTTAGTGTAAAAGACAAATTTTATCTACATTAAATACCGAAAGCGATGAAGGTATTTATTTTGATACGAATTAACTAAATACTCTAAAATATGCAACTTAAAAAAAGTATTCAATTTAAATGTATTTATAGCTCACTATTTTGGCTATAATGGCTTCCACATAAAAGGTAGATATATGCAGTCGCGGACTTTTATTTAGAACTCTTTAAGACAAACAACCCCACAATACATTCTTTTCATGTAACTCCAGCGGTTTAGGCAGCGCACGCAAAGATAGATCTCAGAGGGCAGGATTTTTTCCGACTTACTGGATACTTATCGTTATATTATGGCTAAATCACATAAAATCTTTATAAATTGTAGCCTATGTGTTATTCTGATATATAAGCCACATTACTGTAAAGTTTCATTAAAATCCGTTCGGTAGTTTTTGCGTGAAAGAGTAACAAACATCCATCCATCCATCCTCACAAACTTTCGCGTCAGGTTTTTTTTTCGTTACGGAATTTCTACATTCGGTCGCCGCGCTCAGAGTCTCCGATAAAAGCTATGCAATAGCTTAATACTTCTTGAGTTTTACAGCTGCGGGAGTATGTGATGTGTTGCGTGGGCGGCGGCGGGCGAGCGAGTGAACGCTGAGCGTTTTTTTTTTTTTTTTTTTTTTTTGTGTAGGGCATCTCGCAGTTGACCTCTGAGGAGGTCGTAGCTGCTTAACCGGACTTTCCTGTGGATGCCTTAAGCTACTAACTTAAAGCCTCCAGCCAGGGCGTAAACTAAACTTATATACTAGGCGAGCGCTCGCTAAGGGCACCCCCTGTGGGGTACGGACCTCGGCTTAGGGCGTCGCTGGGGGGAGGACAGCAAGTTGGGACAGGCTGGATCAAACATATATTATTATTATTTATCGGGGAATTTAATACTACAGGCTCAGCTTCGACGCGGGCTGGCGCATCGTCGAGCAAGGGTCGGGGGGGGGACGCTGAGCGCGTGAGCGCTGCTCTTTTATACTTTTGCCGCGTAGGTTCAGATCCACTACGTGGCGATATTTACCTTGTGAAGTTTTATGTGTATGTTCGTGTGTTTTAGCAGCATATTTATTTTCATATAAATCACAGTTTTACATATTTTGCAAGACAAACATTGTTCATATTAGATCTTTACACATTTCTTATTAGAATTAAACATTGTTCATATTAGATCTTTACACATTTCTTATTAGAATTATTATACATTGTTCTTATTAGAACTTTACACCTTTTCTTACAGGATTTAATCATCACGATTCTAAGGAAATTACGTCTACTTTAAGGATAAAAAACTTTTAAATATAAAACATGGAATACAAAGGGTTAAAACATGAGGAATTTAAATACAAAAAAAGGATCAAAAACATAAGGAATTACATCTAAATAGCTCTGTTATTTACAGTGGCTATTATTACTTAGCCACGAGCCAGTTCTGAAAGACGATCCATCAGTCCCAATGTGGAAGTACCGCGATTGTGAATGCAACTATCTAAAACTGATTTAGATATTCACGAGGATGCAAAGATCAATTTGAACTTAACTTTGTATGACCCCGGAGTCTAGATTTGTGTGATTAAGGAACATGGGAGCATGTGACTTAATCATCAAAATTGCCAGATCTTCAATTCGATTTTTCATGAAGTTGAATGAATGTTTATTTATTTAATTAAAGTTGATAAGACTTAGGTATAAAATAAAAGTAAAAGTCTGACACGCCCTCCCGCTCCGCCCAGAGCGGGAGAAGTTATTTGATAATTTGCCAGCCTGAAAAAAAAAAAAGTTATAAAATAAAAATAATGTGAGTAACCAGATATTTCCAAACTTTTTGTGAAACAGAAACACAAAATATAAAGAAAATTATCGACAAAAAAACGTCACGAAGTTACGTCTCCCGTATCTTCGATTTGTAGGGTAGGGAGGGGGAATGGCGTCCACTTAAGGCAAACATGGTGTATTTTTTAAATTATTTAATATAAAGCAAAATTAAGAAAAGTAACAAAGTCTTTAATTATCGAGTAATCAACGATTTATCAACATAGACATATATCTTTGACTTACTAGTAGTAGGACAACATTATAAAAAAAACATGTTTGAGCGGCATTGCCCCTGACATTGGGTAATGCCGCTCAGGGTCCGGGTAATGGCGCTCTAACATGTTTTTTTTTCGAATATAACAAGTAAGATACATTCAAATGAGAAATATTAATGAGATCAACCTTATACAATAAAAGTAGAGTCTACAATCACAAATTAGCATCAATCTTTTGGTTTTGGACTTACCCGCAAGAAACACGTAACCAAAAATTAGATCAGCGCGGCCGCAAACAAAGAAACGCACTTTATGGTCGCATGACGCGAGCAGACTGCCCGTTCGCATCGCTGTCCGTTAGAGGACCCCTCCCCGCGCGCTTCACGCCGCATGGCGTGTTGCTACGTCGCATTTTGACAGAGTTATAGAGGTGAGCGCCATTCCCCCTCCCTACCCTACATAATATGCGTACTTATGAGTAATACGATAAAAATTTGATGATTATTTGTATTAATATGTGGGTGTACAAAAGGTACCCACACCTCAGCCTAACCCTTTGGAGAAACAAAGCGTGACGTTATGTTAAGTTATTTACATATTTACTTACATTAGGAGTAGGTTTATAATATTTAAGCAAAATTATTCGTTTTACTTGGGAATCGGTGAGAGAATCATCGAACTGTATTTTAATATTAAGCCAATGGCATTTCAAACTTAGGCACCTGTCCCGCCGCCGCACTGGCGATTAACGCGATTTTTTTTTTTAGTTTTTGCTTTTTTTTTTCGCCTTCCAATCCAGGAACATACACTGTAAGCAAAAAGTAACAGGCGACCAAACAATTCATATCGCACACAAATATACGTATCTTGCCGAAATGTTTGTGAGTTTATTATCTGGAGCTTCCGTCTCACCGTGTCGCTAAATAACGGCTTACAGTGTAAGGAATTGTGTGAATTCACCGAGTGAAGTGGGGCGATACAAAGTTACATTCCCAGAGCACGGTAGCGTCTAGAGACGGCAGTACTAATAAAGTTTGTGGCGTCGGAAGAGCGTTGAGCGCATAACTTCTGCCGAGAACCGCTTTTAGCCCAAGTGCGCGATTTTTTTACTCACACACACACTACTCAACGCAGAGTTGAAAATCCAACAATGTGTTTTTTTGACGCGCTGGGATGCGGTCTGTTGGATTCTCAATGCTCGGCATAACAACGAGAGTTAAATACCTGCGCGATAAAATCCCGCCGCGATATTTTTACGCCCATGGGTACGGGTCAGTTTCTATACGTCATTTAGGGTTGTCAACCCTACTATATAATATAGTATCCAGCTATTTAAGAAGTCTAAAGCGAAACTACAATATTTTTATTTGAATACAAAATGCCGAGATGATCACAATAGGACTAGAAATTATCTCATAAAAGCAGAATTTATGGTATTTTGTAACCTTAATTTAGAGTATAAAAATAACTATGAATACATAATATAAGAGAAATAAAGAAAAACCTGATAATAAAAGTTCAAAGTAGCAAAAAATATAATATGCATTTTTATAGAATAAAAATGTTTATGACCTACTATATTTTTACAGGCAATGGCTTCGAAAATACTAAATTAGATATAAAAAAAAAGATAAGAAAGAAAGAAAATACATTTATTTACCACAGACTAAAAAGCACGCAATATAATATACGCAGGAGATAAAAAAGTTGGCAACACCAACGTCATTACATTAGTGTCGTAATGCGAGTAAGGCCCTTCGTACACAAGACTACGCAAATCTTCGATACCCGACGATTTTGGCCTCTGAGCGACTACCGCAATACAAATTCATAGAGGTTCGTACACAGGCACGAGTCGTCGCCACATGAAACAAACGAAACTAATTCATTAAACCTGACTTGGTCTCCGTACGTCTCTTTCGGGTGACCACTGAAAATCAGCGCTGTGCTGTGGGTCTCCATAGCACAGCATCATGCTGAGTGGAAGCCTTCTTGTCACAGTCATGACGTGCCAGCAGCTGCCGACTATTTCTGTTTTGTGCTCGTTATTGTATTTAAATCTATTCTGTTTCATTTTCTTTATTATTTACTCGAGTTTATCATCTTTTTTTTTTTATGCACGTGTTTCTGTGACAAATAAACTTATTTTTCTTTCTTTTTTTTTTTTTTTACATGAATTTGTATTACGGTAGTCGCTTAGAGACCAAAATCGTAGTCACAAGACTACGCAAATCTTCGATACCCAACGATCAGTACGAAGGGCCTAAACGGTGCCCGCATCGGTGTCTATGGAAAGTGTTGACGTTGACAGTGTCGCCTCTAGCAGTGGCCAGCGAGACGTCTCCGTGCTCTGTGGTTACATTCTATTTGATTATATTATTGGATTTATATTTCGTATGAAAAGATTTTTATAGAAATGATAGGTAAACAATGTTTACTTTTTGATGTCTTTTTTCAGTGAGATTTGCATGGTGTTGTGGGATTATAATTTTAGTTTTAGATCCAAATCGTGTATTGATCAAAGATTACAATCTTTGATAATTGTGTTCACATCTGCTTTTGAAGTAATTTAGCTATTTTCGATTATGTAGGTCTTAAACGATGTATTTTTTTTTTTTTTTTTTTTGTTTGCGGTGTCAATAGTTAATTGGGAAAGTAAATAATATTCATGAAGTACGAAATATTTACATTTATATGTCTGAATGCCTATTTGTGATATTTAAAAACTTAGACTTAAGGTGAATACAGGAGCTAAACGCAAGTTTTATAACGCCTAAAGTAGCATCCACTGCAGTAAACAAAATCAGTAAAATATATGATATTCCTTAGGATATATGCTAGTTAGATAGTGTGTTGAAAGCATAGTACAACTTATTTGACAACATGGAAAAAAAAAACACGAAGTAACTTCTAAAAAATTATTTTAAGAATTAAAAACCATATTAATATACATGCAATCATTCAGATGTTGTGTCACATTATTCTAAAAACAACATTTACTAACGTAATAGTTCTACTTTTTAGTCCAATCAATAGATTTTCTATAAATAGGTATTCGCTTCATAGTTTGCAATAAATTACCAGTGTTGTGTTCCCCCCCCCGACCCTTGCTCGACGATGCGCCAGCCCGCGTCGAAGCTGAGCCTGTAGTTTTAAATTCCCCGACTAATAATAATATTTGTTTAATCCAGCCTGTCTCCATAGCTAGGTCCATACCCCACAAGGGGTGCCCTTAGCGAGCGCTCGCCTAGTTTATAAGTATATTTTACGCCCTGGCTGGAGGCTTTAAGTTAGTAGCTTAAGGCAGCCACAGAAAAGTCCGGTTAAGCAGCTACGAACTCCTCAGGGGTCAACTGCGCCATGCCCTATATTAAAAAAACCAGAGTTGTGTCATCGCGGTTCAGTTTATTTTCTATGCAGTCTGACAGTGACCGCGCTTAAGCTGTGTCCTCTTAAACAAAAATTATCACTAATACACGTTTTGTAATAAGGGGGATAAAGGTTTTAGACCATTGACCTGTATTAAACTGTTACTCGTCAAACATAAAACCCCAGTTGCTTTATGTGCACGTAAATCTTAATCTATTTAGATTTACAAGCAGTACCCGACATTTGACCAGATTTTCCACAATTTTAACCGAAACACTAAACTACAACTTAGCCGTAAATTACGTTAAACTGAGGTTAGCTAATAAATTGTAAACGTCAAATTTAACTTCTAGCGACCGCTCAGGACGAGTTTCAGATTCTTCATCGGTCCTTCGACCAATGGCCAGGCCACTGCCACTTCAGCTTACTTGCTCTGCAAGCTATGACCGATTTGGCATATTATCAGATAATCTTGGCATAATTCCTTCGTTGCCCTTTATTCAAATTTGATAGGATCGGTCCTTGTTATTCACATGTGTAAATAATAGATTTTTCCAACTTTTAAACTTATTCCAATGCATAATGAAATACCAATCAAAAACCTTGTTTGACTAAAATATGTCCCATATTTGACACATTTGAAACGCAATACGTCAGATTTGAACTGCCATCCGAATATAAATTGTTCGTATTTGTATGCGTCGAATAATGTTTTTTTAACAGCATGCGGCAAATGCTTTACTGCGGCAGTTTCTAGCTATATTCAAGTGTAAATAGATGTAGGTACAGTAAACGCTATTTGGTATAAAATAATAAAACCGGCCAAGTGCGAGTCGGACGAAGCTTTTCGTACCACTGTGTATAATATTTAGCTAAAAAAAAAAGCTACAAAAAGCAGCTGTTTATTTTATTGTTATTATTTGTTATACACAACAAAAGAGACAACCCACAACCGTACGCTGTGGCGCAGAAGTACTAGGAGGGCTGACCCTTAGGGATATTAACTATGAGAAAGAAGAAGAAGTTACTTATAGCGGCAATAGAAATACACAATTCAACTGTCTACCTATTACTCACCCCTGTCTACCTCTGTACTCAGCGAGCCTGTGGTTCAGATCTACCCAAAGGGCTTACAATTCTCTGCGCATCCAGTTTAACAATGCCTACAGGGCGCTGTTACGGCTGCCACGCTTCTGCAGTGCGTTAACAATGTTTGCTGAGTCACAGACGGCTTTGATGCCACCTGGCGCAAAAAGACAGCCTCACTGCTAAATAGTTTGCGTGGGAACAGTAACAGCATCCTGAATGTAATAGCCAATAAGTTGGACAGCCCTCTGGTGTGGAACCTCACCCAGAGGACTAAGTCTCTCTTAGTTATTAGGTACTAACATAGTTTTTGAGTTCATACTAACAATATAAATGTAAATGTAATGGATCATTGGTTGTCTGAATAAATAAATATATTATTATTTTAGTGTCTGACATATCTCGGGACCCTGGGGCCCCAGACCTTTGGAAGGCGTACGAGGGGCCGAAGCCAACTCGCAGAGGCCCGTTAGAAGTTTTTAATGATATGAGGCACGAACCGACGATTATCCCTGTATGTACTATGCAAGTGCACCCAAGGACAACCCCCGGTTGGTGTAGGACTATTGCAGGATATGGAAACAAAGATGGTGGCTTATGTTGACTGGTGACCTGGAACTATGGACGGACTACGGCCCCTGCCTGATCAATGTTTTATATGTACACGGATAAAATGGCTGGGGGTGACTTGCACACTCAATAATGGGCCCCCGAAAACTGTCCCTCAAAAAGGACATACCTACTCAAGGTTGTAACCACTCTCATTCCGTAGTTCCGACAGGTAGTCACGTTAACAGCTACAGTCCGGCAGTTGAGAGAATGCGTTCTTGACACCTGTCAGTTTCATTCTAACGAATATTTTACGAATTTGATTCTTATTACTACTAGAAATTGTCCAACTGACAGGTGTCAGGAACGCATTCTCTCGACGGCCGTACTATGTAGTGTTATAAAAATAAAGCTTGTATTATGAATACGACCTTTAAACGAAAAAGAAAAGCCTTTGTATTTTCCAGTATCTTTTTAACCGTGACTCGCCTCTTAAGAAATAATACGGCATAACTCTAGTACCTAAACCGTGATTGCGTTTTTGATAAAATCTTTTCGTAAAAGAAAGCGGCGATATCTTTGGAACTAGGGATGGGAAAGACACTTTTATCTTTCTCATATAATGTGCGTTTCATAGCCCAATTCACACATAAGTTCTTTGTGGCAGAGTCCAAAAAAAGTTGTAAGTATTTGATAGTAAAATAGTATCGTAGACACTTTAATAATTATATTTAATAAAATTAATTGGGCAAAGAATAGCCCTCTAGAAGGCCTCTTTCAAGGTGGACCGATGACCTTGTGATGGCCGAAGGAATCTGCTGGATGCGGGAAGCACAGAACAGTCGATCCATTCTGTAAACATCTCACCGTGAAGAGTGAGGTGAGGTGAGCATGAAGTGAGCTGTCAATAGTGTCAATTCCTAGCTTCAGCTGCAATGACATCTCACATCAAGCTCACTTCACCCAAGTTTTCACGGTGAGATGTTTGCAGAATAGCACGGCAGGTCGAAGTCGCGGTCCTTGGGAGAGCCCTATATCAAACAGTGGACTTTCGGCTGATATGATGATGATAATGATAGTGATCTGAAAAGGGACGGTTTTATTTTTAAATATTAACTTCTTGAAATTTATCTTAAGAATAAAAGGTTGCTACTTAGAACCCCGTTCTAATTGGTGGATACGAGAGAGTTAAGTTTACCAAATGTGGATTGCTGATGTCAGTTATGGATTAAATACAAACAGCCCACGATATCACCAAAACTCGTTCTACGAAAACTACATTGAAACAGGACATTCTCTGAATATAGTCCTCGTTATCAATTTCGATAACGGCGACACATTGAAATTATTCTTATTCTTTGACTCACTAGATCGAATTTTGTTTTAAATACATGATCACAACTAATGCAATAGAGTGGGCCGGCACAGTTAAGGGTTTTAGATCTCTCTTCACGAATTAGGCGTTTAGTCTATCGAGTTACTTTTTTTAGAAAATTTTTTCGCAGACAGTAGACCGCCAAGTAGACCTATGTGAAGCGAACCTTTACCAACCTGTTGGATCAATAGCTCAAGCGGTTAGGTGCCTCTTGAACACATCCTTATAGCGGAGATGTTGACCGCCATGCTTTCATTTACCTTCCACCATTCCAGAGTAGAAGATCACTTTGGGTAAGGACGCGAAGAAGGATGTGTCCACACCACCTGTGTTGACGCTACATATGTAAAGCCTCAACGCCATACATATCAATGAAATGAAACAATTCTATATACATACCGTCTCGTTGACCTAGTGGTCGCAAATGATACTGCTGAGCATTCGGTCCTGGGTTCAATTCCCAGGTCAGGCAAAGTGTTATTGGGTTTTTCTATCTGTAATTTCCCAGCAACAGCCCGGAGTCTGGATTTGTGCCCGGTTAATGGCAATAGGCTCACCCCCTATTACATGGTACTTTAACATAACTGGCGAAATGTGGCTGTTTTATATGTACAAATGGGCGCCAAATAATTATTTGATTTTAATTTTAAGCTTGTTTTGATTATTTTGTAACTACTTAATATGACTTTCATGATATTTATTGAATTAATACTTGTATTTCCGGTCGAATTGATAAAAGCTTTTGTTATGTTACATACTTCCTTTTGATTTATTTAAAAAATTGTGTGTTTCCGGTTGACTTTATTTTAAGTTTCTATGTTGGTATTATGGATTTATCTTGATATCCGCTTCAATTATTTAAAACGTAATTTCCTTTAGAGCTTGTATTATTAAGGACATTATTATTTGACTCATATATCCGCTTTATTTATATAAATTCTTTCTTGCGGACTGGCGGTAAGTTTCGCGGCAAAACTTGGCGGTAATTTTGTGTATAAATACTGTTGTAATACGAATGGAAGGACATTCTTTGTGAGCTGCTGGTGGAATAAACACCCTCAGTTAAACTAAGGTATTTTCTTTGTACTCTCTTAAATATGTTCCTGTTATTTTCTATTGCTGTTTATTTATGTGTTATATTGGTGCAAACCATTATGTGTGACTGTGCCAACGACGGCGACCATGCGCCGACATACAGCTCTGCCTAACTTTTCGGGGAAACACGGCTATGTTAGTATACAAAACCAGATACCTATAACATTACACAAATAAAATCCAAGCCAGAACATAGAATGAAATAAAACAATATATTAAGAAACATTCTGGAAGGGAACCATACCGCCCGTGGCTTGCATCGGAAACTATGAAATTTAATATTGCAAGCCTCGCTTGCGTTATTTTTATTTCAGCTTGCTCACTGACGTGGTTTCGCTCTGTTTTTAGGATTCCGCACCTGAAAACTGTCAAATAAGTCCCCGACACTGCCTCGTTGGTCTAGTGGTCGCAAGCGCTACTACTAAGGATAAGATTCGATTCCCGTGTCGGGAAAAGTGTTGTTGGGTTTTTCCATTTGGAACTTTTTAGTAGCAGCCCGGAGTCTGGATTTGTGCCCGGTTGACGGCAATAGTCTCGCCCCCTATTACATGAGACTTAGACATAACTGGCGAAATGTGGGTGTACTATAGGTACACCTCTGCTTATCCCTGCCAGGAATACAGGCGTGATTTTAGTGTATGTAAGTTTAGGTAGCCAAAATGTTGTCTCGATATGCCGTCAATTATTGTCTTGTCACGGATTGGTCGCTTTCATTCAAGACGACTTTGACAAGTGACAAGCACTCAGCGTTCTCTCGTAGCGAGGCTTCCAGCAAACAATCCCATAGCTAAGCCTACGCCGTCTGTCTGTCTGTCACACCTATCGTTAGACCAGTCAGTCAGTTGAAATAATTAAAATAATTGAAAAATTTGAATCTACACAAGAAACGTCGATAAAAATGCATTTTTTCAAACGTTTTATGATGTTTAAAAGCGATATACACTAGCATCTGAATACCAGTATTTTATGTAACATCAAAGAAGTTCATAACTACGTAAGGACTATTCTTGCTTGCAGCGCTCGGCCACTATAGAACCGGGCCGGTAACAGATGTGGTCATCGTGTTCACGGGATTTTATTTTCAAACTGCTTGGATATGAAATTCTTCGATAGTACATAAAGAGACGACCTATCTGATCTCCATAATCTAGCTGGGTAATACTGTAACCCTTGGTGAAATTAGTTATCAGAGTTTTGGGCTTCTGACTATCCGTAACGACTGTGAAAGATCTACAAATGATAGCCGGAACAAACGGCTTAACGTAGATTCCGAGGCGCGGAGGGGTCTCGTTGTATAATGATGGAGTTACCTATCCACGAACCGACCGCGGCAAGCGTAGCTTAACTTTCGATCGACCCGTTATTATTTAAAACTAGCTGCCCGCCCCGGCTTCGCACGGGTAGCACTATGTACTTATCTACGGCGCACCTACCTACCTACCTCACCTACCTGCCCTTCCCACCTAGCTACCCTACCCCCCTAGCTACCCTAGCTACCCTAGCTACCCTAGCTACCCTAGCTACCCTAGCTACCCTAGCTACCCTAGCTACCCTAGCTACCCTAGCTACCCTACCTACCTACCTACCTACCTATCCTACTCTGCTAAATTCACATTCATCAAATGCGTTAACTGTCCAACGCGCGAAGTTAAAATAGTCGTTTCCATTTTTCTTAATTTTTCTTTCCGTAAAATTAAGCAGAAGAAGCGAAATTGGTCCAGCCGTTCACGCGTGATGCCGTGACCAAGGGAAATAGGGGTTAATTTTTATTATAATAATATATAATATAAATAGATATAGATAAGAATAAAAATACATCACAACAGACATGATTGTGTCTTGGTACGGAACCCTTTATACGCGAGCGTGACACACACTTGACCGGTTTATTCCCAATATTCCATGCATACCCAGGATCGAAGAAAAACATCGCATATGGGAGATGCTGGAGGCTGCAGGTGTACAACTCTGATATGGATGAGTGACGTAATGTATCGTTGGTGGTAAAATATTGCTGTATGGAAATCACATAAAAACAATATTTTGAAAAGACATTATACATTTTTCTCTACAATGGAAATTGGTAGGTAAGTAAACCTACATATTTTGAAGGTAACATTTTTGGTATTGTATTTACGCAATGCGCGATACTTTTAAAATGAGTAACTTTACCTACTCATTTTTAAGACGGTTAAATGTTATTGGTTTTTGCATACAGGTATTTTTTTGTTCATACTGTCCTTGAAAGGCACAAATACTATTGGAATAAGGTAAAAAAAAAAACATATTTATCAAATAATGTTGTTCAGCTATTTGCAGAAGTTTCAAAATTGTGTCTATACAACTGTTTAAATAATAAGTACAGTAACAAGTTTCAAAATTGTGTCTATACAACTGTTTAAATAATAAGTACAGTAACAAGTTTCAAAATTGTATCTATACAACTGTTTAAATATAAGTACAGGAGGTTCAATTTTCAGCTTATTTTTAAATTAATTTTTTTATGTACCTATTGATAAGTATTCAATTCAAAATATTCGATGGACTTCTACCTTAAAAATT
Source organism: Agrochola circellaris (assembly GCA_914767755.1). Taxonomy (NCBI): domain Eukaryota; kingdom Metazoa; phylum Arthropoda; class Insecta; order Lepidoptera; family Noctuidae; genus Agrochola; species Agrochola circellaris. The sequence continues at coordinate 15,679,843 of OU611850.1, read as the reverse complement.
AAGTAAAGTGAAAACATTAAAATTACAATTTAAATGGAGATAGAATTGGATTAAAAAATTAAAAAATACGTAAAAATTTTGGTTATTTTTTAAATACTATCACATAATTAAAATAAGCAGTACTGAAATTATAATTATGTCGTATCTCTATGTATTTTACTGTGTGTACATAAAAATAAATGAATAAATAAATAATTTAAAAAAACATAAATACCATCTCACAAAATAATCACTTTCGCGGCTAATCTACAAAATCCCCACCACCCAAAACTAATAGGTCAAAGCAATAAATTCAATAAAATTTTCAACAACCACAAACACTTGTAAAGCTGTTACAATCACAGCATACAAATTCCGAAATAGCCGGGCAATTTGGATAATGTCCAAGTGCATATTTTGATTTAATGCAACAGCATTTGCAGTAAGGAGGATTTCGCTTAATTTATGACTCTGAAGATAATATTGAGATATAGTATCCGGATTGATAAAAAGATAAAGAAATATGAATCTAAAGCCGTGTACCTACATACAGACCGCCAAGCTAGTGCGGCGAATAGTTTGCCACGTATGCCAGAAGCTACAAAATTAAATACATATATACATGCCCTGCGGGGTCTTTGCCTAACACACTTGTAATGCCAATGTAATTCATTTTGACATTTCAACAATATTCATTGCGTTATAATTACGTTGTCGGGCTGACGAATATTTCAAACATTATGAAGCAATAGACTATGAATTTCCTTCAAATTGTGATTGAGTGTGTTACGGAATTGACTTGCTGTAACTATCAAAAACTTATACAAGTAGCTAGCATGCGATTGGAGATATGCGACGCAAATTATTATTAGTATATTAATAAATGAAGCAAAAACTTTGTACCCCTTTTTACGAAAATTACGAGGACGGAGGAGTATGAAATTTGGCACAGTTTATATGGAGAAGGAGTGCAGTAAGCTAATATTTTTATATAATATACATTAGAAATAGATTACATTAATAAAAACCATAACACACACTACCATACGTTTGACACAAGATGGCTACCTCAGAATCATGACATTTAAATGAATTATGGTCGAATTTCGACCTCTGGGCGGCCACTAGTTTATATAATTATGTGTTACATGCGTGGCTCATGCATGCACATGTCTCGCGCTGTCTGTACGCAGCCCTTCATGCTTTAAAGCTCAATGAATCGCCACACCAACAACGCCGCATGGACTTATGCTCACAGTGAGCACCCCGTCCATACAGCCGGAGGCATACATGTCAAACCATTCGCAACGCATGCCTCGCGATGTAGTATAATCAGCCTACAACGTTCCCATTGCTGGGACACAGGCCTCTTCTCTGTGAGAAGGAGCGGGCCCTCATCCACCACACAAGCACCGTGTGGGTTGGTGAATGTCTTAAGTATTCGAATTTTTGTTAATTTTTCGTTCGTTCACGTTAAGCGGTTGTTCCCGGCTGTCATCTTTGACATTCACTAGGGGTAGTCAGAAACCCAAAAGTCTGAAAATTTGTCTTACCAAGGGGTAGGTGACACTGGAAGCCGACCCCAACATTGCTGGGAAAAGGCTAGGCAGATTGATTGGACATGCCTCCGGTTTCCTTGCGATGTCTGTGCGCGGCTTAATGTATCAGATGTTTTCTATCCAGGAAAATTTATGTCTGCAATGTGGACGCCATTATTTCGATATTGGCTGCAGTTCTATTTGTTGGAATTTTTATTTTATTCCTGCAATATTTATTTCCTTTGAAATAATTGAGCCGTGGTGAACAAGAGTGGCTATATAACCACCTTTTATTTCGTTTCTAGCACAATTTTTACGAGAATAAGTGCTCATAAACACGAGCACGCGTGTCGACAGCTGCATTTGCCTCGGCCGCTGACGCGTGCCGCTCGTTTGTAGTAGCACTTACTCAATCATTGTTCTAAATAATTAATTTTCAAGAGTTCCTTTTCAAAGACAATATTTTAATTATAAACATAACATTACACCACTGACTGTAATCCCCGAGGTGAGTTGCAGACAATGTGAGCGAGTGTGCGTACTGTAAGTGTCTATAGTATTGTAACAACTTATAGAAAAAGGTCATAAGTCAAATCGACGTGTCATTTTATTGCTTTGTGAGATCGCTAATGGACATATGAACGTACCTACCTATAGTACACCCACATTTTGTACCCAGTTCTGTTTAAGTCCCATGTAACAGGGGACGAGCCTATTGTTATCAACTGGGCGTAAATCCAGACTCAGAGCTACTTATAAAATCCATTGAAAATTCCACTAAACAGCGCGATCATCCTTTGCCTATTGCAGTGGGACACAAATAGGCAGACTAAGAAAAAACGACATACCAACTAACCTTCGGGAACAGACTGCAATGTTGGTAGGGGCTCAAGATGATAGAGGCTCTAGAGAAGATACTCCATGAATCGGTACATATTGTAAAATTAGAACACGGTACGTATTGTAAGCCCGCGTCCTGCGTCCGTGTGTTATTTTTATTGTACCCACAATAAAAATAGTCCATGTGTGTCTAGATAGTCTGGGTTCAACTCAAACTCATTGTAATCTACTCATTGTAGGTACTGTATTGTATAATTGCAGAGCACAGGTGTGAGTACTATGTACTAAAGAGCTACCATTTACCGGGTAATACGTCTTTTATTGACTTGAATGTGCCCTGGCGGCTGTGAGTATGTCATGCTCACTCAGATGTCTCGCTGATGGTGGCCCGTGTGTTGGATCATTTAGCTCCATTCAAAATGGTTGAGCTGAATGGTACTGATCCATGCGTCATGTTCGTGAACGGGCGCCGTCAGTTGGGATTTTTGAATTGTCCTTTGTTTTATCTTTGTATTACGGACGCTTCTAACGTGCACGTCTTTCTACATTGTTCTCACATGTATAATTTCAACATGAATGATTTAACCAATACTTTGTAACAATTTATTTAATTTAAAAGAGTGTCCGTGGAGTTTCTTGCCCGTTCTTCTCTATAAGTACCTACTACGCTTTGGAATGGGCAACTAGCTTTATATTTTTGACTGACCGATTCCTTGACAATTCAAAAGTGCCTGTAAATGGTTTAATTGAAATAAATGCTTTGAGTTTGAGTTTGATTCATCAAGGTTCTTCAATTTCCTAGAACAATATTGTAACAATAGTGCTGTACGTGAACTAAGTCGTGGCCCCTAGCGCTCTAAAACTATTTAGTCTCTCTAAACTTGATGCAAGTTGCGTGCGCGTGTGAGCTGGAGTGTGAACCTGAGTACCACAGTATAAACGGTTTCGTGGTACAAGTGTAAGCGGTAGCGGGTGGTGCCAACAATGTGAAACATGCATGACATTTGAAAAAAGCATTGGCGACTAAAAATTACTATTTTATGATCGCCCCGCCGCACAGTGGATCGAAAAAGGGGTCAAAGACATAGGAGCTTCAACTTGAAAGTGTCGGTTTTATGCTTGAAACGGCTTCTAATAAATTAAAAAAAAAAAACAAAATTCAAAATATTTTATTTGACATAAACCTACAAGGGCACTTATGAAACGTCAGAAGCTAGGTGCACGGTTCCAATTGGTCGTTTCCTATGGAGAAGAGCCGGCAAGAAACTCCATGGTTACTCGTTTAAAAGTAAATGGTTTTTACAATGTTTCCAAGTTACAGTGTTAAAAGGTATGAGAGGACAGTGTAGGCCCATCAACAAGTACCAGGTACTTATCAAAATATAAAATGGTCCACAGATGTACAGTCTGTTATGTCTAATAGCCAGAGAAAAACCATAATATCCTTGCACAAGGCTATGTAATTATTTATTTATGATTTTTTGACATTATGAGTCTTTTATTCCTCCATGTAAATATTTTCCCACACAATATTTATTAAAATGATTTATGAATTTAACCATTTTTGCAACATTTAAGTTTAATAACAGGTACTTCAGAGAAGGGAAAAAAATAAAATTATAAGACATTACATTAAGGTGGATGTATAGACAGGCCTCGCCATACATTTTTCAGGCGTTCTAATCTCCGTAAATAAACGGTTTCTGCAGAATAAAAGCAAGTATAATGAGACTTTATAATGTATTATGTCCGCCTAACGCCAAAATTTTATAAAAAAAACTGTATTTCTAGGAGAATTAGACCCAATAAAAAACGAAAAATCTTTACATGTGTGAGTGACCTGAATCGCGCCATCTAACAGAAATTTAAAGAACCACCGAGAAAGAGTTATTTACATTGTGTTACGAGTTTACGTTCGGTAAACATTTATAATAGATGGCGCTGTTCGAAAATTCGAACTTATTGCCAAATTGCTCCAGTCAGTCTATGTGTCTTGACAACTTGCGAATCGTTTCCAAAATAATTGTGTTTCTAGAAAGTTAGCGCCGGCGCGCGGGTTTGCCCGCGGGTTTTACATTTTATGATTGATAAAATGTTTTTTATTAGGGAATGAGAAAGAATGCTAGAAAGTGAAAAAAAAATTCTGCGATCTGCATTTGGTTCACACAGATACAATACTAATGTAATTATTGTAATATCTACTTTAAATATAAAGTACCTAAAGATTTAAAAATCTTTCTACTGTATGTAAGTAGGTACTGATAATACATTTTCTGACACGGTTAGGTACTAATTCATTGGTTTGGGTTGAATAAAATCAGAGAATAGAAGTTCATGTAAACTTAGGGTATAGGTACCTAAATCAGGCGATCAGCGTAGGCAAATTTACCTATTTTTTTTCTAATTACCTACCTACGCAATGGTGTCACCATTGCGTAGGTACTTACATCTATTGATTGAATCATATTTAATTTATGTGAAACCATCAAGATAAGTGAAAACACAGACAAACCACATTGATTTTTCATAACAATTGCACATTTTAGTATTATTAGCACACGTCAAAGTGCGTCGAGATAAATTGGTCTTGCCATCTAAGAAGTTTACCAAGAAAAAGGGGAAATAAAACATAGGGCAGTATTTTAGTAGTAAGTTGTAGGATGTTCTGATATTTAAAACGATGAATGATATAGGTACATCATTCATTTATGGTTTCGGGGTTTTTAACTGTCAGCGAAATGACGTTCTCAAAATGGTAGCTGTAGTTCCAATTTCGCTCGTCTGAACAGCTAAGTAAGGAGTTTTTATTTAAAAGTGAAGTGTTTTTGTGTTTTATTGACGGTAAGTGTTATTTTTATGTCCAAAGGATGCTTTTCTGCTTGAAGGTGATACAGAGTTATATTATAATAGTAATTACCCTTAAAACTTAAAAAAGTGTAAGATTTAGAAGAGAAATACAAATCAAACGTTAGCAACACTCGTTGATTGTCATCACATCACATACCTACCTACTCTAAATTTCAAATATTTCACCCTAATAGGGACCTCAATTCTCTCTAAAAACTCACTTTGCCTGTCCCAGAGGAACGTTATTTCTGACTAATACAAATTTCTTGAAGCATTTCATATTTAACGATACCTACTTTTGCTGTTGTGTTTAATTATTCTTTTTGATTACAGATTGAATTGCAACTCTGCCTAAGATGAATCCGACTAATAAACTTGCCTATATACGACATATGTATTCAGGGCCGCGAAAATCACGGAAAAAAGTGCAAGCAACATTGAAAAGACATCATGGAAATTCTTCTAATGATTTTTAGTGAGTAAAGGCTTGTGAAGACCAGCGCGACTTGTCGCGCTACGCGATATTGCGATATTTTATCCGTAGAACAATTTCTATGAAAACGCGCGCGACACTTCACACAGGGGCGACCTGTAGCGCCGCGACACAGATAATTCGCGTCACGTGATACGAAACCCGAATAACAGAGCGGCATCAACAAAGGAGCATATTTCTTAGTAATTGTTGCGCTGCAAATCGCCGCCAAGAGAGTAAAGGCTTGTGCAGACCAGGGCGACTTGTCGCGCTACGCGATATTTTATCCGTAGAACAATTTCTATGAAAACGCGCGCGACACTTCACACAGGAGCGACCTGTAGCGCCGCGACACAGATATATCGCGTCACGTGATGCGAAACCCGAATAGCAGAGCGGCATTACCAAAGGAGCATATTTCTTTGTTATTGTCGCGCTGCAAATCGCCGCAATATCGCGTAGCGGGCGCTACGCCACACCAAGAGAGTATAAATGGCGGTGCATTCCGAGCTGAGTTCAGTAGTAGACGATCTTTGTCATAGGACGGAGGCAGGTCTGTGCGTGTTTGCAGAGCGTGGGTCCTAAGTTCGATTCCCCGGTCGGTCAACATAACCCAACCTAACCGAGGTACCTAAACTTGCCCACGCGAGCACGAACGGTGATGCTTTACATCCGTGCTAACCGAGGGCTTAGTTTTATTCCAAAAGGTAATAACAGCCGCACGGGTCGATCAATCGTACTTCGCTTGGCGGGGTTTGGTCCGTGGATGAGTGACATCTTTATATAGGTAGGTACCGAGACTCCTCCGTGCCTCGTGGTCCTGGTTGTCATTCGTGGATCTTTGTCAGTCGTTACGGGTCGTCAGAAGCCCGAAAGTGACCACCAGTCTTACCAAGGGTATCGTATTACCCAGTTACTGGGTTGTAGAGGTCAGATAGGCAGTCGCTTCATGTAAAATACTGGTATTCAGCTGCATCCGGTAAGACTGGATACCGACCCCAACACAATTGGGAAAAGGCTAGGCAGACTGACAGACTTGTAGGCTATACATACATATTACATACATACATATTACATACAACACAAATACATACATATATACACACAACAGTAATAAAATAATTTCATATTAAATATCCACAACCGTGTGAACACTGCCTAATCAATTCACTTGTCTGTACACCGCCTTACTGCCTACCTACCGCTCGACCGCGCGCTACGGCCAGCGGAGCCCTACGCCCGCGCTGTGCCGCACGCCGTTAAATACCTACGACACGACCGTTAGGCGAATTCGTGGAACACGCGACGATCGGACCGCCGCGCGCCGCCCGCGCCACTGCTCTCCCGCGCATGGCCGCGCCCCTGGCCCTCGGACGCCCTCGCCTCGCCAGTCCGCTACAAACATCTACGGCGAATGCATGTTTTTTCGCGACTCGCGCCGCGCATTACTGTTATTAGTTTTATGATTTATTTGTATGTTATTATTAACATACAAATAAATCATAAAACATTTAATATCAATGCTAAAGTAGTGTTTAATTAATAGGTCGTTAACCTACCCTAACACACTACAGACTATTCCAAAGTGAAATAAAATCATAAGCAAAATAGTAAGTCATTGCAATGTGACTCTTTTCTCATTGTTTTAAGGTATAAATCAGGATGATTGACTACCTTTACAAAAAAATTATCATTTCTCTATTTCCAACTAAAAAACTCCTCGCAAATGTCAATTATTCTAATTTATACCTTATCGCAATTACATAAGAATTACATTGCACTGACTTACTAATGGTTTTGGCGGCACGCGTCGGCGCGGTCAAAGGAATGAGTAGCTTTTGTAGCACAGCTGCCGCTCGCCACTGCCACCTAGGTACCAGGTACCTATATTATTCGCGGATTTTGACATTATGTTTCTATCTAGCTGGCACACCTGAGCCACACACAGCAACGAAACCGATGAGACTGTTAGCTTATTGAATGTACATGTCTAATCCTCACATCAAATAAAAAACCAAGACAGAGCGCTGCTAACAATGAAGTGAACAGCACGGCAGACTGCACAGGTTGTAAATATGTGCGTGTGGGCGTGTATGCACAGAGCAGCGGTGTAGTTTTGGCATGCTTCACTGTATTGTTCGCAGCGCTCTGTCTTGGTTTTTTATTTGGTCTGAGGTCTAATCTTACGAAAACATTCAATGTACAGATGGCTACACAGCCGAACAACTTTCACGATGGGACCAACGTTGAAATCGCGAAAAAAAAATCAGCTGTTTCCTACATTTTGACGAGCTATGCGAACATAAATGTAGGGAACAGCTGATTTTTTTTTCGCGATGAGTACAATGACCCCTTAACAGGTGTCGCATGAATTCAAATTCACATTGTATATACGGGATCGAGACTTATGCGGGTGAAACCGCGGGGCGCAGCTAAGTACTTATAATTGGATCACTCATCATTAGAATTAAGTTATCATCGAGCATTTCTTAAACATCAGAGTATTTCTTAAACATCACGCCTGTCATCCCAAAGGATTAGGCAGAGGTGTAGGTACATACGGCTACACATGACATCAAGCTTTACATTTCCAGTTTATGCTGATCTCGCATTGTATAGGATTTCCGTACAATGCGAGGTCTGTATAAACTGGAAATGTATAGCTTGATGTGTACCTACCTATAGTACACCCGTATTTCACCAGTTATGCGTATTTATTCATCTGTGGTACCTTCCTATTATACTTATTGAACATAATTTTATTAGAGAAGATTCTCGGAGATAGGTAGGTACTTACGGAATTAGTTTGGTAAGTAAATTAAAAGTAAGTAGGTACCTAGGTTAGTTCCAATATATCTACCCAAGCGTACCTATACTCCATTTGAAATAAGATTGTACACCATGTAGAAATTTTAATTTTTCCGAAATCACATAAATTGGAAACTAAATTTAAAAAATCTTGACTTGTAATTACGTACGTAATAATTCTACGTACATAATTCATTCTAATACTAAATTCAGAATCATAATTGTAAATATCAAAATATTGAAAAAAGTACTTATGTTATCTTTGTGTGGTGGCCAACCTACGAGTCGATGGTTCGAATCCAACCAGAAAATATTTAGGTAAATGCAGTGAGAGTAAATAAAACGATATTTGTATGAAAATATTAACCATAGATAAATATTATTAATTTATAGTAAGATACAATAAAACGCTTTACAATTGAATACATAATCTTTTATTTATTTAGTACAGGTCACAATTTATTTACACGTTAGGTACTATTTAGGTTCAGTCACATTACAACAACCTATATAGGTACAATATACTCGTACCTTTATTACCCAAAATGATTTATCTAAATAATTTGTTATGGTGAAAAGGTATCTGATATCGAGCCTAGAAACAAAAGTATGCATATCCCAATAATTATATTATTAAGAAATAGATTGGAACATTACAATCCTCTAGTAATTTAAAGTATGCTTAATTAGTAAATTAATATTTGTTTTCAGTTTTTGCTATAATGTAAGGATATTCATCTTATAAATAATTTGGTCCTCTTTCTTTAAATTAACGCCATCTGGACATTTTAATTTCCAACCATGTTTTAATAAAACGACATCTAGTGGAGTCGGAAGTTACTACTATTTACTTTGCATGTGTGTGTAAAGAGTAAATTCATGCGGCTAAATCATTAAATTGTTCTAATCTTTGTATGATACCAGTTAACAAGCAAAGTGATGATCTAAAAAAATCAAGTTAATGCCCTAGGTTCCGCTTATAATAAAGTTGTTTATTAAAAATTTCTATGTTAGGTGTAAAAATTGAAAATGTTCGAAATTGTGGATGTGTCGCCATCTAGCGACAAAATGGCAGTGAGATCATCTATGCATCCGCCTTAAAGTGAAACAACTCTAGAAAAAAAACTCATAAATACGCTCAAAGTATGAAAGGGTATGTACCTACCGTATTTAATATTTATTTCCGGACAGCCCCAGCACTCCGTCAAGCGACGTAATAAAAACTAATTTCTTAGGTATGTTACGGATGAGAAATGACACAAAGTAATAACAACTGTCAAGCGCGGTGATTAAGTGCAATTTAGCTTGCGCGTGGGGGGGAAGTGATTTTGTAACCTATTATAAAATCGGCCTTCTTCAAGATCAAAGGAGTTCTCCTGTACGTTAGTACTATTAATTATTCTTCCGCAGAGACGAGTAGTAATCGATTCCTTTGCGAAAGGGTTCATCCGATGTCCAGCGCACCTTGGCCATTACTATTACCTTGGTGATTTTCGTTATCCTCTCTCGATAAAAAAAATAACCGTAAATTTGAATTAAGTAGGTACGGAAAATCACTTTTTACCAAGTCCATCATTCAAAGACTGCAGGCCGCTTTTACTGTAGAAAATGGAATAAAATAATAAAATCGCTACATCTCCTCCATCACACCCGAATCAAACCTACAAATGCCACGCTTGGTTGCGAAGTTAAAAGATCTCTTTGAAGTTTAACATTTTATATGAACATGTGTGTGCAGCAGCCGGAGGAAAGCGCTCACTATGTATTTTAATTATTTTGGACAGGGTGGAATACATGCCCTGTGCCATTTTGAGCTTATGAAAAAAAAAAAAACGAGACGTGTTGACACGTCATGCGTCGAGAGCAGAGTCTCTCGACATTGACGTGTCAACACGTTGGGTCCGGTTTCGCAACAAGTCAATCGTCATCCTGAGGATGCCTCGTTGAGAGGTGAAACACGTGTCGATTTCTTACAGGGTTCTTTATGACTCTTTAAGAACAGTTAGTTAAGAGGTTTACAACAGCTAAAGCGCGGTCACTGTCGGACTGCATAGAAATGAAAGAGAAGCGCGATGACACGACGCAGGTAATTTATTGCAAAATATGAAGCAGTTAGCGATTTACAGAAAATCTATTGATTGGACTGGAAAATTAAAACACTATTATGCTAATATGTACCTTGTAGAATAATATGACAAAAAATCAGAATGATTGCATGTAAATTAATATGATTTTTAATCGTTAAAAGAAATTTTTAGAGGTATCTTCATGATTTTTTTCTATCGTATCAAATTAGTTGTATTATGTTTTCAACACACTATCATACTAGCATATATCCTGAAGAATATCATATATTTTTCTGATTTTGTTTACTGCAGTGGATCATATTCTTTTAGGCATTATAAAACTTGCGTTTAGGCACGTTTAGGTCCTGTAGTCCCCTTAAGCGGATTAGGTTACTAAATATACGTCGTCTATTGTATTTTATAATGGATTTTCGCAAAGTCACGCTGAGTAATTAGCTATCTGAGCTTATGAATGCAATATTCTCCTTTTTTATGTTTACTGTTTTATCTTATTACCTAAGGCCAAGTCCTAACTGAAAGTGACGCAAGTACGCGATCGTCGCGCTTGTTTATCTGAATAAATTATGACGTACTCGCGCGATCAATCAAGTCGCGTTTGTACGTCATAATTATTATATTAATACGTGAAGCAAAAACGTTGTACCCCTTTTTACGAAAATTACGCGGACGGAGGAGTATGAAATTTGGCACAGTTAAAGTTTATATGGAGAAGGAGTGCAGAAAGCTAATATTTGGATATAATACATATTAGAAAAAAAAAAAAAAAAAACTTTACACACACTACCATGCGTTTGACACAAGATGGCTACCTTAGAATCATGACATTTAAATGAATTATGGTCGAATTTCGACCTCTGGGTGACCACTAGTTCACATAAATGAGGGCGATGATCGGTTTCGAAAGCGAATATCGCGCGATTGTTTTGGCTAGGACATGGGGTAAGAGCTCTGTTCGAGTTCGAAACTAGTTGGGTGATCCCGAAATAAACACGGAAGTTTTGAACTGTTTTTACCGCGAGCTACACGATTTTATTTTTGTGTGGTAAGTAAATACCTAAATATCTGAGTAAAATATAATAAATTATTATATTTCTGTAAGTAGGCTTGTACAAAAACTTGTACACGTCATTCCTATTTTAAAAACTAGATGAGGTCGGCGTTTCCTATCTGACTACGCTGAGAAGTAAGGCCGAAACAAACTCAGAGGTCAGTCTCTTTTAAAGTCCAGACATAATCTAGATTGGTGTCTGAAATGGTCTTTAGAGGAAAGAACCACACAGGTTGAGTCGACGTGTCCAGTCAGTACACGCATTTGTCAGTAATCGTGCTGCTCAACCCAGAACTTATGGAGCTCAACTCTAGCTCAGAAGATAGGTATAGCCATTCGTCAACAATAGAAATAAACTAACAAAACTTTTATTTTTCATTAAGATGCAATTAGGCTGCTAGTCACGCATTGACCTTTAAAAAGACCTTAAACAAAAAAAGCGGCCAACTGCGAGTCGGACTCGCCCATGAAGGGTTCCGTAGCAGCAAGTAACATAATATAAAAGTTCTTGTTTCGTTGTAACTTTGATCGATGTTTACGATTTATGACGTATTAAAAAAAACTGCTTACTAGATCTCGTTCATACCAATTTTCGGTGAAAGTTTACATGGTAATGTACATCATATTTTTTGTTTAGTTTTATCATTCTCTTATTTTAGAAGTTACAGGGACACACACACATTTTACCACTTTGGAAGTGTCTCTCGCGCAAACTATTCAGTTTAGAAAAAAAATATATTAGAAACCTCAATATTATTTTTGAAGACCTATCCATAGATACCAAACACGTGCTCCATCCAACATTCACACATCCAAAATTTATTGTTTTTTTTTCTATTTTTGTGTGAAAATCTTAATGCGGTTCACAGAATACATCTCCTTACCAAGTTTCAACAGCATAGTTCTTATAGTTTCGGAAAAAAGTGGCTGTGACATACGGACGGACAGACAGACATGACGAATCCATAAGGGTTCCGTTTTGTTGCCATTTGGCTACGGAACCCTAAAAACTAGAAAACAACAGATACATTATTTACGAAAATATTTCATTAAAACTTATCGCTCACTCGAATATAAACTCCGTCACACTCTACTAAAAAGAACGAATGAATGAATGAACGAACAAGTGAATAAGCGTTTGTGAACGACGCAACGCTTGTTAGTCAAACGAACGAACGCGTCCACTGAATGAATGAACGCAAATAATTATCAGAGGAGACATTGTTTTGGTATGCTTTTGTAACTAAATAAACATGAATGGGGCACGAGAGTCACGAGTGAAGGTTTTGTGCTAAACTAACGTAATACAAAAGGTTTTGAGAACAAAAGAAGAAAGGACGAGTAAGATGAAGAGTAGTCTTGAGGAAATACAATGACCCTTCACAGTAACGTGCCTATTATTGCTTTGTTTTCATTATAAAAGAGCCTTCTGGCTGTACTAAGCAACAGCAACTTACGTGTAGGATATCTGCTGTGCTACCAACCTGCTGACTAGTGAATGGTTAAGGGCCACCCCCGCCGCACCTTAACCAATAGAGAAATTCCCAATTTATAATAAATAATGTTGTGATTAATAGATGAATAAATATTATGCCTTTAAAAATTATGTAACTCCAAATTATGCCAAAACAAATTAAACCAAATGACAGTTATGCTAACCTTTGCATTATGCCAAAGTATTATTAGCATAAACTTAACGCAAAACTTTTATTAGCGAATTATTACTGCCACAGTATTATTATGCTAATAAAAGTTTTGCGAAAACGTTATGCCAAACAATATTATGTCTTAAAATTTTATGGCAAGAGGGGGATTCCCCATTTTTCCATGGCTTGAGCTAAATGCAGCAACATCAGCTTAACACAGCAATATTGGAGAATAAACCTCATATATTTTTTTACTTGCCATTACTCTCCCATTCCGGCCCTTATCTCCGAAAGTACAAAGCCAATTTTTTTTAAATACAGTTTTTTTAATAATTATATAAATAAAAAAGATTGTTACGGCCGCGAATCATATTTAGATCAACATACAACATGATGACTTACAAATTGCAAAAAAATCGTAACAAAGTTTACCCCGGCCACCCTGACGCTTTCGCCTTAAGTCGTAATTAAATACCTAACACAGGAAGTAATGTTACGAGGATTTTGTTTCTCAGGATAAAAATGAAAGGTGCCAGAGCAATGTCCTTTCTCAGTCATCGTAACAAGAATAAACAAAACAACAACTCAATTCAATTAAAAACCAGAGAAGCAAACTAAATAATTCCATAAAAAATTCACACGAAATCTTATAATGGTTGCGGAACTATATTTAATTGACCGGCTCGGGCCGCATCCGATCCCGTCCGATGGCGTCCGAATGCGTCCGGTTTGGAGCGACGCTAACTCGATTGAACCAGTTGGAACTAGTTAGATCCGGCGGACAATATGGCGGACGGAACTTCCGGGTCCATTTGATGGTTACAGGTATCATGTAGGTTTCTGAGAACTGGAGACGATGTTTTTAGTTAAAGTCGAGTGGTTTTAAGGGAAGTTTTTAAAAGGCTTTTTCGGCTGTGGTAAATCTACCTGAAACTGTTCACCGCTCGCTGCGTCGCCGTCGCAGTAGCCTATAATTTTCCTACTGCTGGGACACAGGCCTCCTCTCTCCGAGAGGGAGTGGGCTGTGATCTACCACGCGGGCCCAGTGCGGGTTGGTAGATGTCACATGTCTTCGAATTTTTGGTTCTAGGACATGCCGGTTTCCTCACGATGTTTTCCTTCACCTTTATGAGAGCAGTGGTGATGAAATTATTTACACAAAGTAAAGCGCGTACCTAGGTTCCAACCCACGACCACTGGGCTACCACAGTGCTCACTGATGTTTACTTAGGTAATTTTTTATGTATATGCAGCAATCACTAATTGAATCGACTTTTTCAGAACGAATCATTTTAGATGCAAAGTAATTGTAGCTTATGGGGGAAGCGCTAACTGCGCTAAGGTAGCCCGCGAAATTCAAATTTTCTTACGTTTTTTTGCAATTTCCGGGTATTTACAGAAATATGTCATGATTTCTTTGAAATAGTCATTCAATAGGGTAATTTGAAATTAGAAAGTTGTATTGATGTTTATAATTATTATAATTATGTTACTACATACCTACTTTTTACGGTCGCGAGTCTTACTTTGGTCAACATGAAACCTGATACTAGGTCAGTATCAGGTTTAATGTTGACCAAAGTAAGACTGCAAATTGCAAAGACGAAAGAATATTTGAATTTCTAAGGACTATCCTGGCGATTTCGCGTTAAGAAATCAATAGGTATTCTTATGAATGCCAGTTATAGGTATCATCGCGGAAACTGCTTCAGAAAATGGTATACAAAAAAAAAAAAAAAAAATAGTAAAAATCGTCAAAATAGGGACTATTTTGACGATTTTGAATTTTGTTTGACTTGAGCATTATTATGACATGTTACTAATCTATTTGAAATTTATAGAAATTGATTGTAAATTTGAAATTTATAATTATATGCATGACATGTGCCTATTTATATTGCCTTTATTACTAATGTGAAAGTTTACATAACTCTACCACCTTATGATATATTAAAGTTCAATTTGTGTTAAAAATAATAAAATTTGACCTATGTTTACAAATAAACAATTCTGATTCTGAAACCAATAACTAAACACTTTAGAAACAAAATCCCGTGGAGACGATGATCACATCTGATGGGCAATTCCCGTAATTTTTAAGAACTTTCGCATTAGCATCTCATTCGCAATCTGTCAAAAATACAATCAATTTACCAACATTTTTGACAAGTTTGACAGACTGGGACTTGAATGTGAACGTTTTTTAATTACGAGAATTGGCCTTCTGCAATGGCCGCGGTTCTATAGCGGCCGAGTGCTGCAAGCAAGAATAGTCTTTACGGTGGTTAGATATGACTTTCCGCGATGGTACACCTGTTAAATTTAGATTTTTGCTGTCTTATAATAATATGATACTGCTGTATTTTTAACTGGTAATTTTATTAGACTTGACAATAGAAACCACGGCTCAAAAAACTGATAATGAGTACGAGTGCAATCAATGAGCTATCAAATTCACTGCTGGATTTAGGACCCGTAACTAGCCGTTATTGCAGTTAGTACGTGGGGTAAAGCATTTACAGCCGGAGATGAGCAAAAGCCACCACTAAGCCAACGAAGCAGTCAGCTAATCTATCTATAATAAAAACACAATAGACGACGTATATTTAGTAACCTAATCCGCTTAACTGTTCTTAAAGAGTCATAAAGAACCCTGTAAGAAATCGACACGTGTTTCACCTCTCAACGAGGCATCCTCAGGATGACGATTGACTAGGGGCTGCGAACAATCACAGCCCAGGTAACCTTTGCTGCAATTGTTCGCAGCCCCTTATCACGCTGATAACGTTCCTAGCCGAGGTGGACCGAGCAGTAATGCTATATAAGTGGGGTTGTCGGGCGGTATGGCTCGCACTGTGGCGTTCGACGTGGCAACATGTCGTGTCCGGGTTCGCAACAAGTCGTATGTTTCATTTTGCCAGTTCAACTACATTCATTGCGTTATTTACGTTGTTGAGCAGATATATTTTTCGAACTTATGTAGCAATGGATTAGCAATCTCTTTCGAAATGATTCAGATTGTGATTGATCGTGTTTTACACAATTAAGTAGGGTGCAATTCTAGTAGCGTAGAGGAAGATGAGTCTAACTCCCATCATGTGAACGTATAAATTACTGACTTATTAATTGTAAAATTTTAAGAAAATCGTCTACTTTTACAATGTTTGTAAATATGTGAGAACCGTGCATCTATCACATAAGTAATAAATTTATCTTTCGTTGCTTCATTTTTACTAATTCTTTTTTTTACCTATTGTGGTAAAGTTTTTTTTTTTTTTTTAGTTTCTTTGACTTCACATATAATTATGTAACTAATGTACTTACATATATACAAAATATTGTAACACTTTTTAAAAGAGTAACGGTGGAGTTTTTTGCCCATTCTTCTCCATACGAAAACTACCTTTTGGAAGGGGCGACTAGAATCAATTCAATTTTTTGTAAACTTTGACGTTCAAAAGTGCCTTACAAGGGCGTATTTGAAATAAATGATTTGACTTTGACTTTGTATAAGTATAATGGGTCCTTTCAATTTTACGCATTTCACGTGAACGGAACCCAAAGAGAAGTTACAACAACTAACCCAAACTTCCTTACAATACAGCAACAAAACTACACTTCCACTTGCAACGCTCACCACACTAAAGCCACAGTGTATTCAAACTAACAATTAAATTGTTGGGACACTCAATTAAAACACAATGTAAGCGGGGAACGTTGCTCTGCTGTGGTCTTGTAATAGTAGGCAAGGTTCCAAGTGGCTTGTGAGATGGGCATTGTTAACATAACGACAGTGTATTTTATGGGTTGGTTGTTAAGTATGTGAATTTAATAGTATGAATAAACTTTGGTAAGTATATGAATGTATATGTCGCAGTTAGATGGTTATAGCCGTGAGATACTTATATACCTATGGATAAACCGTAATATAGCTATAACAAACCGGTGCATAACTATCTTACTAGGAATATAGCTATGATACGAACACGATCTAGTATTATCTATTAGGGCACCCCGACGAAATAGGTTAGGTTAAAACTGTGACCAACTAAGCGCGAGCCGAGCGAGCGGAGCGAGCGGTGCTACGCCGAAATCGATTGCAGTAAAAAAATTAGAGAACTCTGACAGTTATGAACCTCTTTCATATAACTATATTACGGTATATAGCTATATAGGGATATAACAACATCACGGCTATAACCAACTTACTGCGACGTATGCATACATAAACTCACGCCATCGTCCAATGTAGTTAGGCAGAAACTACAGAAGCCACCTGCAGACGATCCTTACATAATCCTTTTGCTTCGTTCACGTTCATACATCACTGTACCCTAATTACGTAATACACGATCAATCAGAATCTGAATCGTTTTGAAACAGATTGCTAATCCATTGCTTCGTACGTTCGAAAAAAAAATCTGCTCAACAACGTAAATAACACAATGAATGTTGTTGACCTGTCAAATTGAAACAAATTAGTCGGAATTGTCAACGAAAATGTGTTGCGTAATTAGATAGCTGGTCGTACATGCACTTCGGTTGCGATTACTACGCACCTGACCTTTCTGAAGAACATCACCAATTGGGTCACTTTTAAGCCTTCAGTCACATCTGCTTTGTAAATAAATATATTTTGTTAGTCGCCTTTCATTCAAAAAATCATTTAAGCATAAGTACCTACCTACTCCTTTGAAATGGGAAACATGGAAAACTTTTTTAGAAAACCCTCAACAATTAAATGGATATTTGCATACCTTTAGGTCGCTCAGCGCGCTATGGAGCGGGTTGTGCTCAGAGTTTCATTGAAGAATAAAATCAGAAATGAAATTATCCGGAAAAGAACTGGAGTTACCGACATAGCTAGTAACCATACTGAAGTGGCAGTGGGCTGGCCATGTTTGTCGAAGGACCGATGGCCGGTGGAGCAGACGAGTCCTGGAGTGGAGGCCGGGTATCAGCAAGCGTAGCGTGGGACGCCCCACAGCTTGTTAGATGACCTTAAGAAAGTGGCTGGGACAGACTGGATGCAGAGAGCCCTATGTCCAGCAGTGGACTGTGATAGATTGAGTTGATTGTATACCTTACGGTATACTAATTTCGAACCTAATTCATACCAATTATTATCATTAACATAGTTATTAAGTATCTATGTAAGTGCCAATCAAAAGCTCGTCTAATTACACGCCATGGAACTCAACGCCTAGTAACTACATACTTGGGTATCAAGGTATCAAGTAAGTAATTGATCTTACACATGGATGATTTTGTCAATGTTACCTATTTATTCCATAATATCTTCCAGACTTATAAAGCAACTAGATTCCAACAGCGGCTTCACCCGCGTGATATTATTACTATTAGGTCCCCACCAATGAAATCGGCGTTTTGTATGGAGAATTTTAAAGAAGTTGCTTTTTTCATACTAACATTTTCTTAATTTATGTAACAACCATGAACACTAATGTTTTAAAACTTTTATGCACTAATGTTTAAAAACTAAGCTAACGTAATATGCACCTAGATTAAGCGACAAAAATAAGTTTTGGCTAAGTTAAAACAAATAGTGGTCATTTCTGCTAACAAAATGAGGAGTCATTTTTAAGGTATTTTTTATATTTATAAACTATAAGTAATAAGGTTTTTTTTACTATTGGTAGTTGTCTATGATGGTCATTATTCGATATAATACCAAGCAATTGATGAATATTTTAATTCATAGAAGTGACAAGGTTCTCTAGTTGTGAGAAAAAAACGCCAATTTCATAGGTGGGGGACCCAATATTATATTAACACGTGAAGCAAAAACTTTGTACTCCTTTTTACGAAAATTGAGACAATTGAAACAAGAAAATTGATAGAGGAGTATGAAATTTGGCACAGTTAAAGTTTATATGGAGAAGGAGTGCAGTAAGCTAATATTTTTATATAATATACATTAGAAATAAATTAAATTAATAAAAAAAACATTACACACACTACTATGCGTTTGATACAAGATGGCTACCTTAGAATCATGACACGGCAGCATGGAATTAGTATGTACTAAGTATAGAACTTAAAATTGAAATGAATTATGGTCGAATTTCGACCTCTGAGCGACTACTAGTCTTTATAAATTATCTATAGCATACTGTTACTCAGTGATAATATAGCATTCTACTGTAGAAAGAATTTTTTAAATCGGTCCAGTAGTTTTGACTTTATTTATTACAAACATACAAAAATATATTTCTTTTTCTCTATAAAATATTCGTTTATTTATTTATTATAAGGTAGTTTCACAGCTGACAGTACGTATAACATTAAAATTATTCTAAATATTTATTCTGGCACGGACTTTATTTATTTTATTATGTTTTTACCTTAGTAGAGTTCATCATTACAAATAAATATAATACTTAAACATAACTGGCGAAATTTGGATTTACTAGGTAGGTACTTCTCTGCCTAATCCTTTGGGGAAAACAGGCGTGATGTTATATAATGTAAATAAATAAAACGATAACCCAAATTCTCTAAATTATTTGACAGTTTTGTTCGACGAAACGTAAATGCCCATGTTTTTCAATAAAGTAATAAAAACTAAAATTGTCAACAAAACTATCTCTGTATACAAATCAAACCAATCACAGAATAGTACAGATAGTTCACTGCGCAAAATCATTTAAATAATAAGCTACTCTTTATACCACACAATAAAGTGCAATTCGGGTCACACAGCGCTAATTACACCTAGAAGTTGCCTCTCTTTCTATCGCGTAACTCTTATATCTTCTGACTACGTTACGCGCACTGAATTGGCCCGACAAGACGAACACGCCGCGTTATAGCTTCATACCTATAATGCGGAGTGCGCGTTCTATACTATTCTGCGATCAAACATTGAATTTCACAGTTTTGAATCAAAAACTCCCACAGTATCAGATTGCCCAAATGTTTTAGTTTCAATATACACTGTGAAAGTTAAAAAGCCCGTATTTATCAGTCCAACAGATAGTGAACCTTTATTCTGAGACCTTATCGTCTGAAACTCCTACAGAATTTAAGGGCAGTTTTCGCAGACTAAATGGAGCGCTACAGTCATATTTCATGACATAATCAAACTTGGAAAACATATGAGATACCATACCTATGGAAATGAAGGCAATATTATTATAAAGAGGTCAACGATTTGACATTTCAAAGATTAATTCAAAGGTAACTTTATTTTTATTTTTAACCATATCACATCGCTGTTGAAAAGGGTAAATAAGAAATATTCTTTAATTTGAAAGATCTGGGGGCTTGAAACGGCCGCTTTGGCAGAATCATAATAAGATAATAATATAATGAATCACATTTTGTGACAGTTCGTGTCACAAACTGAGAATTCATAATATTATCTGCGTTCAATTCTTATTTTGCAATTCATCCGTTTGACAGTTTAATATTATAATGAAATAACATTTAAACTGTAGAAATAAACAATAAAAATCTCATTTGATTAATAAAAACTGTAAAGAAAAATTATCCGTTAAAATTACTGTCTTAATTTTTTTAATGCGGCAATATTTACACCAAATATGATTCTGATATGAATTGAATTGAATATGATTCAACTAAAATATGTGTCACCATAGAGGAATTGCTGGGAATTTAGAAAATGAATTGCTTTTAGAGGAATTGCTTAATGTAGCTGTTTTGGGCCCCCAGATACCACAATTTGATGTGAAAAGTAGTAATGTCGGATTTAAGAGCGTTTATTCTGAAAGCGGGCAAAATCGCAAGAAGATGTCAAATAGTTCGCTGTTTTGATTGATTTGGCAATATTACTGTATGGAAATATGAAATGTGGCTAACTAGCGAACTAGAATATTAATAATGAATTGTAATCATAACACTGAATTTGATTTTGTAACCATTTTAGGTATAAAAAGCGTATTTGGAACGTTTCCAAATACTTTTTTCTACATCTAAAAGTAAATATTCGGTGTTACGATATTAATTATTGCATTTCATAATCAATATTTTAAAGTTCAGCATCTCGCTTCATCTTTCTGACTGTCTGACCTCCTTGACAATTCAAAAGTGCCTGTAATTGGTTTATTTGAAATAAATGCTTTGAGTTTGAGTTCACTAGTTAGTCACAATTAATAATTCCATACAGTAATATTGCCAAATAATCAAAACAGATAAATATTTGACAGCTATTTGCGACGTTGCCAAATTTTAGGATAAACGCTCTTAAATCCGATACTACTACTTTTTACATCTGCCAGTCTATTCTGCAAAAATCTCACCGTGAAAACTTAGGTGAAGTGTCTAGGATTTTTTTTACGGAGGTAGGTAATAAACGAATAAAATTTTGAAGACCTTGACAAGAATTAAACCATAGAGTAAAAAAGTAATAAACCGTCCGATAACCGAGCACCTAATCATCTTCCGAAGCTTCAAAACTTCCCTCGCATTAGCCCTCCATCCATTGCATACTCCGTGGCTCATCTAAAACTTCCGGAGCCTCCTTATCAGTTGGCGCTGACCCAACGCCCGCAGCTGCCTGAAACACAGCTTCCTCTCGTTTGACACCATTTCGGACGATCATTCGGACAATTGCAGCTCAGCTTATATATTTTCGGTTGGTTATCTGAACTGTTGTTCTCAGTTCTTACTGGTTAATGTTTATAGATATGAACTTATGGTATCAAGTGTGCAACATATTTGAAAACTTTTAATTCTGTTTGCTCGAAACAGTTAGCTTATGTCTGAAAACATAAAGTTGTTCTTTACAGTACATTACGGTTTCAAAGAAAGTCCTGAATGCATTCTCAAAAACCAATCAAGTCTAGCCTTTTCCCAAGTATGTTGGGGTCGGCTTCCAGTCTAACCGGATGCAGCTGAATACCAGTATTTTACATGGAGCGACTGCCTATCTAACCTCCACAACCCAGTAACTGGGTAATAGGATACCCCTTGGTAAGACTGGGGTCAGACTTTCGGGCTTCTAACGACTCTTAACGACTGTCAAAGATCCACGAATGACAGCCGGGACCAACGGCTTAACGTGCTTTCCGAGGCACGGAGGAGTCTCGGTAAGTAAAGATGGTCACCCATCCACGGATCTACCCCGGCAAGCGTAGCTTAACCTGATGGATCGACCCATGCGGCTGTTTTTACTTAGCCAAGTAATGTGTGAGTAAGTGTACTTACTTCTTATGTTTTTTTAATTCAACGGCTCTACTTACACCAGGCTTGTTCACTCTAATGAAAGACGAGCTCTTGACGTCCAAAGTTTTCACATTAATCAAAATAGATTCCACCACTTTCTAAACGAATAGGTACTACGACTCTTGCACTTCTAAAATGTGTCCAGTTTCATCGAACTAGACTTCATTCTCTCGAAACCGGATTGAACTGGTTTCAACCGGTTTACGGCGGCGCGGACCGGATAAGTCCGCCATCGATGTGACGCGAGGGATTTGTCACGCTTTCTGTTATCTAAGCTATTTGGAAAATATGGTCGATGAAGTTGAGTTTGTGGATGTATTTTTACGGCAAAAATTCTGAATACTTCATAATATAAGCTACGAAAGCTGTGCTCTGCTATAAAATTGCACTATGATACGCTCACTGAACAAACAAACTAAACACGGATGATAAAATGCTTCGTGGGTTATGGTTTTTACGCCTCATAAAGATGAGCAGGATACGAAAAATGGTTTGTCCATCCTACAACCTGGCATAAATTTTAGTTGAGAGATTGTATTTACAGAGTATTAAGCTTTGTGAAGACTAGCGTGACGCGACAGCGCCACGCGACACCGGTCATTGTGCTACCGTGCAGTTTTCTTAGAAATTGTGTTTTATTTTTCCATTTATTTTTCTTATTTTATAAACACGTTTACTTTTCAATCGCAGTAGTAAATATAGTATGTCAACTAACGAAGGGCGTTCCCGGTAACCTGAAATAGTATGCAAGGTGGAGACGGCAATACGACAATATATTAATCGGCATATATCTAATGACGTTCCCAGTATGCATTAAAAAAAAACAATCGAGTATAACCAATAGTTTAGTCACTATAGCTAGTCAAAGATTGGTAAAACCCATCCATCCAGTCAGCCCATCACTACTTTTTTAGTATGTTTGAAAAACATCACTTTTTAATTTCGGTGTTAGGATTCCTAAATGCAAATTCAATGCATTAGTATTGCCAGTGTTTTCATTTGCTGTCGTATTGTGATCTCCACATTGCCATATGCAAAAAAAAAATGTTAACTAATATTAAAGCATTTAATTTTTATATGTATGGACTCTAATACTATTGCGGATTAACGGGAGAACGTCCTTCATTAATTAACATACTGTATATTGCAAACGATACTAAACTTCATAATTTAGTGTTAAGGTTTATAATAATGTTATATACAATCTCGGCCACTTGAGCAATGTGTTTTTGTTTCTAATCCTATTGTTAAGTGCTATTGTTGATCGAAGGTCAAATCCCATACATTTATAACCAGCCATTACTACCCGCGTTAAAATCTACTACAGCCACAGTTCCTAAAACTAGTGTTAGTCCAACAAGACTAGGTTTGTAGATTGACCCAATCGCCGGAGTTGTCAAGTCAAACAACTCTGGGGTAATATAGACCGGGAGTTCGTTTGTTTAGTGCAGGGCCCTAGTTAGCGCGGTCGGGGGGTTGGGTCAGATCTGTCCGTGTTTGAGTTACTAACTGGACATTGAAATTAGATGGTAGTTAGTCCAAGACTTGGAGGACTGTTCTTGTCTATCTATGTGTGAATATCGATCATTTTATTCGTGCCCGAATACGCTAGTGTGCACTTTTAAAATTGACTAAGTTGACGATATTATCGTGGACGTCGAAGCGCACTTTTTTTTTTTTTTTGTGTGGGAAATTATCATATAACTTCTCCCACTCTGGGCGGAGCGGGAGGGAATGTCAGACTCTTACTGACTAAAACCACCCGTCTTCCTTCAGTTGCCTGTACGATGCCAGGGGCCACGGTATCCCTTTCGGACGTTCCCGCGACCCCGACAGTAATACGATACCCCTTAATAATCTTCTTTCACTAACATAATAACAATACATTTAAAAAATATTTTTATCCGCGGCAACTGACAACCCATCCACATGATCCAGTTTAAAACTTAGAACCAATTTGTCACGCCAAATCAGACTCTATTTTCCAGCATACACCGGTGGTTTTCCCCTAACATGTTTGCTTTTGAAGTTTGACAGCCGTTGGACGTCGGATTTGGTATGAGGCATATTGAATTAGAGATTCTGAGCTTGAAGCAATGGTTTGTTAATAGTTTCGCTGTTTCTGAATTTGATTGTATAGTAGCCGAAGTTTTGTTTATTTGATTAACTTGAATTTGGAATTTGCAGCTTAGAATCTGACTGGTCAATTAAGGAAATGTATACCGTTGATTATAATAAACTGATTGCGGCACGGCCTTATATTGTCCACGTTTTTACATATTACTACGGTGGAGAGGAATTAAATAAAGAAAACTAGGTTAATTTGTCACAGAACGTGACGTCACGTGCATGCAAAAAGATAAGTCAACTCGAAAAATAAAGGAAAATAAAAACACAAAATAGATCTATAATCACGAGCTCAAAACAGGAATAGTCGGCAGCTGCACGCCCTGACTATACAATAATGCTGATTTTCAATGGTCACCCGAAAACTACTTACGGAAACCAAGTCAGGTTTAAAGATTTGTACAAATTAAACAAATAGGTAATAAATTAAAATAAACTTCTCATAACCAGCGGATTCAACAAAGTCATCGGTCCACCTTGTAGGACGCTTTCCAACGTCGCGTCGTCCGGTATGTGGTCGGCACTCCAGAACCTTTTTGCCACTTCGACTATCTGTTCTGCGAGTAATGTGCCCTGGCCACTGCCACTTACGTTTGTTATTTCTTTGGGCTATCACGGACACCGAGGTACTCTTGCTTGGATCCCGTAATTCGATAAAAAAAAATTAGCAGTCAAGGGGACTGCCGACAGAAATAAAAATTTAAAACTGGTATTAGCGCCATCTATGTAGGTTCTATATTACAGCACTACGATGCGAGCATGTCGGCGACACGAACCTATAAATTTATCTCCTACCAAAAATCGCTCAACGCGCCTAATGAATTTTCCAGTTCAAAAATATCGTCTATTGAAAATTGCAATGAATAGCTAAACCATTGCCAATGGTTTTTACTAAAACCATTAAAACTGGAGTTCAACTAATTGGATTGCTCGTCGCTGTTCATTCGATACGATTCAATTAATTTCGATTTTTTGTTGGATTGTGATCTCTTACTTCTGGGGCAATACCTCTCTTTTACTCAGTGTACCTACCTGGTTTAGGGGTGTGAGGAACAGGAACGAAAGTTCACTCATCCACCATAGAAAAGGGAGGATCCTCCGACCAGACGGGTGTCATGTCTGGCGGGCAATTGCCCAGAGGTTGAAATCGTGAGCTTGTATATATGTCCACCGCGCGGTAAACTCTAATTGCGCGTTGCAGGATTTGAGTGACGTCAGGATGTTGTGTGACGTCAAGTCTTTGATGCGTAGTTCGCATGTGACGGTGTAGATGCCGCCACACTGGTTCTAATGTAGGTAAGGCTGGTTTTCAGAATTTTGGGCTTAGACTACTCGTAGCCACTGTTAAAGATTTACGAATGACAGCCGGGACCAACGGCTTAACGTGCTTTCCGAGACACGGATGGGTCCCGATATGTTATAGATGGTCACCCATCCACGAACCAACCGCGTCAAGCGCAGCTTAACCTACACTCGCCTTCTAAAGAAACACCATGAAACGCGATTAAAAAGCCATCTCAAAACCATCAGCCAACGCCACATTCCTTCAAAATACGGGAATATAATAAAAGTGATGCATAATTCAAATTAATTTGAATACACTGTTAGCCGAAATAAGTATATTCACTACATCTGAAAGTCAATTCTTGACACCGTTCTTTAAAATTCACTTCCGACTGTAGGGGCTTGCGCCCACTTGCACTGGCGGCACGGCAAGGCAAGGGATTTTTATGCAGAAATATAACTTAATGATATGACAATTAAATTGAAATTTCAATGACACGGCATCATGCCTAAAGCTACGGTTTCTTAGAAAAGCGGTGGCCACAATTGACGGCCGCAGTGACGGCTGTCAAGAAAATGATGACGTCGGCAAGGATTTAAATCGTTAGATTCACCCTACCGCGTCAAAAGGTAGTCTCGTTTCTGTTTCGATTTGACACGTCCGAACCTTAAAAAGATTTTAACTCTAAAAACTTTTTAGGGTTCGATAAAATGTACAAAACTTTATTTTAAATTTTCCAGTTGCCCCCGAAAAGTGACCCCCTTATTCAAAATTCATATTTTATTTACCTTACACGTCCGTTTCACAGAGTCACAGAAATTCATATGTGTACCAAACAACTAAATTGGTCCAGTACATTCGGAGCAAATTGGCTATGACAGACGGACAGACAGCCAGCCAGACACACAAGTGATCCTATAAGGGTTCCGATTTTTCATTCTGACGTACGGAACCCTAAAAATAAAGCTGCAGTTTGCTTTGGCATGCCGTGTTATTTAAATTACAATTTTACTGTCATACTTTTAAGTTATATTCCTATTCGTCGCATAAAAATCCCTTGCCGTACCGTGTCGCCAGTGGGCGCAGGCCTTAGGTTTGCATTCGACGCGGATTTTTTTTCATCTACCTTCATATTTGATCTACATTTTGAGTAGCGGCCGCCATGTTGAAGTGGCAATTAGCCTGTCTAAAAAAAATAGACACGGCTGTTTGATGAGGAATTTTGAATACATGTGTAAATATGGTGTTTGCTTCAGTTTCTTATGTTTGAAACATTTAGGTATTGTTAAGTAATTGCTAAATATTTTTTTCCATGTTTTCTTTATACTTAACTACGTTCTATCGCGACTTCGCCCGCGTGAAACTTGCTTAAAAAACTGCACCTAGAAACTTGCACTTAGAAATACTGCACCTTCATTAGTGACAGAATTCTCGCAATGGGCTCAGTATTTTCGTAGATTAGTCGCCTAAGAAACATGTTTTATTTTACCTAAAGTATATAAAAAAGTAGTGTTAAAATATTGTACTGTGCTAACGGAACCCTTCGCGTACGAGTCTGACTTGCACTTGTCCGTTTTTTTATTTTATCCCAAAACTTAATCCAAAATCGATAACCACAAAATTGCATTCTACAATTATAAAATCGATACACATACAAATTGCCGTGAGCGAGGCATAAGGCCATATACACAAGGGTCATTAGTAGACTATCTGCTTGCATTAGCACTAAGCGGTTCGTTCATTAGTGGACGAGATATCTTGTGTGCCCGCCTTTAGATGCGTTTTTCCCTACATTGGAATAATGATCAGAGACGTGGATGTAGATCAAGCGTAATAATATCGGTTTATATAAAGTCTAAGGGCGGGTTCACAAAGGTATCGATACTTATCACAGCTGCGGGGTTTCGCTAGTTTATTTTATTTGACCCTGTATACTGCGTGCCGATGTGGCGGCATCTACATCGCCTCATGCGAACTACGCATCAAAGACCTGACGTCACAATTAGAATCCTGCAACGCGCAATTAGAGTTTACCGCGCGGCGGACATATATACAAGCTCACGACTTCAACCTCTGGGCAATTGTCCGCCAGACATGACACCCGTCTGGTCGGAGGATCCTCCCTTTTCTATGGAGGATGAGTGAACTTTACACCCTGTTCCTCATACCCCTAAATTGGTGACCCCGACGGGATACAAGTTTGTTTTCACACAAAAATTTACGAAATTCAATCCATAAATATAACGGAAAATCAAACATTTTGACGCATGTCTGTCATAGCTTGTTTTTCATAATTCTATTTTCTGATTCGGTGACCTTTAACTAAACGAATATTATATAGCGAGATTTGTTTTTTTTTTTTTCACGAAGCTTTAGCGTGACAAACATGTTTGTTACGGGTCACGCTAAAGCTTCGTGCAGATCAGCGCGACGCGACGCCGCGACGCAACTCGAACAATACAATTTCTAAGAAAACTTGACGGTATAACAATAACCGGTGTCTCGTCGCGCTGTCGCGTCGCGCTAGTCTGCACGAAGCTTAAAACAGGTAGACCATGATCTGGGTTAGGTCATATGAAACTATTTATCCCGATGTTCCACGGGATCGAGACTTATGCGGGTAAAACTGCAGGGCGCTCCTAGTCGTAAAATATTCTAGTCCTATTTCCTCTATTAATTTTTTTTCTTTTTCTGTTTTTTCTATGTTTTTTTTAAAACCAGTCAGCTATCTTCTATACGCCATCAGAAGCTCAACTCCGGAAATCCTCCTCCATTTTCCCGGAAGCGTAAAGTATTATTGATTCATAAGTTGGCAACACTAGCGTCCGGTTCGGAAGGTAGGCAAAGTTGCAGTGTTCAAATCCCTCCGGTATCGAGGATGTATGTTCGTATTAAGTTGCTATAGCTTGAAATTATGCTTACCTTGCCTTCGGGGAGATGAGATGAGAAAGATGCCTTTTCTTATGCCACTTTTTCTTAGTTCTGTGTAAAATTTACTAACTTTACAGCAGCCGATCGATTCTGTAAAAATATCACCGTGAAACTTAGGTGAAGTGAGCTGTCAAATACCTTGTGATATATTACAATTAAATGAAAGAAAATTTAAAACTCATATTAAAAGTACACTTTGTAAACAAGCATATTACAAATTAGAGGATTATATCCAAGATAAGAATGCTTGGAAACATGCTGGTCCTGCTCCATAGGATAATCTAGAATCTAGAAAAAATCAAACTGGTTGCTAATTTAAGTTGTTTAAATTATAATTTTTATTATATGACATTGATTTTACATTCTGTGATTACTTCCTCACACACTGACTTATTAAATGTAAAATTTTAAGGAAATCGTCTACTTTTACAATGTTTGTAAATATGTGAGAACCATGTACCTATCACATAAGTAATTAATTTATCTTTCGTTGCTTCATTTTTATTAATTCTTCTTTTTACCTATTGTGATAACGTATTTTTTTTTAGTTGCATCGTCTTCACATATAATTATGTAACTAATGTACCTATATATACAAAATATTGTTACACTTTTTAAAATAGTAACGGTGGAGGTTCTTGCCCATTCTTCTCCATACGAAAACTACCTTTTGGAAGGGGCGACTAGAATCAATCAAATTTTTTGTAAACTTTGACGTTCAAAAGTGCTTTACAAGGGCCTATTTGAAATAAATGATTTGACTTTGACTTTGTTAATACCTAGCATCCTGCCGATCGATTTGTGACAGTGACAGCTCACTTCACGCTCACTTCACCTAAGTTTCACGTTGATATTTTTACAGAATCGACCAACAGGTGTGCTATTGACGTGAGAATACATAAGGTATTAATAATATAACCGATTCTCTAACAACTGCCTCGCTGGTCTAGTGGCCGTGAGCGCTACTGCTGAGCATGAGGTGCTGGGCTCGATTCCCAAGTCAGGCAAAGTATTATTCGGTTTTTCAAACAGGAATTTGTCAGTACCAGCCCGGAGTCTGGATTTGTGCCCGGTTGATGGCAATAAGCTCGCCCCCTATTACATGGGACTTAAACATAACTGGCGAACTGTGGGTGTATTATAGGTACAGCTCTACCCACGCAACAAGGTGTAATGTTATGGATTCTCTTGTTTTGAGGTGCTGATCTCTTCCCGACACTTAGGACCTTTTTGGGAGATTTCCGAATGTTGGAACGAACCTATGCATGCTTCTCCTGATCGATGCTCTTACCACGTCCCAGGCTCGAATTGATCAACCAAACTTAAAGTAACGTCCCTGGTACTCTATTTTACAAAAGGTTAAGATTTACAGAATTGTTTCTTAGTCAAACGGCCGCGACTTACAGGTCGTAAGTTTTGGGTTAGAACCCAGAGAGGCGCTTTACTTTATGTAAATTATTTCACAACGATGAAAGAAAACATCGCGAGGAAACCGGCATGTCTTAGAACTAAAAAATCGAAGACATGAGTGACCTATGGGTGAGTGTGGGCCCGCGTGGTAGATTACAGCCCACTCCCTCTCAAAGAGAGAAGCCTGTGGCCCAGCAGTGGGAAGATTATAGACAATCAGATTAATTGTCGAGTATTCTATAGTTCTAACTACAAACGTATGACATCAGAAGAAATGTTTTTTTTTTTATTGGTTGGTACAAGCCACATTTGCCTACTCTTCTTTTTGTTTTTCAAGTGGTTTTTTTCCAAGGAAGTTAATTGGCTAATGTTTGATAAGGTTACGTCTGTCCGCTATCACATCTGACATCGGACCACCCACATACATTTAATACCTTCAATTTAGGTAAATGTCAAGGACCGCGCAGGGTAAAGGGTCAACTCAAAGGTCCACAAAGATATACAGCTCTCATTACTCATATATATCTCAGGGTTACCACATTTAAAATATTCGAATGCATTAAATATTTATTTAGCTAGCTAGTTAGCTTTTTATACTCAAATTATTGTGTTGTTTGAAGTAATTATTACTAAGCTCGATGTCGAATCATGCAGTTTTTGTGTTATGACGGACAGTCTTTAAGCTGCCTTACCTCATTGCTTATAATGTTCTGAGAATTAAATTTAATTAAATACAAAAATATAAGTGATAAACCTCATCGCATTTAAAGAAAAAATAAAAATACTAGGCGTTTAATAAACTTAAATTTTGAAATAAAAATACTATTCTTATATTTAATTAAATTAAGTTTAATTCTTATGCGGGGTTTATTGTTGGGTCAACCTCGCATTAGAAATTATTAGCCTACAAATTTTATAAATCGCACGCTTAATCATATACTGACCGATTAGTGTTTCGGTCAAAGTTTAATTAAGTATACCAAGAAGTTTATTTTAACGCCCTCTTTCGGCCGATCTCGGAATTTTTTTGATATCTTGTTTGTAGAAGGAGTTAAACCTATATCTGTCTCTTTCATACGCAAGCGTTTCGGCAAACGCTTTTACGAGACAGAGACAGATATCAGTATGCGTCAATGACTAGGATCGTGAACATCTCGTGTTTTTATTTAAAAGTGTCATATTAGTAGTTAAGTCGCTTTAGTGTAAAAATCAAAGGTAAGTTTTATTGAAATTATTTATAAAAATGTGACCAATTGTTAAATATGCCTATTTAGTACAAAATAGGATCGAACTATTCATGAATTATTTAGTGTTAGTTCTGTTTTATACAAAGACATGTTAACAATTCTTTGACTGATTGTGTATTATGCCTATATTTTATAAAACTGTTCCGTTTTGCCGGTAGTGTTTTGGCGGCTTTAGAAGTTAGGTCAGTTTTTTACAAAAGTGTTCTTGAAATCTAAAGTCGTACTTTGTTATGATTCTTTATTTTATAAAACACAATTGTCTGGTATAAAATTGTTGAATGCATATTCGATCTTGTGTCACTTATAGATTAAAATAATTGGTTTAAACGAAATAAGAAAGTAACTTAACTTTTTTCAGAATGTCTTCAAGGTCGAAAAAGATAATGGAATTGATTAATTCTACAAGTGACCCTTCTCGTGATGATAAGGGAGCTCAAATTCAAGATCCCATTCTGAACCCAGACCCTAGTCAATCTCCGATTCAAAATAATACGTCCGATAGCAACAAAGTGGCGTTTGACATAGATGAAGATAGTTCAGTTCAGAATGTTGCAGTTGATGTCGAGGTAAGTACCTACTCGTAATTATTATTTTATTCTTTCGAATTATTTCTTATTTTATCCCTTTTTATTGTGGTATTTTAATTTTAAACTAGATTTGCGCACGCGACCGTGTCGCGTCATTAAGTTTTGCTGTCATCCTCTATTTTAGGTAACCCTTAGGGGGTGCAATTGTCAATACTAGATGAATCATGAGTTTTTAAACCTTGTATTTCGTCATTTATTTTGTCAATGGCCATCGGTTCGAATTGCGTGAATCTTTAAATAACTATTCTTTTTTTACAGATGTTATGTGATATTACTAATAAACCTGAAAACAAGCGTTATTACAATGCTAAAGACTTTTTTGAAAGCGAGCTCAATCATGATCATAAATATTCTAGCCGTAAAAGAGACCAAGTTGACTACAATGTTTCACCCGTACATTCTGGTGAAATCAGTGCAGATATCAGCGACAATGACGATCCAACCTATGATAGTCAAATAAAAAGAAAGAAAATAGAACCAGTTCATCCTTCATCACGTCGATCATCATCTAGCTCCAGTAGCTCCTCATCCTCCAGTTCAAGCAGCTCCAGCAGTTCCAGCAGTTCCTCATCTTCTTCTTCTGATGATGATACAGTGGTAAAACCTTCTACTTCCGATCACGTGGATGATAATACTATCAATAATACAGATACTACAGCTAATGGACAGTCAACAAACGAACAACAAACAAGTGAAATTGAAAACTCTGAAATGAACGAACTCAACATAGAAGAAGAAATAGAGATTATTAAGAAGAAAGGTAGAAAGCGCACAAGCAATCCTCAAAAATGGAAACAAAACTTAAATAAAATTCTAAGAAATTCTGGACGATCTTATGAGACTTCGAAAAAGAAAACTGTTGCAGCTCGTGAAGTGACACCACCTTGCACAGACAAGTGCAGGCTTAAATGTTATGAAAAGTTTACATCTCTTCAAAGACAGGCTATTTTTGATGCTTATTGGAATATTGGTGAACTCAATCAGCAGCGATCGTTTATTCAGTCTTGTATGTCCGATGTCACTCCTAGGTATAAATATACCAACGCCATGCGCCCGAGGCAAGCTAATAAAGCTTTTCATTTTATAGTCAATGGTGGACCAATCCGGGTCTGTAAACCATTTTTTGTTGGTACGCTGAATATATCCGATCGGGTTATTCGTACAGTAATCCAAAAGTGTCAAAACCATGGAGTTTTGGAAAATGATCGAAGAGGTAAACACGACAACCACACCACTACTGATGAAACACTGATTTCAGACATTAAAACTTTTATAGACTCAATACCAAGGGTTCCGTCACACTACACAAGGCAAACATCTACTCGCGAATACATAGACGGGGGCAAAACCATTACAGATCTCTTCAATGACTTCAAGGTAGCGCAAGAGAAGAACAGTAAGCCCTATGGTAAGTATTGCATGTTTTACCGTACATTTTCTAAGGAATATAATATTTCATTTTTTTGTCCGCGAAAAGACCAATGCGATCTATGTCTACAGTACACAAATTCAAACGCAGAGCAAAAAAGTATGATTCATGATAAGTATATAGCTCATATAAAAGAAAAAAAGCTAAGTCGTAATGAAAAACATGATGACCGTTGCAAAATAGACGACAAAAATAAAGTCTTAGTGTTCGACTTGCAGGCGGTGTTACAATCGCCACGAGGCGATACATCAGCTTTTTACTATAAATCGAAATTAAATAGTTATAACTTTACCATCACACTCTTAAACAAAAAAGTTGAAGCCCAGATGAAAGATTCCTATACTGATGTAGACTGCTATTTTTGGAATGAAACTGATGCCAAACGCGGTGCTAATGAGATAGGCTCCTGTTTATTGGATTGCTTTGAGAGACTATGTTGTGAAGCAGGGGTAACTGCTAGTAATAGTGATGGCCTGAACTTGATTCTGTATTCAGACAACTGCTGCGGTCAAAATAAGAATAAATATATAGTAGCGCTTTATCTCTATGCTGTAACCCACCTGAATATAGAATCAATCACACACAAATTTTTAATTAAAGGTCACACTCACAATGAGGGTGACAATATTCATAGCCTGATCGAAAAAGAAATTAAAATCAGGACCAATTTATTGCCCCCACCAATATGTAGCCATTATCAAAAATGCCAAAAAGACTGGTCAAATGTTCCGCGTACACGAACTTACATACGACTCATTTTTAGACCTAAAAAAACTGCAGGAAAATTGGGGATACAATTTTAATGAAACTGAAGATAAAAATGTTTTATCATGGAATGATATCAAAGTTATAAAAGTGATAAAAAGGGAACCTTTTTCATTCTATGTGAAAACATCATACAACAAAGATGCAGAATTTGCAAAGATAAACGTAAGAAACAAGAGAAAAAAATTGAAACCCCTATCAGAGCTGACAACAGTAAAAGCATACACGGGCAAGCAAAAGCTCGGTGAAAATAAAAAGAAGGATTTAAAAGAGTTACTTGATAAAAATTTGATACCCAATTTTTATAAAGATTTTTATGATACGATTCTGTAATCAGGGTGAATACTTGCAAGGTGCAAACAAATTGTATGTTAAGTTTAGTATTGTAATGAATGACTGATTAAGTGCCTAATATTGAGAAAATTGATCTCTTAATTAATAATAAATAAGTACAATTAGGTATTATCATGTTGTTAAAGAGATGATAAGTGTGACTGTTGCTATTTCCTTGAGAATTTTTATTCAGATTTACGGTTTTTATTAGATTATAAATAAAAAGTGCCTCCTAATATTGTAAATTTAATATTGATCTCTTCGTTAAGTTTAATTCGTTAATATTATAATCTAGGATAAGTTTTTACTGCTTTATTTTTATAAAGTTTATAAATTACATTATTAGGAGTCAAAGTTTATTTCAGAGTTGATTTTAAAGTACCTATATACAAATTGTGTACTGTGATTAGGTATCACAGTACACAATTTGTTTTTCACAGTACACAATTTGAATATTGTAAGAGTATTAAGTTCAATTCAAATAATATATCTTAAGTATTAAGATTCATTCGTGTATAAGTCAAATACTACATAAAAGTAGACATACAGTTAATTATTACTTGACTGTTGTTGTATACAAGATTTATTGTTAATTAAAGTTTGCATTGCAATAAGGTACAATACAATTCACAATTGTTTGTACAAAACAATTGTGAATTGTATTGTACCTAAAGTTCAAATAAAATGCTGACCTGTGTCAGTCCCTACCACCAATGAGGCGTTAGCCGCAAATCAAAAGTTCTCGAAAGTTCAAAGAAAATGCTGAAAAGGCTACTGTTAAGTAGCCTTTTCAGTATTTTCTTTGAACTTTACTATGTTTTTGATTCTTTTATTAATGAAAATAATAAATAAAACGAAATATTTTTATACTTATCTTTTATTTTATATACCTTAACGACTCATTATAATAACAATAAGAACTTACATTGAATAAAATACGGACTCATTTCAAAATATGTCACCAATATTAAAATTTTACTTCATAGTAAAAGGACCCATACCTTAATAATGAGTATTCTTTAGTTATATATTAAATAAAACACGGACTCATTTCAAAATGTGTCACCAGTATTAAATCAATGTAACTTTATCTTTTATATTACACTGACGCATCTTGAGGAATATTTTTTTTTACCGATTAATTTATAGTAAAAAATCTAAATTTCTTAAAAATTATATTCAAATACAATACTCACTTTATCAACTATCCCTACAATACATTATTTCATTATATAAAGCTATTTTCTTCGAGTAATAAGCCATTTTGTAAGGTAAGTCAGGTTTGCTAAATCGTTTTTTGCGATTTCTCGAAAAACGTCTTTTTTCAGTTGTGTCAGTATATGATTAAGCGTGCGAAATGTAAAAATTTGTATGTTTGTTACGCAAAAACAGCTGAACGGATTTGAATGTGGTACACTAATAGTTTATACCTGGATTGACACAGGATACTTTTTTTCCCGGTAGTAAAATTCCGTGGGATAAGCCGCGGCCAAAAGCTAGTTAAAAATAAATCATAACTAAACCCTAGCTATGAACTCTTTAATTAAAATATTATTATAAAAAGCACGCAATCCAAACTGCACAGAAATACACTTTATTGCCAAGTAGAAAAAGCTGGTAAATGTCTACCTAAATGAAAAGAAAAAACCAAACACATTTTAATTTACTTTACAGACATTTTTATTTTATTAGAAGTGGGAAAATACTGGTTCAGATCTTCATGGATTCTTTTCTTTTGTAAAAATAATAAATTTTAAATTTAGGTACCTACCTATTGTAGTTGTCACTATAATACGAACATTTTAAATTTATTATTTATTCCTTTCGACTGTTAGCTCGTAGCGTTGAATATTTTTCTCTATGACGTAATTTTGATTTTAGGCACTTCGTTTTGCCAGATGCACAACGTTTAATTTGTCTAGTAATAAAATAAATGGTACCACATCTGATTACTTCTTCGTTTTATTCGACATCAATATTTAGGACGTTTTATAAAAACATCAGTTTCAACAAATTAACTACTATATTTTAACAGTAACAACAACAACAACCAAAGCCTATCAATAATAAAACAAATTCCTAAATAATCCTATCCACGTCAAAATTAATCATTTATGTTTTCACAGCCATGCTTCCAGTTTTGACACGGGATTATGTTGCCATGTGAAAAATAAACGGTCAAAGGTCGAATTGGCGGGCAAAATGACAGGTGTCAAAATATGAATTAAATATGGCGGATATGGGTTGAATAGAACCATAGAAGCAAAGATGTTTGTATACTGTTGTTGATTTTTGTATTAGAGTTTTTATTATACAATTTGATTATTGTATAATTAAAGGTTAACTGTCAGGAGAATGATGCTGCCCATTTTCTTAAAAGGATTATTTGTTTCATAATTTCTTTTCCGAATAATCATCGATTCTTTATACACGTTTATAGATTTCATAATCTAATTTTAACATTAATGTATTATACACATACATTTATCCTACTTTCTGTTATAAATTCTCTAAGTGATGGTGAAATTCGTATCAAAATCCGTTGCCTAGTTTGGTCACATAACCAGACACAAAAAGTGACGAATTTGATGTATAGTTAAAGTGTTGTTTAGCCGATTCACTTTTATTAACATGACATATTGTATTTCTAAAACAAAAGTTTGAGCGACAGTTTATTTATTGATACGGGAGAGTATATTCAAAGTGTCAGCGCAAACTGTGCGTCTTGTCGCTGTCACAAGACGAAAACTTTTTGCGTCTGCATCTTATATGACGCATTCTGAATTTTCGCTGCGACTAGACTCAGAGATGTAGTTTGCGTCTGCGACTAGTCGTTACGATAGACGTCATGTAGGAAACGATAATTTTCTTTGAAAATTCGACGCGCTTTGACGTCCGATTTGCAAACACCGACATCGAACGTATCCATGTTGAGATTTGCAAACAAACACACGTGCACCTTCCTCAACGCTCACAGCAAGACTGACGCTGACATAACGCATCTGACAGTTTTCGGGTGTGCTCGTGCACCGTGCGTCTCGTTGCTGCGACATGCAACGAGAACGTGCGTCTCCTCTAGCCTGTCGTTGCGACTCTGCAACTCGACGCCAAGTGTACGGAGCTTTGAACAAAATATATCAAAATTGTCGGCCATGTCTGCCTTTGCGTCTCGCCGAGTCGCTGTCGCAGCCGGGTGAGCTTAGTGTGCCCCATGTCTAAACGATTGGATTTAGCGGGAATTAATATTAAATGTCAAAATATCTGGCTGTGAATTGGTCTATCGTTGAAATAGGACAAATAACATACCTGTTTGGTGGAATGTTTGTGTATTGATCTTTTACTTTGTTTGTTTATTCGATAAATTTAATAAATCTGGTAGTATATTGGTAAAGTGACGGGCGGAAGCTAATATTTATTTAGCCTAGATAGTTGTTTGGTGTCTAGGTGTTCGTGCATAAATAATATTAAATTAATAGAAGTTATTCTTACACCACACCACGAACCAGCAGGAGTAAAAGTACCATTCCGTACTCAACTGCAGGCGGCAACTACAGCCGACATGTCACCGCGTCATGTCGCTGCAGTCATGATTCCGAACCTGACCGCAAATTCATAGAAACCAGCCGTGTCGCGGCGACACGTCGCCTGCAGTTACCGCCTTTTTTTTTTTTTTTTGAGGGTGCGAAATTATCAAATAACTTCTCCCGCTCTGGGCGGAGCGGGAGGGCGTGTCAGACTTTTACTGAATAAAACCCACCCGTGTTCCTTCCGTTGCCTGTGTGCCGGGGTCGCGATATCCCTTTCGGACAAACCCGCAACCCCGGCAGGCATTGGCCCTTCCGGACCCCGTCAGTTGGTGCTGACATCTCTTTGAGGCGCGCGTGGAACACGACGCGCCGTCGACCCGGGCCTGGTCCCTATCGGACGGCGAGCTACCCATTACTCATCGTCCGCAAGCCCGCGCCTGCGGTGGCCGGAAGTCGGCTCTCGACTCCCGACGCCCGGGGCGTCTCCTGCGGCGACTAGGGGCGCGAGGGCGCGCATTTTGCCACTCCCTCGCGCGCTCCGCCTCCTCCTTCGCGAGCGATGATTCCGAACCTGACCGCAAATTCATAGAAACCAGCCGTGTCGCGGCGACACGTCGCCTGCAGTTACCGCCTGCGATCGGATAAGGAATGGAACATTTTAATTGAATGGAGTTACGATATCGTCCTTGATTGCGCACCTAAAATGGTAAAATCAAGTTTAGGAAATGCTTGCTTCGTTAATTTTGTGTTCTATAATAATACCAATATTTATATTTTGGATTCTATAATAATGCTTTACTGTCCAGGCTGCTCGTTTGTGGAACGCATTACCAGTTCCAATAAAGCGCGCGCAATCGTTGCCTGTGTTTAAAAGACTCGTGAAAGAACATGGTACCTGTCGTTATAATTTAGTTCTTATCGTTAGCTGTAATAATATTCGTCATTTATTTTCGTTGCTTATATAGTTAGTATGTTTGTATGTATGTATCTATCTATTATATAGCATTTATCTGTGTATCTATTATAGTATATTGTACTTATATACCTTTTATTTGCACCGAAGACAATCCCATTTTATGTCCAGAAAATCACTGTCCATTCCAAGGTTGCCTGGAAGAGATAGCAGTAAGCGATAAGGCCGCCCATTGTATATTTTGTAGTGTATTACTTTTTCTTTATGTAATGTATAATCTGTTGTACAATAAAGTATATATAAATAAATAAATACCAACCCATTATTGATCCAATGCAAGGCAAAGGCATATCCCCATACAGAGGAAGCGCGAGCTTTGATCGAAGACAGGTTGGCGATTTCAGACTTTTATCAACTATATTCTATATTTCTATATTTTATTTTATCACTATTTTATTCTATCAACTATAAGTCCAGGTTTCCTCACGATGTTTTCCCTCACCAATGTCAGCAATTTCCAAGATAAACTCAGAAAGTACATAAATTGAATTGAAAAATTTACATTGGTACTTGCCCTGATTTGTACTCACAACCTCGTGCATGAAAGGCGAATCCCTAACCACTGACTGCAGATTAACACTAAACATTTTTGATCAAAATAAACTAAACATTATATCTATCCATGTCACCAGTTAAACGGTTTCGGTACACGGCGATAAAATTGGCGGGCAAAATGACACCTGTCAAAGTGAATTAAATATGGCGGGACGACTCTGAAAAGTCGAGTGGTATATCAAATTGTGTTTTATTTGATTCACGAAATATTTAATATTTAGATGTGATTGATAATCGATACGTTTTACTTTACTGAATAAATTGACATTAAAGGCAGGACCTAAATACTTTTTTCACTGGGCACAAATCTAGGCACCGGGATGCTACTGAGAAGGTCTCGAAAAGAAAATTTCCTCAATGTATAAAGTCCGTACCACTTTATCACGATTTATCATTACTCATTTATGCATTATACATTTATTTATTTAAATAATCAAGTACCTATCAAATACACAATCACTATCGAACAAGAACGTTTCCAAATGCTAAACTTTACTGTTATCATTAAAAAATTCTATCATTATTTAAATTGCGGGTATACTTACGTAATTTCATTCTGCACATTTCACTTCTCACAACACCAATAATTCGCTTATTTATCATTACATCTGCTCGACGTCCGTATGTCACTGCAGGGATCCAGCAGAATATCAGCGTCAGGTATATTTGCCTGACACATGCTGAGACGCACACCGCCCTTTGTACGTTTCACAATTTTAAACTTAATGTGTGTTAGCCAATAGTCATCACAATGTCTTTATTTTATTTTTTTGTATATTGGCACCTTATATTCATGTATTTAGTTATTATTTAATCGTGTTTTTGTATTTTATGCTGTCTTTTGTGTGCACCAAATAAACGATTTATCTATCTATCTATCATATAATAAAGTAACAGTATTGTGTGGGCAGTGACCTTGAAATAATTACCTTCAGCCGCTAGTTAGAGAAACCTTTCGCGTTCTTGCGTAACTGTTGCGTACTGGTATACACTGAGATTTCGAAGCGCGTCGGTTCGACCGTTTACTATGAAGAATTAATACTGTTTCTTATTTAAACTGTTACCTTGTTAACATTAAAAGTTTAATCAACCACGATTTAAGCTTCGTGCAGACAAGCGCGACGCGACATCGCGACGCGACACCGGTTATTGTTATACCGTGAAGTTTTCTTAGAAATTGTATTGTTCGAGTCGCGTCGCGCCGTCGCGTCGCGCTGGTCTGAACGAGTCTTTAAAAGTAATGAAGCCGGACGATTCATATTCAGACGGGCGGCATTAAAAATAATTAAAATATCACTGTATTCCATGCATTTCATTGCATAGAAAAACTT
This sequence comes from Agrochola circellaris, assembly GCA_914767755.1. Lineage (NCBI taxonomy): Eukaryota > Metazoa > Arthropoda > Insecta > Lepidoptera > Noctuidae > Agrochola > Agrochola circellaris. The sequence goes on along the minus strand of OU611850.1, from coordinate 15,638,871 downwards.
ATAAAATCATTTATTTTAGTCCAAAACATAAGTATACACACACATGGCATGCAAGATGTTTCATTAAATTATATCATCACAGTCATGTTTTGCCTTAACGGCGTACAAATATAAAACGGGAAGGTTATTTTTATTAACTAGTAGGACATAAACATAAAATAATTATAAATATACAACGTGTAACGGAAAGGGTATATACATACCAAGGGCACGGCTTCTTTGGATGATATTAAACGATATTGGAAGGGTTTTTTAATCCTATCTCTACATGTTTGGAAGTTATGAGACTTTTTAATACATTGATACCAGAAACCGAAGTTTTAAAATTGAAATAAACACATCACTAGCACTAAGTCAGCTGATCGGTGTCAGCGAACTATTTGTAAGTAAAAATAAACCTCTTACTCCTGGTATTTCTAAATAAAAGGTTCCGCATGTTTATTTTTTGTTTACAAAATATTATTACTGACTTTTCCTAAACTTTGATGATGTCTGTGAACTAGTTACAATACAATTAATAAAATTGGTCTAGGTATCAAAATGTAACGAAATAATATTTAGAAACATTACACACTTGTTGGTTTTTTACGTAGTTGTCCTTTAGAAGATTACTTTGTAGATAATTATTATCTACATAGTAATCTTCCACCCACCACCCACCTTACCATCGTACCCACAACACAGTAAATACCTACCTAATTCAAAAACAATATTCCTGTAAAGAAAAGTGTGCAGAGAAGTTAAAAAGTGTCGGCGGCATATGTATGTAATTGATCTTGTTTTAAATAGATAAACCTACCTATTCGCTGTTTATGATTGTCAGCACAATACTTTGGGCAATATCATAATAATGTTTACACATACGATCCAGGAGATTCGATTCACCTTACTATTGAATCGATTTTCTTGAAGATCGCTTTAAAACGATTTGTTTCGAAAAATCGTCAGCTCGTACCATTGCATTGATCATAAAAATCGAATCTTTACGTGCATCCTACCAGGAATTAATTGCTTAAATAAACATTATTATTTGCCATTAGAACTTAGAATAGAAAAAGGATTTAGTAACGATTTATGTCCAACTGAACCCAAAACATCATTTCAATTCATTTCTTTGCAACTTATGCTACTCCTAGTACAAATAAAATCACAGTGGGTTCCGTTCATAATTGTTAAAATATGTTTATTTTTTAATAATTATCAATAAACTATTATCAACAAGGTAATAGTTTTGTTTTATTACAAAATAATAGCACGAACGCATAATTTTTGTCTGTAGGACTAACCGAAAGAATTATCGGAAGTTCACGGTCTGTCGGTGCTGTTTGAAGAGGTACATGGGTTCTATTGGTTTGAGCACGTTTAGTCTTTATAATTCAAATGAAGTCAATAAATAATAAAAAATGTCGCAAAACTGCATCTAAATGTAGAAAGAAATTAATAAAAGTACTAGGACCGCATGAGTAACAGGAATTGTTATTGCCGAATTGAAAATCGTTTGCTCACAGATCCCTGATTACGTCGTTACACACACAATGAGAGCATCTTAGTGTGTGTAACCTTTGGGTTAGGGTCTTAGGGTATGTGAACCAATTGCAGTCCCTGTAGTTTCTATTACTCCTGGTAAATAAAACTTCTAATTCAGATTTCTAACGAGATAAGGCGGCTCCATATGATCATTAATGGATTGAAATAAAAGATTTTCCGGAGTTGCGGGAATGTCCTTACAAGATAACGGGGCCCCGGAATGCAAGGGCAACTGAAGGAACAGGGTGGTTTTTAGTCAGTAAGAGTCTAAGCACTTCCTGCCGTCCCACCTAGGGCGGAAAGTGAGTCATTGATGATTTTCCCACCCCCAAAAAAATAAAGGATTTTTCAATTTTGCATTTGAATAACGTAATTAGTCAGCTCTGATGTGTGAGATTTACTTAAAAGTTTAACGGAGTTTAGTTGAAATTATTATTAAGGATGTAAAATAATCTTGAATTCTTGAACAATATTTTTCAATAGTAGTGGACACTAATAGGACAGCTACCCTATAGGTATCTAAATTTAACGAAATAATATTTTTGTACCAGAATAGCAGGAAAAGAAGCTTTATTTAGCATTATTGTTTGTTCTTGCTTTGCTCGTCAGTCGACACCGTTCCGCGTCTCCGTCTAGTGCACTCGTTCCTATCCCTGAGATACGCGCATCAGTTCAGTGCGGTAAAAATGTACCTAGTGTACGCAGTGCAGTGTGATACAATGGACCTAATGAAAGTGCGGATTGAGGCCGCTTTCAGGACAATTACACCAGACATGCTACGCAATGTTCAGGTGTCCATAAACAAGCGAGCGGCCTTGTGCATACAATACCAAGGTAACCACATCGAACCCCATCTTTAAAAATGTAAGTCAATTTACTAAAATAAGCAAAGCTTTAAGATTTTACTGTTTACTCGGTAATAAGTAATAATAAGAGATGAAACTAGTTAACCTACCTAAACTTTGTTTCAATTTTTTACGTAAGTTCTGTTATCTCAGTTTTTACGTGCAATTTCTGGCTTGATATTAACGAATAACCTGTAAATCAATAATTACGCATTAATTTTTACATCATGGTAAAGTAGGTACGGTTTAGTGCGCGCGCGCGCAATCGCATTGGGCGGCGCGGCGGCGTCGTCGGCATGTTTTTTCTTTCGTCAGTTCGCGCCGACAAAGAACACCGCCTGCTGTAGGCTACTACTGTACTAGGCGCGCTGAATTACGGAGGAGATGTATCATGATATTGGCAAGTAACGTGGAAAGTTATTGACCTACGTAGTGCGGTGACACGTTTGTTATGATTTGAATTTAAGAAACATATGAAACCGAAAATTTGGTATCAATTCTTAGAGTATTTTATTTTGAGTTGAAACTACGTATAGTGACTCTATACCAGCTGTTATCTTTAGTGCTTAAGGATAGCAATAGGGTTTCTGTTACACGCTGTATATATTGCATATAAAAAAATAAAATAAATATATATATTGTGTATTTTGCATATTCTCTTTATTTTAACCCAATCAAGCGGTCTGCGGTTTTCTGTGAGGGTAATTTTTTTTTTGTTGATATATCTACGTAATTAATACAGACGTACATAAACTTACGCCTTCTTCCCATGGGATAAAAACTCCTCCTTACATACTCGTTTAGGTTCATAATACATCAGCCGTGCTATTCTGTAACCATCTCACCGTGAAAACTTAGGTGAAGTGAGCGTGGACTGAGCTGTCATTCCACAGGGATTGACACTATTGACAGCTGTCACTTCACCCAAGTTTTCACGGTGAGATGTTTACAGAATCGCATGGCTGGTCATACACGCACGCCGGTTGCGAGTACGACGCACCTGCAAAGACCTTTCAGACGAACAGCAGTCCATAAGGTCACTATAATTTTAGGTTCTAGGGCGCCCCCACCCGGCGTTTCCACACACGTCTACGTTGTAAATACCTTTTGTTGTATAAATAATTTACTGATTAAATTGTAGGTAGGTATTTGTTTTACCTCATTTGTGGTTAATGAAATCACATACTCAATCAGTGTTCATTAACAAACTTATATCAATGAAGTTTCCTGTATTAAAGAATAAAGGACAATGCAACCGATTGGCCCAAAAATATGAAACCCAATGTGCATAATTGAAACCTATGCCAAACGTTAGTACTAATAATCCATGACAACTTTTACTATGGGGCCAAATAAATCTATCCCAGTAAAAAAAATATGCAGGGTAAGAAATGTTTTAAAAAAGTGTCAACTTTTATATGACTTAATTATACTTATTATTTAGAAATAACTCTATATCTCATTATAAATGAACTGTTATATAGTTCTTATGGGAAATAAATATCTTTAAACCTAAATAAATAATAGGTCCCCACCTATGAAATCAGCGTTTTGTATGGATAATAACAACCATGAACACGAATGTTTTAAAACTTTTATGCACTAATGTTTAAAAACTAAGTTAACGAATATGCCACTTAGATTAAGCGACAAAAATAAGTTTTGGCTAAGTTAAAACAAATAGTGGTAATTTCTACCAACAAAATGAGGAGTCATTTTTACGGTATTTTTTATGTTTATAAAACTATAAGTAATAAGGTTTGTATAGTAGTTTGTCAATTCTGAATATACCCTATCCTACATCCTATTTAGATGTTCTATTGTCCATAATGTTTACTATTGGCGATATTTTAAATGTTTAAAACAAACAAAACCTAATACCTATAAGTAAGTGATATAAACATCGACACTTTTTCAAAACGTTTGTTACCCTGTATATTTTTTTTACTGGGATAGATTTATTTGTCCCCATAGTAAAAGTTGTCATGGATGATTAATACTAACGTTTGGCATAGGTTTCAGTTATGCACAACAGGTTTCATTTTTTTGGGCCAGCGGTCAAAGGAAAAGTTGCATTGTCCTTAGTCGTTCTTTTTCCTGTTCCATATTAAAGTACAATCAAGGAACATGATTGTTGAGCAGATTGATACAATGCATCAATTTACCGCAAGACTGAGAAAAAATACAGGTTGTGATTTGAATTTACGGATAATAATATACAGGGTGATTGGAAGATGGGTGCAAAGCTTTAAGGCGAAGATAGTACAGACAATTTAGAACCATTTAAGCCATGGTTGTCTTAGACGAAGTCTTACCAAATATTTTTAACCAAATTTTTAAGTTTTTTTTCGGAAATTCTCAAAATTTAATGTAAACTGCATAATTATGGCCAAATTGAATGATAAATGAATTATTTTTTTATTTATTTAATTAAAGTAATGTGTAAGCAATCAAGCAAAACATGTTTTAGGCTTCTGTGTCATTAGACATTTTTTTTTACAGACATTTAAAGCTCAGAAAAAATAAAAAAATTGTACAATACGTCTTTTAAACCTTATTAAAAAAAAAAAAAATTGGTAAGACTTCGTCTAAGACAACCATGGCTTAAATGGTTCTAAATTGTCTATACTATCTTTACCTTAAAGCTATGCACCCATCTTCCAATCACCCTGTATAATAATAAAAAAATCTGTATTTCACCAAAAGCCATCACATTACAATATCAAAGACTCAGAGCATAATTATAAGGCTTATAACTATAAGCCTTATAATTATAACTAGGTCACAATTATTTTAATATCAGAGTATTCTCTCCTAAGCTAGGTGTAGGTACATGTGCCTGTGTCTTAAGAGTCAGTGATTCTCCCGAAAATAAAATAAAATATTATATAATTATCCCATTATTATAACCCAATAACCTTTGCGATGCCAATTTTATTTCTATATGGAGGAAAATTAGGATGTTTAATTCCTATATTATTGTGGTGGAAGGAGAGATCGAGTAAAATTCTTTTTGCACTTGATAAACTAGTTCTCGAAGAGTATAGGTTATTTAACATCAAGCTAGGACCCCTTAGGGAATCCCCCCTTGGCATAAAATTTTAAGTCATAATATTGTTTGGCATAACGTTTTCGCATAACTTTTATTAGCATAATAATACTATGGCAAAATGCAAAGGTTAGCATAACTGTCATTTGGTCTTATTTGTTTTGGCATAATTTGAAATTGCATAAATTTTTAAGGCATCATATTTATTCGTCTATTAATCACTAGCCATAAATATTAACATTATTTATGGCTTTGAGAATTACTCTAATGGATTTGGTTAAGCCGCGAACATGTTTGTTTTAATATGAGTTATATTAGGGTTTATTATTTTTATTCCAAAGAACATTATGTGTAAATATTTTTATGCGTTTATAATATTATATGCTTTATGAAATAATGCTGGGCAATGAAATTTTTAAATCGTGCCAGAGGTTTTTGAGTTATTCATTACAAACTAACACACAAACATACAAAAAATCAAATATTTTCTCTTTAAAACATTAGTTTAGATTTAGATTATGAACTAGCAACCTGCCCCTGCTTTGCACGGTTTTTATGACTTGACTAACAGTCGACCTTCTTCTTCTTCTTTTCGTCGGGTTAGTGACTAACCTGGTGTCAGAGTTTTAAAACCGCCCTTCACATGCCGTCAAGAAATATCTTGACCAAAATTCAAATACAAATTCAAATTCAAAAGTCATTTATTCAAACTAGGCTGAGAATCAGCAATTTTCGGACGTCAAAATTACATAAGACAGTCCCCCAAAACGCCCACCCTTCACCACTTCCTAGTGCGTTAGCTGGGAAGAAGAAGTGGCGCAACAAACGCCCCAGCAGCACAGCTAGGCAGCTGTCTGTTCAGTTAGAAAGAAAAAAAAATGATTCTATATAATAGTATTCAACATAATTAACCTAATTTAAATTATTATCCATATGTTAGCTAGCAACCTTAATAGTCGACCTTTCCTTAATACATGTAAATTTAATATTAATGTAATAACCAATTAAACCGTACGGAAGAAATACTCATTTCTTTTAAATCATTATTACACGTAAACCCTTTGGATTTTTACCGTGCAAAAATGGTGGTGAAAACCTTATCAAAATCTGTTGCGTAGTTTATAATAACAACGCAGTCAAACAGACAGACACGGAAAAGACTTTAATTTATATATTTAATCATGTATAGATGGATAATAATAGCGCTAGCTTAACACCCTAGCACCCTAATCGCTAAAACAACACAAGAGGCCTTGTGTGTTTTCAAACTAATTTCAAACTACCCGCGTTCAGAATAACGCTAAACAAACAAACTAATTCAGAACAATAAGTATTTTCACTATTTGTGTTTTATGGGATTTGCTATTTGAAAAGTTACTGAAGTTTGCCCGACCTTAAGGCACCTGTCCCACCGCGTCGGCGAGGAAGTGACTAGTCAAATATCAAAGATATTTCGCTCAAAAATGGGCACATAAGATTGTAGGTTCCGTGAAAGTAAAATCTTCTTTCTTCTTCTCTTTCTTACCTAGTCTTTGTAATGAATAAATAGCAGTGATACAGTGATAGCCTAGTGGTGTGACTGCAAAGTCTTAGGTCTCGAGTTCGAACCCAAGGTCACCTCTGACTTTTCGGATTCATGTGCGTATTGTATAATTAATTATTACTTGCTTCAAAAACGGTGAAGGAAAACATCGTGAGGAAACCGGTATGCCTGAGAGATATTTCTCGACGGCATTGAAGTCAAGTCAGATGCCCATGGGCGGCTTTAAAACTCTGACACCAGGTTAGTCACTAACCACACGACAAGAAGAATGAATAAATCAATTAATGATTGATTTCTGACTGTTCACACCGCCGTCGCCAGCGAGTACTCGTTTGTGGCAGCGACAAGAGCTCGAATCAAAGAGTGAGTCGCTCAGTGACGCTCGCTTGGCAAGCAGAAAACTCCCTGAGAGAGACTCACGCTTGGTACATACGCATACCTGCAAGTAACCGCTCGTCCCTGTCGCCCGCTCGTCCCCGTGGCGCACTCGCAACTCGTTTTTAGTTGCTAGCTACACTCGCTTCTCACGGTGGGACAGGTGCCTAACACTAGGACTTTTGTCGGCCTATTTAAATAACTGAGAGAAGTGGCCCTGGGGCAATTTATAGCTGTAATAAATGTAAACCAGAACTCATTTTACAGCCAAAGCCGTAGTAAAATGAGTTCTGGCTTCTATAGTTGTTTCGATTTAGCGGTCATTGACCCACATTTACAAGCATTTCAAAAACTGATATAAAGTCCGTTAACGTCTTGTATCCAAAAATTTAAATCGTAGATTTGCCCTCACTGTACTAAGTCGCACGAAAAATCGTTCATAATGAGAGGAGCGAGCTCACACATTAACAATGGCGTTTCCATGACAACCAAGTCAAGTCTCTGCGACACTGTCTGTCTCAGAGGTGTCAAAACGAAACTTATACACGACCATCTTTTGACTCGGAAGAGCACATTTACGATTGAAATCTTTGCCTGTATGTGTGATCTTCAACACGTTCCAATAACGACAAGCCATACTTAGTTTATTGTTTAGGTTCCTATGGAAAGATAGGAAAAGGACAATATTCCAAAAGGCATTACTTGAAGCTGCATTAAAGCTGTCGGCTTATTGATGTTTCGCCCGAATGAACTCGCCCGAAGCGGCCGAAGCGCCACCATATATTTTTTTTTTCTTGTGGCTATTCGCCACATTAAGTTAATTTAATTATAGGCGAATCGATTTTTGGTTCTAAGACATGCCGATTTCCTCACGATGTTTTCCTTCACCATTTTCAGAGCAGTGGTGATGAAATAATTTACACAAAGTAAAGCGCCTGTATGTGTTCGAACCTATGACCTTAAGTCGCGGCCGTTACCACTTGGCCACGGTGCCGCCCTTCGGATACGGAACCCTAAAAATACTAAGCTATTTTGCAAAGCTCGGTCATTTCAAATCGCTTAGAAAAAAAGTCATTCACCGAAGCCAAAAAAGTATCAACTTTGAAAATTTCTTAACGCTTGGTCGTTGCGAAATGCTTAGCTTATAAGTATAACATTAACCTATTGTACAATCTTCCAACAGATTTCTCAATCCATCACGTTATTCACGTTTTTGTGAAGCTGCTAAAACTCCCAACTTCAAAAGTTCCGAACGATTTCTTTTTTTGCTATTTTTACACGAAACTGGGGAGTTTTTTTCCCACGGGTTACAAAATATATAAAACTGGGGGATTTAGTAAATAATGATCAGTTTAAAACCAGCAGTCACAGAGTGAAGAACTTCGTCTATATTAGCGACCGGTTGAAATACTGAAAGTACCAGCCGTCTGGTTGCCAAATCAACAACTATATTACTGTTTTCTTCAATATTCTTCACCAGATTCACCAAGCAAAGTGTCAAAAAGTGAAATAATGTATCGCCAAGACGTGACGTTGAAAAACCCTGCAATTTCAAAAGGACTTTTTCAAAACTATCCATTTCATTCAATTCGCCATAGCCGACCTGAATACTTTAATCGATTTAACATCTTCGACAACCAGTTATTGTTTGATTCCTCGTGGCTTGACCACAAACTATCCTCAAAATTATATTCTCATCGGTTAAATGATCTAACTGAGAACTATCTCATTCATATCACCAAGCCAATGATGATAATGGCCAACGAGAAGATTTGTCTTGGCTCAACAGTCCGTCGAAGCCCCCGTGACTTAATCACCTCGAAAGTATATTCTCATCGGTTTGGTTATGTTCCTGAGAACCACCTTAGCCATATCACTTACCCAATGAGGATGTCTGTCAATGCGGACAACTGCCACCTATGTAGGTATACTAGTACCATAATATAATTACCTGATATAATGCATTCTGAATGTTGGCAACGTCGCAAATAGCTGTTAAATGTTTCGCTGTTTCGATTAATTTGTCAGTGATATAATTTTATTTATTGATTAATTTGTGAAGGAAAATATCTTTAGGAAATCGGAATGTCTTGAATCAAAAAATTCGAAGACATGTGATATCTACCAACCCGCACTGGGCCCGCGTGGTGGATTACGGCCCACTTCTTCTCACAGAGAGGAGGCCTGTGTCCCAGCAGTGGGAACATAATAGATTGATTATGCTACTAAATTAAATTAAGCTCTGCAGTGCATTAAAATATTGATTATGAATTGCAACAATTTTGAGGAGCTCGTGGCTAAGTAATAACAGCCGCATGGGTCGATCCATCAGGTTAAGCTATGCGTGCCGGGGTTGGTCTGTGGATGGGTGACCATCTTTACATACCGAGACTCCTCCAAGCCTCGGAAAGCACTTAAGCTGTAAGATCCCGGCTGTCATTCGTGGATCTTTGACAGTCGTTAAGAGTCGTCAGAAGCCCGAAAGTCTGACACCAGTCTTACCAAAGGGTTTTGTATTACCCAGTTACTGGGCTGTGGAGGTCAGATAGGCAGTCGCTCCATGTAAAATACTGGTATTCAGCTGCATCCGGTTAGACTGGAAGCCGACCCCAACATAGTTGGGAAAAGGCTAGGCAGATTGAATTGCAATAATTTATATCGTACAACACAGCGATATTTCATCATTGAATTTAATCATATTCACAAATTGATCAAGCGAGATATTAATTGACAGTCAATTGCGACGTTGCCACGTCTCTGAATGCGCCCACTTAAACTCTTGATATTGAATCTTCTTTCTCGTTGTTCTCAGGTGAATGGCGAGGTGAGAGAAGGATGCTGGACATCACTCGAGACAAGCCGGTCAAAGTCTGCGTGCGAGTCGTCGTGCCGGTTCGGGATCATCCAAAAGTAAGTTACGAGCAGTTTATAGTTTTAAGAAGGCGAATTTTACTAGCTGAACTTACGTTAAATGTATTTATTTATTTATTTGCTAACATGTACAACACTGGTCAGTATGGGCATGCATTAAAATTTCATGACACAGTATTAAGACATGCACCCTGTAAGGGCACTGCAAATGTTTCATATCAAATGATTTAATTACATAATTATTACAATACATAAAATTTTAATAAACATTAGTTATTTAATTATTACATTTTAATTCAAATAATAAACTAAAATAACAAACTGTATTAGATTGTATTGGGGTAAAATGAATGTGGTAAATCCGTTGTTCAAATATTTTGCTCATGTTAATCCCCCCTGATCCCCGGAAAACAGTCGTTGGTGTTAGCTACCCTAAAACTTTTATTTATTATTTATTAAGTAAGCTATTGCATAGCTTTTATCGGAGACTCTGAGCGCGGCGACCGAATGTAGAAATTCCGTAACGAAAAAAAAACCTGACGCGAAAGTTTGTGAGGATGGATGGATGGATGTTTGTTACTCTTTCACGCAAAAACTACCGAACGGATTTTAATGAAACTTTACAGTAATGTGGCTTATATATCAGAATAACACATAGGCTACAATTTATAAAGATTTTATGTGATTTAGCCATAATATAACGATAAGTATCCAGTAAGTCGGAAAAAATCCTGCCCTCTGAGATCTATCTTTGCGTGCGCTGCCTAAACCGCTGGAGTTACATGAAAAGAATGTATTGTGGGGTTGTTTGTCTTAAAGAGTTCTAAATAAAAGTCCGCGACAGCATATATCTACCTTTTATGTGGAAGCCATTATAGCCAAAATAGTGAGCTATAAATACATTTAAATTGAATACTTTTTTTAAGTTGCATATTTTAGAGTATTTAGTTAATTCGTATCAAAATAAATACCTTCATCGCTTTCGGTATTTAATGTAGATAAAATTTGTCTTTTACACTAAGTAATTTGGACTAATATTTTAAAAGTTAGAACGATAAGAATGACCTGCGATGAGTCGACGGCGGGCGCGCAGAACGAGGGTGGAGGGGCGGGATAGGCAATGACGCGCGATCGCCGAGTGCGCGACCCGAACGCGGGCAGACGCGTGAGGGCAGACGTCATTGACGGTTGTGTAAATTCTGCGATTTAGGGGGGGGGTATAGGGGTATTTTTTAAAAAAAATATTTTAAATCAACAATATTATCTTCTTATTTTTGAATATATGCTATGCAATAGCTTTACCGCGGCAGTCCTCGAGTGCCACACGTATTTTTTTATTTATAACAATCTTACCTACACTATCATTACAGATCTATGATCCAATGCGACAGATTGGCCTTACTAACTAAATCCTAAATCTACACCTTATACCTAGTTAAAAAATATCTTAATCTAAATAACTTATAACATATAGTGTAACTTTTGCGAATTCACTCAAGTTGCACCACAAGACAAGACAAATATATATATAAATATAATATATATTTTTTTTTGACAAGTAAAATATGTAGTATATTGTAAGTTTTATATTAAAATTGTATTGCTTAGTATAAAAGTCAAATGACTGTCCCATCATTTCAGATATTGAAATGAAACTGGATAGATATTTTTACTCTCCTCTATATTGAGTCTAAAATCCGAGGAAAGTTGAGCTAGCAAGATATGACTAAAAACAAAGGAAATGCTTCTATATGAAAAAATCATATTCCTTGTGTAAATTCATCCAGCCGTAGCTATGTCATTGTGTAACGAATATCTAAACTTTCGCTTCGATAAGATTTATCTACTGTGTAATACGAGCAAGTATACTTAAAAGTCTAGTCATACCATCAGTTTAATTAAAAATTCACACAGGCCTACTAAACTGCGATGTCCATAATAGTTAATCTTTATTTTTCCCAGTTTGCATTAACTGGGAAAAAAAAAAAAGATTAAATCCGTCAGTCAGATAATAAAAAAATATTAGACTAGTATTTTTTGCTTTATCATATTAATAAAAAATGGATTAGATAAAACACATTAAAGTTGGGGAGTGGGGGCTCGCTACGCCACAAGTCAGTATAAAATCTACCGGCCAGTGACGTCATGCCACATTTTAACGTATTGTCTACTCAATGTATTGCCGTAATCTTTTGACTACGTAAAAAAAAAAAAAAATGCGTGTGCAATATTTTTTAATTATCTATATGACGGACAAAAAAAAATTGTAGTCAACATCTCTATTCATTCATAATTAATCAGAAAGTCGCCACACAGGCCTTACCTACAAAGTACTAGTTTGCAACTTTAGGGCGGTATAGTTAGCAAATGTGACGACCGCCGTAACAAACTGTAACTGTGAACAACGAAATAACAGAAAAAAGAAATTTACTGAAAAAATCTATCAAAGCGTAGTTTTTATTTACATAACAACACGACTGTGTTCCCTAAAGCGTTAGGCAGAGGTGTATTTTCAAATTCAAAATATAACTAATATTATACACGCAAAAGTGAGTTTGTTTGTTTGTTAAGCTTTCACGAGATTTCCTCGCTCAAGAAACGTACAAAAGATTGTAGGTCTTGTATTAGTAAAAGAGATACATAATCCTAACTAATATTATCAACGCGAAAGTGAGTTTGTTTATTTGTTATGCTTTCACTCTAAAACGGCTGAAAAGATTTGGATGTAATTTGGCACATGGGTTTACGATGACCTGGATTAGGACATGTTATAGGTTCATTAGAAAACCAGCGTCAGACAGCACCTATCTGGCATTAATGCTGAAATGAACCTTTTTGGCGCAGCCGTGAGGCACACACTGTTATTGTTAAAATATTATTTTCACATTTTTTTATTTTGTATTTTGTGTTTTACGAACTGTGTCCAAATAAACATTATTCTTTCTTTCTTTCTTTCTTTCTTTCTTTCTATATACTTTTTATCCCGACATATGCACGGGATCGAGACTTATGCGAGTGAAACCACGGGCGCTGCTAGTTTCCTATAAACCTACATGAACACTTATGAAACGTCAGAAGCACGGTTCTAATTAGTATTTTCTAATGGAGAAGAGCCGGCAAGAAACTCCTCGTTTACTCTTTTAAAAATAATTTGTTTTTATAATGTTTTCAAATTACACTGTTATTAGGTAATGGGAGGGCACAGAGAGTCGAGGCCGGTCAACAAGTGCTAAACAAAATAGAAAATGGTCAATAGTTAACGTTTTGTATGTGACAGTAGTAAGCGATCACAAAATCTCTATTCAAGTTATGGAGAATTTCGTTATGAAAAATCGAGTCACGGTACCCTTTTTTTTTTTTTGGGTGTCGGAAATATCAAATAACTTCTCCCGCTCTGGGCGGAGCGGGAGGGTGGGTGTCACACTTTTACTAACTAAAACCCACCCGTGTTCCTTCCGTTGCCTGTGTGCCGGGGTCGCGATATACCTTTCGGACAAACTCGCAACCCCAGCGGCATTGGCCCTTCCAGACCTCGTCAGTTAGTGCTGATCTTTGAAATTCGGAATTCCGTTACTCGGCCGTGTTTGGGTCACAGAAATTCATATGCGTTCCAAATTTCAACTAAGTTAGTCCAGTAGATTCAGGGCAAATTGGCTGTGACAAACGGGCAGACAGACACCCAGCCAGTCACACGAGTGATCCTATAAGGGATCCGTATTTTCCTTTTGAGTTAAGGAACCCTAAAAAGTTGAAAATCAAACCTCCCTGCCACTACCACAAAATTGTTTGTTCCTGGACATAATAAATAGCTTTATTTTCACTTACATACATAAATAAATAAGGGCACTCCTAGTCACGTTTGGCAGACGAATTGAAATTGTTTCGACGTAAACATATCGTTCTGTTGGAGTTGCACGTGTGTTAATACACGAACATGGAAAGCAAAACGTTTAGGGTTCCGTAATTGGTTATTTGGATTAGTTATATAAAGAAAGAAGAAAGAAAGAAAAAGTGTTTATTCTGCACAAACCAAACGCAAATTACAAAAAAAAAAAAAAACAATACCACTTTACAGATGAGCCAAAAGCCTCGTATCCATTATTGACAACAGAAAAGTTTGACAAATTTGATCTATTCCCTGCTGTCAGGGTCAGAGGCCAAAGACAATTACATAATGTGTTGCGACATTTACAAAATGAAAACAAACAATCAAACCTACAAAATGCTGATTGCAAAGTGGAAAAATAACAGTTTGTGTAACAAGTAACAACAATAACAAGAACAATTAAGCTGTGCTGTGCTGTGCTATATCGATGGAGCGGTGACGTTGCACGGACATGGTTTTGGCGGATAGTCTTCGTATGGGAAACTGGCTTTTGCCTGTAGTTGCGCCCGCGTGGAAGTCGGAAATTATCCCATGGGAACATACTACCGGGAAATAAAATGAAATGAAATTGTTTATTCTGTAAATAGGATACCGGAATCACTTTTGCAAGTAATGAAAAAAAATGGGCTTGATGAGTTCGGCCTTTCCTATCTGACTACTCTGAAAAGAAAGGCCGAAACAATTTTTGAGGTCACAGTCTCTTTTAAACTCCAAACATAATCTTGGTGAAGCCATAGGAGGACCATGTAGATTAGTGTCTGAAATGGTCTTTTAAGGAAAGAACCACACAGATTTGAGTGGTCCTGTCCAGTTAGTGCAAGCATTTGTCAGTAATCGTGGAGCTCAACTCAGAACTCACGAAGAACACGTCAGATGTAGCTGTTTTACACGTTTAGCTCAACTCGACGAACAATACCAAAGAAAGGACATTTGGGTAGGCCGCATAAACTACTCAAACTGCCAGACCAACATTATAACTAAATGAGTAAGAAAAACTTAACGAAAAATAAAAAAAATACCCACATAGTCCTCACATTCGCAATAATTAAAATAATATAATACTTTGCAAAGTAATCATGTCATGGATGAAAAGGTATTCTATGTCCTAAGTCAGGTCATGGTCTATCTGTGTGCCAAATTTCATCCAAAATACAATTTTTAACATTTATAATATTAGTTGGACAGTTAGGTATCCATATCAACTATCAAAGCCGCTTTGCTGCGTTTCAATTTGGGGCCGAATAACAGGATTAATGTTGAGGATATTTAAGATCTAAGATAATCATTGCAGCTTTGTTTGACAAAGGTTTCTCCTTAACATCAGGTAAACAAATTCAAAAGTCATTTATTCAAACTAGGCTAAGAATCAGCACTTTTCGAACGTCAAAATTACATAAGACTGTCCCCCAAAACGCCCGGCCTTCACCATCACCACCACCTTCGTCCTAGTGCTTTAGCTGGGAAGAAGAAGTGGCGCAACAAACTCCACAGCAGCACTATCTGTTCAGTTAGAAAAAAAAAAAAACTTGATTCTATACAATAGTATGCAAAAAATAAAAAAAGCCGTGTGCTATTTCATAATCAGCGTATAATGTTCCCACTGCTGGGCCACAGGCCTTCTCTCTGTGACAGGGAGTGAGCTTCAATCTACTGCGCGGGCCCAGTGCGGGTTGGTAGATGTCGCATGTCTTCGAATTATTGGTTCTAGAACATGCCGGTTTCTTCACGGTGTTTTCCTTCACCGTTTTGAGGGCAGTGGTGGTGAAATTATTTACATAAAGTAAAGCGCCTGCCTGGGTTCGAACCCACGACCTACAACTCGTAAGTCGCAGCCGCTATCACCGGGCCACCACTGCTCTTACTTTGCAATCTACTCTGTCATTTCAAGCAATCGTTAAAGCTTTTCTCGATCCGAGGATCGAACCCAACAGTCGCGTTTGCAATGACTACTCTTTTTTTGTAAACAGTAGTCAAACGTTTAAGCTGCATCAGCGGTTACCAACCCTCTGGGGATCCTAAGTATAATGCCGACGCTTTAACTTTTGCTTCCGGTATAATAAAGAAAGAAAGAAAGAAAAGAAAGAAAAATGCGTTTCCTGGCACTTTTCTTTCTTTTTAGGGTTCCGTACCTCAAAAGGAAAAACGGAACCCTTATAGGATCACTCTGTGTCTGTCTGTCTGACTGCCCGTCTGTCACGGCCAATTTGCTCCGAATCTAATAGACCGATTAAGTTGAAATTTGGTACACTGTAACCCAAACATGGACGTGTAACGTAAATTAATGCATTTTGAATATACTATATATATACTTTTGGGAGGAAAATAACAAAATAAAAATAAAATGTTTTGCATACTGAACCGTGTGACGTGTCAAATGAAAGAAGTTGTTGCGAGGATCTCAAATATTTTTTTAAAATAATTTTAGACTAAATACTTTTAAGATATTTAAGATAATTGATGAAAATTTACCATTACCCCAACTTATTCCGAAACTACAGAGCCAAAAATTTTGAAAAAAATACTGAGAATGGTTCTTTACTCATAGATTACAGGAAAACCTATAAGACGTCTATGGTCTCAAAATAACAGTAAATCCCTCAATATTGTGTGTACAAATTTACATTTGCGGTTGGAATGTATTGGATAGCATGTTTTTCAACTACAATGATAAGTTTGTTCATGGGATTAATTCATCCCAACTACGGAACCCTTCATTGTGCGTGGTCCGACACGCACTTCGCCGGTTTTTTATAGTTCTGTGTACTACTGCTGTAACACTGGAGACAAACAAACGTGTATTATATTCTATTCTATTCTTGTACTAGAGCGCAACAAGGCAATTTCACTAGAGTTGAAATATGTATGAAATAGATTTAAAAAACCGTGCATATCGCTTTAGGCCCTTTGTACATACACGTTTTTCCTGCCGTGAAATCTACGGTTTATTCAGCGTATGTAGGCACGGTCGTCAGTTTTGTATAGATTACCATGGAAGCTTGTTGATAGACACGTTTATCTACGGCGGAGTTTTTACGACGTACCGTAAAGAAACCGTGACATGTGCAAAGGGCATAACAGTACATTTCCGAGGAACTGGAATCACTATATTAAACAAACAATATCGTATTTACAACTTTTATCTCCGACCTAAACAAAATGTTTGCACAATCGACATTCTTGTTTTATCATTCGCAATCTTATAAAACACACATAAAATCAAGCCAATAATTCCTAGAAGGGTTAAGGGGAGGTCATTCGTGGATCATTGACAGTCGTTACGGGTCGTCAGAAGCCCGAAAGTCTGACAATCAGTCTTACCAAGGGGTATCGTATTACCCTGTTACTAGGTTGTGGAGGTCAGATAGGTAGTCGCTCCATGTAAAATACTGGTATTCAGCTGTATCCGGTTAGACTGGAATCCGACCCCAATATAGCTGGGTAAAGGCTAGGCAGATTGATTTGGTTAAGGAGAGGTGTACCTTAGCATGTACATCCATATTTCGGCAGGTATGTTTAAGTCCTATACACGGTGTCAGGGACATCGACGCGAATATAATTGGGGGCCCAACCGGGCACAAATCCAGACTCCGAGCTGCTACTGAGAAATTCCTGATAACAAAACCCAATAACACTTTCGGGAATCGACCCCGGGGCCTCATGCTCAGCAGTACCGCTTGCGAACACTGGAGCAATGAGGCAGTCCTCGTTTATCTTATAAAACTCGAATGAAAACATTGCAGAGGCTTACGGAACCCGTTCTTGTTTGCTTCAATGCTCAATTTACTCGAATGAGCGAATACCCCTCTCATTCCATCGCTCTGCGTGTGATAAATAAAGCATCACTCTCGCTACTGAATGTTGAGTAGGTAGTAAATGGAGTGAGAATCTGAATGACGTAGATGGCTTCATCAACATCTCTGTGTTTCTCTTTCTGCCGTGGGCCTGTGATATTCTCTTCATGTGTTGTGTTTTTGGTTCTATTTGATGTGGTGTACAATAGTATTCTATCTATTTATCTGCTTGCTCATCAAGAGCATCAAAATAAATACGTTAGTTGTATATAATTATACCACTTTTCCATTGACATCGACAACTATTAAACACTTATCATTTCCTGCCGCGTATTGAATTCAAAATTCAAAAGTCATTTATTCAAACTAGGCTGATAATCAGCACTTTTCGAACGTCAAAATTACATAAGACAGTCCCCCAAAACGCTCACCCTTGACCACTTCCTAGTGCGTTAGCTGGGAAGAAGAAGTGGCGCAACAAACTCCCCAGCAGCACAGCTGTCTGTTCAGTTAGAAAGAAAAAAATGATTCTATATAATAGTATTCAACATAATTAAATGCCTCTGCAATACATAACCTAGTCTTTTCATAACATAACATAATATCTCGCCTGTAATCAACGAAGGGTAAGGCAGAGGTGTGTCTATAGGTACCCACATTTCACCATTTATGTTTAAGTCCCAGGGCGAGCCTATTGCCATCAACCGGGCAGAAATCCAGACCAGTCTGCTATTTATAAATTTGTGACGGAAAAACCCAATAACACTTTTCCCGCCCGAATTTTTCTTTTCTCGACGGCTCTCTTAATTCTTGAGATTCCATTCTAAAGATATTAATTAAACGTATGAGCACTCCATTGGCTGTACTACTCCGTGGTACCAAAAATACCCCACGTACGAATATGGCTATCTAGTATTAGGTACCTCGCTATTACACGTCGAAAAATTACATGAATTTACTTTGGAAGCCTTGGGTGTTTTGCGAATGAATTTACTTTTGATGCGAATTTATTTCCTGAAAAAAAAGGTAAACTATTTTGTTTTGTGTTATTCTAACTTAACAGACAGCTGTTAAGATAAGATAAGATAACATATATTTATTTGCTCAAACATGTGTACATATACAGAAATATAAACGTGCATGCAGGATAACATAAAAAAATACAGGTTCAGACATGTTTGCCATATATTATGGCGTGCAAATATGAATAATTATGATAGTTAATAATTTAGGTACATAGTCAAGTCAATATCATTAAATTACCTTGAATTTAGATGTATTAATAAATTATAAATGTCAACAGTAAATAAAAATAATTCATAAAATATATGTCAAAATAAAAGGTCCTGTCAGAAATTCCTTAATATTATAATATGCTTTGTCAGTTAGAAATTACTTTAGGTGTTTCTTCAATTGTACATTATTAAGCTCGCTCTAACTTTTCGGTACCTACTTTATTATAAATAATGGGAGCCATGCAAAAAACACTGTTGCCCATAAGTGCAGTCCTACTACTATGCAGACAGAGCTGACTTTGATCACGCCTGTTTCTGGGAAATGTATCTACCATTCGCGAAAATAAATTACTATTATTTCTAACCTGTGCTGCTGGGGAGTTTGTTGCACCACTTCTTCTTCCCAGCTAAAGCACTAGGAAGTGGTGAAGGGCAGGCGTTTTGGGGGACTGCCTTATGTCAAAAAGTACAGATTTTCAGCCTAATTTTAATAAATAAATATAGATTTTGATTTTGTGTGATTTTTTTTTATAATTTTCATATATTTATTTTTGACCATCCAGGACATAGTAGTGCTATGTTCAGGATGGCCAACTAGGAAGTATATAACTTTAAATTAAGATTATTTTTATTACAAACGAAAATTACCGGATATTTTTCTATAAGTATATTATTCAGGCTTGGCAATTTGATACAGTTTTAGGGGTATGAGGAAAAGGGTGTAAAGTTAACTCATCCACCACACCGGGTGTCGTATCTGGCGGGCAACTGCCCAGAGGTTGAAGTCGGGAGCTTGTATATATGTCCACCGCGCAGTAAACTCTAATTGCGCGATGCAGGATTTTGAGTGACGTCAGGATGTTGCGTGACGTCAGGTCTTTCATGCGTAATTCGCATGAGGCGATGTAGATGCCACCACACAGTGAATAAGATCAGCCAAATCTGTTCCTGTTTTATTCCTAAAAATGCGATCGCTTTACATCGTGTTTTTCATAAAATTTCAACTTATCACACTAACAAAGTCCTAAATATTCTGCTTTTCGTATTCAAGCTTGACCACGACACGTCCCTTTAGATAACCCCACAGAGTCAGGACGTGTCTCGAAATCCTCATGATCAAAATGGTATTCGTTACTCTAATTGTTTTTTTTTTAAATTGGTTCGTTTATAAATTCGTTTAAGAATTTTAAGATAAAATAAATGAAAGTATTGCGGTGTTCATAGCCGTATAGACAGTGCATAACAAAGCCGCATTTTAACTAAATAATAGACACCAAACAACTGCAAAATTTGGCGTCAAATCAGAGTGGGGGGGGGGCTAAATGAAGTTGTTATACTTCTTAACCCATCCTGTAGAATACAGTAAATATGCTGGAAGTAACAAAAGATGAGTTATCATTTAATAACATAAAAGCACGTATTTAAGAGTAGTTCAAGTACGATAATTACCATATAGTATTTATTTCTATGACATACACATTATATTATATTACACACAAGTCCTCCAGACTGAATATCTGCTATGGTGGCCAAAATCAGCGAAGACTAGCCATCGATGTGGGACATTATTATTATAGTGCAGGCGTGTGTGCGCAGACGCAGGTGCACTCACTCTTCCTTCACTCTAATAGTCTGATGGGACGGCAACAAGACACGACCGTAGAGAGATCCGGCGTAGGACCAACGCAAAGGCTTTACGAGCTTTCCGGGGCACGAAGCACGGGTTATCACACTGCCAACTTCAAAACTCCGGGCTGCTTCTGAGAAATTCTTAATGGAAAAACTCAATAACCCTTTACCCGCACTTGCAATCGATCCTAGGTACCCACGTTCACGGCCACGAGACCTACGGTATCTTTATCGGTATTCTGTCAAATATTCGCAGAAAATCACCCTGAGTGAAAAACGACACTGTCTTCCCTAATAATGGAAACCAAAGCCACTAAAAGCCGTATCCGAATGACTATCAATAAGGATTAAAACCCCATGGCTATAAAAACCCTACAGAGATAAATCTAATGGCTCTTTTAGGGCGATAACATCCACAAAAACTACCATTAGCGATAACATAATGAAATTGATTGAACCATGATACTTGGTAGTATGATATATGTAGAAGTTCGTTTGTTTTGGGAAGTGTACAAAATTGACACAAATGAAATGCTCTCGTCGCTGCGACGAACTAGTACTCGCCGGTGTGAACAGTCAGCGATGAACTCATGATACATATATGTATCTCTTTTACTTACACAGGACCTACAATCTATTGTACGTTTCTTGCAAAAAATCCTTGATACCTGCTTCGCTTCTTCGTCGGCGTTGTGTAGTTCGAGTATTTTGGGGTAATAACTTCTAGTAAATTAATGTGTTTAGTAGTTTAACTAAGCACATTAATTCACTAGAAGTTATTATTTTATTTATCTGGAATATACAGGATTAGGCAGAATCAGGCACTACTAAATTTTGAAAAAATAACCGGATTTGTCATCTCACTTGAAAACACACACAGCAGAAGTAATGATCTGCTGTTAACTAGTAAAAATAAAAAATGTGATAATTTTGTGGCTTTTTGGAACAAACCCTTTAACGCGGCATGCGGTAGAAGAATCATCACTTAAAGAAAAAGCGTTATGCCTGAAAAATTCAGCATTTTTTTTTGTTTGGGAATTTATCGAATAACTTCTCTCGCTCTGGGCGGAGCGGGAGGGCATGTGACTCTTACTGACTAAAATCCACCCATGTTCCTTCAGTTGCCTGTGTGTTGCCAGGGACCACGGTATCTCTTTCGAACTTTCCCGCGACCCTGGCAGGCATCGACCCTAGCGAACCCCGTCAGTTGTGCTGACATCTCTGAAGAAGTCAGCTTCAAGTGTTAAAAGGTTTTGTTTTTGATAATATTAATACAGAGTCATCTAGTATACGTTTTTAGCTAGTTAACTTAAGACCAAACTAGATGGTACCGTATTAATACATAATATACAGTGAAAGAAACTTCGTTCCAACCGGACAGCTCTCGAGCTTTTTTTACTAAAAAAGTCGATGACACAAACTTTCAACAAATTAAAAGAAACTATTTCACAACAATCTTCCAAAGATCAAAAGGGCACGTTTCCTTGTAAAAAGACCGTCACACCTGCGACTAACAATCGCGTAAGATATCGCATTACGTCCAATGTATCGTCGCACTTAAGGCGTCGCTCCACAGAGACCCACGGCTAAGCTACGCACATGTACTGTCTGTTCCAAAATTATCATACCAAAGTGTAAACATACCCTGTTCAAGTAAAATTCTTACGCAATCACTCATTAAAGGTAATTAGTAACAAATTCTAGTAATTACTATTTACAAGGTTTCAACTTTACATCTCATCATTTTGTCCGCCAATAATTGTTTATTTGAATTGCAATAAAAAAATCATCGAAGAATTTACCTCAATTGTCAAATGAAAAACATAGGTGATTTAAGTATTAGGTTTAAAGTATTTATTCTCATAAGAACAATATATAGGTTTACTTACAATGAAATACAAAGTAACTGCTTAAATCTAAATGAAAAACATTTTGCCTCAGATGCGTGCTGGTGAAGTTATACAAACAAATATTAGGTAGGTAAGAAGTTGCTAACATTAATTGATAGGTATGCGGTATGACTACGTTTTATGAATATGATTATTAGTTTTATTTTGAATTAGTTAATGTTGTTACAATCTTTTACGTCATTTGGCAGGTCATTATACAGCTGTGCTGTGTATTAAAATAATGAAATCAAAGCACTTAAGTAACTGCCATTACAAATAGGCAATCACAGGTGCATTTTCTGATTGATTTATTTACATTTTATTCAGATACTTTTGGAACAAACCATCCTTACCTTCAATTTGTATGAAAATGTAAGCGGGATCATTCATTGCGACTGACCCCCACGCTTCCCATAGATGTGCGGCTGGCAAACAAATGAACCGCGCAGATAACGTGGCAAACCCCTCAGTGCTCATCCTATGTACCAGTGGACGGTCTACTTAAGGCACCTGACCCAAGGCCGAGGAGGAAGCCATTACTCGCTGTTATGTTTGTGAACCAAGCGTAAGTCTCTCAGCGAGTGTTCTATCCGCCAAGCGAGCGTCGCTGAGCGAGAACTCTCTTTGATCGCTCTTGTCGCTGTAACAAAAGAGTACTCGCCAGCGGTGTGAACATTCAGCGATCAACTATTAACAAACTATCTGCGCCCCACGGTTTCCTGCATAAGGCTCGATCCCGTGGGAATATCGGGATAAAAAGTATCATATGTCCTAACCCAGATCATGGTCTACCCGTTTAAGCGTGAACCGTAAAAAACAAACAAACACAAAAAATCTAATCTTTTCGCTTTATAATGTACCATCGAAGAAGTTCATATCTAACCACCATAAGGACTATTCTTGCTTGCAACGCTCGGCGGCTGTAGCACCGGGCTGGTAACAGATGTGGTCATCGTGTTCATGGGATTTAGTTTTGAAACTGGTTAGATATGAACTTCTTTGATGGTACGTTTAGTTAAAGGTCACCGAATCAGAATATAGAAATATGAAAAACCAGCTATGACAGACATGCGTCAAAATGATTATATCCTATCCTTATATCCTTCTCCAGGTCATGGTCTACCTATAAGCCAAATTTCATCCAAATCCGTTCAGCCGTTTTAGCGTGAAAGCGTAACAAACAAACTGACTTTCGTATTGATAATATTAGTTAGCATTATGTATCTCTTTGACTAACACGGGACCTACAATCTTTTGTACGTTTCTTGAGCGAAAAAATCATTGATACCCAGTTGCTTTCTCGTCGGCGGTGGGACAGATGCCTAAAACCTCGTATTACCGTCCAATATGGCGTCGCCCTTTCACCTCGTATTACAAACAAACCGGTCTATATAACACAGCCTCTATAGCCAATTTCTCTTTCATTCCATTGTCATTGTTAACAGAAAAAAAACGTACCAATCCGAGTAGGTAACATGATGCTGTGAATTCGTGAAATGTTTTTGATGGATTGTGAGAATAGGGCACGGTTACAAAGGTAATTGAGTCGTTTTTGGGATATATGGACAGTGTACTGTCCTTGTGACGTTTTTGATAGGTTAAAAGTTAGTGGTGCGCGTTTTGTGCGTATGTAAAAATGAGTATGAATTTAAAAGTGATTTTTCTTCGGTAACGTCGTAGCGTCAGTCTCGTAGCTCGTACTACGAATATTCGTAGCAAGTGCTACGAATACTCGTAGACCTTCAAAGAAGACATGAAGTTTAGGATTTTATCTGCTTAGAAATGCGTTATTTAATTCTGTACCCTAATTACGTAATACACGATCAATCAGAATCTGAATCGTTTTGAAACAGATTGCTAATCCATTGCTTCGTACGTTCGAAAAAAAAATCTGCTCAACAACGTAAATAACACAATGAATGTTGTTGACCTGTCAAATTGAAACAGATTATTCGGAATTGTCAACGAAAATGTGTTGCGTAATTAGATAGCTGATTTTAACATGAAACTACATTGATTTGTTTCCTCGTGTTATCAACCTCGGAGAAAGAACCTCACAAATAATTGTCATGATCACCAAAATATTGCAAATTACATAATGGTTTCGATCAACCTCGGCACATAGAATTTTATTTCACTTACTTCAAAAGAAACCTGCTATGTACCAAACAGCCATAATATAACCTTAATCATTATATTCTTAGGGCGAAACTCCAGCACTCTATATCCTCAGTATACGTATATAAAATCTGTATCACGTAGAGAAAGCAGACGATATCCCGGAGCTACAAATAGAGAGCTAATAGGCCACCGTGGAGTCATTACTAGTGCTGTCACGTGTTGGATTTTGAGTAAATCCCGGGATTTTATGACGTGATGTTTTGTTTTTAAATCCCGGATTTTATTATGGATCGTGTTTTCTTAGCTCCGCTGAAAAATATCTTAAGGAAGTATTTTATGTTAATAGATATACTCCACCATCTCAATAATTCTTCCTATTATACATAATAATAATATTTCTGGTGATCGTTCATGCACAACCCCTTCATTATAAATAATGGACCCATAGTTAGATCATTTAATTCTACAGCCACATTTTTGGGAGTACCCATTAACCTACTTTACCCCACTTAAAGCCCCTAAATTCACTTAAGCTGCCTAAAATAACCAAAAAGTATCAAACTAAATTCTCTTCATACAATTTACATTCCTACTTACCTCTAAAAGCAATACAGTGGCACATTCATTATGAACACAATAAAGAAGGACCCACTTAACAAAATATTTACGGAGTCCAATCCCGGATTATTGACCGTCCGATCCCTTAATATTGACCGTCCGATCCCGGGCTTGGCCATCACTAGTCGTTCAGAATACGGCCTCTAACCAATCACATTAGGTACTTTATTGTAACTATAATGGCCTGATATAAGGCCGTAAATGACAATTAGGAGACCACTTTATATCAGCGTAGTTGCGATCGATTTTGGTACGAGTATAAGTGAAAAGCGAGTAATTTTTGTTAATGAAATAGGTTGGCAATCAAGCTGACGGACGGTGCATCTATAGGAAAGTAAAGCTTACACTGCAGGATAAGGCCGTACACACTTTGGACGCGTTTTCGTACGAATTTTTCTCGTGCGGACACATACGAAAACGCACGAATGATCCCGACCTTCAAAGTATTAAGGGAGCGCGCAAACTGAGTGCGAGTTAGTCGTACGTATACTTACGTATATTTCCGACGTCCGAAGACAATCCGAACTTGTTGGGATTTTTCGTGCGATATCACCGGAACACTACCTATTTGACGGAGAAAAACGTATTCAGTTTACACACTAATTCGTACGACCACGAACATATGTTTACATACGATACATCCAAAGTGCGCGCGTCCTAAAGGTGGATGACTCTACTCTAACCAAAAGATCCGTTGATGCACGAATTGAGCACGATTGCTCACCACGTGTCGGTGATTTAAAACTCTGAGCAAACTTAAGCGAATCCCGCGTGGGATCCGGGCGACCACGCGCGTCAATTGTTTCAATTATTTAGAAGTCACGCGTCTTTTGGCAACGGTTTGATCACTTTTATACAAGTTAGTTGACACACTCGGCGTGAATGGATTTTGCTCCACATATCACGTGAGATTCGCTAAATTTGCTTAGAGCTTTAAATCACCGACACGCGGTGAGCAATCGTGCTCAATCCGTGCATCAAAGGATCTCTTGCATATGAGTAGCGGCCTTCCACCTTTATCCTGCTGTGGAATATTCAAGCTGAATGTATTACTTTATCAGCCTACTTTAGTAGTTTTATATTTCACTTTTAGAAAAAAAAACTGTATAAGGTATAATAAGTTGACCTTGATAAAAAATCGCTCTTTTCTCCCACTTGAACCCCTACCCACTTCTCAGGTCACTCGATGCTCTCGGAGTCCATATTTGTTCATCTCTCAACTCGCTACCATGCGGGCCACTTGTTTATATCATCGATACAAGTATGGTAGTTTTTTTATTTTTATTCCTCAATTTTACGTAATTGCACCTACCACTGTTTGTCTCTCCATCACCCAAAGGTTGACTGGTAGAAAATGCCTATGGCATTAAGTCCGCCTCTGTACATTTTTGTGCTTGAAGTATTAAATAAAATAAATAAATATGGTAGAAACGTATAAGTGAATGAAATTCCTGATATTGATTGAAGCCTGATTTCTTTTGTGACTTACGGTTCAAGTTGTAATAGAAAATTGGACCTTAATTATGGTCCTAAATTGCTTAATTGTTACTGTTAACTGATTTAAAGCTGATTTTATAATATAGGGCGCTGCATAATTTTTTTTTCACCATACAAAAAAAAATCATTAGGTACAGTACGACACAACTTGATGTAGCATCGCCAAAATTCGAAAAACCGATCACCATCTGAACTGAGTGCGCCTTCAAAATCACCAATATTTATTACTGCTTTAGGTTCTTTACGCAAACTCAATAACTTGCTAAGTCATATAACCAAATACGTAACTAAGTAATAAAGTGTTATTATTTATTTACGTACAGTACGATACAACGTAGATGTAGCATTTTGAAAATTTCCACACATTAATTTCAATTTTACGAGACGAGCGATTTGATACCAAGGTCACCTTGGTATCAAATTGCTGGTCTCTCCCACTTGAACCCCTAGCCAGGTCACTCGATGCTCTCAGAGTCCATGTTTGTTCATCTCTCAGCGATTGCAGCTCGCTACCTCGTAGGCCACTTGTTTATTATCATCGATACAAGTAAGATAGTCATTGTGTTTGAGTGAACGTAATTCCTGATATTGATTGACGCCTGATTTCTGAAAGGCGTATGGGATTGAATCTGTTTTCAAATGTCAAGTAATATGATTGTTGTTGACAGTTAATTAGCAGATCTGAGATTTGCGAATCCTGTGCGGGGACGTACGTAAACGCACGAACAAACCCGATCCTTCAAGCACAGTCAGGGAAATTAATTGCTTAGCAAATTGACACCCTACGTCAATTTGCCGTTTTATACAACTGTCAAAGAATGATAGCTGTTATTTAAATACACAGGCAGTTTAAGTTGTTCGTCAATTAGCTTAAAAATTAATTTCCCAGACTTTACCTTAAGTTTTTTAGGTTATTTTGTTATAGAATAGTAGTAAAAAATATAAAACTCCTTTTTTCGTACGGTCATGTAAAAACTAGCGTTAGTAAAGACACCCACACCACAAACAAACCAATCGTTCGGATAATGAATTAAACCCTACAACGGACCACGGTCAGTCATGTGTGCACGGACCAGTATCGACATGCGGGCTGTTAACCCTTATCAATGTATTGTGAAGACCGCACTGATTAACTTGTGGGATTTCAGCCTTTACCCGTGGTTACTTTGCATGCGTTTTCGTGCGGAATTCGGTCGTGCATGCGCGCAGGTAAATGCATGAACGATCCCGAGCCTTAAGGGTCGTGAGACGCCAGTCGCCAGACCAGCGCGACTTGAACAATACAATTTCTACGAATACTTCACGGTATAACAATAAACGGTGTCGCGACGTGCTGTTGCGTCGCGCTAGTCTGCACGAAGCTTTACCCCGTGGCCATGAGCTACGCGCTCAAGTGACACGTATCTTGCGTCAGCAAAAGCCAAAACCAAATGAAAGAAGTTGTTCAGAGCATGCCTGCACGAGTCACCGCGACAGGCGAAAACAGCCATGCTATTCTGTAAACATCTCACCGTGAAAACTTGGGTGAAGTGAGCTATCAATAGTGTCAATCCCTGTGGAATGACAGCTCACTCCACGCTCACTTCACTCAAGTTTTCACGGTGAGATGGTTACAGAATAACACTGCTGGTGATGGGCGCGCGTGTCACAAGACGCAAGTCGCATCGCTCCAGACTCAGGCGTGTTATTTATAAGCGGCTAGCTGCGCCCCGCGGTTTCACCCGCATAAGTCTTGATCTTGTGGGAATATCGGGATAAAAAGTATTATATGTCCTTACTTAGGTCATGTACATACCCATGTGCCAAATTTTTTATCCAAATCTATTCAGCCGTTTCGGCATGAAAGCGTAAAACGACTCACTTTGGCATTTATAATAATATGAGTTAGGATCGCCGCGCGAATACGCGATCGGTTGCGTGCATTGTCACTTTTTGTTCAGAAAACCGGAAAGCGCCCTCTGTCGGCGCGACCACGCGTTCAGCCATTCAATACAAAATTAAGAGTTTGGTATCTCTATTATATCTTTTGACTAGGGGTGGGCGTTGCGACGACGAACCGTTTACAAATACTGTTTTGTGTTCTGCGACGATACAACCGTTTTACGTCCTAGGTTCAAACAGTCTTCGTTGCACATACCAGTCTTCGAATTACTACGACTACACTCGAGAACGCAATGATTCAACTATCTATCACACTCGTCGCGTCGTCGTCCAACGTTCCGCGTTCGTTCACAAAGCAGTCCATACAATAAAAAGTGAACTTTTTGTCAATGAAATAGAGTCGATAATGTATTACCAGTTGTCAATGCTGTCGTTCGTGATGCGACGAAACCATTTCCTAAATTTTGTTGATAGTTGTAAGAAACTGCAACTATTTCACTCGACGATAAGTTTCATCCTCTAAGCCGTCTTCAAACCAGTTACAACGACGACCATTTTCTGCAACCGTTTCTGTCGTCAGTAACGGTTGCGTTTCGTCCGTCAAAAATTCGACAACCACTACCACTACTTTTAACTAAATAATACGTTACTAACACAAAAATATTTTGCCAGAACGTTGCCCAATCAATCAGATCTTAACCCATTTAGCAAAATCCCCCTTGGAACGGAAAATCGTTAATTTCGTTCATTCATTCCCCTTCACACCAAAGCAATAATAATCGGACTGGCAGTTAAAAAGAACAATGTTTTAATTTTTATGAGCATCAATTAGTAATTTTGACTTCGTCCGAAATCGGACGATATCGTCCGATTTATCGCCAAGGGACCGTAATTGGAATAACAATTAGGGAGATAAAGAAAATTGTTATAATATCCGAACGTTTTGGTGGATACTAGCAATTTATTGTGTTTTTTGTTGGTGAATTAAGTTTTATTTAAACGAACAGATTTTTTGTCTTTTATTGTTTTTGTCGTGAGTACAGGCAAATATTGTTAAAGAAAACAGTGCCATAGAATAGGACTGTCAACTGCCCTAACTTTGCCCCGCTTTCTTTGTTTGCTTATAGTGAAAAAGATGTGACTTTATTAGTCTAAAAATGTATTAAAGTTTCGATTGCCATACAAATAAAATGAAATAATGTACTTATTACAATCTTTTTCATTATAGGCAAACATAGGACACGAGGCAAAGTTAGGGCAGTTGACCGGTATAGAAAAGGTAACCTATTGTTATTCTGTAAAGTTCAATTCGACGCTTGCTCTAACACCGCGTCCCAAAACTTAACCGCGTCGCGTCTCGAGCACGATAGTTTGAACTTTTTGTTCGGTGAACCTGAACGCATGGTCGCGCCGACAGCGGGCGCTTTCCGGTTTTCCGAACACAAAGTGACATAAGCACGCGACCGATCGTGTATTCGCGCGATGATCGCTTGTAAATAGAACGTGGCCTCAAGTGGCCCCCTTGATTTTATGGACTTACACTTTTGTTTTTAAAACTAATACCGTTTTTATTAGAAAAAAAAATCTTTACCTCCGTTTTATATCTTTTTCAAAGTCGTCAAATTTTTATAAAAAATGTTAGTTAATCCGATAAAATAACTCATAAGCTTTTAGAAATAATAAACAGAATCCAAATCGAGCTAATAACATCGGAGATATAACAAATGCTACTCAAAAAATTAATAACATCTTTGAGTTTCCCCCCTTTCAAAGTTAATTAATTATCGATGATTTTTCATGAATATTCAGAAAAATACGGGCCGGTCACATGCCCATGGGCGAAATTGTATAAAGGCCAAGATGTTTCAATGAGGGCTTTCTGAAATGACTTTCACTAGGTGGCAGCACTGAGACGTCAGATCGGGGCATCTTTCAAAGATGTCAAAACGCCCGTATTTTCTTTAGTCGTGACTGAATGATGAATGAAACGAATGATGAACGTGAACATATATTTTATATTCATAGTCATTTCGACACTTAATATAAAATATAAAAGGAATGAATATTAAAGGAAGACCTCTTGTCAAAGTGGCGCCAACTGGTGGCGTAAATGTTCATGAACCCTCATTGGATTGACAAAAGCTACCGAAATTCTCGTTGTTGAAAAATAAGAAACGCTTTGAAAGCTATTATTATTAGCCACTTGAAGATACTTCTAGATACCTAAAAATATTACCTTTTTTGCATCAATAAATTTCACATAGTGTTAAGCCAAAAATAAGGATAAAACAATGATATGAAAGTGAACAAAGAATAGCTTTAATCCCGAATCCAGTCAAGATCCCGAGGGATAAATAAAACCATTTTGTTGCCACAGATGGAACCGAAATCATAAAACAGTTTCCAACGCGTCTGTCCGAAATTTTAGTAATTTTGGAGAAGTTTTAGATTATTTCCAATGGAACGCAAAATGCCATTTTCATTTCAATTTTAAAATGATATATTATGAAACTTGCCGTAACTTACATAATTTTGTCTATAATCCGATGCGATTAACAGTTGAATTAAGGCTCCGCATACAGGCGCAACGCGATAGCGCGACTCGTCTCTAGTAGAACAATTTCTATGAAAATTTCATGAAAATTGAACCTCGAACAAATAAATTTATTTTCTTTCTTTTCTTGCTACCAGTATCGCTTTGCACCGTCGCGTTGCGCCTGTCTGTTTGAGCCTTATTATGTGTAATTGTATTTTTATTTCTGACTGCCTCGTTGGTCTAGTGGTGTCAAGCTTTACTGCTGAACATGAGGTCTTGGGTTCGATTACCAGGTCGGGAAAACTGTTATTGGGTTTTTCCATTAGGAATTTCTCAGTAGCAGCCCGGAGTCTGGTTCTGGATTTGTGCCCGGTTGTTGGCAATAGACTCGCCCCCTATTACATGGGACTTAAGCATAACTGGCGATATGTGGGTGTACCAATCTATGGGCACATCTCTACCTAACCCTTTGGGGAAACAAAGCGAGATGTTATGTAATGTTATGCTAATCTCTAGTTTTTACCGCTGTCATTACAGCTGTAGACTTCCGTCTCTTTCTTTTTGTGGCGATAATTACAAATTGCAACATACTTATGTACAGTATACTGGATACACAACTCAAGTACTAATAAACCCCACAAAACAACGGATTCCCAGTCGACGCAATTAGCTAGGAAAATAAATCACCCGTGTTTAAGTGCTCGATTGTTGATTAAGAGCTTTAAATCCATTTAATTGGCGATCCCCGCTGATCTGTTGTTCGCTGGTAGAACTATTTACCCCTGTAATGGGTACACGAGATTTATTGTGGAATTTCTTGGTGTGTTATGTGGCCCTGGTACTTTTGTTTTGTGGTGTGGTTAGTTTTGTGCAAATAATGGGGGAAACACAGAACCGGTCGAAGTGGTGGTGTTTGGGGGAGGCCTATGTTCAGCAATGGACGTCTTTTGGAAGAAATGATGATGATGATGAGGTGCAAACAATGGGCAGATGGTAACCTGTAGGGTGTTGTTATAGGGATTTGGATCACCAAACTGTCTAGTAAAAGTTGACATTATGGCAATTTGAACCATAACCACTAAAACGGCTTTTGTCAGTTCATAAGGATGAGATTGCCTCAATAAGATTGCCAACAGTCCTAGAGCAGACTTTTGAAAATAGCATCACCATATCCTCTGCCAAACCTGGTGATTTTAGAATTATTCCGTCGCGAATGTTTTTTGAGTGAGCGCAGCAGTAGCAGCTTTCTGCTAATAACCAATTTGTATGCCAAGTTTGGTGATTACATTAGGTAGGCATTACTGACTTCGAGACCTATGTTCACCAGTGAATCATTACGTACATGGAGCCAATTGAAACCAGTACGCTAATACTCGTTTTCACCTTCACTAAGTGACACTTAAGTGAATCCCTAAATAAAAGTGCACTGTTGTATTTTCAACGCTAGGCTCATCGCTGAGAGTTCAAAATCCAACAATGCACTTTTATTTAGGGATTAATTTAACTGTCACTTAGTTGTCGGTGAAAACGGGCATTATTCCCGTAATTAAGACATTCAAAATCTATTCGCAAAGTCATCTCAGCTGCACTCAATGTCAAAGACTTGTCAAAAGTGTAGGGAAATTAGAGGTATTTTTGACAGATTGAGACTAAGATTAGACTATGAACGTTCTTAAAAATACGGTCACACCCCGTCTGTTGTCAAATCTCATACTAACGAATTGACTGCTGTTATTACATAGAAATACATTTAAAAAAGGGTACTATAAAATGTCTGATTATTTTAGAAGCTAAAAAAGCTTGGGATTGAGCTGCCCGCTCTGCTAAGCCTTGTGATAAAACCATAAAACTTGACATTTTAATTATTATGTAAGATCATCAAAATATACCAGTTTTTTATAAACATTGACATGGTGGAAAATTATGAACAAAATGACATGATTATTTTGTAAAGTATTTATATTATTTTAGTTATTGTGAATGTGAGGACTATGTGGATATTTTCTTTTTCTTTAATTGTTTTCGTTCTCAGTTAGTTTTAATGATGGTCTGGCAGTTTGAGTAGTCGATGCGGCCTATCCAAATGACCTTTCTTTAGTACTGTTCGTCGAGTTGACCTCCACGATTACTGACATACTTGCGCTGACCGGATAGGTCCACCCAAATCTGTGTGGTTGTCCTCAAAACACCATTTCAGACACTAATCTACATTTTTATCATATGGCCTGACCAAGATTATGTCTGGACTTTAAAAGAGAGTGCGACCTCTGAGTTTGTTTCGGCCTTTCTACTCAGAGTAGTCAGATAGGAAACTGCCGATTTCATCTACCTTATTTTTGTTAGTTTTTAATATGACGTGTCAAAGCGATTCCGATATCCTATTTGCAGAATAAAAAATTTCATTTTATTTCAATAGAGTATAAACTGAGCTTTCCGTATTCAGTTGTGCAGTGAATACAGACCGAAAAGTATGAGAGAGACAAAGCGAATGTGCTAGTAGATGTCTCTTTGCTCTTCACTGGCGGTCACGAGTGCACCGTTCTGCGCTGAAAAAACCACAAGAGACAGGTATTGGCCGCACAGTCGCTTTGTCTCTTTATTTATTTATTGGTAAGGCACCTCGACGACTTACGCACTAAAAAATCACATACAGTTTTAAGTATTGTGAATTCGTCACTTACAGAAGTGCACAGCACTAGCAGAGAACTTAATGATTATAAGACGTTTTAGTTATCGTTAGTTGAGTTCTTTGAGTCTCTTTCTAGGGAGTTATAACTTTTGTGAGGCTAACGCTCAGTCCGTTCTTTATGTATATATGTTATTAGTATTACATTCAACCAAAACAGTTTATTAATATTGACATTTAATTAAATTATCTATGGCAATTTCGGTCAGCCAATCACAACAACTCACACGAGCTTTGCCAGCAAAACTGGTCGGAGTTTCAGAAACCAATTACTAGACACGCTAAGGTCCCATCCAATTAGGGTCACAGACTAGAAAACTTGTGACCAACTAATTGATAGATCCGCCAGTAGTGCAAACTGTAGTGGGGAGCTGTGTGTACACTGTTGCCTGACCGACAATTTGTGACGACGTTCCACGCTGGTGCTGTGAGAATAAGATTTGAATGGAGACGGTCTTTGTTTTAATTTTTGTTTTTTTTGTTTTATAGTCTGTGTTCATTGTAAGTGCCCATATACACGAGCGGCACGTTGTCGACGGCTGTAGTTACCTCTCTATGGGCAATCATCTAGAGCAAAAATATTTGAAGCAATCTATACTAAATGCAAGTAACTCTGTCTGTCTTTATGTGACCTTTTCACGCCTTTTCGGCTGAACGGATTCACACAGGTAGACCATGAACTGAGTTAGTACATAGGATTATTTTTATTCCAGTAGTACGTTGCCGTGGGTAAACTTCCAACTTCCACTCAGGCGCAGTGGGTGGTGGTGAAATTAATTACTCAAAGTAAAGTCCCTGCCTGAGTTCGAACCCACGACCTGCCACTCTTAAGTAAGGGCTGTTACCACTGCGGCACGATTGCTCTGTAGTCATCAGTATTTATAACAACACCGAAGTTCACTATTACTCCCCTAAAATAATCCTTCAAGACCCTCCACCAGAAATTATCATCTGTTTCTGCAACACAGCATATTCAAGTAACTCATTAATAAACATTTTGCTTCCATCTTGTATTTCATGCCCTCTAGTAATTATACGGCGCAACCAACTCCGAAGTCCTCCTAGTTATTGAGATGCACAATAATTTGGAATCTATAAATAGTTTAAAACAAAGTCGCATTTCTTGTCTGACCGTCCGTTGTTCTTCTAAACTTCTCAACGGCTTTTGATGCTGTTTTCAGAATGAACAATAATTTACAGAATTAATTCCGGAACATTTATATAAACTTACATACTTATAAGAAAACTCGATGCTTTGTCTAGTCGTAAAAACCGAGCGAAGCAGTGGAGATGTGGTAGTAGTAAATAAATGGTGTTCATTTATACCTCTCCGATACTAAATTAAGTAACAGAATCTGGCTTGCAGAGAATGTCGATGCAAATAGGGAATGGATTTGTTGTGGGGGAGTAAGGAATTGTATAGTCATTTGTTGGCTACTTTCAAATACAAAGTTTAGATTGTAATCCTCATAATTTTTTGTAGACAGGAGTGAATAGAACTCAGAATAACAAAGAATATTCGTAATTTTATTTATTTATTTATTTATTTATAGTTAATTAAAACGGTACAACACCAATTACATTAATTAACATAGAAATATAAAGAGATTAATATTGACAATTTTTGTATATAATTTAATTAAACTAACATGGAACAGTGGACTCCCTTGCATACGTTCTCTCACAGAACACCAGACATATACGCATAATTTTATTCCATTCATCCGCAAATACATCGCATTCAGGGTTGGCAGTCAGAAGGGCGTTGAGCATCTTCAAAGTACGACACACTGGAGATTCAGCTCTGGCAACAGTTTTTGATGACGGTTGCGCAAATAGATTGCGCCGGCGGCTGGGACGGTGTCCGATGTATTTGTCGGGCACAAAAAGTCGGCAGAAAAGGCCATGGAGGTCTGGGCAGTCTATACGTCCCCGTAAGGTTTTACAGGCTACCATGAGCTGATCAAGGCCTCTTCTCACCTCCAACGAATTAAAACCCAACATCCCTAAAAGAAAGTTGGTAGGGTACATATAGGGAAAGAAATGGTATAACCTCTGGAAGAGGCATCTTAAGAAGGTTTTCTGTACCTTTTCAAGCATCAGTGTTTGGGTCGCGGTATAGGGGTGCCAAACACAGGCACTGGACTCGAGTTTGCTTCGAACCAGAGTGGTGTACAATAACCTAATAACATTAGGATTGCGAAAGTCGCGAGCATTTCGCAAAACAAATCCCAGGCGCCTGAAAGAATCCTTCGCAAGGGTAGAAATGTGATCTCTAAAAGTAAGACAGCGATCGAAAGTCACTCCCAAGTCTTTTATGTTGGTGACACGAGTAATTCCTTCACCGCCCAAACTATAGTCATAATGAATTGGTCGCAGCCCTCTACCGTAAGTCATGACATGGCACTTGCTAGGATTGAAAAATAGCTTATTCACGATACTCCACTCAAAAACGGCGTCAATATCCCTCTGTAGGAGTTTGCAATCTTCGTCTGTTCTGATGTGTGCGACAAGCTTTAGGTCATCGGCATAAAGAAGGCATTTGGCAAACTTAACATTTGCGATGAGATCATTGATCATGATCAGGAACAGAGGCGGCCCCAGTACTGATCCCTGACTTACGCCCGAGCGTGTGTTATAAGGCTTGGACTCGAAGCAGCCATGTCTGACAAACTGCTTGCGATCCCGCAGGTAGTCGGAAAAGAAGTAAAGAAGACCCGACGAGAAACCTATGGCCCCCAGTTTTGTCAAGAGCACATCGTTGTCAACTCTGTCGAATGCTTTCCGAAAATCAAAGTACAGGGCGTCAACCTGCGTACCAATGTCCAAGCCACTAGATATGTAGTCTACATGAATCAATAGATTCGAATTTACAGAGCGACCCGGCCGAAAACCGTGTTGGGCATCAGACAGAGACATGTTCAGGCGTTTGTAAATAAAGGAGTGGAGTATATGCTCGAAAACCTTGGCAATGGTTGGCAGGATAGCGATGGGCCTGTGTTCCTCTACAGATGTTTTGTCACTGGTTTTAGGGATGGGAGTGACTCGCGAAGTTTTCAATTGCTCAGGGTATACGCCGGACTGGAGGGCTAGGTTAAAGACATGACATAGTGGAGCTGCCAAGATATTATGACACCCCTTAAGAATAAAGGCTGGAATGTTGTCAGGGCCAACCGAGCTACAGGGTTTGAGTTTAGCAATCCCCTTAACTACATCCAGTGGGGTTAAAACGGGAAGAGGAATGTTATCTGCCTCACTGGCCACACTTAAGTTTCTTGGGTCCAATTTAGGTGAATTGGGCAGAAACATGCTGGCAAAATATTGAGCAAATGCCTCGGCCGCTTTGACACCTGAAAAAGTATCACCATTGAGTATAACGTTTGGCTCGAAACCGCCCTTTGATCGCAGGCTAGAAACATGCTGCCAGAACTGTCGCGGATTTTTACCAATACTATCTTCTAAGGAATTACAGTACATTCTATAGGCGACCTGTGTTCTTGCTTTTAGATCCGATCGCAGAGCACTAAACTCCGCATATGTAAGATGACATCGCGAAAGCTTCCATTTATAATGCAGTTTAGTTTTACGCTGAGTATCGTTTACTAAATCCCTAGTAAACCAGACTGGATACCGCCTATTTCCAGCGATCATTCTCTTCTTCTTTGGAATAGAAGAATCAAATACGTCATAAATTATTTTGTAAAACTTACCAGCAGCGGAGGGTGTGTCGTTGCAGCAAAAAACGTCTTGCCATGGAGCAGAACGAATTTGATCTCCAAAAAGTGCGTAGTCCCCTTTGACAAAGTTCCAATCCCTACTACGATCAATATTGCTGGCGTCCAATTTTTCCCTGTCCTTATAAGTTGTGGTGGTAATCGCAATATCTAACGGAGGATGATACAAGTCGATTGGAACCAGCTCCGTACCTTTGACATGCTCGCAGTTTACTTTGGTACCCTCCCGAGCCAACACTACGTCTAACTTACTCCCACGCATATTCACCACTTCATTCATCTCAGCCAGGCTACAAAAGCTTAAGAAATAACAGTAATAATTATTGATATTGACAGATGCACTTTTTAAGTTAAGGTCGCCTAAAATTATTATTGTTCCGTTTAAGTTGGTGATGATGCTCTCAACCTTGCAGAACCACGTCATGTAATCGTCATCAGTTGCAGTGGGCTTTACATAGACAACACACACAGATAAGCTAAGGCCGAAACTTGTGATCGTAGCCCATAGGTCTTCACCACGGTCAGTCTCTAAATCTTGCCGCCTCGTCATGGTAATGCCGGGGCGCGAAGCAAGCAATACGCCGCCACCCAGAATCACTCGGTCTCTGCGTAGGATGCTCCAATCTCCGCTTGAAATTTCTGAATCCTCAACTGAATTGTCCAGATTTGTCTCTGTTACGGCAATTAAGTCGTGCTCGGAGAGTAACAAGCTTGATCTCCATATAATGATTTTAACTATTTTATTTTTATTTAAAAGAGTGTCCGTGGAGTTTCTGGCCCGTTCTTCTCCATAGGTACCTACTACGCTTTGGAATGGGCAACTAGCTTCATATTTTTGACTGACCGATTCCTTGACAATTCAAAAGTGCC
This sequence comes from Agrochola circellaris, assembly GCA_914767755.1. Classification (NCBI taxonomy): domain Eukaryota; kingdom Metazoa; phylum Arthropoda; class Insecta; order Lepidoptera; family Noctuidae; genus Agrochola; species Agrochola circellaris. Next base: position 15,600,288 of record OU611850.1, on the reverse strand, counting down.
TGTAATGGTTTAATTGAAATAAATGCTTTGAGTTTGACTACAACTGCCATTGTCGGATATAGACCTTCCCAATGTATTCAAATAATTTCAAAAATATTCTAATCTAAAGATTGCATGTAGCGGTGATGAGAATGTTGAGATGGATGTGTGGAGTGACGAAACTGGATAAAGTAAGAAATGAGTATATAAGGGGAAGTTTAAAAGTTGTGCCAGTGACAGAAAAGTTGAAAGGAAATCGTTTGGCCTGTCAAAGTCAAAGTCAAATCATTTATTCCAAATAGGCCCTTGTAAGGCACTTTTGAACGTCAAAGTTTACAAAAAATTTAATTGATTCTAGTCGCCCCTTCCAAAAGGTAGTCTTCGTATGGAGAAGAATGGGCAAGAAACTCCACCGTTACTCTTTTAAAAAGTGATACTAGGTATATTTTGTATATGTAGATACATTAGTTACATCATTATATGTGAAGACGATGCACCTAAAAAAAAATACGATACCACAATAGGTAAAAAGAAGAATCAACAAAAGATAAATTAATTACTTATGTGATAGGTACCATCAAAGAAGTTCATATCTAACCAGTTTCAAAACAAAATCCCGTGAACACGATGACCACATCTGTTACCAGCCCGGTGCTATAGCCGCCGAGCGCTGCAAGCAAGAATAGTCCTTATGGTGGTTAGATATGAAGTTCTTCGATGGTACATGGTTCTCACATATTTACAAACATTGGTATGGGCATGTGATAAGGAGAGAGAAAACGCATGTGACTAAAAGAGTGATGAATATAAATGTTGAAGGATGGAGCGGGAGAAGAAGGCCTAAGGAAAAATGGATGGATTGTGTAAGGACTGATATGAAAGAGAAGAAAGTGAATGACAGCGTGACGGTTGACAGGGGAGAGTGGAAAAAGAAAATGTATTGCGCCGACCCCAAGTAACATGGAACAAGGGCAGGTACATGATGATGAAGATGATTCTAGTCTTTCAGATTAAAATTCCATTGTTTCTAAGCCAGCTGATAAACTGGCCAATTGTCCCAAATAAATGTCTGTTCAAAATAAATATAAAAATTATATCTTTAAAAAATACAATCGTAAGTCGCGTCCATTGCTGTCTCTGTTCCGTACAATTCTCGGGAGTGTTCGCGATTCATTGTGCCAACAGTCAAAAATCTCACGGTTGTTGGTCACCAATGTTTACGCAAATAGAAGAAACTACCGGCAAATATTCCCTAGGTGATATCGACAAATATCCGCTGTTATCCGTAGAAAGTAGACGATGGCAGATAAAAATGTAGGTTGTTAAAAGTTCGTCGCAGAATATTGACCAACTCAAAAATTATCTTTATCCCTGTTTGATTATTTTAATATTGATTTTATTAAGTGTATGTCGTGTCATGTCTGTTTATTTTTCAAGGTACACAGATCTGAATACATGTGCGAATTTACCAGTGTTTTAAAACATATTTTTATTTTGGAATAAAATATTTCAGGGCTATGTAATAACAGCCGCATGGGTTGATCCATCAGGTTAAGCTACGCTTGCCGGGGTTGGTCCGTGGATAAGTGACCATCTTTACATACCGAGACTCCTCCGTGCCTCGGAAAGCACGTTAAGCCGTTGGTCCCGGCTGTCATTCGTGGATCTTTGACAGTCGTTAAGAGTCGTCAGAAGCCCAGAAGTCTGACACCAGTCTTACCAAGGGGTATCGTATTACCCAGTTATTGGGTTGTGGAGGTCAGATAGGCAGTCTCTTCATGTAAAATACTGGTATTCAGCTGCATCCGGTTAGACTGGAAGCCGACCCCAACATATTTGGGAAAAGCTTAGGCAGATTGATTGTAGAGAAGTACATTGCAATACGCTGAGTTGATTGTTTCGGTTTTGTATAATACTTGTTGAATAATAATTTTATTATGTACGACTATAACTCATTACGAGCATTACATCGCCATTTTCCGAATAGTCAAACTCATCTAGAACCCTTAGCGTGCCACGCCGTTCGGTCACGATTGAACTGTACACGTGTCTGACCTTACCAACTAATAATATTCTAAAGCTTCTGCACGTGTATAGTTCAAGTTTCTATATTATTGTTTCAACATAGAAATGAAATGAAATGTTTATTTCTGTAAGTAAATTTCCTAAGAAACTTTTAGAAGTCAGTTTACTGGCTTTTTTTTTTGTATTTTTTTTGCGTCGCCTGTTCCTTTCTGACTGATCCCTGAGAAGAAATGCCGAAATAAACTCAAAGGTCATACTGTCTTTTAAATTACAAAAATTGTGTTATTAAAATAAGTGAGTCAAACAATGCAGGGAAGAAACCTTTTGAAGAAAGAGCCATTCCAGCTTTGAGTTGACCAGTCCCGACAGACGGTACGCATGTATCAGTCATCGTGAAGCTCAACCCTATTCTAGCGAGCTCGAAGACCGGTCACACGACGCTACCAGATCAGCAGGACATTTAAGTAAACACATAAAAGTACTCAAAACCGCCAGACAGTTACGTATTTTATCTAACCTACATAGTAATCACAGAACCTGGGCGACCGAGCTCAGCTCTGGTGAAAATAGAAAATGCTCATTGAATAGTATAGAATAGTTCATACCGATTCCATGTATAGTACGTACTAATTCCATGCTGCCGCGATAGTAGGTACTTACTAATTCCATGCTGCCATTCCAAAATCAACCGAAGATGGTTTTATTTGCAGATGACACATCATTGATCTTTAAAATCAACCGACGGTCCCAAAATCTTGACGACGTGAATAACTCTATTCTTCAGGTCCAAGATTGGTTTACGGTAAATAATTTGGTACTAAATAAAAAAAAAACCAAATGCATTAGATTTAAATTACCTAATGTTAGAAGTAGCGAATGTGACATCTTATTGAATGGAGAAAAGCTGGAATATATTAATCAAACAGTTTTCCTGGGAATCACGCTAGACGAGAAATTACAATGGGGACCTCATATAACATCTCTTGCGGGGCGGCTGAGCTCTGCCGCTTTTGCTGTAAGAAAGATAAGACAGTTAACAGATGTAGAAACCGCGCGTTTGGTCTATTTTAGCTACTTCCACAGTATTATGTCGTATGGCATTTTACTGTGGGGTCGGGCTGCTGACATTGAATCCATATTTATTTTACAAAAGAGAGCTGTCAGAGCCATTTATAATCTACATCGTCGCGAATCTCTCAGGGAACTATTTAAAGGGATTAATATTATGACAGTACCTTGCCAATTCATTTATGAAAATATTATGTATGTTAGAAAAAATCTACATATTTTTAACAAAATAAGTGATAGACATAATTTTAATACTAGAAATAAAGATAAAATAGATCAACCATTTTTCAGATTATCTAAAGTATCTTCATCTTTTATGGGGTACTGTGTTAAATGCTACAACAAAATACCTTGTGATATATTACAATTAAATGAAAGAAAATTTAAAACTCATATTAAAAGTACACTTTGTAAACAAGCCTATTACAAATTAGAGGAATATATCCAAGATAAGAGTGCTTGGAAACATGCTGGTCCTGCTCCATAGGACAATCTAGAATCTAGACAAAATCAAACTGGTTGCTAATTTAAGTTGTATAAATTATAATTTTTACGAGTATTACATGACATTGATTTTGCATTCTGTGATTACTTCCTCACACACTGACTTATTAATTGTAAATTTTTTAAGAAAATCATCTACTTTTACAATGTTTGTAAATATGTGAAAACCGTACATCTATCACATCATTAATTAATTTATCTTTCGTGGCTTCATTTTTATTAATTCTTCTTTTTACCTATTGTGGTAACCTATTTTTATTTTATTTTTTTTAGATGCATCGTCTTCACATATAATTATGTAACGAATGTAACACATACAAATATTGTAACAATTTTTAAAAGAGTAACGGTGGAGTTTCTTGCCAATTCTTCTCCATACGAAAACTACCTTTTGGAAGGGGCGACTAGAATCAATTCAATTTTTTGTAAACTTTGACGTTCAAAAGTGCCTTACAAGGGCCTATTTGAAATAAATGATTTGACTTTGACTTTGACTTTGACATGATACTAGGTACTTACTAATTCCATGCTGCCATGTCTTTCAATTATTGTCAAATGTTAAATAGTGTAAGGTAGCTATATTATTCTAAACTTTGGGCGACCAAGCTCCGCTCGGGTGAAAATACGGAGAAAACAAATTTTCCTAGATATGAGACCTAGCTAGATCGATTTTTCGCCCCCGAAAACCCCTATATTGCAAATTTCATCGCAATCGCTACAGGCGATTTCGAGAACGTGATTACAAATATATTTAAATAAATATTGCTCGTTTAATAGTATAGGATTCACAGTCAGTTTTCTCTTTAATTGTTATTGAGAATACATTAATAAGTATTGTTCACCTTGTTGTTTTGTGCATCTCTTTAACTACTTTCCTATCGCAGGTATGCTGGAAGAGATTTCTTTAGAAATAAGCATCACCTTTGTACGTATTTTTCTGTTCCTTTTTTTTTCTTGTCTGTTTATATGTGTGTACATAAACCGTTAAATAAATAAATATATAAATATTGTTGAAAATTCTCAGTAAAAACTGTAATATATCACTGTAGAAGTAAAAGTAAAAATTCCAGAGCTAAACACAACAGACTTGGAAAGTTCCAGCATCCAGCTGTTATTTCAAGGAATATTAAAACAGAGACGTTTTCCTTATTTCAGTTATTTCTAAGTTAGCAAAAAAAGCTAAGAAATAAAGTGTAGAAGATTGTTTGAACTAGCAGCAAGGCAGAATTAATTAGTAGGAAGAATTAATTTCCTGATAAATCGTTGTCTGTTATTAGATATTGTCGAAAGAAACCTCTGATTTTATGGTCTTTGTTATACGAATATTATTTAGAAGCTAAAATGATGCATAAGCCTTGTAGATTCACAGATAATTAGATTTCTTGACCATTTTCTATTTAGTTTCTATGACACTTCACATGGTTTTTATGACAGCTGCGCACACAGACTGCATTAAGACCGCGGCGCGTAAGTCACCGACGGTATGAAATATTACCATTTTAAATATTATATTTTATATAAACATTTATAACTAAGTATTGTATTTATTTATTTTATTTTTGTCTTATTTTGTTATTTCACTATATGCTGCACCGGTTGACGTCATCACGTCAACGCGGGCTGTCGCTGAAAACCAGCGTTAGGGCCCTGTCTCGCATAGGGTCGCAGCATTAAGCTGAGCGATGGCCGTTTTGCGTGGATGTGACGCATATTTTCCCCCAAATTGTTTATTTTTGTGTTTTGTTCTTTCTTTGCGTCATGTGTACCGCAAATAAACGTATTTTCTTTCTTTCTTTCTAGTTAAGTAACTACGTGGTACTTTTTGACAGGACTATACTGTCCTCCTATAAATATTAACACTGCAATTTAGAAATATTGTAAAATGTATTTTTAAAAGAGTAACCGTGGAGTTTCTTGCCGGCTCTTCTCCATAGGAAACGACCAATTGGAACCGTGCACCTAGCTTGTGACGTTTTTACCACGTTAGCTGCGCTGCACGTTAGAAGCGGAAGATTGCATTAATGAACTATTCTATTCTATGCTATGCCCGTCAGACCGTCCGAACGTCCGTTGTTCTATCGTAACAGGTGGTATACTCGTAGTATACTCTTCTAACTAAGCAACAACCTCTCTTTCTGCTGGGGAGTTTGTTGCGCCACTTCTTCTTCGTGCGTGGTGAAGGGCGGGCGTTTCGGGGGACTGTCTTATGTAATTTTGACGTTTGAAAAGTGCTGATTCTCAGCTTAGTCTGAATAAATGACTTTTATTTTTTTTGTTTGAAAGACAACATTTTATGATCCATCTGGACAGGTGGTTATTCTAGGCCAACTTTTGGAGCCGCTCTATAAAGTATTATTAATAAGTAGGAAATAATAATACCAGCATAGTGTTGTCCCATTCCTGGGCAAAGGACTCTTTTCATTTAAAGAACATACGAGCATTGATCACCACGCTTACTTAAGACGGGTTGGCGATTTCAGACTTATATAAAGTCTATAAGCCCAAGTTTACTCACGATCTTTTCCTTCACCGATGTCAGTAATGTCCAATATAAACTTGAAACGTAAAATATGAATTGAAAGTCACATTGTACTTGCCGGGATTTGAACCCACTTGACTATCACGACAATACGTATTCAACAAAACATGAAAAAAAAAACAGTTGGTATTTTTTTTTTATTGTTCGAGAACTAATTTTTAAATTATTTTGTTACAGTTCAACTTCGTGGGCAAGCTGCTAGGTCCTAAAGGCAACTCGCTGAAGAGGTTACAAGAAGACACCATGTGCAAGATGGCAGTCCTAGGTCGAGGCTCTATGAAGGATCGACAGAAGGTAAAGCTTATTCAATTACAAAGCATCAGGATTGTTATGACAGAAAACTAAAGCTCAGATTTTTCCTACTTCTTCTTTCTCGAGTCAGCAATAACAAATCATAATGTATTATAAGCATAGCCAGTCAGCATATCACCTTTGAATGACGGCAGTAAATTCTATTCGTCTCAATGTTAACAAGTGAAATTATATTAAAATTTAAAAAACTCCCAACACAAATATTTCCTAATTTTTCTTTCCTCTTTCCTACTCCATCACTAGACCCTATTCTATCTATAACCTATTCATTGAGACCATTCCAATGAACCCAAACACGATACCTGTGCTGTAAGTTGGTAAGGGAGTTGGGTATCCTGCAAATTCCAGGTGATGCTGCAGCATCAGTTCAAGGTTATTTTGTTCTTCTAATATCATTGAAGTAACACAATACCAAATTTCAAATCGATCAGACCTGTGGAAGACGCTCACATCCATACATCAACTGGAAAAGAGCTGATAATCTTCAAATGGCGGTTTGATAAAACATGCCTAAGAACCATCGCTAGAAAACTTGCTTTCAAATAAAAAAACCGCATTCAAATCGGTTAACCCGTTTAAGAGTTACGGTGCCACAGACAGACACACACACAGCGGTCAAACTTGTAGCACCCCTCTTTTTGCGTCGGGGGTTAAAAACATAATACCTATATATCGTCGGTCGGAGTCATTACTGGAACATCTCAAAAATTTTGTGTTTTGGACTAAGTATGCAGAATGATAAAAAATCAAATGCATTATCATCTGCATACTTAGTCCAAAACACAAAATTTTAGAGATGTTCCAGTAATGACTCCGACCGACGATATATCCTTAGGTGTTAAATTAACACTAAGAATATATCCAAATAAATAGATTTTACGCCGCCAAAACTGGAGCAATTTCTAATAGTAAGACCCCAGTTTATCACCTCAAATCTCATTAACTGCTAAACCAAAACACCAACAAACAAGTTAACACAATTCATTTCCGCCCAGGAGGAAGAACTGCGCGTATCAGGGGACCCGAAGTTCGCGCACCTTTCAGACGAGTTGCACGTCGAGATCAGCGCGTTCGCCACGCCAGCTGAGGCGCATGCCAGGATTGCGTACGCGCTTGCTGAGTTGAGGAGATTCTTAGTACCGGTAAGTTTTCAAAATCATTTTATTTCACATGTCTCGCTGATGGGGGCGCGTGTGTTGGATCATTTAGCTCCCTTCAAAATGGTTGAGCTGAATGGTGCTGATCCATGCGTCATGTTCGTGAATGGGCGCCGTCAGTTGGGACTGGTCAACTCTTAGCGGCCATGGCTGATTTTAATTTTTGAATTGTTCTTTGTTTTATCTTTGTATTACGGACGCTTCTAACGTGCACGTCTTTCTACATTGTTCTCACATGTATAATTTCAACATGAATGATGTAACCAATATTTTGTAACAATTTATTTTATTTAAAAGAGTGTCCGTGGAGTTTCTTGCCCGTTCTTCTCCATAAGTACCTACTACGCTTTGGAATGGGCAACTAGCTTCATATTTTTGACTGACCGACTCCTTGACAATTCAAAAGTGCCTGTAATGGTTTAATTGAAATAAATGCTTTGAGTTTGAGTTTGATAAACCTACATGGGCACTTGAAACGTCAGAAGCTAGGTGCAGAATTCCAATTGGTCATTTCCTATGGAGAAGAGCCGCCAAGAAACATCAAGGTAACTCTTTTAAAAATCATTGGTCTTTACAATGTTTCCGGATTACAGTGAAGAGGTATGAGAGGATAGCGTAGGCTTTTCAGTCAAAAGTGAGTAAACAAGTCGTTAAATCTTCATTTCATGTAGTTTGCAATTTTACGAGCTATAATTCACATTCAAATCTATATTTTATTATATAAAAGGAGAAACTGACAAACTGACTGACATATCAACGCAGAGCCGAAACTACTGGGACTAGGAACGTAAAATTTTGCACACAGCTTGCTTTTATAATGAAGGGGAGGGGTTTTTGAAAATTCCACCTTGGGTGCGAAAAGGGGGGATTTCGTTTGTAAGAAAAAACTTACTCCTTGAGGTAACTTGAAACTTGGCACAAGAGTTCAAGATAGTATTTCAAGCATTAGACGGTGTACACAAATATTGAGCAGTAACCTAACGAAAAGTACTAGGCATGCATGAATTCACGATAGTAGATATTCAATCATTATGTTATGCTACTAATAGGATTTGGATGAGATAGACAGATAGTTTATAACCTGGATGATGAGAACATGAACACATAGGATACTTTTTATCGAGCTAAGCCGCGGGAAAAAGCTAGTGAAACGTAAGTTGATTATTGAGAAGTTTCTAGAAGGTCGCAGTTACTTATTTGTTCTTCAGGAAACTGCCTCTTTTATGTTAGTCGTTAGCTCTTGTCCTGAGTGTTTCAGTTAACGCACAGTTTAACTGTCTATTGTCTGCATGGTCCTCATAAGACTTGACCAAGATTATGTTTGGACTCTAAAAAAGAACCTCTGAGTTTGTCTCGGTCTTTCTTCCCAGAGTAGTCTGATAGGAAACTCCGACCTCATCTAGTTTTAAAACATAATCTGTTTTTGACGAGTAAAAGTGGGTTTTTAACCCATTTTCAGAAATAAATAGCATTTATCATTTTCCTGAGTAAAAAGTAAAGAACAATATTTTCACTCCAACATTGAACATTTTTACAAACCTTAGCAAAAAAAAACGGAAACAAATACTTCGCAACCCGAGTCCAATTTCGCGATCCTTAATTTTCTCCACGTACCAATACGCGCACACTACATAAATGATCACGCCACCAATGCATTTGGCACATACAGAGAGGCAGCGAAACGCCGTTGAGATATTAACTCGTGAATTTTAATACGCCGCGAACCGTGCGTGCGTATTGTATATTTAATACAAGTGTGACAGCCGGTGCTGTCTGCGTATTTTCTTACATTTTACTGACTGCGTATTTTTTGAGATATTAACTTTGAATTTATGATGATCTTCTTACCTAGATGGCTGTCTGCTATAAAATGAGATTATTTTATTCCCTGCTATAATGGCAAACGGCTTTATTTGTAGGAATTTTATTGAACCTTAAAAGCGTTATCACACTGACGATTTACCAGCTTGTTTCACGTGTTTCACGTGTTCTCATTACGCAAACGCGGCGAACACGTTGCGCACACGTGGCGTGCTCGCTACGCACACGCATCCATCACTGCTCACTAGACCATTACTGCTCACTGGACCACCACTGCAAAGATGACATAAGTGGCTTCAAATATTACCTACAGCTATGTTACGTAGGTAATTTTAGTTCCAATGAGTACCTACTCATATCATAATTTCAGCCGAAAGACATCCACTGCTGGACATAGGTCTCAAAGTCAAAGTCAAATCAATTATTTCAAATAGGCCCTTGTAAGGCACTTTTGAACGTCAAAGTTTACAAAAAATTGAATTGATTCTAGTCGCCCCTTCCAAAAGGTAGTTTTCGTATGGAGAAGAATGGGCAAGAAACTCCACCGTTACTCTTTTAAAAAGTGTTACAATATTTTGTATATATAGGTACATTAGTTACATAATATGTGAAGACGATGCACCTAAAAAAAAAATACGTTACCACAATAGGTAAAAAGAAGAATTAATAAAAATGAAGCAACAAAAGATAAATTAATTACTTATGTGATGGATAGATGGTTCTCACATATTTACAAACATTGTAAAAGTAGACGATTTTCTTAAAATTTTACAATTAATAAGTCAGTGTGAGAGGAAGTAATCACAGAATGTAAAATCAATGTTCTATAATAAAAATAATAATTTATACAACTTAAATTAGCAACCAGTTTGATTTTGTCTAGATTCTAGATTATCCTATGGAGCAGGACCAGCAACTCCCCCTAGCATCGCCACTTTGATCGGTTCTATGCTTCTTGCATCTAGCGGATTCCTGCGGTCTACACAAGATCATCGGTCCACCTTGTGGGAACCACCTTTGGGCACGCAGTCGCTCCAGTACATTTCGGTCCCATCGGCTGTTCTGCGAGCAAAATGCCGCTTAAGTTTGGCAATTCTTCGGCAACCTACTGATCTACTTGGCTGTAAACGAGATCTAAAGTATATACAACGTGTAACGGAAAGGGTATATACATACCAAGGGCACGGCTTCTTTGGATGATATTAAACGATATTGGAAGGGTTTTTTAATCCTATCTCTACATGTTTGGAAGTTATGAGACTTTTTAATACATTGATACCAGAAACCGAAGTTTTAAAATTGAAATAAACACATCACTAGCACTAAGTCAGCTGATCGGTGTCAGCGAACTATTTGTAAGTAAAAATAAACCTCTTACTCCTGGTATTTCTAAATAAAAGGTTCCGCATGTTTATTTTTTGTTTACAAAATATTATTACTGACTTTTCCTAAACTTTGATGATGTCTGTGAACTAGTTACAATACAATTAATAAAATTGGTCTAGGTATCAAAATGTAACGAAATAATATTTAGAAACATTACACACTTGTTGGTTTTTTACGTAGTTGTCCTTTAGAAGATTACTTTGTAGATAATTATTATCTACATAGTAATCTTCCACCCACCACCCACCTTACCATCGTACCCACAACACAGTAAATACCTACCTAATTCAAAAACAATATTCCTGTAAAGAAAAGTGTGCAGAGAAGTTAAAAAGTGTCGGCGGCATATGTATGTAATTGGTCTTGTTTTAAATAGATAAACCTACCTATTCGCTGTTTATGATTGTCAGCACAATACTTTGGGCAATATCATAATAATGTTTACACATACGATCCAGGAGATTCGATTCACCTTACTATTGAATCGATTTTCTTGAAGATCGCTTTAAAACGATTTGTTTCGAAAAATCGTCAGCTCGTACCATTGCATTGATCATAAAAATCGAATCTTTACGTGCATCCTACCAGGAATTAATTGCTTAAATAAACATTATTATTTGCCATTAGAACTTAGAATAGAAAAAGGATTTAGTAACGATTTATGTCCAACTGAACCCAAAACATCATTTCAATTCATTTCTTTGCAACTTATGCTACTCCTAGTACAAATAAAATCACAGTGGGTTCCGTTCATAATTGTTAAAATATGTTTATTTTTTAATAATTATCAATAAACTATTATCAACAAGGTAATAGTTTTGTTTTATTACAAAATAATAGCACGAACGCATAATTTTTGTCTGTAGGACTAACCGAAAGAATTATCGGAAGTTCACGGTCTGTCGGTGCTGTTTGAAGAGGTACATGGGTTCTATTGGTTTGAGCACGTTTAGTCTTTATAATTCAAATGAAGTCAATAAATAATAAAAAATGTCGCAAAACTGCATCTAAATGTAGAAAGAAATTAATAAAAGTACTAGGACCGCATGAGTAACAGGAATTGTTATTGCCGAATTGAAAATCGTTTGCTCGCAGATCCCTGATTACGTCGTTACACACACAATGAGAGCATCTTAGTGTGTGTAACCTTTGGGTTAGGGTCTTAGGGTATGTGAACCAATTGCAGTCCCTGTAGTTTCTATTACTCCTGGTAAATAAAACTTCTAATTCAGATTTCTAACGAGATAAGGCGGCTCCATATGATCATTAATGGATTGAAATTGGGAATCAAACGAGCTTACCTGTTAAGCGAAGTCTTGATTCTAATTTTATGAACGGCGATCTGAAATATAATTATTAACAGAGTAGTATTTCCAATACACGTCATCTAACATCGCGTTTTTTTAGAGATAAAATATTGTAGATATTTTTTAAATATGATTATTTTCCTCGTTCATTGGTAACACCGAACTGTCACTTATTTTTAGAGATCCTTGATGAGGAACAAGCTCTGTTTTCTGTACAGAGTAGTTCCGCATACTTACATTCACTAGGTTTTCCTGAAAGGATAAGTGAATTAGTTACACTAATTATTGCAGCTTTTGGGCTGTTAGCTAGTGGCGGGTGGGTAATTATATTTCAGATCGCCGTTCATAAAATTAGAATCAAGACTTCGCTTAACAGGTAAGCTCGTTTGATTCCCAATTTTACTTCACGGCGATCTGAAATATAATTATTAACAGAGTAGATGTTTAGAGTTGTCTGCAATAATTCAATTAGTTAATAAGTTATCTGATTATAAATATTCTGGTTTATTGAATAGGTCCTTTTATCTTCCTTCATTAGCGTTGGTTATTAAGGAATCTATCGTTAATTAGCATAAAAGTATAAACAGCAAGTAACACATTGTGTCTGTCTCAATTGATGCCTGTTCTAAGTTGAGCTGCTGTGTGTTGTCCTGTGAAAGGAAGAATTAAGTCACTCTCACTTTTATTATACTTAGTTATAAGCTTTAGGGTAGCTTTAAAACAGTCTCGGTATTTGTTTTATTAGTCTATAGTCGACATTGGGGCCAAATCGGCAGCCAGCTTTGTAGGGTTTCTTTAAGTTTGTTCTGTACCTATTTGTATTCAGATATTTGTTGGGATGAATCATTTTGAAAGCTTCCATGACAGAAAATAGGTACCAGTTGTAGATGTTTCCGTAAACATTCACTTATTTGAGATGCACTGTGGAACTTAGTGCGTGAGTTTACGATAAGCTCATTTAATAAGATCTTTACAGTTATGTTGTGTATTTATGGCCGATTCCTGCAATTTGCGGACCATCATTGTGGCATAAAAAATGCTACCATTGGTGAGCTAGAGGATTCGTTTTTGTTTATAGTAACCGATTTTTGCTGTGCCCTGACAGGGTTTACAACGGCTCTTAGCTCTAAGCCTTTTGTTAACATCTTGTTTTACCTTGTGGAACGCAAATAAATGATTTTTTTTTTTTTTTTTTTTTTTTTTTTTTTTTTTTTTATGAATCGTTATATGTTTGCGCCAATACTTCAATGCCACCATCAAGAATGCAATATCATAATTCAGCCCCCCACTCATGGCCTATGCACGGGTACTTATCTAGCAATTTCACCTTCTTTCAGCTGCCAATGCCCTGGTAGGGGTTTTTGGAGCTTGAGCTTATGAGTTTGGTTATTGAGGTTATTTTGTTAAATAGGGTCAAGCCCGGAATGAGCTTTAAGCTTGATCAATTTTAAGTTTTGCAAGCACCATCTAATAGGTTAGTTTGGCTAATTTTCTTTTGTGGCCTCACATAGGCCTTACTCTTTTACTGTTTGTGTTTTTGCCATTTTACCTGTGATGTCCGAGATAAAATATTTTCCTTTCTTAATTTATGTAATGTGGAAGTGTCTGTTTCAGATAATTGACAAGAGCTAGTCGAAAAAAAATAGGTTCATTTTTGAAGCTTAAAGATATGAAAGTTTTTTCTCTGACCTCATAATACATTTATATCCGAAATTAAATTATGGAATGAGGTATATAGTTTAAGTTAGGGAGTTGTATAGTTTGCTATAATGTGCACTTGGTGAGCAGATGGTTTTAGTGTACAATCATTTGTAGTTAATTCATTCATGGTGCCTACATTGATTATATGGTACCTGACCGTGTTCATGTTCTAATCTCAATCCATCAATGCTTTATCCTCACATCATAATGCGCTCTCCCCCCCCTCTTTGTTTCTTCGACAATTTCATTTTAGTGTCATAATTATCACTGAAGTCTACTATTAAGTATTTAGACTGTTAATTGGGATGGTTGCGTGTTTAATTAGACATTTTGATTTTATAACCTTTGAACAAGGTCAACCATCTCTGCCTGGCCCTTTGCGAAATACAGGCCTGATGTTATGTAATGCAACTAAGATCACTAATACTTTAAGTTTTGTTTTAAAATGTGTACTTCAAGGCACGTGTTTTGTTTAAGAAAGACTTAACAGTCGAACCTAGCAATTCACTTAAGTCAGGTGTTAGTACTCCATGGTTAATTTCCATTGCAAACATTTAGTTACATTTTTAGTGTTTTTTTTTTTTTTTTTTTTTTTTTTTTTTTTTTTTTTTTTTTTTTTTTTTTTTTTTTTTTTTTTTTTTTTATTTTTTTTTTAGGTATGGCAATCTTGTTATTTGACAAGTAAATAATCAGGGTAGGTTGGTAGGAAATCTTGTTTTGGTAAGTGTTATTCAGTACCGGTAATTTAGTCAGTACAGGTAAAGTATGAAAGTTTTAATAATATGGAAGTTATCGGGCAATGTATTTATAATGAGTCCTTTATTGGTTATCTGATGTTGAGAAAAGTCTTGCAGGTAGCCCTCAGTGATAGAGGTACCTATACGATTACGATTAGAACCTGTACGATGAGATCATACATCTGTCTTTTTTGGTGTGTTGAACAATAATGTTTGAAGAATGTACAAATTGTCAGTATAAAATACTCTTGTTAGTACTGGGAATTTTATTTGTAATTTTCTGCCAATCAAATATGGTGGAGGTCTCACTGCCCTAGAGGGGTTAAATAGCAGTTTTAAGTTCAGAATGAGACAGAATTTTCTATTTTGTTTGAGTCTGAAGTTTATATTTAAATTATTTGTAAATCTGTGATGTATTTTAATTCATCTCAGTATTTACTTGTAATGGTGTTAAGAGTTACTATATTGAGTTTGATAGGTATCAAATATGTAGTTTTGAAGTGTAGATATAAGCCGGGTTGTTATTGAGGTCCACTAAAATTATTTTCATTATTGAGTGATTTCTGTTGTTATAGTTAGTTGTAGGATGTTTTAATTTGTTATTTGATATAGCAGATCAACTCCTGTTGCACTAGTTTTACATTTTCTCAATAGGACCGGTAAGTTTTCTTTATCATCCTGAGTGTATGTCTTGTGGTTTTAATATTTATTGATTAATTGTTATTGTTTGTAGCAATGAAGTTGTATGCTCAAGTTTTAATCTGTTTGTTTATCAAATAGAGTAAGTTGAAATTCATTATTGGGTATTAATTTTGTTCTGGTTTTAGTTTGGTGGGAGTGAACATTGACATTATCAGGTATTTTGTTGCCAAGTCTGTCAACGGTTTTTGTATGTCTTATTTTTTTTGTTTATTCACTCCGAACATACAAATATCCTTATGGGCTAGACCCTTGCCCTTCCTATGTTTATGTTCTTCATAAGCATAGGATCAGTCATTGCTTTCCCTATGACAGAGGTAACCAGTGTAATTTGGCTGTGGAATATCTCAATCCCTTGTTCCCTCAGTTTAGAGGAGTCTGGGAGTAAGGCATATGCCTTGTGAATAAGTATGAGCATGGAATTATGCTTTGTAGGGGGTCGATGAATCATTTGTCAGCAGCCATTGTATCACGGAATCATTTTAACATAGTATCTTGTACTAGTATTTGAGTGTATGAGTGTAAACTTACACAATTTTGCTTTATTGTTTTAATTTTCAAAGTAGATATCATTTATCAATTTATGTCGGGATAATTAGGCCACCTAGTGCTTAGGAAAGACACTGAGTATCTTGTACATCAGATTTCTTTTAATTAGTTATATTTGTTTGTTAAAAATAGTAACTCAGGGGTATAGCCATGAATATAAGTTTAATAGCATTTTGATGGGCTGGTGTTTATATCAGTAACAGATATGTGTAATATTAGCTGATAGGGAGTAATCCGTCAAGGCGGACTGTGCTTCCATAATATTATTATCCTTGATGTCAAGCTAGATCACACATGGTATTGGTTTAACATGTTATGATCATCTCATGCTAAGCATGTGCACGCTATGCCAAATATGTACCAGCTAACAACATACAATCAATGTTGTTAAGAGTATCCCGTACTCGCTGATAACAATCCAGTTAGTGGGGTAGAATCCTGCACTCACTATAGGGAGTATAATACTTTTGCAAGTTTATGTATATCAAACAGACAATGTGCTGGGTTAAGTAAGGCTGTCTCGCAGCCTTCGTGCTCGAAAATTAGGAGCATATAGAACCACATTTTTACAATTTCACCAAGGTCATAGAAATGGGACTTACCTCTTATGACGAGTACATACCAACATTAGCTGTGTACAGTAACATCGCTAATTGCATCACGTGCAGCATTGGTAATCATCCAGCTCCAGCTAGTAACGTGGAATTAACGTTGCTGAGGACATCTCGTGTCCACTGGAGGGGTAATGGTGAAAATCGCATACCAGTTAGCTATGTACTTACATAGCTAAGGGCATCACGTGCCTCTCTGGCAGCATCTCATCCAGCTAGTAACGTGGAGGTAACGCTACTTAGGACATCTCGTGTCGCGACTGGAGAGATAATGTTTTAACAAGTTTGCAGCGCACATGCAATAAACAGTGTCAATGTCCACCATAGTGCTTATTCAGTATCACGTGCAAGGTGGTCAGTTAGAGCCAAGCACTCTCGCACATTAAGGTTGTGCGACGCCTCTGGATCTAAGTACATCCAATGTTGGTCAGGATCAGGAGTGCTTTTGATGTATCTATTGATGTCGTTGATGAGCGCCGCGGCCGTCTCAGGTTTCCACTAACGATGCACATAATACGACTCAGGTTTCCACTAACGATGCACTTAATACACTTTCTATCACATATCATGGTTAATATTTTGTTATTTTAGTAAGGACTATCATAAACTAATTTTAAATTAATATTTTTGACGAGAGAGAATTTTTCTTGCGATGTCAGAATGCGCGCGAAAAGAAAAAGTGACAGTTCGGTGTTACCAATGAACGAGGAAAATAATCATATTTAAAAAATATCTACAATATTTTATCTCTAAAAAAACGCGATGTTAGATGACGTGTATTGGAAATACTACTCTGTTAATAATTATATTTCAGATCGCCGTGAAGTAAAATAAAAGATTTTCCGGAGTTGCGGGAATGTCCTTACAAGATAACGGGGCCCCGGAATGCAAGGGCAACTGAAGGAACAGGGTGGTTTTTAGTCAATAAGAGTCTAAGCACTTCCTGCCGTCCCACCTAGGGCGGAAAGTGAGTCATTGATGATTTTCCCACCCCCAAAAAAATAAAGGATTTTTCAATTTTGCATTTGAATAACGTAATTAGTCAGCTCTGATGTGTGAGATTTACTTAAAAGTTTAACGGAGTTTAGTTGAAATTATTATTAAGGATGTAAAATAATCTTGAATTCTTGAACAATATTTTTCAATAGTAGTGGACACTAATAGGACAGCTACCCTATAGGTATCTAAATTTAACGAAATAATATTTTTGTACCAGAATAGCAGGAAAAGAAGCTTTATTTAGCATTATTGTTTGTTCTTGCTTTGGTCGTCAGTCGACACCGTTCCGCGTCTCCGTCTAGTGCACTCGTTCCTATCCCTGAGATACGCGCATCAGTTCAGTACGGCTACACCTAATTGACTTTTCTTTGTTGTTTGCAAAATGTCGTTAACTAATAGCGAATATTACGAAATGATGCTGTGTGTCGGAGCAGAACATGGTAATTTGCGAGCTGCCCGAGAACTGTACCGTCGCCGTTTTATTGAGGGTAGACCAGATGCTGAACGTCGACGGCTGCCTTCGTCGGCGTGTTTTAGTCGGATGGTACATCGTCTGTACCAAACTGGGTCATTCCACGCACCTGCTTCAGAGGGTCGCCCGAGTACTACCGATCCAGAATTTGAAGAAGCCGTATTGGAGCATTTTGAACTCAATCCACGCACTAGCACACGTCGAGCTGCGTTAGCGCTGGGTGCCTCTAACCATATGCAGGTATGGCGAGTGCTGAGCAATGACGGTCAGCACCCATACCACTTCCGTCGCACACAGGAGCTGATACCGGCAGATTTTTTGCCTCGCGTGGCCTTTTGCGAGTGGTACCGAAACCAGGTAGAAGCTTCGCCAAATTTTACTTCAAGAGTGCTTTGGACCGATGAGGCATCCTTCACGAGAGCGGGAATAAGCAACATCCACAACGAACATGTATGGTCTCACACGAACCCGCATGCTTCGACAGAGTCGTCATTCCAACACCAATGGCGACTGAACGTGTGGGCTGGTATAATTGGAGACGTCGTCGTAGGACCAGTTTTCTTGCCGCAAAGCTTAAATGGCCAAAATTATTTAAGCTTCCTGAGGAATGAATTAGACGATGTCCTGGAAACAGAGCTATCAGTGTTAAGATATGTTAATCTTGTGATGGACAATAATTTAATTTTTCAACACGACGGTGCACCGGCACACTTTGCTCGAGATGTGCGCCATTATTTAGATGCGACCTTTCCCCAGTGGGTTGGGCGTGGTAGTAGAAGCGTGGCTTGGCCTCCGCGATCCCCAGACCTAACTCCGTTAGACTTTTTTTTGTGGGGTTACATTAAAAATGTAGTGTACGCAGTGCAGTGTGATACAATGGACCAAATGAAAGTGCGGATTGAGGCCGCTTTCAGGACAATTACACCAGACATGCTACGCAATGTTCAGGTGTCCATGAACAAGCGAGCGGCCTTGTGCATACAATACCAAGGTCACCACATCGAACCCCATCTTTAAAAATGTAAGTCAATTTACTAAAATAAGCAAAGCTTTAAGATTTTACTGTTTACTCGGTAATAAGTAATAATAAGAGATGAAACTAGTTAACCTACCTAAACTTTGTTTCGTTTTTTTTACGTAAGTTTTGTTATCTCAGTTTTTACGTGCAATTTCTGGCTTGATATTAACGAGTAAACTGTAAATCAATAATTACGCATTAATTTTTACATCATGGTAAAGTAGGTACGGTTTATTGCGCGCGCGCGCAATCGTATTGGCGGCGTGGCGGCGGCCGGCATGTTTTCTTTCGTCAGTTCGCGCCGACAAAGAACACCGCCTGCGGTAGGCTACTACAGTACTAGGCGCGCTGAAGTACGGAAGAGATTTATCGATAAATAATAAAAAATGTCGCAAAACTGCATCTAAATGTAGAAAGAAATTAATAAAAGTACTAGGACCGCATGAGTAACAGGAATTGTTATTGCCGAATTGAAAATCGTTTGCTCACAGATCCCTGATTACGTCGTTACACACACAATGAAAGCATCATAATGTGTGTAAACCTATACCCTATAGGTATCTAAATTTAACGAAATAATATTTAAGTACCAGAATAGCAGGGAATAGAAGCTTTATTTAGCATTATTGTTTGTTATTGGTTTGCTCGTCAGTCGACTCTGTTCCGCGTCTCCGTCTAGTGCACTAGTTCCTATCCCTGTGATACGCGCATCAGTTCAGTGCGGTAAAAATGTACCTAGTGTACGCAGTGCAGTGTGATACAATGGACCTAATGAAAGTGCGGATTGAGGCCGCTTTCAGGACAATTACACCAGAAATGCTACGCAATGTTCAGGTGTCCATAAACAAGCGAGCGGCCTTGTGCATACAATGCCAAGGTAACCAAATCAAACCCCATCTTTAAAAATGTAAGTCAATTTACTAAAATAAGCAAAGCTTTAAGATTTTACTGTTTACTCGGTAATAAGTAATAATAAGAGATGAAACTAGTTAACCTACCTAAACTTTGTTTCAATTTTTTACGTAAGTTCTGTTATCTCAGTTTTTACATGCAATTTCTGGCTTGATATTAACGAATAACCTGTAAATCAATAATTACGCATTAATTTTTACATCATGGTAAAGTAGGTACGGTTTAGTGCGCGCGCGCGCAATCGCATTGGGCGGCGCGGCGGCGGCGCGCGGCGTCTTATTTCTTTCGTCAGTTCGCGCCGACAAAGAACACCGCCTGCTGTAGGCTACTACTGTACTAGGCGCGCTGAATTACGGAGGAGATGTATCATGATATTGGCAAGTAACGTGGAAAGTTATTGACCTACGTAGTGCGGTGACACGTTTGTTATGATTTGAATTTAAGAAACATATGAAACCGAAAATTTGGTATCAATTCTTAGAGTATTTTATTTTGAGTTGAAACTACGTATAGTGACTCTATACCAGCTGTTATCTTTAGTGCTTAAGGATAGCAATAGGGTTTCTGTTACACGCTGTATAAGAGGCCATCTTGTCACAACGCATAAACAGCCACCTGTAGAACCTCTCCAAGAATAATATAGGTGTATTTATGTCTACTCTTACCCGAGGGCACGAAATAAATGCTCATAGCGCCTTGCTCTGCGCTTCAAAAGATAACGTCAAGCGGCAAAAGCAAAATAAACTTTATTTACACACAGGTAAAGTTTTTATTTGTTTAAGGTGATTCCTACAATGCAGACCACCAAATTCATTTCTTTTTTTGAAAATACTTTACGTGGAAATTATGATAAATTTTATCATTTAATAAAATCATCAATATGGCTCTCGAAATAATAATAATATTTGCTGGAAATCGTCATATTTTTATGAATCTCTTATTTCCATCAAATCAAATCAGGCGAGAAGTAATTATTTAATCATATTACGCGTCACGTAATGAATTTTGATCAACAGACAACATGAAACAACGCTGTAATTTGCAAAACCCCAAAATAATTTTGAATTTCGAGGGCTTTCTTGACGGAGCCTCCTAAATTGGAAATAACTGCGGTAGTTTCGTGGCCTAGCTCTGAACCTACTCCCGCTATAAAATAGGTATAAAGTTAAAATCAATTTAACATTAATGCCGTTGATGGTGGTTATGAAAATGCCGTAAAATCCTTCGTCGTCAGCTCCTCGTAAAAGCTAGATTATTGAGAAATTACTTTAATATATTCCAATAGGTTTTGAAGAGCTAACATAGTTGAGAAATGGTAGAAGGATTGTTGGCAGACCAATAAATAGCTAGGAGTGTGGACGACCTACAGAAGAACCCTGGGAAGACCTGGATGAGACTAGCACAGACCAGGAAAGCATGGCACAAAAGGAAGTCTATTAATACGTGTCAAATATTTTCTGACTGACGGACTAAATAGTTTTTTTTCCCTGTCAACATCCGTATTAAGTTCGGTATTTTTAAAATGAATTACCTCGTCGGTCTAGTGGTCGCAAGCGCCGAATTCCCGAGTCAGGCAGAGTGTTATTGAGTTTTTCCATCTGGAATTTCTTAGTAGCAGCCCGGAGTCTGGATTTGTACTCGGTTGATGGTAATAAGCTCTTGCGCCCTGTTACATGGGACTTAAACATAACTGGCGAAATGAAGGTGTAATGTATAGGTACACTTCTGACTAGCCCTTCGGGAAATACAAGCGTGATGTTAAGTTATTATTTTATATTGAAAGTTCATCCAACTTTTCGTCCACGTTTATAGCTTTTCTATTCTCAATAAACACTCAATTTCGTACTTAAACAAGTACTTAAACAAATACTTAAACAAGTACTTAAACAAGTACTTAAACAAGTACTTTAACGAGTACTTAAACAAGAACTTATCGACTCTCCAACATCCACACAAATCCCTACATATAAGACGGGATACAGAAACCCATCAGAAGATAAGGAGGTCTCATAAAACGGTGCATTACGTACAGGACTATAATGTGAGGTTTTATAGCTTAGTTGACGTAAACAGTCGTTCAAATCTGAGAACGTTGCTTAGAAGTGATAACGGCATGTGATGCGGAGGAATGAGGAAAATGTCGTGAGGCAAGTTTTGAGTATGAATGTAGATGGCTCTAAGAGTAGGGGAAGACCAAAGAAAAGATGGATGGACCGTGTGAAAGATGATATGGCTCGAAAGGGGGTGACTACTGAGTTGACGACTAGTATAGAAGTACAGAAGGGGATTTGTTGCGCCGACCTCAAATAAACTGCCATAAGGGCAAGAGAATAAAATAAAGCGGTAGTAACGAGTACAATACTAATCTGTGTCAGTACTGAAAATAGGAATTAGGAAAATAGGAAATTATTCTAAGCCATGTGCTTAGAATAATTTCAGATTTTCAGTAAACTAGTACTGTTTTCCGACTTTTTTTAATGTCTAGGGCCCGTTTTAACTGTCCAGCCGGATTTAGGCACTTTCCACCAGTAAAGTAAAGTGAAATGTATTTGCATAGATTGTAGTAACAAGATGTAACAAACATGGATATCTGATTGAAAATACAGACAGAAATGCTAGAAAACGACTGTAATCTTTGCCATAAAAAACCAATGTCAAATATGTACTGAAAGCGATAAATTAACTATTCCATTTTCAAATCCTTGATTCCATTTGATGTTATTTCCATTTAAACCAATATCAACTTTATTGTAGTGGAAATTAAATTTATTTCAGAATGACTGCTACTATTGAAAGTGTTTGTCTTTTAGTGTAGCGCAAACTGAACCTGTTAACCATGTTTGAGTTTTAAAGATAAACACATAATTATTTGTTTGGAAAATAAGTTGCGCAATTATTTACTTAATTCTTGAAATTTTTGTATGTCTCATGTAACATTGGTACGTAATAAATACCAGCCTATTTATTGTCCCACTGCAGGTCTAAGGTCATCAATGCTTGTGCCTTCTCATTTAGAGAAGACACAAGCATTGATCACCACGTTTCCTCAAGACGGGTTGGCGATTTCAGAAGTATATTAACTAAATATAAGTCCATGTATTCCCTCTTACTTTCTGAGTTTATTTTGGACATTACTGACACCGGGTCAGTAATGTCCAAGATAAACAATCAGAAAGTACACATTATGCATTAAAAAAGTGACACTGGTATTAAAATTTAGTTTGAATTTAAAACAATAAAATGTTTTGTTTTTAGTAAATCTATAATATAATATAATATAATATGATATAATCTCTATAATATAATAACGGAGAACCAGGTGTAGCGTCACCGAAACTTGCGAAAGATCTAAGTCCAACAGTGGACCGCAATAGGCCGAATTGGTGAGCCTATCGCTTGTCGTATTAGAAAATGAGTTAGCCTGTCACAATCTCAACTATTCAGCAGACATTTTGAAAGCTATGCCGTAATTATTTATTTATTATTATTTATATTTATATATTTATTATTATTTATATTTTTATTATTATTTATATATTTTATAATTATTTATATTTATTATTATTTAAATTTATAATTATTTATTTTTCATGGAAACTATCAGAAAATCGTTGTTTGAACATAACTTTGTTGTACTATACTAACATTCTTTACAGTCGACGGTGGTTTTGATATAATTTCAATCGCAGTTAGTTAGTTAGTCCTTCTTAAAAAATGTATTGGGCTCAATAAAAAAATGCTCATACAAAAAAAACCAGCCGCATAAAAAAACAATTGCCTCCCAAACCAGACAAAGGTCCACCGAATACATAATCATAAACAAAGTCCCTCTATTCATTTTCGGCTATTTGCACAACAACACTGTTATAAATTCTGACTTAATCGCTTCTTGTCCAGACTTTTTGGTCGTTACGAATATTCTACAAACGTGGCCGTCACCCGATAAGGAATACTTGGACTTATTTATTGCTTTCACTTCAAGAATAATATGAAAAGAAAGTTCTTTTGTTTCGGGTTAGTATTGAATTTGTAAAACGAGACATACATGCAGCTGCTTCTGACGTTTCACAAGTGCTTTATTTATTTATTGATGAGGCACTTCAACGACTTACTCGCTAAGACATACACAAACAAAAATCACATTCACTTTTAGGTATTGTGAAATTTGTCACTAACAGAAGTGCACGGCACTAGCAGAGAACATAATGATTAATAGGACGTGTTACGTAAATATTTCTGTACTTCCCAGTATTTGTCAGTGTCGCTTTAGTGTTTTATGCAGGATCACGTATTTGAACGTGTAGAATGAAATAAAATAAAAATCAGATTTTCGTATAAAATGTCACATTCGCGGTACTGGATGCCGAGCGACGATATCGTTTTGAATTAGTTACAAGTTACGAAATAAAGCTACAATGACAAATACGATGGGAAGTACAGAAATATTTTAACTAAATAACAAAAAAAAATACAAATAAGTTGTGGATTAAAATCCAGACGAATACCAATGTCACTTTTTTGATGTTTCTGGGTTTCACAAAAACACAAATTTAATTAAATCGGTCCAAAGAAATACATGAAACTTATACTAATTGGTGGCTAACTCTTTTCCTCTTTCCAGGACTACAATGACGACATCAGGCAGGAACAGATGCTGGAAATGCAGATCCTGTCCTCCCAGAGTGAGCAGCGTCGGCTTTCTCCTCCCGAGTCCTCCAGGAGTGGCAGCGAAGAGGCGCTCCCTCTCAGAGACCCTACACATAAACAGAGAGTGAGTATGAGTAGACTATAATCCTAAAGTGAACAGCGTCGACTCACTCCTCCCGAGTCTTCCAGTACGTGTACGCGTGTAAACGGATTATTTAACCTTCAGAACTTTTTATCTCTAAAATTTAGTTTGTGTAGTATTTCTAAGAGGGATGTCTTCCTCGCTGCCGTTCCTGAACACGTAGCTTGACCACCTTAGAAACGGGGTTTGTCGACGGAAGAATAGAAAAAATTACAGATTGTGATTGTAAATCTGTCATTTTGTCTATTCTTCCGTTGCTACGCGTGCAGGAGTGGCAGCGAGGAAGCTCTCTCTCTAAGAAATACTACACAAACAACATTTTTGAGACAAAAAGGTCTGACGCTTATAGACAGGATTGCACTAGCTCAAGACAGAGAGGAGTGGAAAGGAGAAAGGGCGGCCGTTGGCCTCAACTCAGGCTAACAATAATAAATAAAAAATATTATGATATTATAACCGATTATGTGATATAAATAACATACATAATCGGCCTATAACGTTGCCATTGCCCTAGCAATGGAAAGGAGAAAGGAGGCCTGTGTCCTAACACAGGCCTCCTTTCTTCGAGAGGGAGTGTGCTATAATCTACCACGCGGGCCCAGTGCGGGTTGGTAGATGTTATTTACAAAGAGTAAAACGCCTGCCTGGGTTCGAACCCATGACCTACCACCACCACCACTGCTCTCAATATTAGTAAACACTCAACGAATCCGGCTAATCTTAATACGATTAATAATTAGGAAAATATCCTGATTTCTGTCGAAATATCTTTATTAAGTTACACAAATTGGATACGTATTTACTACAGACTACTTCACTATTCCTGTCTTGTTTGATAAACAATGTGAGTTGATTAATGGAACATTGGTGTAAAGCAAAATATTACTGAAACCTTATTACATATGGAGAGGGCACACTGAACGAACCTGCGACAGTTTGGCCTGATTGAATGCAAGCATTTACCTACACGAAAATTGTCTCATCTGCTGTATATTACGACTTTCTGAAAGTCTACTGATAGATAGATAGATAAATCGCTTATAAAAAGCTGATAAAAGTCAATCAATCAATGTTCCTAGCCTTTTCTCAACTATGATGAGGTCGGCTTCCAGTTTAACCGGATGCAGCTGAATACCAGTATTTTACATGGAGCCACTACATAACTGACTTCCACAACCCAGTTACTGGTAACACGATACCTATTGGTCTTCTTCTTCTTTTCGTGTGGTTAGTGACTAACCTGGTGTCAGAGTTTCAAAGCCACCCATGGGCCTCTGACTTGGCTTCACATGCCGTCGACAAATATCTCTCAAGCATGCCGGTTTCCTCTCTATGTTTTCCTTCACCGCCTATAAGCCTTGATAAAGCTGGCTGTCAGTCTTTTAGGCTTCTAACTACCCGTAACGACTGTCAAGGATCTACAAATGACAGCCGAGACCAATTGCTCAACGTGCTTTCCAAGACACGGAGGGGTTACGATATTTAATGGCTGGTCACCCACTTACAAACGTACTTGCAAAAGTAGCTTAACCTTCGGTCGACCCTGTTATCACTTAGCCACGAGCCCCCCAATAAAAAAGGTAACTAACTATTTATATTAAAGAGCTTTTGTGTGCCATATTATATGCAAAATAAAGATATTCTATTCTATTCTATTGTATTTACACAAATGAAATATCAAAACACACAAAAGCTCAATTAAATGTGAAAAAATTACATGAATATAAAGAAAATGTAGTGCCCAGCGTGTCCCGTTGCCTGCACGATGCAGCACGCTTAGCGGGTTTGTCGACGGAAGAATAGACAAAATGACAGATAAACAATCACAATCTGTCATTTTGTCTATTCTTCCGTCGACAAAACACGTAGAAAACCCGTTTCTATGGTTGTCATGCTACGCGCGCTGAAGCTTATGGACGCTACTGAAGGTGCCAAACTCGCAGGCAAATTCTGGGCCGATTCTATATAAATTGCCATCGACACTATGAAGAAGATAAAGGAAATACCTACAAGGTTCCAATATACCAAAAGAACATACATATTTTTAAGGAATAAAGTGACACTATCGACTTGTTCACTTCGGGCTAAATAAAGCTCGTAAACTTAAAACTTACACAATTTGAAAATTTGTTGGAGTAACCTCAGTTTACTAGATTTACCATAAGTCTCACCTAGAGATGAAAGAAAAAAAATATTTACAGGTCATGTATGCCACGGAAGCCTTAAGAACAATCCGCAAAATCAACCGCTCAATCTGAAAAATCCTGAAACGGAAATTACAAAACTAAATTACGCAACACCGTACTCCATTCTGAAACTATTTTATGGAGCGAAACGTATCTACAGACACCCACGTTCAAATCAAAATTGTAACAGTACGTTCGAAACACAATAGGCCGCAGATTGGATACTCCCTATTGACGGATAAGGGTCCAGCGATCCGTTATTAGGGCATTCAGAGCTCCCGGATGAAAAATTATATAGAGATGTATGAAGTTATGTAAAAATTGGGGCTGATTCGCAAATTTCAGAGGGTTGTGTTTAGTGAATTTTGATTTATGGATTCAATTTGATAGACATATGCTCATGGTTCACATACAAATTGTGATCCATTTATATAAGGCAAAAATGGATTGTCCGTTAGGGGCTTATAGACGCGTTTATTGAGCACCATTTTCGTACAAAACATTCTATATTTTATGTTTTTTTTTTTGTGGAATACTTTCGATTCGATATTGTCGCCAGATTTTAGCCGATGCGAGTACGAAATTAAAAATAGTTCAATATTATCGAAGTGATGAAGCTTCATTTTAATAGACAATTGAAACTAAACTTTCGTTAGTTTTGTATAAAATTGTAATTAGCGCATGCGTGTTATCGCGGTCCGCGAAAATTGTATATAAGAAAAATTGCTGACAAGATTATTATATCAATCATAATGACTCAACCTTCTGTTAACATTCTTCATTGCCACTCCAAGACACTCCAATAGTATAGGTATTCAAGGATCTTTGACTTATGGCCAAAATCGGAACCTTTTTTTCAATAAAATTCCACAAATCTTTACCAATAGCACCCCTTGTCAATGTCATGTAAAAATATCTTTTGTAGTACTGAAGAAACTTTGATAATTCCCTTTCTCAGTATCAGCCCCAAAGTCTGGCTAATGCTTGGTTGATGGCAATAAGCTCGCACATGAGACATAAACATAACTGGCGTTTGCGTCAACACCTCTGCCTTCCCCCTTTACCGCCTTGCCATGGAAAATTCCTTGCAGCGAATATTCACGCAATGCTGATGGCGAAGCGTCTAGCGACTAAAGCAAATGTATAGAAATGTAGTAATCAAATCATGCCACGCGTATCGGCGCGCGGCGGGACGACCGGCGAAATTTGCCGAGCGAATCGCACGAGTGTCGGGCGCGCCCGAGTGTCGGGCGCGAAGGGACAAATGTATGAATCAGTACGGCGCATGCCAACGTGTCGAGCAGCAGACGCGGCGAATAGTCCAGAAACCAAACTAGTTTAGTTGTACTCGCCGCGAAATAATGAATACTTAAACTTTTATTACCGAAATACTAGCTAGGCTAGCTATTTCTGAAGTCTATAAATCCCGTACTTCTTGTGGAATTCTTCGTCTATATCCCGATTTTACTCACAGCCGCACCGCCGTTCCCGACGCCCTTTCCCCATGGCCTGGCCGTTAGAGAATAAAAGCGTGATGATAGATTACTTACTAATTTATTTTTTTGAGACTTAGTCCATAATTCTTATTACATTACTTTAAATTAAAAACAGAATAAACTGAAATAGTATTTTAATATAATTATGTATGGTGGTACACACATGGCCCAGTCCTTCTCATAGATAGGAGGCCTGTGGCGGCATCTACATCGCCACATACGAACTACGCATCAAAGACCTGACGTCACACAACACCTTGACGTCACAAAAATACTGCATCGCGCAATTAGAGTTTAGCGCGCGATCGACATATAAACAAGGTCCCGACTTCGACCTTTGGGCAGTAGCCCACCAGACACGACACCCGTCTGGTCGGGGGATCCTCCCTTTTTTATAGAGGATGAGTGAACTTTACACCCTTTTCCTAATACCTCTTAATACCTACTATATACCAATATTGGGAACATTATAAGCTGATTATGCTTATGCGTACATAATAAAATTAAAACTATTTAATACACCTAACCTTAATTGACCCTTTCTTCTCAATCACCAGCTCTCAGGAGTCCCGCCGTCACCAGCGCCGGCCGCCTTGCCTGGTGGTATCACCATTAACCACGGCGCCAACGCTCGGGACTTCTCACCACCAGCGCCAACCCCAGCACCGGATCATTTGACTGCTGCTCATCATCAGGTGAGGAAACCGGGACCTACGGCCAAACGTGCTTTCTGAGCCACGGAGGGGTCTCGGAGTGTGATGGGCACCCATCCACGGATCGACCCTGGCATGCGTTGCTTAACCTTGAATATTGACCAGTGCAGCTGTTATTATTTAGCTACGATCCTACCACATATTGATTATTTACTATTATTACTAGAACAAGATTAATATATTCCACTACCACACCTGTTTCACCAGGTCATGTGCTGACCTGCTGAAACAGGTTTCCTCGTGATGTTTACCTTCATCCACCACTGCGCTCAGCACAATTTACACCCAGCCGTACCTTTTGGAAGAGTAGGCGTCTTCTCTTATCCAGTGGCTAAAGAGCCTAGTTACCCATAAATTCGGCCATTGCAAGTAAAGCTCTTGGGTCTAAATCTGAATACCTAGCTCCCGTCACATAGCCTTTAATACTCGTTAGTTTATCGGCCAACTACAGAAATAGTACTTACTCACAAAGTTCTCCGGCTTTGCCAAATCTCTTGCCAACTAAGTTAGTATCCACTATCACTTGGTTCAATATTGTAAACAAAATAACTTCGTTTTTGTCGAAGATGTTGTCATTAGAAGTTTACTTCGTTAATAGTTCGTGTTAAACAATATTAGATTAACTTTTATGGCTTATATTCGCCTTAAGGATGGTACTCACCGCGAGCATTCGCTTCACGAATTTATTTTGCAAACATTCGTCGCGCGAGGTTTTGTTACGCAACAAACATTCATTCGCTAAACGAACAGTTTTGTGAGTAGTACGAGATTCTAAACACGAAAAACAAATTCTAGTACACAAGGATATTTTGGCTACAAGGATATTTTAGCGCCTGAATGACATTGACAGGGGGGGCTTTGTTGGTAAACATTAGAGAAATTGACACAAAAATTGTATTAGAAAGAAAAAGAAAGAAAATACATTTCAAATTTATCATTCCCGCAATTGGTGCCTCGGAAAAACATCACGCGTTTATTACCATTGTGGGGTTTTTAGAAGACATATTGTAGCAATTCCAAAAATCACTTTATGCTTTCCGTAAAATGGACTTAGTACCTCCGAAATTCGTAGCCTAAAAAAGACCCATGCCTTCCTTTGAGCAAAACCGACTAATTAGTCCCAGACCGCATAGTAAAAGGAAACAAGGGAATTGAACGGGATTTTCACTTCAATAGCTCAGTGGGTCTAGTACAACCGCGCGGAAAAAACGTAAATTCGTATAATTTTAAATTTGACAATACTTTTTAAAAAGCACAGAACCGGTCAAAGTGGCGGTGTCTATTGGAGGCATATGTCCAACAGTGGACGTCTTTCGACTGAAATGATATATATCCATAATTAATTTAAAAAAAATTAAGATCATGACCTCATACTGCTGACTATGAGGTCCTGGGTTCGATTCCCGGGTCGGACAAAGTAGGGTATTTCCATCTGAAATTTCATAATACAGGGAAGTAAAATATATGGAAATATATGAAGACGCTTTCAAAGAAAAGAAAGAAAGAAAGAAAAATATTTTATTTGGGACACGCACAGGAATTACAAACAGTAAGCAGGTAATAACAAAAAAAAAAAAAAAAAAAAAAAATTATAAAATTAAAAACAAAAAAAAAAGAATTATAACGACCTGTGCGAGGCCAAAAAGGCTCCTATCTCAGCATAATGCAGCGATATTTAAAAAATAAATACCGCAGCGCTGGTATTCTGATAGGGCCCACTGTGATGCCACGGACACACCTACGGATTAAGATAAATCCCACTAAAGAGAAGGCAAAGATTCCATAGTTCCCTGGGCCCAGGTGTTAACTCAATCAAACTAGCCTTATTTGTAAGAGGATATGTTCAACAAGGCCTCACTGAAAATTTGGTGGAATTTGGCCATCCAGGAATCAAGTTATATAAATTGTAGTTTATTTGATGTTATTTAATTAATTCAGGCATGTATTTAATCGATTAATTATTTAGTTTTATATCTTATTTTAACTTTTCTCACTTCCTAGATAGAAACATGGTACTGTATTTTGTGATTTCCTTTAGAAAAATATAACGGTTTTTTTAATACACATTTCAACTAGTTAACTGCTGGGCCCCTGGATTTCCCATCTCCTTTCCGTCCACAACCGTCGACAAAAATCGTCTGAATTTACGTAACGTTTACGTCGCGCGTTTGTGTTAGGGCCACGCCACCGGTCCTTCCTTTTGCAGATTTTGAAAACGGGAAAAAAATCGCTTTGAATTTTTCGGTGAATTTTTTGGCTACTGAAAGATTGTCACGTCCTGAAATACAGCAGAGGCGAGCATATTTGTTCAGTGCAGTGTACGTCATACAAGGTAAAGCTATATTGGACGACTTCCTGTCCCAATGAAATCGGATTTTGGCGGGCATAAAACATTTTTGGCCACTTTTTACGAGCGTATAACCTGTCCGGAAAAAACCGGAGTTCCTTTTGGGTTTTTCGTTTGATTAGTTTTCTGTGTTTGATTAAAGTTCTGACTTGGCAACTTTAAACTTTTATCCAAAAATAAAATTCTATATTTCTCGTATTTATGAACCGCTTCTATTTGCGGGCTCCTTCCATGCAGTCAAATTCAAAACCACAAACTATAACCACCTTTGTGGTCTAGTGGTTAGACCACCTGTTTCAGACCCAGAGGTCCCGGGTTCGATTTCCAGAGGGGGCAAAACTTGTCAGTGACAGAAGTTGTGCGATCAACGTACTCTCCACGATTTTTTTTTGTACTGTCACCTCTAGACGCTGCCGCGGCAATGCCGTGCTCAGTGAAGTTCTCAAATAAAACTACAATGTTTTAAAATGTATAAACTATTATTACTTCAAATTGCACGTTTTTGTTTATTGATTCAAACTTATAGGAACGAAGTTCTTTAACGCAGCTTGCGATAACAGTTGACTGGTAGAAATCGTCACGTAACGAAAAAGTGTTATGCGGCTTTCTCTTTCTTTCGAGAGAGAGTCAAAATTAAAATCCAATATAGCGGCTGCGAACCTTTAATATTTTTTTCTACTTGGTATAATTTTCATGGTTTTCGAGGGTGCTAAACCAAATAGTGAAGTCAAAATGTAAATCCAAGACGGCGGCTGAAAATTTAGTTTTAGTTTTAAATCATACATGAGAAGGAACTTTGTTCAGAACGGGGCTCTCCCGACCGCACACGTTTTTTGTCTTCTTACTTCACGTTCTAAAAGTCCTTAGGCTGATAGGCGGAGACAAGTCTTAAACAGTGACATATTACAAACTATTCCCTTATCTGTTCACAGCTGGCAGCAGGTCACACAGGACACGGTGTCCTGGTCGGAGGGGGGGTGATGCAACAGCCTCCCACTCACCACCTGCTCACACAGAACTCGATACTTGGTAAGTTAAACTAAAATCCACACAACAGACTGTCGTTTTTTGACAGTTGTATTCAATAGCATGACAAAAATTTATGTAGGGACTCAATTTGCTTAACAATTGATTTCCTTGATTGTTCTATGAGCCTCCGGTGAGGCTGGTTATCAGACTATTTGAATCTTGGCTACCAGAGGCAGAGACAACTAGTGTTTTTTTTTTTTCTTGTTGCTGTGTACATAAGTGTGTATGTGTAAGTATCTACAGTAGGCACGCGAGTTTATTTGCATCGGGCCTGACGAAAAATGTTGGTATTTAATTGCGACGAATTCAGTTAAATTAACAGCTATGGATGAATATTAACTAGTACTCAAACCAAATAAAAAAAAAACAAGACAGAGCGCTGCTAACAATACAGTGTAGCATGCCAAAACTACACCTCCGCTCTGTGCATACACGCTCACACGCACACATGTTTACGAAACCGGCCTCGCGTCACTGTTGACAGCGCTGTCTTCGTTTTTTATTTTAGTCTGAGAAAGTTAATTGATTCATGCGTGACTTTGCAGAAATCCATTATAAAGTACAATATACGACGTATATTTAGTAACCTAATCCGCGTAACTGTTCTTAAAGAGTCATAAAGAACCCTGTAAGAAATCGACACGTGTTTCACCTCTCAACGAGGCATCCTCAGGAAGGCGATTGACTTGTTGCGAACTCGGACCCGACGTGTGGACACGTCAAGCGTCGAGCGCAGTGGACACTGCGCTCGTGTCGATTTCTTACAGGGTTCTTTATGACTCTTCAAGAACAGTTACGCGGATTAAGTTACTAAATATACGTCGTCTATTGTATTATTTTTGGTCTGAAAACTAGTATTACTAATTTAGTACGACCATTATTTGCATTTCATATGCCTAAGGATATTAATAAAGTTGTGTGCGAAGTTTAGTGACGTTTGTTTAGGACAGCAGTTGAATTAAAGCATAAATGACATTTGTCGGACATTTGGAGGAGCTTGTGGCTAAGTAATAGCAGCCGCACGGGACGATCCATCAGGTTAAGCTACTCTTGCCGGGGTTGGTCCTTGGATGGGTGACCATCTTTACATACCGAGACTCCTCCGTGCCTCGGGAAGCACGTTAAGCCGTTGGTCCCGGTTGTCATTCGTTGTAAAGAGCATTTATTCTGAAAGTTGGCAACGTCGCAAATATATGTCAAATATTTAGCTGTTTTGATTAATTTGGCAATATTACTGAATGGAAATATGAAATGTAGCTAACTAGCGAACTTGAATATTAATAATGAATTACAATTATAACACTGAATTTGATGTTTTAACCGTTTTAGGTGTAAAAAGGGCGTTTGCAAGGTTTTCAAATACATTTTTGACATCTAATATTCGATGTTACGATATTAATTATTGTATTTCATAATCAATATTTTAGTTCGCTAGTTAGCCACATTTCATATTTCCATACAGTAATATTGCCAAATTAATCGAAACAGGTAAATATTTGACAGCTATTTGCGACGTTGCCAACTTTTAGGATAAACGCTCTTAACGGTAGCAATAAGACACAAAGATTTTTTACACTCTACTCTATCTTTCATAACCTTAGAAAACCCAAATGTATTGCGTAAAATATAAAACCTTACAATACTAAAATTGAACTTTTTAAAAGTTCTAAAGTTAACCCGTTGTAACATTTAACAGAAGTTCCGCTTCAAGCTTCAAAGCTAACAGCTCTGTGCGAATTTTCACAGCATATAACATTTACCAATAACCAACAGTATTTACGTAAGGCAAACTGAAAACTACCCTCTTTCTCCGCAGTCTACAGAACTTGGCAGTATTCGTAGGTAGAAGCGGTACCTACACACAAATGTTCGGGTCGAGACATTCGATTCGGTAGTATTTTTTTAACAAAAAAGCCGACCCGAAGCAATACAAACACATATTCGGCTTTCATTAGGCTATTGCCGATCAGTTAACTTCGTTCGGTGTCTACCCTCGCTTTTAATCCTTCGTATGCAATGTAGAGATAACATATCGCACACCTAGATAAAGAGTAGCACAACTCAAAATATCTCTTTTTTTCAGGAACAGCAAAAAAAGTATTATTGCTGTTAATTAATCCGTTTTTTGCTGTTCCTAAAAAAAAGAGATATTTTGAGTTGTGCTACTCTTTATCTAGGTGTGCGATATGTGAAACGAACGCGAGACACAATGGCTTTTTAATTCTATTATTGGTACGAAAGGTTAATCATGATTGGGTCGGGTCGGCACAATTCTAGCTGAGCAGAGCGGCTTTTTCCCAAACATATAATATCTTCATAATTCGTTAATACCGCTCGGCTGTGCCGAATCATGCCGACCCGAATAGGTGTGGAACCACCCTTAGAAAACAATGGACCATTAACTTTTAAACAATTCCTAACAAACTTTCAACTGTTGATCATTAGTTGCAACGATACTTTCCAAACTTAAGCACAGTTCAAAAACTAAGCACAAAGCAGCGCTCCAGAACTAAGCTCGGAAAATATAGTGTGTATTTGAACGCAGGAAAGCTTAAAAGGGGGTTTTCAATATGTTACTGAAACTTTTACGGTACAAAATAAATAGCTTTTTAAGAGTCAACTTGAGCTGTTGTTTTCGTTTACATGTATATTTTGAGGTTCCATAAGGTAAATTCCTCGAAATGTATTACCAATTTGTAGATCTAGCTTCTATTATGGAGATTTGAGTTACCTGGAATTAAGAACAGCCAGTTTTGGCTGATGACAAGCACTTTTGACAGAACTTATCTAACCTAATTCGGCAAAAATATCCGTAAGCTCTGCACAATCTATTTTACAAGTTTGCGGTAATCATCTGACGTGGCTCCATTCTCTTTTATTTACATAACATTGTCTTTAACCAATACTTAATTATTCTTTAAAATAAAAGCCACTTTATCACAGTTACACTTTCACTGGTTGCGTGGTACATCACTTCACGGTAAGGGTCAAAATTACCAAAACTTAACACATTTAATTTTTAACCCTTAAACCTCATACCAAAACTAAACTCACTAACGTAACTAACCAGGTGGCGGCGACATCTTGGGGCTCAGCAGCCCAGTGCTGGGGGGCGTACTGCATGCCCACCCTGCGCTGCGAGGCGTAAAGCCGGCAGCGGTCCACGCGCTCGCGACGCAAGGTCGGTACGTCGTACTTTATTTAGCTCCCAGACTAAGCTCAAAATTCTAGAGAAAAAGTTTTACCCAGACTAAGCTCAAAATTCTAGAGAAAAAGTTTTAAATCGTTGGTTTTTTTGAGAAAGCTCTTATTGATGAAGCACAAAGAAAACCATTGCGAGTAAAATCATATTGAATAAGTGTTTATATCTCCAAAATTAAGCTCAATATTTGTCATTAAGTAGACCTTTTAGTGGAGTTGAGTTGGAGTGTGTCATTGAGGAGACTAAGTAATAACTGCCGCACGGATCGATCCATCAGGTTAAGCTACGGTTGCCGGTGTTGGTCTGTGGATGGATGAACATCTTTACATACCGAGACTCCTTCGTGCCTTGGAAAGCACGTTAAGCCGTTGGTCCCGGCTGTCATTTGTGGATCTTTGATAGTCGTTACGGGTCGTCAGAAGCCCGAAAGTCTGACAACCAGTCTTACCAAGGGGTATAGTATTACCCAGTTACTGGGTTGTGGAGGTCAGATAGGCAGTCGCTCCATGTAAAATACTGGTATTCAGCTGCATCCGGTTAGACTGGAAGCCGACCCCAATATAGTTGGGAAAAGGTTAGGCAGATTGATTGATTAAAATTGAACTCGTATTCGAATTGGTTTTTAACTAATAAAAAGGCTCTAAGCTGAGAGCTTCTTATAGAATACTAAGCCATTAATTACAATAAAGTTATAACAAAAGAAATTCTGTTTTGGGCCAACAAAATGTATAAACTGAAACTTCAAAATATTATTTCACATAAAAACGATTGGTCCTTTTGAAACAATTAACAAACTTTGGATTAACGATTAGAAACAGTTGCTATTAGGTACACCAACTAAACACAATCGAACTGTAAATCTTGTTATTAATTGCCTAAAGTTTTGAAAAGCAAAACTAATTCAACGTAACATTTTCACCGTCTTAAGTACTGTTGGTAATACTTTGAAGGATTTGAATAAATCTTCGTCTAAAAATCTTTGTAATAATTATTATATCTGAAATATTATTCCAGAATTTCCATTGCAAAGAGAAATGTTAAACTCTAAGTAGAATACAATTAAAACAGCTTTGCTTTGAAACCTAACCGTCCGTGTTACTAATGGCATAAATAAAATAACAATACTAACTACGAAATTCAAATTCGAACTCGTTAAATTTAGATTGATATTTAGAATTGTCGGAGTATTTTTAAGAGAGCAGTAGCTCCCTTTAAAATACTCCGACAATTCATAATTCTCAATTTGAGAGTAATTGTCGCGCGACCTCTTATTCCATTTTATTTGAAGAGATTAAGAATCAGTTATTTCACAACAATGAGAATAACTAACACAAAATACTGGAAGACATTGGTTATTAATATAAATAAATAAA
Organism: Agrochola circellaris; assembly: GCA_914767755.1. Taxonomy (NCBI): domain Eukaryota; kingdom Metazoa; phylum Arthropoda; class Insecta; order Lepidoptera; family Noctuidae; genus Agrochola; species Agrochola circellaris. The sequence continues at coordinate 15,563,357 of OU611850.1, read as the reverse complement.
TGAAATATTTAAACTATAAAGTGTATGTAGATATTTAGATATTTCTAAATATTGAAGATGAATTCCTGTTAATAATCGTTGGGGAGACAAATAACGTACTCCGATGATGGTTGATGTTTTATCGTTTTAATTATACTTTTACAATGAATAAAAGATAAATTATAGTGAAATTTTTGATGACACGGTAACGTATGTCATTCAGTCTAGCCGAACAATGAATGGGAAACCGGCCGGGGCCCGTGGTTTTTTGACGTAAGGTTGACACTTGACGTTGGTGACAGTGTCAAATTGGCGAGCAGTGGCGCCAAAATTAATGTTAAGGTGTAGTATACTGTCATGCGACGCAAAGGCTTACAAATAAGAAAGAGAAGGATAAACAAAATAGTATTACTGCAAAAAAGACGTTCCGAAAAAATCTATTCAGAAAATGTCTCTGTATTTTTTAACAGCACACGTTCCAAATTCTTTCAAATTCCTTTACCAACACGTTATTCAAGAGAACCACAGAACCAAAACTAAGCTCAAAATGATTCCCGAAAACCAATTAAGCTTACTTCAAAAACTACAAAGATAGCCGCAACAAAGCTTGGATTCTGTATATTTTTTAAATCTAAAAACTAAGCTAATTGTTTGAGCCCATTCAGAACGACAAGATTTTAATTGAAACGTCTGAGACGGTCACGGAGCCTTAATTGGAAACCATTTCAAAGTATACCGTTGAATATTGTAAAGTTAAAACAACATTTGAAGGGTTGGAGTTTGGTTTATGTCACAAACGTTTCAAGATTTCTTGATTTTATGACTCACAAGAAAATTGTTTTTGAATTTCTGTGTGATTTGTACCACAGACCGGGGTTCTTATGAAGTTTATTTTTCTTAAATGCCGCCCATCAGCGGCCGTGTAATAACTTAGGCGTTGTATCGTTTAGTGCAAAAGATAGAGCTATACCTTCTCCGCAACGGAGATAAGAGGAGTTGTAAACTATTATAATTAAGATGTTAAAGTCAACTGAATTATTATAATTTAAAACGACCTATCCGGAATAAGTTTGAATTTTCAACAGATTTCCCATAAAAAACTGTCTGACGTCAAAATTCCACGACTAGCTGCGCCCCGCGGTTTCAACCGCATAAGTCTCGATTCCGTGGTGGGAATATCGGCATAAAAATTCCATGTCCTAACCCAGGTCATGGTCTACCCATGTGCCAAATTTCATCCAAATCCGTTCAGTCGTTTTAGCGTGAAAGCGTAAAAAACAAACATACAAAAATCAAATCCTTTCTCTTTGAAATATTATAAAGTTTTGAGTTAGATTAAAATATGGCGGGCGGTGGTAGAATACGCCCTTAATATAATATAGCTTCAGTTTAACAATTTAACACTAATAATATCACGACAGTAATTCTCAACTTGCAAAACGCTCAACGTTCCGTACTTGAGCAAAACAAAGGAGCATCGTAAACTGAGCAAAGTTCAGTGATTCGTCTAGCCGTCATTTAGTCGTGCCTTAAGACATTGCTCAGTTGCATTTTATTAGTACAGTTGACTTAATTGTTTGTTATGACGTGATCTGGGGTTTAAGTCTGAAGATGACAGAAGGTTTAAATTTAATTAAAACTTTGTATACGAAACTTAGTACCTACTTCAATGTTTGCTTCTGTATTTTGTCGTTCTGGTATATAGATGAGTGGTCGTTAGTTATAAATTAGCTTAATTATAAATTATTTCGTTTCGTGGTTATTATTGGTAATCGAGAAATCACTTTGCGGATCTTTAATCGGGTCGTGTAAGTTTTGAAAAAGGTAAATTTTTATTTGTTAGTTTTGAAAAAGGTAAATGTTTGTTTTGTTACGAGTAATCCAGAAAACTGAGAGATATTTTGAACAAACTTTAGAGGCATGTGGAACAATGTGTAAAGTTCACTCATCCTCTATTGAAAAGGGAGGATCCTCCAACCAGACGGGTGTTGTGTCTGGTGGGCAACTACCCAACGATTGATGTCGGAAAATTATATATGTGCTGTTCGCGCGGTAAACACTGCTCGCGCGATGCAGGATTTGTGCAATGTCAGGTCTTTGTCGCCACATCTTTAAGTTCGTATTTGATTTTAATGTGTTAGGCTAAGTTATATGAATAGGTAATCGTGATTAGGGAATGCAATCTCTGTCTCGCGAGATCCCGAGATTCAAACTCGTGGGTAGACAATCTCGTATTAAAACAATAAATATTGTTCGAGGTTTTGACCTCTTTCGTTGAGCTTATAACTAAGAAGATAAACAATATGAGCAACTTATTTGAAATTGTCGTGATGGCTCAGTGGTTAAGGCCTCGCCTCCCATGCACGAGTTTGTGGGTTCAAATTCTTCCGTTACAAGTTACAAAATAAAGCGCAAATGTCAAATACAATGGGAAGTACAGAAATATTTTAACTAAATAACGAAAAATACAAAATAAGAGTTTATGTGAAATACTTTTTTTGCTTACTATGAATTTAACGAGATGGTGGTTTCAAATCCGGGCAAGTACCAATGTGACTTTTTCAATTAATATGTACTTTCTGAGTTTATCTTGGGCATTACTGACATCGGTGAAGGAAAACATCGTGAGGAAACCTGGACAGATAGTTAAAAAAAAAAGAAAGAAAATACGTTTATTTGCGGTAAGTACACATGACGCAAAGAAAAAACAAAACACGAAAAAATATATATATATATAATCGGTGGAAAATAGGCGTCATCATGCAAATCTCAATGCATATCTGCGTCTCTATGCGATACAGAGCCCCGGCGCTGGTTTTCAGCGACAGCCGGCGTTGACGTGATGACGTCAACCGGTGCAGCACATAGTGAATTAACAAAATAAGACAAAAATAAAATAAATAAATACAATACTTAGTCCTAAATGTTGATATAAAATATAATATTTAAAATGGTAACATTTCGTACTGGCGACTCACGCGCCGTAGACTGCAGTCTGTGCGCGCAGCTGTCATAAATTATTTGTTTGACGTTTTGACATATTGGGTAATAAGTAGTGGTTACGTAATAATTATAACATGGCGCATTAAGTAATCAGTGTTATAACACAATGCATAATATGTAAAAACAAAGAAAGATGCATTGGGTGATTGTGTAGCTATGGTGATTGTGTAGCTATGGTTCTTGTAATATAAGTCTGAAATCGCTAACCCGTCTTGAGCAAGCGTGGTGATCAATGCTCGTGCCTTCTCTGTATGAGAAGAGGCTTTTGCCCTGCAGTGGGACAATAATAGGCTGAAATCAAATCAAATCTTTTTATTGTGGGCACAGGTTATACAGATAGATGATAGGTAAATTACAGTTCCATTATGTCCTGCTCATAGGCATACAATAATTAAGTCAACTGCAGTTTAGAAAATTTCTTAAGTATCACTTATAAAGCAAATGTTACAAATAACAATAAGGTGTATGGTGACAGATTGTAGTAGGTATTAATTATTATTAAGAAAATCTTGAATGGTGTAGGAAAATTTGTAAATTAAAAAATTACACAATTTATATTTGAATAGTGGGAGTATCTTGGTGCTTAAAATGTCCTTGATGTAAAAAAGCTTTTGCCAAGAAGAACAGAGGAGCAGAGGAGTATTATTATTATATTTGAAATGACCATAATCCAATCAAACCAGTTAACCAATCCACAAGGCTGTATTGAATCAGCCACGGGCTAGTTAAGACCGGCTATTGAATCTCATGTAACATGACGTCACACGACCGCATCTGATTGGCTAATGGTGTTGTGGAGCCGTTAAATTGGATTACGTCCTTGGATACTAATTGCCTACCATAAACCTATGCTGAATGTGTATAGGTTATGCCGAAATCTTCTAAAATTATGGTTTTAGGTTCAAGAGGGACAAGAGAAGTCATTTCGACACCAGCAATGAACAATTACGCTAACTTGAAAAAGTCGATTTTATTCTAGAGGCGTTTGAAAGAAAAAAATGTGATAACTTTTTTATTAAAAAAGATAATTTATTGAAAGTTTATCCTGTTGTCAGTTCTCTTAATAATACACGGAATGTCGTTATTTATTTCTTTATTAATTGTTAGTTTTAATTTATCCCGAGTTAGCCGTGTATACACAAAAAAAAACGATAAATTAATGTGTAATAAATTAAGCCAACTTATAGTTAGCGTACTATATTATGGAATGTCAAAAGGTGAGAATGCTACAACATTACATTAAATTGATATTATTTGCCAAACTACTGAAATAAAAAACATAAATTCTTTACAATACCAATAAAAAACAATACCTTAAACCACCGTGTCATAAGTACTCATAAGAGTAGTACAACCCGGGCGCAATAACTTGACACCTGGCTCGAAACTCGACTCCCCTCCCGCTAAGTCCGTCAAGTTATTGCGCCCGGGATATACTTACTCTCGGCTATGTCGTGCTTTTTTTTGTTACGAACGTTCACGAACGAACTACACTAGGCTAACTAGAGATAGCGTAATGCAAAAATTATGTCTCGCGATTGCAAAAATTACATACAAAAGTTGTAACTTCATAAATTTTTGGAATTTCTATATAATTGTTTTGGGTACTAATTGAAAGTCCATACTATAAATAATTTGGCATTAAAAACGGAAATTGCCGGAAATTCGAGTTAGCGTAGTGTAAATTGCTGGTGTCGCAATATAGGCCTATTGTAATATATTGTGACTTAACGAATCGTTCTTATATAATATGCTCCCAGCCCCCGAAGACGAGGTCACTTTTTACAGAAGCGTCACGCACATAATATCAGCAGAATGATTCAAAAATTTAACACCTACAATTATATTTGGGCGATTGTCAACAGTGACCTCGTCTAGGCCCCACATTAACCAGGGTTGCCTCTTTCGTGAACAACCAACCGAACCCTTCAACAGAACACATGTACAGGCCCTTCATAGTTATTTTACCTCTGACGGCAGCAATCCAATAGCCACCTTATTGTGACGATGATAAAGATCACTGTGATTTGTCAATGGCAGCAACACAACAGCAACCTTATTGCAAAGATAAGCCTTAGCTTGTTGCTTATTAGTTTAGAAGACTGAAAAATTAAGTTTTCAAAGCTCTCCTATTATTTTGCTGTGCCATTGAGCACCTGTATACATTGTGCATGCAACAAACCATTGAGTATTAAAAGACAATAAAAATCACTGTGATTTTGACAGTGATGCAAAAACAGAGGTAAAATAACTGTGAGAGGACTGTAGACGTTTTATGTGTCAGGTGCGGCTGGTACGGGGGCTGCGAGCACAGCGCGCAAGCGACCTCTGCTCGGCGGTGCTCGAGCCGCAATGTCGCCGACTAAGCGCGCCGTGATGACCCTGCTTGCGCGCGCTAGGGCCGCCACACACAAACACGCGCCCGCGTGGCCCGCTCCCCATGAGTGAGTATTAAACCCAACCCTATGAGCTAGGGCTGCTACCGTTTTCAGAGTGGCTTTTTATCAGGCATGGTTTGTGAGAAATTAACAGTTTTTAAACCTTTCTTAGACCGCAGCTGACATACTACTCTGCGTATCCTAGTCCACTGCTGGACATGAGCCTCTTCCAAAAAGGGATGTAGATTATGTGAGTATTTTATTAGATACATTTAAAAGATAAGTGATGGCTTCTGGTTGGTGTCATGTTGCTAAAAAGGCGAATGATGACCCTTTTAGCACACCCGGTCGTATTCGTTGGGCCTCCCCCAGGCAACTGGGGGTCTCACCTGGCAGGGCCAGACCGCCGAGATGTCGTGAAGAAGCGACGCTATAGGACTATAGCGTCGTGGCGCGCCTACAGAAAATTCATAGCAACCAATCTCACAGACGCACTTTGCCTGCGTCACTGCCACAGCCGGTATAGGCAAACACATTGAGGGGCCCGTATTAGCGGGCCACCGTGTCGTATCCGCGGGCGAGGGGCGATGCCCTGACCCCGCTCGCCACGCCCCCGTTCAGGGGCGTCGCGACATCTCGCTTGTGTTTTAGTACATTTAGAGTTGCCATGCGTTGGGTGAAATGCTTTCTGCAATCTTGTAAGGTTGTCTTGTTTTTAGAATCAAACTGCATTTTGGGTCCTGGCTCCAGAAATTAATAGTTTGGTGAACGAAGCCTTACCGTATGCCCGATAGTTTCCCGTGTTGATAGACTTTGTACCAGTTGTGTTACCTAGTAACTTGGTTGAGGAGATTAGATAGACATTCGCTCCATGTAAAATACTGGTATCCAGTTGCATCCTTTTAGACTGAAAACCGACCCCAACATAGTTGGAAAAAGGCTAGGCTGGTGATGATAATAATAATATGTGGGATGTGGATACATCAGTCATTGTGCCGATAGTCGTGACGGCCAATGGCATAATAGAACCTCGACCAACACCTGAGGAAGCTCTCGTTAGGCAGCTGGATCAAGGGCTTGATCCAGAAAGTGGTACTTCAGCAGTGCTATTCTGTAACCATCTCACCGTGAAAACTTAGGTGAAGTGAGCGTGGAGTGAGCTGTCATTCCACAAGGAATGACACTATTGACAGCTCACTTCACCCGAGTTTTCACGGTGAGATGTTTACAGTATAGCATGGCTGGACACGGCGCGTATCGTTAGGAGATTCCTCTCTCAGGAGCCCTGACCACCGGTAGCTTGGACCCTGCTCCCGATACCGGTGGGCTACTATTTATTATATTTTAAAATGTTTTTGGTTTTATAAAAATATTTAAAAATATAAATTATATGTATATAAATGAAATAATAATATATACTTTATTGATACATGTCCTAATAATATGCTTAATAACTAACTAAAGTTCACAATCATTAAAAGATGTACAAAAGTTGTATACCTTTTCTTTTTTTTTTTGAGGGTGGGAATTTACATTTATCAAATTACTTCTCCCGCTCTGTGCGGAGCGGGGAGCGCGTGTCAGACTCTTACTGACTAAAACCCACCCGTGTTCCTTCAGTTGCCTGTACATTGCCAGGGGCCACGGTATCCCTGTCGGACTTTCCCGCGACCCCGGCAGAAAATAATTTCTTGTGGTTATTTTCGAACCCGAGCCTCTTTACGTAGAAGTTTGACGTGTTGGCCTACTGGCTATCTGTTTAGTAAAAGTTGTAACCCTGACTCCTAAACAAGGAGTACCTGTCACTTAGGAGTCAGTGTTCTACTACCACTTAGATACTAAAAACCCTTATGGAAATTAAGAGCTAGTTAGGTGATATTATACAAAAGAATATATTATTATGTAGTGTAGTAATACTTATTGATTTAAGACAAAAATTGAAAAACAAAATAAAAGTAAAAAAATAAATTAAAAGCTTAATTAAGATTAAAATTAAAAAGTAAAATGATTGTGTGGTTGATTCTGTGTGTGTGTGATTGGGAAACGTGTGTATTTTGTGTTGTGTGTGATAATGATGATGATAGACTTTGAAAATAGAACAAACCCAGCTGGCTGGTATTACATGCTCTTCAAAATAGCGGAAACTAAAATTACCAAGTACAATTGGGATTTGATACCGGTGTATTGGGAAACTTGTTTCGTTTTCCACTGTATGCATAAGTTAGTTAGGGCTGCTACGAGGAAGAAAATTATTCTCAGTGGAAAATAAACAAAAATAAATCTGCTAAGCGCAGGCTACTGGGAACAAAGCTAGGTTTGTCTATGGTTTATAGTTCGCGGTAAACACGCACTAGATACATGAGCGAAGCTAAACGAACTCGTCCCCAATGTGGCCCGCGCTTTACTAACTACTTAGCCATCATAGTAGGTACCCGATGCTGGATAATGGTATTCTTAAGACTCGTGCAGACCAGCGCGACGCCACGGCGCGACGCGACGACGCGACGCGACTCGAACAATACAATTTCTAACAAAACTTCACGGTATAACAATAACCGGTGACGCGTCGCGCTGTCGCGTCGCGCTAGTCTGCACGTAGCTTTAAGAACTTATCCTATTAAAAACTTATTATGTTTATTCGATATTCATCATAACAGATGCAGCTGTGATGCGAGGATGTGAAAGCAAAGCTACGAAACTACGTATATGTGACCGTTTCCACTAATGCTAAGCTGTGTAGCGAAACGATTAAGATTTGCTATGAAGATGCGTCGCCGCGAGATAGCTGTGCGAGAAAGATGCGCAGCTCCAGCTATGCGATGCATCGACAGTAGGGAAGGCACTCTGCTCTGCAAATCTGGCGCACTCATTATAGCTCGCATCCATAGCATGCATCCTTCCTAATAAATAACAAAGCTTAGTTGAACCCGTTTCCACCAGTGCTATGTGGACCAATGAACATGATAAGTGGATATCAAACGCATCCATAGCAACGTAGCATAGCACATCTCTGATGGAAAGCCACCCTTAAACATGTCGCTCTGAAAATTGTTTGGTAATCAAAGCACAAAGACGAACAAAAAACGTTGTTTTATAGTTAAAGATATTTCAAGGATTTCACTTACTTGAGAACATAAAAAGAAAACTAATCTAACAGAAAGTTTGCAACATTCAGATAGTACGTTAGGTAGGTACCTAATAGAAATATTTTATAAATAATAATAATGATAAAAACAAAATTAAAAATTAAAATAAACAAATTAAAATTAAAATCGAAATCACAATTAAAATCAAAATCACAATTAAAATTAAAACATTTACTATACTTTTTTATACTTTTTTTTTTCTGTACTTTTTAAACATTTTTGTTTTTAATAGTGAAGTAACTTCGTACTTCCATAACATATTTCACAAATCACTCATCAAACATTGAGTGATAAGGCGGTAAAACCAAAAAACACTCTTGACAGCCCTACCACATGACAAAGTTTTCAACAAACATAACATACGTGCCCCACCATGCGAGTCGCGGCTCAACGAGTATGATCGACCAGACTGAAGGCTAGAAATCGCGAAAAAAAACCCTTGTTCCCTACATTATAACGAGCTATGCGAAAGTAAATGTATGGAACAGCTGATTTTTTTTCGCGATTCAGGGTTGGCCCCATAGTGAAAGTTGTTCATAATGATGAGTACAATGACCCCTCAGGAGGATGCAAACGAATTAAATTTCACATTGTATATATATATAGTAGGATTAGAAAGATAGGATGTTTTCCTTTTAGAGTAGGGGTGGCCCAGTGGTAGTGGCCGCGACTTACGAATTGTAGGTCGTAGGTTCGAACCCTGACTGGCGCTATACTTTGTGTAAATTATTTCAATTTTAGGACACACCGGTTGTCTCACGATGTTTTCTTTCACCGTTTTGAGAGTTGAATTAATTTTACGCAAAGTGAAGTGCCTGCTCGGTTTTGAACTCACGACATACAGCTCGTAAGTCACTGAGCCACCACTGCTCCCTATACCATGTGACGAAACCAATTTACTAATTCGTTAATAACTAGATTTGGATTGATTGCTGAGGAGCTCGTGGCTAAGTAATAACTTCCGCACTGGTCGATCCATCAGGTTAAGGTACGCTTGCCGGGGTTGGTCTGTGCAAGGGTGACCATCGTTACATAGCGAGACTCCTCCGTGCCTCGGAAAGCACGTTAAGCCGTTGCTGCCGGCTGTCATTCGTTGATCTTTGACACTCGTTACGGGTCGTCAGAAGCCCAAAAGTCTGACAAGCGATCTTACCAAGGGGTATCGTATTACCCAGTTACTGGGTAGTGGAGGTCAGATAGGCAGTCGCTCTATGTAAAATACTGGTATTCAGTTACATCCAGTTAGACTGGAAGCCGACCCCAATATAGTTTGGAAAAGTCTAGACAGACTTTCCCGTATACAATGAACGACAAATCTTCTCTAGCTTGCTTTTGTCTGAACACAAGATTCGTTGCTTGCTCTAATAACCCTGTTGGACGACGACCTGGAGTGGGATTTGTCAACCTATTGGACAGTTTCTCGATTTTGATTGACTGGCCGCAAGCCGGCAGGAACTGAATTGTGTGAAGAGATAATCCTTGCTGGGCGATTGTTCTGGATTCTACGCGACGTGTTCTCCGCGTTTCCATAATTCTATACACTTGCTTGCCTCGCTCTCGTTACGAAACCGTAGTGAACACGGTGCGCACACGTGGCGTGCTCGCGAAGCACACGCAGCGAGCGCGTTAAACAATCGCCTTGCTGGAAATACGCTCGCAAATCAGCAGTGTGATATGGCCCTAAAGGATGCTAAACCTAAAATAAACACAGGATCTAAAATCACTTAAAGTAGGTATGTCCCTCGTTCTTATTACGAGGGACATACTTTAAGTGAAGTGACTGTACTCATGAAATAAACAACTTTGACTATTAAGAGGCTTACAACAGCTAAAGCGCGGTCACTGTCGGACTGCATAGAAATGAAAGAGAAGCGCGAGACACGACGCAGGTAATTTATTGCAAAATATGAAGCAGTTAGCGATTTACAAAAAATCTATTGATTGGACTGGAAAATTAAACACACTATTATACTAATAGTGTGTAGAATAATCTGACAAAAAATCAGAATGATTGCATGTAAATTAATATGATTTTTAATCGTTAAAAGAATTTTTTAGAGGTATCTTCATGATTTTTTTCTATCGTATCAAATTAGTTGTATTATGTTTTCAACACACTATCATACTAGCATATATCCTGAAGAATATCATATATTTTTCTGATTTTGTTTACTGCAGTGGATCATATTCTTTAGGCATTATAAAACTTGCGTTTAGGCACGTTTAGGTCCTGTAGTCCCCTTAAGATAAGATAGATATAAAGATATTATTTTTTTTTAATATGAGTACATAAACAATAGATTTGCATGGTCTTAAAATAACATTCGGGAACAGGAGTTACATATTTTGCTATTGAGGCGTACAAATTTTAATTAACCGTTATTTTGAATTTATATATAAAAACAAAAACAATAAATACCGTAGGCGCTTAAAAGAGATAATAAATAAATAAAAAACTTTATAACTAAAAAGGGTTACATTTTTGGGATCGATTATTGGTCGAGTTATGCGAACATAAATGTATGAAGCAGGAGATTTTTATCATTTGTCCTAAATATTCTTTTTTTTTAATCTTTCTTTTTAACTGTTAGTTTTACTTGATAATGGAAGATTGTCGTATAAAAATAGTTTTAGAAATTAAGATAAAATATCTTTACATATACACCAGTCCAGAAAAAATAAAATATTTACTGTAGTATAAAACTACAGTAAATATTTTATTTTTTCGGATCTTTTTTTCAAATCAGAAAAAGTTTCTGATTCCCGACCAACGGATAACATAAACGTTGAAGGATTCTTCACAATACATTATGAATAGCGCCAGCAGTATAATCTCCATACACGTGCCTCCCTGACACGTGTACCATCCTGTGGTTGAGTATAAATAGTAACCAAGGAAGCTGTAATCTGCGTTCGCAATTTAGTTGCCAGACATGTAAACAAACACGAGGTTTTAGAATAAAACTACTGTGATACGTAGATAAGGTTCAGTTTGCGCTACAATTTCATATATTTTATGACTTTTTCGACAGTACTTGTCAGTCTAAAATCAACGTTATTTACACTAGAATAAAGTTGATGTTTGTTTAAGTGGAAATAACATCAATTGGAAATAAATATTTGAATAGAGCTTAGGTAGGAATGGTATTAGTGTGTGCTTAGGTACAGTCACGACCATCATCTTCTTTTCGTGTGGTTAGTGACTAACGCGACTAGTCACGACCATAAATATATTACTATGGATAGCTCGGCAATATGTAATATCTGATTTCAAAATTCATCCATTAATATATCATGGTCAAGAAGACGGCAAATATATGTGGGAATTTGTGAAAGGCATGTAGGTACAAGTGGCAGCCCAAATATCTGACATCGAAGGAACACCAAATCATCTGACGACACAAGCGACGCAAAAATATAGAGGATACTACATCGGCTTCAAAGAGATATGTCACCTCTTTTAACTGAGCCGATGTCGACTATTCTGCAAATTGTGCCTTTTAGCGCAAATTATTTGTACTCTTTGAACCTACTGTGGCGGCATCTACATCGCCACATGCGAACTACGCATTACCTGACGTCACACAACATCCTGACGTCACACAAATCCTGCATCGCGCAATTAAAGTTTACCGCACGGTGGACATATATACAAGCTCCCGACTTCAACCTCTGGGCAGTTTCCCGCCAGACATGACACCCGTCTGGTCGGAAGATCCTCCCTTTTCTATGGTGGATGAGTGAACTTTACACCCTGTTCCTCATGCCCTTATACTACTATTGGCCCTTTAAAAAAAAAAGATTTTAGCCTATTTTTTTTTTTTTGTTGCGGATTTTGGATCGCCAGGCGTCACGGCGCGGCATGGCATGGCAAAGGATTTTCATAAGCGGAACTGATTATATTATTAGGCTTATTTTCACACTCATAGCGCTCACAATTCGTTGATATCATTACAAGGGGACTTGAGCATACCGCGGTAAGCTGCAGTAAGCCGCGGAAGGCTTTGGTCATATAAATGTTAATGCTTTGCCGTGCCATGCCGCCTAGTGAACGCCGGCATTAGGGTGGTCCCACATCTGACGGAAAATGCGTCGCGTGTCGTCGGTCGCGTAACGCCAGAACGCACATGTAGATAATAAAACATTCAACCTTACTCACTCAACAGATGATACGTTCGTGCTTCGAGGGTACTAACGAAGTTACGCCCGGCACGTCATCTTCCGTCATCACCACCCTTAACGAGCATTTGTTTACGATCATTCGGCTACGATTAATTGTCTACGAGCAATTGGCTACAAACAAGTGTACACGAGTACGACATATGATGATAGAATATTTAAAGTGCAAAATCAGTTCCATAATTTTTAGTGCCTGGTCGACCGAGCTCTGCTCGGGTGAAAATAGAGATTGTTCATTTATTAGTATAGGATAGTTCATTCCAATTCCATGCTGCCATGATAGTACGTACTTACTAATTCCATGCTGCTATGATAGTAGGTACTTACGAATTCCATGATGCCATGGTAGTAGATACTTACTAATTCCATGCTGCCATATAATGACATTCTAAAGCTATCTTATTCTAAATTTTGGGCGATCGAGCTTTGCTCCGGTGAAATTTCGGGAGAAAATAAATTTTCCCAGATTTGAGACCTAGCTAGATCGATTTTTCGCCCCCGTAAACCACTACGCTACTTTCATCGAAATCGTAAGAGCCGTTTTCGAGAACGTGATTACAAAATTTAAATACAAATATTGCTCATTTAGTATAGGATTTAAAAGGAGGCACTTAATGATTTTCACCGTCTAGTAGGTGCTAAATCAATCTATATCAATGAATCAAAAGCGGTGCGCGCGCGTTTATTTCAGTTCCAAAATATATTTTTTGTCCTCTAATTATCGCGAGTTAGCGCTGCAGATACAGCACGTTTCTTTTTCAACTATATTTTTATATGACTTTTTAGGATATTCAAGCTGAGACAACTACTTTTATACCCAGGCTGTCCCAATTTTGTTTTTCTTTATAAGTAAAAAAAAATATAGGAGAAATTTCACGCAATATTTTATGTTTTTTTCTTTACATAATCTAACATCACGCCTGTGATTCTCCAAAGGTTTAGGCAGAGGTGTAACTTTGCATAAACACCAAAATTTTGCCAGTCGATGAAGTTTTTTTGTGAGTATTTTTTTTTTGTAAATGTGTATTTTTTTGTTCCAGGCACACAGCCCTTCTACCACTTATAAGGGACGAGTTCGTGGCTGGCGTGGGTCTCAATATCAACCTAGCATAGTTATAAATATCTAGTCAAATGATAATCTAGTCTGTATCTAGTCGAATCAATAAATCGAATTAATTTTAATATAATTTAAGGTAAATGTTAATTCGTACCTGCTTCATGACAAATACGTATTTATTGTATTAGCATATTATCTATAAAATTATATTGTTTTAAGTGTTCTTTCATATGATTAATGTGATGTTTTATGGGATGGTAGCTGAATACTGAATCGAGTGTCGAGTATTTTGACATTTTGGTACTTCTCCAAGAAAAGACTCTTGCACGGGTTTCGACGGAAGAATAGACAAAATGACAGGTTGTGATTGTTTATCTGTCATTTGTCTACGATGGTCATGCTACGCTTGCTGGAGAGAAATTAACCGCGAAAATACAACACCAAAAAATATTACCAATCCATACATAATGGTGATGTTTTTACGCGTACTTTGTTGCCATAGAAAAAGTTGACTATTTTCATGGATATGTTTACTCCCTAATGCACTATTTATTTCTATTTGTGTATGTATGTCAATAAGCTTGATGGTGACATCAAATAATTGTTACTTTTATAAAGCGTCTGACACCTGATTTTCTTTTATATGGTTCGGAGTAGCTAAAATATCAGAACAAAACTCTCACAGGACTTCAGTTTTGTATGTCACGGCAGGTTTTCTCAGTGAGCAACATTGCTATCGAACTTGATTTTACTGTAATCTATTTCGAAATATTTTGACCCTCGATTATGTAGCTCTGCTCACTGTGCAAGGACACAAGGGTGTGATTACTTTTATATTTATAAATTTAAGTAAAAGAAAAAAAAGATATTGTCGATGCCAGGATAAAATGTGCTATTTAGTAAATAATCATACTGTGTATAAAGTGATCATAGACAATTATTTGTGGTGTACTGGGACTGAATGACAAGAAATGGATTATTTAAAAAATAGAACAACATTTCTGGTTTCTGCGAAATTACCTATGTTTTATGTAAAGCCCTAGTAGTAACAAGCGCCCGAGGCGCGCGTCTTGTTGTGAAATTCATAAATATTATTAATTGAAATATGTTACGAATTGCATCAAACGCTGCGACCCAAGGGCGCGTGTCATGTAATTCGTTACATAGAAATTCATACAATTTTATTGAGCGCTCAAAACGCAGCGTACTTTTCGCCCCGCGCGTCTGGGACGCCTGTTATAACTAGGGCCTAATTAATAAGCAGTTGTGTTTTGTTTCGTTTTTCATGTATGTAATTATAATTAAATTGTAGAAATAAATAAATATTATTTTAGGACAAAATTGTGTTCTCCGGAAGGAAAGGAAAATGAAAATGTAAACGATGACATGTTTCAGTGGGGACAAGAAAAATAATCAGCTAAGCTGAGATAAAAATACCATTTCAGGAATTATATAAAAATAAAAATCTTAATGCACTTTTGCACAACCTGGAAATCAAATTCGAGACCTCAAATACGAGGCACTATTTATAATATTCATCGAAGTCGAAGAAATTTGCAAATATAAATAGTTTTGTTTTTCATTCCCTAAAATAATTTCATTCTAGGCGGGCCTATTTCACTGATCACAAAAGTATTACGCTAGTAATAAATAGCAGAGTTTACCATTGTATTACAAAAACATATAAACCTTGTGAAAAACGACAAACGAGCCATGTTTACTAGCCACGGGTGATTTTTTTCGTGCACTGGATTTTCAACCCAATGCTCAGCACCGAGAATTGAAAGTCCAATAGTGTATTTTCTTTTTACGAATGCGCTGAACTGCCCTCTGTTGGATTCTTAATGCTCGGCTCAATAGCGAGCATTGAAAATCCAGCGCACCGCCACACAAAATCTCCGCGTTAAAAATCCCCCGCGCCAATTTGGGATGTGTTATTTTTATTTTTTATCAGTGTAGGGCTTTTAGATAATAATTAACGGACCACTGTGTATTTATTATCCTATGCCTTTTAGGGGAATATTGTATATAGAGAATATATCACTATATTATAGCGGTAAGCCAAATTTTAGCAGACGAAGATATAATTAATCTATATTTCAGAATATAAAACGTTTTAAAAACTTTAAATGTCGGTTTTAATTCAAATTATAATTGCTGTCTACTTTAATTGTAAAATACATGCAATGTACACAAATACTTAATCAACACAAAAAAACATACATATAATCAGTAACTCGCACACACACACACATTTTTACCATAAATTCTCACACCTGTCACTGCATTAGAGCTTCCCGCTTAAGTATCTAAAAGTGTCAAATAAATTACTTGAAAGCCGCAAAATGTCCCAATAAATTAAATCAGGCTGGATTACACAAACACAGATAGAATTTTTTATTATGAAAAATGACCACTCATGTTGGTGACATAATAAAACCTGGTATCGATCAAAATAAAAACATACTGTATTTTTTTTATTATCAACTGGTTCAATAAAATGGAATTGCAGAGATAATTATTAATTTGACAGCGAACATAATTTGAAATACAACCGATTCATAATCATAATAATATTTATATTTTAATAATAATTAATATCACAGTATCGAATAATAGAAAAACTGATTCACAGCACAGTGCACATGGTTTGAAAATTCTTTTTGTCAGATTACAAATAAAATAAAAATATGTCAGGCACACAATAAAATCATTTAAAAGCACGTGTTTTTACCAATAGCAAGTTCGAAATATTTAAATAAATAAGTATTCTATTAAAAGTTTAATGTAATATAAAATTAAAAGTTCCATAGGTTTTCTTTAGTCATTGTAAAAAAAATTACGATGAAACTTTTTTGACGTGTAGTGGAACTTTAATAAAAATAAATGTTAAATGGTAGAAAATTATTCTAATATTCGTATGTAATTAATTACGAAATTATGGCCGCCCCCTAATAGATAGCGATCGTCGCGTTCAGTTGTCACTTTTTGTTCAGTAAACTGGAACGCGTTAACGCCGACAGAGGGCGCTTTGCGGTTTTTCGAACAAAAACTATGAACGGGACGATCGTCCCAGGAACGTCGCGGGAATACGCGATGGCATACGCTTTCTATTAGGACGCGTGATAATGATTGTAAAGTTAAAATAACGAACGATAAAGGCAACGTCCACGTGCAATTCAAATTGTATCGATTAAAATAAGTTGCGAAACGAAATATTTGAAAATGGCGCACGAACAACGAAACGAATTTTGACGCCACATGAATTTCCCACAAAAAGTAGTAGTAGGTACAATACGGCCGACGAATCATGGCCGGTCTGAATTTTTACGCATGTTCTCTCACTCATACTCGCCTCGTGTCACCATTTGGTTCCTAAAAAATGTTAATGCACAGCTTTTTGCTCAAAGTTCGGACGGGCCACGATTTATCGGCCGTATAGTATCTTACTTTTTATAATTTTAGTGTTCAAATTTTCTGCTTAAGTGCAATTTAAATTGCCAATCGACATCACTATTTTTTGGGGAAACTCTACAAGTTATCAAATTCAAAAAGATGAAAATCACCACGTAGAAATGTCATTTTCAAACATTTAAAAATAATATTTGTAAAATTAAAATTTTAAATGTGTGTCAAATAATTATAAAATTAAGTTTTAACTTAATGTACCTAAGCTTAAATCCTAAGTAAATAATAAAATAACAATGAAGTATTACACATTAATGTAAATAATTATGGTGTTTAATCGCTTAAAAATCTCGTCTGTGTTTTGTGATAATATTAAGTACCTAGTTAGAAAAAATCACAAGTTTGAACGTGATTTCTGCTGAAAGTATTTTATTTCATGTTTGAATTAGGAATTATTTTTTGTTTATAAATATATTATACAGCATGTGAAAGGAATGGTTAAAAAGGGTGTGGACACCAAACACAGTACAGACTATCAAACTGAACAACTTTCTCTACGGGACCAACATCTAAACAGCGAAAAAATTATCAGTTGTCCCATCTTGAATTCGACCCTTAAATTTGACCACAACTTTCTGATACATGCTGTATTTCTATCGTATTCATCGCTACAGTACCTATTATAAAATTGATTAAATTTTATTTGAGTTATTCAACCTTTTCTAGTTCAGTAAAATATAATATTATGATTTTATTTTGTATTTTGATAATCCTAATTCCGACATGGAATAATTATAAAAATTGCTGAATGATGTTTTTATAACATTCGTTGATTTATATTGAAAAAAATTCTTCATCATTATCAAATTATGATATTATGTTCAAGTTTGAGTTTGGTTATGTTTTGTATTATATATTCTACATAATTATTATAATACAAGGTGCAAAAAATTAAAACAGTTAATCAAAATACGTTTTTCTAAATATTTATCTTTACGTAAAAAGGAAATAGTAAGATATACTTATTCCTATTAATTATTACCTCTACATAACGTCATTATTGAACACATTACAGAATAATATTTAAAAATATAGGTACCTACTTCAAAATATATTTTCAAAGTAATAATTTTAACACACCTTGTATAATATAATTTTACTATAATATTGTTAAAAAATAATAGTTTTAATTAAGTCTTCCATTAAATGCAATGCGATGCTTGTTTTTATTTAAGCGATGCAATTATTGTTATTTTATGGTTGTTTAAGTTTACGTACTGGTGGCTGAAACAGTGTGCTTATGATAGAATTTCGTCAATTAATTATTTGCTTGTTCAAATTGCGCTGTCGATAGTATACTCTAGCGCGCTCTGATAGTTAAGGCTCGTACAGACCAGCGCGATGCGACGGCGTAACGCGACTCGAACAATACAATTTCTAAGAAAACTTGACGGTATGACAATAACTAGTGTCGCGTCGTGCTAGTTTGCAGAAAGCTTTAATTAGGCTTCGAGAATAAAACAGCAAAAAGCTTCATGCAGACTAGCGCAACGCGACTCCGGTTATTGTTATACCTTGAAGTTTTGTTACAAATTGTCGCCGTCGCGTCGCACTAGTCTGCAAGAGGCTTAAAGGCACACACAGTGCCGGCGGCGCTGGGCAAGCCGCGGTGCGCTCGCCTTGCCGCACAAAGTAGTGCCGTTCGGCAAAAGCTGGCGGTCCGTCTAAGGAGCAATTTTGATCATTTTGGTCATGTTAAGGCTACTCCTTAACATGTCCAAAATTATCAAAATTGCTCCTTATTGCTATTGTGTGTTAAAGAACACGATTTTTTGACAGATCTGATAAAGGAATTCAACAAAAAAACAATCGAGAGGTGTCTTGGGACACCCGGATGGAACGAAGTTCCTTTCTTTGGCTTTTGCTGCACTTGGTGAATGTGAGATAAACCGAACTACGTAAAAATACATTGTCGTGACGATCAAAACGTTACACTTTTTCGATCTAGCTCTCATTCGCCAAGTATGCAGAGTTGTTCGATTAGGAACCTCGTTTCAAAGGGGCTAACTTGTTGTAGATAAATCTTGGATACACTCAAAGTTAACAAAACTATTAGCTAGTCTAATAACATTGTTCAAACATGAGAGAGCTGGGCTATTAATTGTTCCTTTAACTTCGTTCTATCATAACAACACCGTTTCAGCCACTATAATTTATGATTTTGATTGTTTACAAGTGTGCACTGAACATGAGTAGTAATAAATACGATCATAGAAGAGTTTGTTTTATTGTTATCTTTTAGTAGAACCTAGAGCAGTGGTGGTCCAATGGTAACGGCCGCGACTTACGAGTTGTAGGTGGTGTCGGTATAGTCAACGTTCTCGTCGCCGACATTGATTGTCGTATCGATATCGCCGGACGATACAGTGCACTTGTTCACTGCTGCCATTATTATTGCCTTGAATACACTATTACAATTTTGGAATCGCGGCGATGTAAACTTTTGTTGGCGCAACACGACTATTCGAGACAGCTGTGGCATACCGCATGACATTAGGCTGTTGGTTACATCGTGTCACATAGGCACCGATTTCGTTGTCGTCCGAGCTAACGATATGTTGGAGTCGTTATCGTCGCAGTGTGATAGCGGCTATTCGGTGACATATTGGCGATGTTCGCCCGTCAGAGAGGGCTATTATAAGAGCTCTCGAAGTGTAATAAAAAGGGACCAACTACAATCGAATATTATGATAGAAACTTATTACTGTTGGTCATAAAATTTTATGGCGATCGGGTAGTGGGGCACAATTATTATATTTGCGCTTCCGATGAAGAGGGACTATTGAAGAAAATTATGACAACAACATATTAATAACATAATATCACGCGTGTAATCCCCAAAGAGTTAGGCAGAGGTGAACCTATAGTAATACCCACATTTCGCCAGTTATGTTTAAGTACCATGTAATAGGGGGCGAGCCTATTGCCATCAACCGGGCACGAATCCAGACTCCGGGCTGCTACTGAGAACTTCCTGATGGAAAAACCCAATAACACTATGCTCGACCGGGGAATCGAACCCAGGACCTCATGCTCAGCAGTAGCGCTTGTGACCACTAGATCAACGAGGCAACAAAAAAATTTCTTTCATAATATTGTATGGAATTCACTCTTTTCCCTGATTGAATGTTATTGAGTTGATCGAACGAGTTTTTGAGAACTCTAATCAAAAGTCATTAGGTTGAAAGGTTTCCAATAATATTGAAGGCAACTCGAATTACTTGTTGACCTACTTAATAAGGATTTATTGTATATGTGATGAGCATTTGCAGGTACCGAGTCGGCGGATACTCGTACTACTAGTTCTTCATCTGATTCAGTCCGGATAATAACCGCCTCTGTGGTCTAGTCTCCCTACTTATAGATTCATTAGATTCTTTCAGGCATTAATGCTGAAATGAACGTTTTTAGCGTAGCCGTGAGGCACACAGTATTTTTAAAACATTTTTTTTTTTTTTGCATTTTTTTTTTCACGAACTGTGTCCAAATAAACATTATTCTTTCTTTCTTTATTTCTTTCGTTCTTTCTTTCTTTCTTGCTTTCTTTGGAGGACCACCTGTCTCAGACCCAGAGGTCCCGGGTTCGATTCCCAGTGAGGGCAAAATTTTCTGCTCGGGTTTGTTAGTTGTAGGGCTTGTTCTAAGTCTGCCTGGCTAGCTACCACCATCTTCTTGGCAATTTCAAGTGTACCAATTACGTTTCAAAAGATCCAGCAGCGCTGTGACAGACGCACGGACGGACGGACAGCGGAGCCTTAGTAATAACCTAAAATAGACGCTAAGGCTATGGGTTTTACACCAAACCATACAAAAACCCCAGTTCCATCCCATCCTGTGACGCGATAAAGCCCTGAATGTCTCGTCTTCCTGCCAGAGGGTTGCCGATAGCACTTTTACGAGGAGCTTCATTCAGACCCTAAGTTTATGGCAACACGTTATTGTATTATCTCGGAGCTTTGTCATATAGTATATACAGATATACTATACGACAAAGCTCTGAGACAGCACAGTGTTGTATTTATCTGCATAATGTGTCGATAATGACTTTTTGGTCCTGTAGCACTGATTCCAATTTTGGTCAAAAATGCTTAGCAGGCCGAAAATGGGATAAAATTTAACCGGTCAAGTGCGAGTCGGAGGGGCTCCGTACCAACTTACAATATTTAACAAAAAATGCCGAAATAAGCACGTTTTTTTGTATAGACCCCCTTTAATTTTTATTGTTTATTGTTATAGCGTACATAGAAAAACACAATCTGTGAAATTTTCTACTGTCTACCTATTACGGTTCGTGAAATAAAGACCGCTGACAAACTCACTGAAACAGACTGATGGACGGACGGACAGCGTAGGCTTAGTAATAAGGTTCGTTTGGCTCACTTCGGGTACGGAACCCTATTACCCGGAAAGTTAACAACATTGGTCAGATAGACAGTCGCTCTACGAAAAATACTGGTTCGACTAGAAGCTGAACCCAACGTAGTCAGGAAAAATGCTAGAAAGTTTGATTGACCGAAAAAGTAACGTACGTGTAAGTAGGTACGTGAGCATATACGCAAGAAGTTGGCTGAAACATCCCAGCGGCGATTTGCTGGATTCGTTTTCTCCTCTACTGTTATCGTTATTTCACCTGACAAAGTTATTATGTTTATACTATGTATGTATGTATTTATTTATGTATTTTATAGTGAATTTCGTGTTATAAAAGAAAAGAAGTTAGCCCCCCCTGCCTCACCCCACATTCCAACCTGTACGGATCGGAATATGCACTCGACCATCGCACGACATTGACCTGGTTACGATACTAAAATTTAAGGAGCCTGGTGAGTTCTGTTGGTAAGGATATATCTTTCAGTTTCTGCCACAGGATATCGTAGTTGACCAGGTCAAACGCCCTCGACAAGTTGAGAAAACATGCATAAATTGGCGTTCGTCTTTCTGTGTAGTACTTGATAGTTTGCTTCACACACAAGATGGCTGTCTCTGTGGAAAGTTTCGGCCTGAAACCGAACTGGTTGTCACTTATGTTCCACCATGTTTTGTCTCTGCATCACCCTAAAGTTGACTGGTAGAAATTGCCTCAGGCATTAAGTCCGCCTTTGTACGGTATTTTTTTTACTTGTGCATAAAGTTTTAATAAATAAATAAATAAAAATAAAACATTTAATTTCATTAATAGCATCTTCTATGTCTTAAACTAGTCAAAACACAATAACAACAATCAAATCAATTATCTTCGCACTGGTTGTGAAACAAATGTGAAACAAGACTGGATACGGAAGCAAGAGGACTGGTATTGTGGCGCACCTATTTCCAGCAGTTGACTGCTATACTGCCCTGCTAAGCCGAAAGGCGCTATCTCTGAGATACGCCCTTTTAGTTGTTTTTATACCATTCAATAGCTATAATAATTTCGCATCTAATGGTATAAGCCACATACCGCTATCTAACTTAAAACATTTAAAAAAACCACTCAGAAGTTCTTTATATCCTTATGTTTCCTTAAATTACAATTTCCAAAAAGTCAATTTTCTCAAAACTTACTCCGATTCAGATACCGCCTTTCGGCTTAGCAGGGCAGAATAGGTTGAGTTGGTATTGATGATGGAATTGTTTTGCTTGAACTAGAACTCGAAGCATTTATTTCAATTAAATCATATTTTCCGAATAAAATTGTTAAGCAATCGGTCAGTCAGTAAGATGAAGCTAGTTGCCCATTCTAAAGCGTAGTAGGTTTCAATGAAGAAGAACGAGCAAGCAACTCCATGGACAGGCTTGTACATCAAAATATTATGCCAATCATCAATCGTACTTCAGACCCAACGCTATAACTCAAGTAGCATGTCCTCACCCAATAAATTACAGTAATATAACTGAAACACCACAATACTCCATACATTTGTATGATAAGCAGTTAATATCACCCTATCATTTGAGACAATGAGTCGATTTATAGGTTTCGGTCATCCCGGGCTGCTATATATCATATGTGATGACGTTGGCGATAGGTCTATATTAATGTTTATTTGGGACAGCTCATAGTTAGAGTTAGGGATTTGATCAATATATTCAGATATTATAAAGACGTAAAATTTGTGAGTATGTATGTAGGGGGTAATCTTCGGAACTACTGATATGATTCCAAAAATTCTCTCACTAATGGAAAACTACAGTATTTCTGAGTGTCATAGGATTTATTTTATGTTAAAACAAGAAATGTTACGGACGAAGTTGTGGGTACAAGCTAGTATAGCATAATCAGCCTATAATTTTCCCACTGCTGGGACACAGGCCTCCTCTCTGTGAGAACGAGTGGGCCGTAATCCACCACGCGGGTCCAGTGCAGTTTGGTGCTTTTCTCTTCACCATTTCTTCGAATTTTTAGTTCTAGGACATCCCGATTTCCTCACGATGTTTTACTGGCTAACGGATCCTCGCATCCGCCTCTGTAAAAGCAGAACTTTCGCAAGAAATCGTACCTGCGCATTCGCATTCGCCTTCGCAAGATTGTAACAAAGTTTTAACGCAGTAATAGAATAGAATAGAATAGAAAGTTTTTATTTCAGACCGGAGTCCATAGGGTTAGTAACAATTTAATTTAATTTTTTTTTTTTTTTTTTTTTTAATAAGCGAATACCTTTTAATTTGGCGCAGATATAACTCAAAGTTTCAAGTTTTTGCACCCATATGAAACATGTCTAGTTGTACCTATGTGAAACCTATCGGTTTGCACCGCCACCGACGGGTTCAGTACCTATCAAGTGAGCAACCCTTTAGCAGGATGCGTTTCCCTGCCCAGTAGGACGAGGCTTATTACTACCTATCAAAAATTGCTTCATCATAATCGGCCTAAATGTTCCCACTGCTGGGACATAGGCCTTATCTCCGCCGGTTGGTAGATGTCATTATCCTGTCTTCAAATGTTTGTTTCTAGGACATGCCGGTTTCCTCAAGATATTTTCTTCACCGTTTTGAGAGCAGTGGTGATGAAAATATTAACACAAAGTAAAGCGCCCGCCTGGGGACTCACGACCTACAACTCGTAATGGGGTTTGTACCACTGGGCCACGACTGCTCTAAAAATTGCTTAACTACCACTAAATTGAATTACCAAAAACCCCTAATCTTCTAAACCAGTTCAACCTACATTGTACAGTAATTTCGCCTTTCACTGTATCAATACATTCAACTCAAAGACATTCTCAACAAACCGACCGCAGCACGTTTCGGCTTCGAATTCGTCGACGAATTACACATCACTATCGCTGAAAATGTTTGAGCTCCGTTCAGGCGTGTTCGAATTGCCACAAAGACTAAATTGTGTAGTGGTCTTTTTGACATTTAAAGGTGAATGCACTCGTAACTGAATATGTACAGTGCGCTCAATATAACTTGACGAGGAGGAGCTCGCGGCTACGAAATAACAGCCGCACGGGTCGATCTATCAGGTTAAGCTACGCTTGCCGGGGTTGGTCCGTGGATGGGTGACCATCTTTACATACCGAGACTCCTCCGTGCCTCGGAAAGCACGTTAAGCCGTTGGTCCCGGCTGTCATTCGTGGATCTTTGACAGTACGGGAGTCAGAAACCCGAAAACCACACAACCAGCGTATTACCCAGTTACTGGGTTGTGGAGGTCAGATAGGCAGTCGCTCCATGTAAAATACTGGTATTCAGCTGCATCCCGTTAGACTGGAAGCTGACTCCAAAATAGTTGGGAAAAGGCTAGGCAGATTGATTGACTCAGTAAAGTACATAAGTATTTATTCCATTGGACCTTTAATCGTATTCAGTAAGTTGACAGTTCAGACCAAAAAATAGAACGTGTTTAAGTTATGAAATTCAATGAAAACTTTACATGATAAGTGTACTGTAAGGCTCAATAAATTTCATTCATTATGTTTTTCACCGCACTACCTTTTATTAACCAGAAACTGGTATCCCTCCAACTGTCAAGTTCCTACTGAATCCGATTAAATTAGCAATATTTATATATATATATATATACATATTTGTAATCACATTCTCGAAAACGACTATAAAAATTTCGATGAAAGTTGCAATGGGTTGCAAGGGTTTACGGGGGCGAAAAATCGATCTAGCTAGGTCTCACATCTGTGAAAATTCGTTTGCTCCGTATTTTCACCCAAGCAGAGCTCGGTCGCCCAAAGTTTAGAACAAGATGGCTACCTTAGAATAATGACAAGACAGCATGGAATTAGTATGTACCTACTATCATGGCAACATGGAATTAGTACGTACTATACATGGAATTAGTATGAAATTTCCTTTCATATAAATGAGCATTCTCTATTTTCACCAGAGCAGAGCTCGATCGCTGGTTAAAAGTACATGTATGACCGCAATCTGAACTTCATGAAATACCTATATTCGATAATAAAAAAAATCGGTTATAATTTTAATTTTTTCTTCTTCTTTCTTATGATGAAAGTATACTTATACGTTTTCCATACATTCTCTGTTTGATATTATAATTTGATATCTACTATACTGCCCTGCTAAGCCGAAAGGCGCTATCTCAATCGGAGTAAGTTTTGAGAAAATTGACTTTTTGTTAATTGTAATTTAAGGAAACATATGGATATAAAAAACTTCTGAGTGGTTTTTTTTATGTTTTAAGTTGGATAGCGGTATTTGGCTTATACCATTAGATGCGAAATTGTTATAGCTATCGAATGGTATAACAAAAACTAAAAGAGCGTATCCCTGAGATAGCGCCTTTTGGCAGTATACAAGTAACAGAAGATTTTCAGTGTAAAGAATTGGTAAAAATTCACCTAGTCATGTCACGCCGAGGTCAGGTGAAACAGTGAATGTTTGATGGGCCCCGGAAGGCTGCTTACCGTCCCATCTGCCTACATCGCTGCGACCATGCATCTAATGAATTTGACATTACCCTGACCTATATCACTGACCGGGTTGTTACCAAGTATTGCAGAAAAGTGTACAAATATAAGATGGCTTTTCAATGTAGGTTGTTGTGGCGTTTTCTGGCTCTCGATTGCGAATACATGATTTTTTATTTATTTATTTATTTATTTATAACAATCTTACCTACACTATCATTACAACCGATCGATTCTGTAAAAATATCACCGTGAAACTTAGGTGAAGTGAGCTGTCAATAGTGTTAATCCCTAGCATCCTGCCGGTCGATTTGTGACAGTGACAGCTCACTTCACCTAAGTTTCACGTTGATCTTTTTACAGAATCGACCGACTGATCTATGATCCAATGCGACAGATAGCCCTTACTAACTAAATCCTAAATCTACACCCTATACCTAGTTAAAAAATATCTTAATCTAAATAACTTATTACATATAGTGTAACTTTTGCGAATTCACTCAAGTTGCACCACATGATGTCTTTGGCTATTGTTTTTTTTGCTCTATCTTAATTACGGTACGGAATCTTTTGTGTCTGAGTCCGACTCGCACGTGGCCGGTATTTTTTCGATCGAAAAAAAATGCACATCGGTGTCGTGAATTTCCACATATTAACGCCTGATTCCACAACATATCTGAAACTGGAGTAGGAAATGTAAGCTCAGAGATATCCAACATTAATTAATCACTCAACAGGACAATGGATGTACGTAATTAAATATAAACGACATTACTCAATTAAGCATTCAATGATAAGCCGTATAATCTTATTGACAGAGTTAATGGATTACCCCTTAATGGAATGCTATCCTTTAATTAAACAAATTTATTAATGGCACATTAACTTCTTGCTGCAATGAGGGGCTTGCGGCTACATGGAACAATTTGTACTGTGAGTAGGAATAAATTATTCTACGTAACGTTATATTATTGTAGGGAGTGCCTCCCTACAATTGATGGCCGCTTCACGAAACAGGTTCTCCGACTAACTAAACAACAGCTGCGTACAGTCACTGCAGCTGTAACTGGCCATGGGTCATTTAATAAACACCTCTTTGTCATAGGAGTCAATAACAGTCCGCTTTGCAGAGCCTGCATGGAGGACGACGAGACAGCAGCTCATGTGCTGTTATACTGCCCGGTGGTCGCCACATACAGGGCAAAGTACTTCGGTAACCCAGGTACCCTACGTGAAATTGTCAGTGACACCAAGGCGCTGCTGGCCTTCTTTGAGGAGCTGGGGTGGATCGAATAACCGATTTTCCCACCCGTACGCAAAATACGCGCTTAGTCGTGGAGTTGCGGATATCAGCCCGTATTACCTATTACCTATTAACGTTATATTATGAAACATATTTTTTGATAACCTTCGTAAAACTATATACTAAGGGCCCTGTTCCACAGTGACTGGATAAATAATGTGTAACTTCTGAATATTCTAGCAAATAATTTTATTTGCTAGAGTATCAGGGCGTCTAGGGCTGACGGTCTTTAAGTCCGTCGACGAAGATACGAGCCCGTCCAAAAGTATTTGTAACTTTGGAGTGAACTACTCTACACCCGATTAATTAACTTTTTCTGACACATCGGAAGTAGGGACAACTGTCAAACCGTATGTCATTAATTCTTAGGTCGGGGCCCAAGCTTATCTTATGTCCTTAGGAAGTCACTAATCGGGAGTAGAAATCGCCCTTAATTTCGGCTGACACAACAGATTTAGACAGAGAGACAGAGTAGACCTCCTGTAACGGAACCTAATCCAGGAGTGGTCTTCAAAAATTGATTAGTGATACTGATTTCCACACATTTATCAATCGTTGTGTCTCAACTTGTAAAGTCATCCGTCTATTCATAAACTCATCGCGGCTCAGCTCATGTCAGCTTAACTAATAATTTTACTATAAACAGTATTTAATTCAAATAAAAAAGGTCACTTACAACAATTAGGTGCCTGTCAGTATTTATGAGTTAGGTAGATTCGTCATTCGCCGATGATAGCATCATTTTAAATAAGAGCTCCCCTATTAGGTACACTACACCTATTTTCTTGATGTCCCGCTGCAACTTTCGTGTTTCGTGAGTCGTCGGATTTCTATCAGTTTCCCTTTGCACTTGGCGATTGTACATATTGACTCCTACCGCTGCGCCCGTGTTGCCGTTAACCATAATAACCAAGTGCAAAGGGCAACTGATAGAAATCCGACTGCTGACGAAACACGAAGTTTGCCGAGGGACATTAAGAAAATAGTTGTACTTTACGTAAATTAACGACCAAATTCTAGATTTCACACATAGCAGTCTCGCTCAAACCAGACCCCGTCAGCCGTCAGTCTATATATGTTCTGTGAACCAGACTAATCCCAACCCTTTTTACCCCTTTCGTCGACCACATCAAAAAGCATCCGTTCATTTCATCTCTAATTTTATTAACAGTCCCTTTTAAGAAGTATATAATTGCGAATCAATCCGAAAGCTGTAAAAAATATAATAAAACCGTAAGCGATATGGCAGCCATTTGTAAATTCGTATGGGTTTGATTAAAATCCAGTGCTGTTTATGTGGCAAGACACAGGATGAAGCGGGTAACGACATTTTTTGGAAGATGTGGTGTGGCTTTAAACGAATAGGTTTTATTTTTTCTTTTGTTAAACACAAACTGATTTTAATACTCTGCTAACACAGGCTGCTCATTGAACAGACATTCAAGCAAGCGAAACAGCTCGCTTGGGACTGCTAAATGAATTACGACCAAAAACAAGAAAACTTAAAATAAAAAATGTAACCGCCTCTGTGGTCTAGTAAGGCCACCTGTCTCAGAACCAGACGTTCCGGGTTCGATTCCCAGTGGAGGTAAATTTTTAATGGCCTGGCATTTTATGAAATATAATATATGTTTCGTATCTCAGTGTTGCATTTTCGCTCAAACTTAGAGAAGAATGTAATTCTGTTGTATTGACATAATTTGTAAGGTTTCCCGTTAAAATTGTGTGGCTTAAAGTTTTGTGGCACACGGACTTGTAAAATTTACGTAAATTATAACTTGTAAAAGTAATTGTAATGTTTTTTGGAATAGGCCCAGCAGTTAACGTGTTACTTTTTTTGGGTTTGGGTGATGGTCTTAAAGACGTATGAAGAACAGGGTGTAAAGTTTACTCAACCTCCATAGAAAAGGGAGAACCCTTCGACCAGACGAGTGTTGTGTCTGGTGAGCTACTGCCCAACGATAGATGTCTGGATGTTATGTATATGCTAGTCGCGCGGTAAACTATGCTTGCGCGATGCAGGATTTTGCGTGACGTCAGTGTAATGTGTAGTTCGCAAGTGGCGATGTAAATGCCGCCACAGTCTTGTAACTTACGCCACACAAAAACACCCGAACCAAAATTAATTTGCTTTTAGGCAGTAACATAAATAATTGTAACACTTGTATTAATACAGAGAGTGTATTTGTATCGTTTGTATTTGTATCGCTTCAGGCTTGCACGAATTAAGTGAACACTCATTTATTAAAACTGAATTATACCAAGTTTTATGTACAGCGGTTTTTTACTTTACCTTTGTTTGGATTCCGTACAAAAAGAGTGCCAATGGAACCCAACGAACTAAGCCCTCGCTGTCTGTCTGTCCGTCTGTCACTAAGCATATATATTGTAGACGTACACAGTTGAACATTTCACAGCTAACATCTTTACTTACACTGTTATCATGGCAAATAATAAAAATAACATGACATAACATCACGCGGAGGGGTTGGGCAGAGCTGTACCTATAGTACACCCACATTTCGCCAGTTAAATTTAAGTCCCGTGTCACAGGGGGCGAGCCTATTACCAGCAACCGGGCACAAATCCAGACTCCGGGCTGCTAATGAGAAATTCCAGATGAAAGAAGGGAAAAAGATAGAAAATAAAGAAAATTTGTTTATACTGCACAAACAAAACGCACATATAAAGTCAAACGTCATAAAATACACACGTACAAAAGTAGCCAAAGGCCTCGTATTCAACAGATTCAGATCAAAGACAATATTGCGTAAGATAACTCTTGCGACATTGGCAAATGACAACAAAAACATAACAAAAACAAAACGCTGATTGTAGAGTTAATTACTTTTGTAACAAATAATATGAAAAATTATACTGTGCGTCGCATCGGTGCAAGAACAGGTCATTGCTCAGCGAAATGCTGTGAATTCGGACGAACCTAACGTCAATAGCGCTGGTTTTCAGCAATTACCTATGGAATGACGTATTGACGTCCCCAAGGAAACCCCCTGGACGTCGTCCATGGAAAAACACATTGCCCGACCCGGGAATGGAACCCAGGACCTAATGCTCAGCAGTAGCGCTAGACCGACGAGATAGGCATAATAAAAGTAATGTAAAAAAATTGTGGTTTTGCTGGTCCGAACCCATAAGCCTCATGCAGACTGGCGCGACGCGACACCGGTAATTGTTTTACTGTGAAGTTTTCTTAGAAATTGTTTTGTTAGAGTCGCGTCCCGTCGCGCCACGAGGCTTTATGCGCAAGTCCGTTTTTGTTTACCTTTTTTGCTACATATCCTCGTATGTAGTGCAGCTTAAAGTTTTTTCACAACTCATATAAACTCACGTGTAAGGGCATTGCCACATGAAATGTATTGTTTTAGTTTTTTTACCTCAACAAGTCACCTAGACTTGTGGTGGCGCGATAGCTTATGCAGCAAATGTGGACGAGTAATCGGTGAATAAGCAGATGCTTGTTGAGGTAAAAAAACTTTACGTGTATATATTTCAATGGTTTTCTTAATAAATCGGTCAATCAATAACGAACTCAAAACAGTGATTTTATTTCCTGTAAAATCCCGTGTGATTTGTACCCGTCAATAAGCTACATACTATCAGTGTACAGTGTTTTACAGTTTGTAAAATTGTTAAACTGCTGATAACGAGCGGGTTGTCTATGAAAGTCGTAATTTGTGAGGGAAATATGTTTTTATAATGTTTTTAACTGCAATTGAAATAATGTTTACAAATGTGTTTTAATTCAGGAGATCCACAAAAGAGGTTCTTGAATGTGACGTTTATATAGCGAGGGTTTTTGAAACGCAGTACCTATTTTGTGCCTTTGTGAGTGCAGAGAGCTGCAGTTATTATGATTCACTGCATTTACCTGCATAAAGTTACAAGTTTAATGTTGTCGTACTCTTTTTATACAGGGTGGCATGGACATCAACGCGAAAAGTGATAAGGATAAGGATTCAGATTCAGATTTGAAAATATTCGTCGGTTATAAAAAAAAATCCAGGGCCGAAACGAAATTTCTAGTTGATTTTAAAGACGATTTTTATTAGAAAGAAAGAAAGAAAAATAAGTTTATTTGTCACAGAAACACGTGCATAAAAAAAAAGATGATAAACTCGAGTAAATAATAAAGAAAATGAAACAGAATAGATTTAAATACAATAACGAGCACAAAACAGAAATAGTCGGCAGCTGCTGGCACGTCATGACTGTGACAAGAAGGCTTCCACTCAGCATGATGCTGTGCTATGGAGACCCACAGCACAGCGGTGATTTTCAGTGGTCACCCGAAAGAGACGTACGGAGACCAAGTCAGGTTTAATGAATTTACATAAATATACAATAAAACAAATAGTACATAAAATAGTCAATATACAACCAATAGTGTGAACAAATACATAACATAACATATAAATAATTATCCGCAGGCATCACCGTGCGCGCATAAAACATAAAACATGTACCCACCTAAAACACCATTATACCAAAGCCTACAAAAAATATTAAGTGTTTTGTCTCGCTCCCACCATCACCTTCGCGTCGCCTACGCACGCGCTCACAATAATAACTGTATAAAGTACAGTTTTGTCCGATTGCGTCTATGAGCGTGATGACGTATTAAAGTATAAACATCTTTCTCCTTGGGGATCAACTTAAATGGATTCGCGTCACCGACATGCTCGCACCGTAGTGCTGTACTAGAGAAGCTAGATGGCGCTAATAACTGTTTTAAGTTTTCACTTCTGTCGGGGTGACTGCCAATTTTGTTAGTATCCTACCCTACCCCAATCCTGGGCAAAGGCTTCCCTCCACTTCTACCATCTTTCGCGAGCCCACGCATCCTCCTTCCAGTTTTGACGGAACCTATCCAGCTACTCCCGCCATCTCCTACCCGACGAGTTTTATTTAAGGTAAAAAAAAGAACCAGTAATAACTATTCCGTAAAAAGCCTATTAATAGCTCAGTACCTACGACTAACCATAAGAAATAGCTCAACCACAGTCAGTAGGCAATAATATCCCGTAAATTTGCCGGTAAATCAGAATGAATAGCTCATTACAAGCGCCATATTGCCCGAGATACCTTTTATTAGATCTTCACGAATGGTCTAATGAAAGTACGTTTTTCTTTCCGTACTATGGGCGAGTCACTTTTTATTAGTTTGAAGATGGTAGGTATATTTATGTTGTTGTTAGGGTTCCGTAACCGACGGGTGAAAAACGGAACCCTATTACTAAGCCTCCACTGTACTGACAGCGGAAGCTTACGGACTGCCGTCTGTCTGTCTGTAAGCGGGCTGTATCTCATGAACCATAACAGTTGAAATTTTCACAGATTTTGTATTTATATTGCCACTGTAATTTAAAAAAATGACCTAACGTCGTCTTAGAGTGAAAACCTCTTATATGCGAGAAACTGGTGAGCAACTGGGAAGTTATATTATATGCTGATCGCGCGGTAAATTCTGCTTACGCGATGCAGGATTTTGCGTGACGTCAGTATGATGCGTAGGTCGCATGTGGCGATATAGATGCCGCCACAAAACTGTGGGTGTTGCCAGCTTTTTTTTCCAAAAATGTCATAAAATAAAAAGTCAAAGTTACATTTCCGAGCTTTTCACTCTACTCTTTTTACGTCGCCATAGAGTGAAAAGACTACTGAAGAAGAACACGCCATCACACAAGAAATGAATAGGTAGGCGCTTGTAATATTCACAGAGTGTGTACCGTGAGAGTAGTAGTAGCATGAGAGTAGCAGTAGCGTGAGAGCAGCAGTAGCGTGAGAGTAGCAGTAACTGTAGTAGCAGTAGCGTGAGAGTAGCAGTAGCGTGAGAGTAGCAGTAGCGTGAGAGTAGCAGTAGCGTGAGAGTAGCAGTAGCGTGAGAGCAGCAGTAGCGTGAGAGTAGCAGTAGCGTGAGAGCAGCAGTAGCGTGAGAGCAGCAGTAGCGTGAGAGCAGCAGTAGCGTGAGAGTAGCAGTAACTGTAGTAGCAGTAGCGTGAGAGTAGCAGTAGCTGTGGTAGCAGTAGCTGTGGTAGCAGTAGCTGTGGTAGCAGTAGCTGTGCAAGTCGGACTCGCACTTTGCTGCTTTCTTAAACTAGTCATCTAGCTCAATATTTCCCTATATTACTATACATACATACCTAGAAACTGTTGCGGTGATGTTTGAGGTGTGGTTTGTTTAGAAGCGAGAAGCGAGTTTAAGCAAATATAGTCTGTTAACTAACTAAGGGCATTCCTATTAACCCGAAATAGTATAGCGTCCATACAGGCACATTTTTTTTTTATGTTGTTATATGTATATTCACAAAAAAATATTAAAGTAAAAATTATATTTTTTTTTTTTTTGCTTGTTTGTATGCTATACAATTGGGGTTAACGGGGAACGCCCTTCGTTAGTTAACATACTGTATAAGCTTTCACATTTGATTTTTATTTTAGCGAGAAGAATGTCAACTCCGTGTAAGGGGGAAAGAATGACAGCCCGAATTCAGGTAATACATAACAGCCAGTGTTTTCTGTAAAAATATCACTGTGATAATTAAGGTGCAGTGAGCTTGAAGTAAGCTGTCAATCCCTAGCGATGCCTAACATAAAGGTGGAATGACAGGTCACTTCAAGCTCACTTTACCTAAGATTTCAAGGTGAGATTTTACATAATAGACCGGCAAGTAAACAGTGAGCGTTTTGGGGGACTTTCTTTTGTAATTTTGACGTTCGAAAACTGCTGATTCTCAGCCTAGTTTGAATAAATGACTTTTGAATTTAGAATTTTGGAACACATGCTTGAATATGTGTTGTACAGAATGTTGATACTCAACCTTCAGTAATTGGAGAGGAGAATTGGATTGTATAGAATCAAGTTTTTCTAACTGAACAGACATCAGTGCTGCTGGGGAGTTTGATGCGTCACTTCTTTTTCCTAACTTAAGCACTAGGAAGTGGCAAAGGGCGGG
The DNA here is from genome assembly GCA_914767755.1 of Agrochola circellaris. Lineage (NCBI taxonomy): Eukaryota > Metazoa > Arthropoda > Insecta > Lepidoptera > Noctuidae > Agrochola > Agrochola circellaris. The sequence continues at coordinate 15,529,003 of OU611850.1, read as the reverse complement.
CGTTTTGGAGGACAGTCATAAGTAATTTTGACGTTTAAAAAGTGCTGATAAAAAAAAATCTAAGATCGGTTCATTTGAAAACTAGCTTCCGCCAGCTTCGCGCGCATGATTTCTTTATAAATTATAGCCTATGTTACTCAGTGATAATATAGCATTCTACTGGTGCAGGATTTTTTTTAAATCGGTCCAGTTTTTTAAGTTTATTCATTTCAAACAAACATACAAAAAATCAAATCTTTTCTGTTTATAGTATTAGTTTGAAATGAATATTTTGATCTTGTGCAAGTTACAAGATAAACCAACTCCCACTGCAACTGGCACCCTACCACTTGTTAGGTAGGGCCTCACCTTAATATTACAAACACAACAGTTCCATTACGCCGCTCATTACGGAACCAATTAGTGCCGATAATTTCACTCACTAATCAAATAATATGCTTAATTATAACTAATTAGTTCCGCCCACTTTATTTTCAAATGTCAAGTGGTAATTATGATGCGATTGATTTTATTTCAAAAGGTTATGATGATTAATACTATACATGAATTTATTTTTTATTTGTCTGCCTTGTTGGTCTAGGGGTCGCAAGCGCTACTGTTCAGCATCAGGTCCTGGGTTCGATTACATTGTATATTTACAATATATTAAATTTGATTTGTTACAGCAGTAATGGCAACCATTATCATTTGGTTTAAATAGGTTTTTATTTTTATTAGGAATTTCATTTGTCTTTTATATAGCTTATTTTCTTTTAAATTTTGTGAATGAGAGAACGTTGTAGACATAACAGACTGTAGATCGGTGGACCATTTAATATTTTGCTAAGTACCTGGTACTTGTTGATGGGCCTACACTGTCCTCTCATACCTTTTAACACTGTAACTTGGAAACATTGTAAAAACCATTTACTTTTAAAAGAGTAACCGTGGAGTTTCTTGCCGGCTCTTCTCCATAGGAAACGACCAATTGGAACCGTGCACTTAGCTTCTGACGTTTCATAAGTGCCCTTGTAGGTTTATGTGAAATAAAAATATTTTGAATTTGAATTTGAATTCCCGGGTTGGGCAAAGTGTTATTCAGTTTTTCCATCTGAAACTCGGTGGCAGCCCAGAGTCTGGACCTGTGCTCGGTTGATGGCAATTCGCCTCCTATTACATGGGACTTCAACATAACTGGCGAAATGTGGCTGTGGTATAATCACAACTCTGCCCAACCCTTTGGGAATTACGGGCATGATGTTATGTTATCAATTTTATTTACTCTACTAATCTACGAATGTTTTCATCAGGCCAATTCCTGTCGGTCGATTCTGTAAAAAGATCAACGTGAAACTTAGGTGATGTGAGCGTGAAGTGAGCTGTCACAGACACAAATCGACCGGCAGGATGCTAGGGATTAACACTATTGACAGCTCACTTCACGCTCACTTCACCTAAGTTTCACGGTGATATTTTTACAGAATCGATCGGCTGTATTTACGCATTCTCATCTGACAGTCAATGAAAAAAACCTGTGAAAAAATGTAGGTAAGCGCTGTTGCTTCAGATTAAGACTGAGACAAGAATGTGAATTCTTAAATATACGGGAATCTAATCTTCACAAAATTATTGTGCAGTGGAGGTACTATAATATTTAACTTATTTATTTTATTTTATTGTATTTGGGTGGCTTACAGCTATCAGTACACAAGTAACAGTGAGATAATTGGCGACAAGCTATTTACAAGCCTCCACAGTTAGCAATAAACTATTGTTGTAAAAAATTTCAAATTGATTAACAATTCGTAAACTATAACCCTATGTTTAGAACACTAAGTATATTTTTAAATAAATTAATAATAATTTCTACCGGAGATATATTATGAAGGACGGGACGGTTGACGTGTGTCGGGCATGCCACCGCCCGGGTGAGTCCATCAGACATATCGCACACCTAGATAAAGAGTAGCACAACTCAAAATATCTCTTTTTTTTAGGAACAGCAAAAAACGGATTAATTAACAGCAATAATCCGTTTTTTGCTGTTCCTGAAAAAAAGAGATATTTTGAGTTGTGCTACTCTTTATCTAGGTGTGCGATATTATCTCTGGCTGTTCTCGTCTGGCTAACGGCGAGTACTTGCACAGACATAACCAAGTGGCCAGGATTATTCACCAGCAACTTGCTTTGAAATACAAACTTGTGGTTTCTGAGGTACCGTACTACAAGTATGTGCCCGACCCAGTTCTCGAAAATGACCATGTCACGTTGTACTGGGATCGGTCTATCATTACTGACAGGACTATTGTTGCCAATAAGCCTGATATACTCGTAGTGGTGATAAACCGATTAGCGCGCCGCGCAATGATAGTCGATGTTACTATCCCACATGACGGGAACCTCGTGAAAGCTGAGAAAGAGAAACAAATAAAATATCTCGACTTAGCACACGAGGTTGTCGACATGTGGAATGTGAGCTCGGCTATCATTGTGCCGATTGTCGTAACAGCCAATGGCCTGATGGCCGAAAACCTCGACCAACATCTCTCGAGGCTCTCGTTAGGCGGTTGGATCAAGGGCCTGATCCAGAAGGCAGTACTCCTCGATACGGCTCGCATAGTGAGGAGGTTCCTGTCTCTGCAGCCCTTACCACCGGTAGCTTGGACCCTGCTCCCGATACCGGCGGAACACTATTTTTTATATTTTTAAATGTTTTTTATATTTTTTTTAAAGAAATATTTAAAAATGTATTTTATATGTCTGAAATTGAAATAAACGAAATAATAATTTTAGCTGGATCAATGGCTTGATCCAGAAAGCGGTACTTCTGGACACGGCGCGTATCGTTAGGAGATTCCTCTCTCAGGAGTCCTGACCACCGGTAGCTTGGACCCTGCTCCCGATACCGGTGGGCTACTATTTTAAAATGTTTTTGTTTTCTCTTTTGTTTTTATAAAAATATTTAAAAATGTAAATTATATGAATGCAATAAAGGATTTTTTTTTAAATATTTATTCGCCCTGCGCCTTTCGCCCTTTCAAATGGGTAGAAACATAATAATCCAATTCGGTTTAAAAATAGGTAGGTTTGGTTAGGTACATTAGAAGAAGAATAAAAAAAAATATAGGCAGTTGTTTAAAAATCTGAAAGTTATTGCAACACAAACTGTTTACAATGAGTTTATGGCGTGTTACGAAAAAAAATAAGCTAAACTAAGAAAAAAGTAAGCTACGGCTGCCTAGAAAAGTGGTTCCGTCATGAAAATCTGACATTTTCATCAGTATTTGACAATAATTCAAAGCCCGCCCCCCATAGATTTAAATCGCTAGATTTGCCCTCACCGTACTCAGTCACAAGAAAAAGTGTCCATACTGAGAAGAGTGAGCTCACACATTATTAAATGGCGTTTCCACTGCGTCATTGTGTGTCAGAGGTGTCAAAACGATTTTTTTTGACCCGATAAGGCGAATCTAACAATTTAAATCTTTGCCGCTGTCGTCATTTTCATGACAGCCGTCACTTCGGCCATCAACTGCGGCCACCACTTTTCTAGGAAACCGTAGCTTTACAGATGTTTTGATAAGGGAAAAAATCAGCGACAGACAACCTTTCAATATAGCAACAAACCTTTCACAAAAAAACAACAATTGCCAATCAGGGGTCAGTATCAAAATAAGCCATATTTTTCTTCTGATATGCCAACAAAACCATGTATCACTATTCTGCTGGCGTCGCACCTCATATCTTTTATAACTAGACCTTCCACCCTCCTCTTCTGTATAAGAAAATATACAGACAAAAGGGAGTTTGCAAGGCATGTCAGGGGTCATGTAAAATTGGTTTGTTTAGCTACTGGGCTTGGAGTAAATCATTTTGATTCTTATTGCAGAGTATTTAGTGTTGTGCAAGTTCTTATTAATGTGGAGTTATTTCTGTGTTAGGAACGTGATATTCTTGTTATTACGCCATTATTGGGTCAGGAATGTAAGTAACGTAGAAGGCTGTTAGCTTTTTCTCCGTAGCTAAGGATATAGCTACCATTTCTGCAAAACTTCCATTCATCATATTTTAAAAGTCGCTTTTCGTGTCTATCTGTGTGGGTTGTTCTTCTAAACTAAGCATTTTGATGAGGTTTTCACCATCATTTAGAACATTTATTCCAAAAGGGTTTTGTGTAGTGTAGTAATAGTAGTCCTCCAGACCGAATTTCGGCCATGGTAGCCTGCCTGGTATCTCAGCGGAGACTCTATCGACGAGGGAGATATTACAGTGCACAAGTGCGCTCTTCTCTGACTCTCATAGTCCGATGGGAGCATTGAAACCCTAGTGTTGTGACCGTCAGATTGTCAAGTCATAGGTCTCGAGTCCAAACCTTTTTTTTATTTTTTTTTGAGGGTGGGAAATTATCAAATAACTTCTCCCGCTCTGGGCGGAGCGGGAGGGCGTGTCAGACTTTTACTGACTAAAACCCACCCGTGTTCTTTCCGTTGCCTGTATGGCGGGGTCGCGATATCCCTTTCGGACAAACCCGCAACCCCGGCAGGCTCGAATCCAAACCTAAGGCACGCACCTCTAACTTTTCGGATTCATGTGCGTATTGTATAATTATCATTTGCTTCAAAAGAAAACATCGTGAGAAAACCGGCATGCTTGAGAGATATTTCTCGACGGTATGTGAAGGCACGTCAGAGGCCCATGGGCGGCTTTAAAACTCTGACACCAGGTTAGTCACTAATCACGTGAAAAGAAGAAGAAGAATTCCGATGGGACGCAATCCGACACGACTGGAGAGAGATCAGGCACAGGTCCAACGGTTGCATAGTAAGTAGTATAGTTTAACCGAGACCCCTGTTTCACGCCTTAGGAATACGCGGCGAGGCGGGGGGCAGCGTTGACGTATCAGCGGCGGGCGGAACGCCACACGCCTTGAGCGTTGACCAATGAGTGATCAGCACTACCCCCCGTCTCGCGCGTACATAGCTAAGGCGCGGAACAGCCGTCGCATTCAAACTATAGTACATTAATATTAAACTTACATATAATAATGAAACCTTCGTGAAATTGTGCGTCGATAGTAGAGACATAAATCAACGGCATTCTGTCCTTAGTCCATTTATATCGAATTCGCAGCGCAAAAGAAACAAATGTCAGTCAACTAAAGCTGTTAGCACTTTATTATTAAAAACAATAAACAATAATTATCTACTCAGCTTACTCTCTAATCTGCTCAAAAACTGCTTAATCATTTCAAGTTCTACAGATACCTGATCTATCTTAACATTCAGCATTCCCATCGCTGACTTTGATTCTTCTACATATTCTTGATTCTGATTCTTCATTTTTATAACAGCATCGTCTAAGTCATGTAATGTAGTTGCCACTTCATCGAAATTATTATTCTTCCTAGGTTTAGGTAACTCAATTACAGGTATTATCGGATTTGCAGGTTTATTTTGCTCTTCCTTTTCTTCTTTCTTTTTGTTAATACTCATGATTGCATTATGCATTTCGTTGAGTTTTGTTTTAAAGGCTTGGAGACCCATTTCATCTTCGATTTGTTTCTTTTGTGCCTGAGCTTTGGTAAATATGGCATCTTTGATCCTTGACGGGAGAGATCTCGAATGCTTCCACCGAGGCTTCCCTGGTCTTAAACACATCACGCTAACGACATTTCGTTTATTTTTCAAGCTTGCATTCACTCTCTTCGGTAATATTGCGTTAAATATTCTATTATAAACTAAAGTGTCTAAAGTTCCTAAGAATTCTACTTGTTTGACTAATCTTCTAATGTTACCGAGTACTTCTAAATCGTTGATGTCGTTGACTGCAACACCAACTAGTAAGTTCATAAGTACTATAGCTGCTAAAATGAGGAAGATGAGGAAGATGATCCTGACGATTATGAGAGAGGTAGCCAATTCTTTGGAATGCTCTTCATCAAAAAGGGCAACGTAATCGAACTCTGACGTCATCATGACTATTGTCTTGACGAGGGCAGCCCAGGGTCCGTCAAAAGGTATTTGTGAACGGAACTGTATCATGAAGCTGAGGGAAAAACCGACGACCAGGAACATGAAAGTTAGAAGAATCTGGAAAAAAAATTGAATAGTTTAAATTGAATATTGCAATAATAACGCTGAATTTGGCAAATAACAAAGAAACTGTAGACTCACCTTCACAACATTAGACGCGACCTTCCCAAACATCAGCACATAGTATCCCCAGTTCGGAAACCTGGACAGAAGGAACATCATCTCCAGCCAAGATAGTAGCAAGGCCACTGTGGCTACGTGACGAGGCCACTCATCGTCATTCAAGTTCACCACGACCACCGTATATGGTAGGATGACTGCAAAGCCTAGGGATCCAAACTTCACCCAGGTCTCAAGTTGTAAGAAGTATCTACTGCTTTTAACGTTCATATAGAGGAGTTCCTGTAATTAAAAAGGTTGAGTTAGCGTGTGATTCGAGAGAACTATGTCCAACTATTGATTGATATAGATGATAATGATGAAGAAAAGAGAAAACTAGAAATGTAACAAAAAATGGGACATAGTTCTTTGATAATAATGCTAAAAGGTTGTTTTTAATTCATCTAGCTTTCTAGCCCGTAATGAGACTTTGGGTTGGGAAAAGGCTTGGCTGATTGATATATGCAATTTATGACGTTAAAACAAGGATTCCCCATCGGCAAAAATGACTAAATTCCGTACTTAGTATATACCAGTTCAATTATTGCGAACAATAATCTTGAAATTACTTCTTATGTAAAGTTGATGAGTAAAAAAAAAGTTGAAATAGATGATGAGTTAGTGTTACGTAGAATATTAATTAATTACTAACCTGCAAAAGTATCAACGCTATCGTGGCATAAACGACATAACTCCAGATTTCAGGATCTAACCATTCAGGCGTGGTTTCTTTTGTATCTCTAAAAAAGAATACTGACACAATGAAGATTGTTAATGATGATAGGAAAACTGCATATAAACCTATGATGGTGTAGAAAAATGGTAACAGTGCCTTCCATTTTAAGAACAGAAAACTCTCTACTAACGGATGGACGAGTAATTTTCTCTGTCCATATCTGTTTCCAGTCTTCAGAAGTGCTTCAATGACTTTCATTTGTTCCATCTCACAGACTGTTGGCATCAAGATTCCATAATCTACAGTCACTTCACAGTTGTGATCCTGTAAATCTTGACCATTACTTGATATGTAAGAATCAAAAACATCTTCTATAAACTCCGTAGGTTTCGATAGATTGTTGATAATCATATCGATAGCTGTTCTTCTGTATTTTTTTGGGCCATCTGTGTATCCTGAAAGATCTGCTCCTTCGCGTAGCAACAGAGTTATAACATCTCTACTACCATGATGGCTTGCTGCGTGTAGTGGGAACCACCCCATACTATTAACTTCATGTACTGTTGTTTTGTCGAATTTGAGGATGTTTTTTGCTATATCTACGGTATTCTTGACGGCAGCTAGATGCAATGGAGTTGAAGATTTGTGCGGACTGCAAGTTGTTCTTAGTCTAATATCTGCCCTTTTTGATAGGAGTAATTCTACGCAAGCCGGGTGGTTGTTGTAGACTGCAAAATGTACTGGACCGAAACCTCTTCTATCTGCCGCTGTTAAAGTGTTAATTAAAGCTTCAGTTACTGCTTCATTAAATTCTAGAAGTACTCGTAAAACTTCAAGATGTCCATAGTCAGCTGCTACGTGAAATATATTTACTTCTCCTGGGAGAGTTATTTTCAAATTAGCTCCTTCATAGAGGATTTGCCTCACACAGTTTACGTGACCGTGTATAATGGCTTTGAATAGAGCAGTTTCTCCTTCTTCATTTTGATAGTCTAATGCATCTCTTTGTTTGGCGATGCTAAGGATTTCATTGAGGACGTCCAGGTTACCTAGTGCAGCTGCTGAGTGGATTGGAGTTTCTCCATCATGAGCCTAAAAAGCAATATTATTCGTCAAAAATTATAGGTTGTTTCCTATGGAGAAAAGCCGGCAAGAAACTCCACGGATACTCTTTTAAAAATAATTCCCTTTTACAATATTTCCAAATAACAGTGTTAGAGAATAAGGGAGGACAGATTGCCAAAAAATATTTGTTGCTGATTTTTTTTTGGTTTTAATTGCATTGTAAGGGATGAAGTTTTAAGCAAAAAGTTGTTAAATCACCTTAGAAGTAACATCAGCTCCAGCTTCCAAAGCGATACATACACCTGGAACCCAAGCAGCTTCGACAGCAGCCTGTAGAACCGAATGACCTTCCTTGTCTTTCACATCTACTATGGCCAGCAGTGGGTTCGCGTTCATGTAGTCGTAATTTGCTAAAAGCTGCGCAGAAATAACAAGGTTGATTTAAATAACTTTTGTTCTTTTATTAAATTTAATTTCATGAATTTTACTTTGAAGTCTCATAATGGAATTCTTTTACTCATTAAGTTGAACGTCAAATTAATGTTTTGTACCAATTACTTCAAGTTCGATCCATTAAGTTTGCCTAAAATAGGTACCAAGTAAGTCCTTATGTAAAGACTTGGCCTTTAGAGATTCTTTGTTTTTAAGATTAATAATTAAACAATTTTATTTTTCTGAAAATGTTTGAAACTAAGTTAATTAATGAATTTAGTTTGAAAAATTTAGGTATCTAATAAAACAAAATGATACATTCCAATGCCAAAGAGAAAACTTATTGGAACATTTTAAAAAACGTTAGTTCTGTCTCGCCCACTATTGATTTATAGAGTGTGTGTACTCTGTAGATCATCAGAAGATATATTACATCCAAATAATGGATGCCAAAACAGATTTTTTTACTTGGGCTCATTGCTGACTTAAATCAACTTTATATCTCCAAGCCTCACCTGCAAATGTTCCTCCAGGTTCTTCTTCACACACACATGCAGCGGCGTCAGTCCCGCTTTGTTCAGGCAGGTCACAACTGCTCCTGCATCCAGCAGTTCTTGTATAGCCTCCAGACTTTCGATCTCCACCGCTGTATGGAGGGGGGTGTCCATGTTGTTGAGCTTATTGCACTTCATCGTGTTGAAGTTTCCACCAGCTGTGAGCAGCATTTTGATTACTTCTACTAGGCTGCAAACAGAGGTTATTTGTTTTGGTGGGAGTATTATTTCATTAATGTAAGGGAGTTGCGCTAATGTAGCCCGCGAAATTCAATATTTTTTAGATTTTTGCAATTTATTACGGTAGTGAATCATAATTATTTTGATCTACATACAAACTAACACCGACCTGCAAATTGCAAAAACGTAAGAAAATTTTAATTACCTTGACTACCCTTGCGATTTCGCCTTAATGGAGAGAGAGTCTTCATTGGCTCTTATGATTGAAAGTACTGAAGCTCTGGTCAAACTGTGGCAAAACCCGCGCGAGACGTGGGACGGCGGGATGAGACTGCGCGTGTCTAATGTCTTAATAATTAGGAACTAGGAAGTCATGCCACTAACCGCGCCAGTTTGAACACCTCCACACGAGTTAGTTGACACAATCGGCGTGAGCGAATTTTGTCCCGCATACCGCCCGGTATTCGCCTCAGATTAACCAGAGCTTCAAAATAATAATCTCGTACCGACTAAAAATATACTTTCAAGTAAGGTTTCCTAAAATAATTGATTTAGGATTTTGCTCTAATGCGCCTGATATATTTATTACAAACCTTTACTACCTAATGGAAAAAAAACGTTCTCATGAAAACATCATTACTTAATAACATTTCCAGTATCCAAATTATTCCAACATTTTCCTCTACCTAAAATTAATTACCGTTTTGGGGACATTTAGATTTACACACACGGGAATTTACTTTCACCAAACAAAGCCGCCATCTTAAAATTTTCCCTACTTTATTTTTATTCCATATCCCAAATTACAATAAAACATTCTTATAACCTCGATTTCCCTAGAGCACCATTCATCTTTCCTTGAAGAATATCTTAGTATAATTAGAATGTTCTGTGTTCATACGAGATTTTACACTACGTTTAACACTGAACTGGATATTCCAATGCTAGGGCCACACTTGCGTCCGTCTTCACGAATCAATGGGTTCCGAAACTTCAACTGTTGGCTACAAAGTTATCGTGCAGTGGTCACATACCACTTTGTAATTCTTTATATACTACCACCCCTACGATAATGCTCTGGCCACACTGTGATAAAACCCACGTGGTATGCGGGATGTGACTGCATATATGTCGGCGACTATTCTCGCCAGTTTGAACACCTCCGTCTACCTTATAAATTAGTTTACACATTCATCGCGAATTTCGTCCCACATCCCGCATGGGATCGGCCTCAGTCGATCGTTCACTGCTACGCAGGATGTGCTCGGAGTTATTTGCCACGATTCATTTGTTTTCCAGCATTTGTTTCGTGCGTATTGTGGCCGTGGGTGACAGTGGATGATTCCGCCTACATTTCCATACAAAGTGAAGCGAAGTATATTAGCCTTGGACAGCTTGGGAGCGGTGACTTAACTGAGACGCAGCACAATATTTCGCTACGATTGCCGATAATGGTTGGTTACCATTTGCGTTACTGTATCGTGTCATATCGCGATGCTTCGTGACTACCGACGCCGGTGTGGCCTCAGCTTAAGAAATTCTAAAGCTGGAATAATGTTATAATTACAAAGCGAATGTCTAATTAGGGTTTAATTTAAGATAGAGTGGTTCATTGCTAGGTATTTGGATAGCTGCTGTAATGGAGGTAGGATGGTTCGAGGAAGAGGTTGCCTCAGAAGGTTGCCATTGGGAAATATAGGTTAGAGTGTAATCCTTGGTTTGAGAGTCCCTTCTAGGTGACTGATGGCAAATACAATAATTTTTTAGAACGCGACTGTTGCAAAATGTACGTTTAAAATGTAATCATTTAAGATCTTTGCTATTATTGCCATGCACGCATAGCATTACACAGTGGGCGATGCGATTCGATGGGGTGGGACAGCGGAACAAGAAATTTCACACGGACAAAGTCACGAAGACCTAAAATACTTACTGCTTATCATTGACATCCTGTTCATAGTAGTACGCATAGCCGGCCACATCCAGCGGTGTCCGTCCCTCCACGTCCGTGATGTTAGGGTCGGCTCCAGCTGCTAGCAGCAGACGGGTGCAGTGCTTCCGAGCGCACGAACTGGCAACGTGGAGAGGGGTCCAGCCGGGTTGGAAGAGCGGCATCTGGGTAAGAATGAAAGGTTTGTAAGTTTAAATGGTTTCTTTCTTTGTGTCATAACGTAATTAATTTTAGGATTAAAATCCTAAAATTATAGGCGTAACATGTTCGCCGATCACTATCATTAAAAAGATCATAAGTGTCTTCTGTATTCTAAGTTCGGTTACTGACACAAGCACGCATTTTTCAATTCTATTTTATTTGGAATTGCTTATTTCATTAATTATTAATTGAATCTGTCTGCTATTTCCTTTTTTTCCTTATTTCCGTTAACGACACAATTTCACAAAAATAAAAAATAAATAAATGACAACCTAAGCACGCTTTCATTCGTCCACATATTTCTCTCTCACTCAAATGAATACAGAACTAACTCAATCTTCATTTGAAGATCCGGGTACTCCTTAAGGGTACACTAGTCGACAGCTCGAACTCGTGGTGGGCGTTACTAATATGCATGATAATTAGTCTATTTTATTTTATTTAGTATTTATTTATCTATTTTTATATACCTATTCATTCATTTATTTAGTGAAATTGACAATGATTTATAACGAAAACGAGCGCGTAAAATTTCATGAACAGACCTTTGGGTGTATAGATATTATGAAATAAAAAACTACTGAATGTATTTACTCTAAATAAAATTATTTGAACTATTGAATAAATTATCTATCCCTTTACGGTTTCTATTTTACCATTTCTTACTACTTACATAAGTTATTTATTTAGGCCCAAACACGAGTTAAAATTAGTGTTGAAATATTAAAGTTTCGACGCTCATAACTTCCAAACCAATTTTTTTTCGAATTCTTCTTCCATACAGGGCTAGATAATGACAAGACAAATCAATACAATTTTTAGTTTTGAACGTACACTGTCAAACAGACGAGTAATCACGACACTACGTTTGTATTGAAGAATGACCGACTGGCGTACCCTTAACATCCGTGCTTTCATTAGCTAAGTCTCGTATCTGAGACATTGAAGAACGTGCGCCATTCATCAAACATGTCGGGTAACGGTTACAACAAAGACGTACTTCATTAACAATTAATATATGAAATTTGTTCAAACATCTTGCTGCTCTATCTGCGCTGACACTAAGGCCGCGACCTAACCGAAATCATCCCGCGAGTACGCGATTGACGCGATCGTTTGTACTGTCGGTTACGATACGGGATATGACGACACAACAAAAGCACTATTCGTTTTTTTCCCTTTGTCATAGGAACTGTGGTGGCGTCTTCATCGCCACATGCGAACTACGTATCAAAGACCTGACGTCACACAAAATTTTGCGGTCACAGAAAATCCAGCATCGCAGAGTTTACCGCGCGATCGAGATATACAATGTGAAATTTAATTCGTTTGCATCATCTTAAGGGGTCATTGTACTCATCATTACGAACAACTTTCACTATGGGGCCAACCCTGAAATCGCGAAAAACTGCAAACTGAATCTGCTCCATACATTTATGTTCGCATAGCTCGTTATAATGTAGGGAACAGCTGATTTTTTTTCGCGATTTCAGTGTTGGCCCCATCCTGAAACTTGTTCATAATGATGAGTACAATGACCCCTTAAGAGGATGCAAACGAATTAAATTTCACATTGTATATGTCGATCCGTTGCCCGCCAGACACGACACCCGTCTGGTCGGAGGATCCTCCCTTTTATATGGAGGATGAGTGAACTGTACACCCAGTTCCTCATGCCTCTAAAGAACCTTTTTTCTTTATTTCATGCATTTTCCAATAAGAAAAAACAAATAACAACTATAACACACTTTCATCCCTCCACATTTTTCTCTCCCATTCAAATCAACGCAGAACTAACTCAATCTTCATCTGAAGATCCGGTATCCGTAATATCCGTGGTTTCATTAGCCTGGGGTCGTATCCGAGACATTGAGGCACGTTCCCGCGCCATTCATCAAACATGTCGGCGGTAACTAGCCTGTGGCCGCAGCCTGGCTTAATACGAAATTATTTTACTGGGAGAGCGCGGACTGGGTGGGTTAAGCGGAAGCGGGCTGAAGAATATTTTATTTTATAAAAATATTTCTGATTTTTTGCAGGCTCTGAGTAGCTAATATACTAATGCCATGTGGCTGTGTATTGTGTTCCACGCGCGCCTCAAAGAGATGTCAGCACCAACTGACGGGGTCCGGAAGGGCCAATGCCTGCCGGGGTTGCGGGTTTGTCTGAAAGGGATATCGCGACCTCGGCACACAGGCAACGGAAGGAACACGGGTGGGTTTTAGTCAGTAAAAGTCTGACACGCCCTCCCGCTCCACCCAGAGCGGGAGAAGTTATTTGATAATTTCCCATCCTCAAAAAAAAAAAAAAAATGTGGCTGTGTATGTGTGTGTACGTGTACCAAAGCATCTAGAAATGAACACTGTCATGTCAACCAAGGACTGCCAAACACGTGTCCACTGTAGACTAGGCATGATTTTTTTTTTGTTTTTTTTTTATTTGCTTTTATTGTTCCACTGCTGGGCAAAGGCCTCCTCTCTTTCCACCTCTATCTGTCCAGGGCTGCCAAGGACCAATCTTTAATAAGAGACTTTATTTGACTATGAATAGACAAACAATATGAAGATGATGTCCATTTCACTCTTACTGTTATGAATACCAGAGTGTAGATTAAAGCCAGTGGTTTATGTTAAGCTAACACGCTTAAAGGCCCTCGCAGACAGGCGCGACGCGATTCTGGTAGAACAATTTCCATGAAGTTTTCATAGATTTTTTTCTACTAGAGTAGCGTCGCGCTGTTGCGTAGCGCCTGTCAAGGGAAGCCTTAAGTCAGAAATATCCCAGGGCAAAATAAAGTGTCATTTATTTTAATAACCACCATTAGCCTAGTGGTGTGACCGTCAGATTGCCAAGTCATAGGTCTCGAATCCGAATCCAAGGCACCTCTGACTTTATTGATTCATGTGCGTATTGTATAATTATCACTTACTTCAAAAACGGTGAAGGAAAACATCGTGAGGAAACCGGCCGGCATGCCTGTGAGATATTTCTCGACAACATGTGAAGCCAAGATAGGGGCTGATGGGCAGCTTTAAAACTCTGACACCAGATTAGTCACTAACTACACGAAAAGAAGAAGACCACTGCGGAGAAAATACTTAGACAGATTCGTGTCGCGGTTTACGAAACCGCTAATGCTTCCGCTTGGGTCGCCAATATAGTCACACCCTAAGGATACGAAAATAAAAACTCGGTTCCCTCGGAAATAGGCAGCACGAATGAACGACTGATAAACCGACAGTGGAATTGGAAGTCAAGAAACTGAAAGTAACAGGAATCCTTCATTATAAAATCTTATTTACCTATAGTAACATGGGCATACCCAGCTTTTGGCCCTGGGGGAGGTCAAATCAGAAATTTCTTAAGGTGGATCCGTAAAGGTAGCCCGCGAAATTCAAATTTTCTTACGTTTTTTGCAATTTGTAGTCAGTCAGATTTGTTCTGAAATGTCACGATTATATGAAAAACTCATTTAATTGTTACACAAAATGACTGCCAACTTAAATTGTTCGCATATTCAAATTACAACTCTGTCATTCTTTGTACAGTACGACACCACTTTGATGTAGCATAAATTTTACGAATGTATTTGGTTATATGACTTTACAAGTTATTGCGTTTCCGTAAAGATCATTTTTACTTAAAGCAGTAGAGATTTTTTGATATTGAAGACGCACTCAGTTCGGATGGTGATCGGCTTTACGAATTTTGCCGATGGGACATCTAAGTTGAGAGCGTCGTACTGTTCAGTTGTATGAAATGACTATTACACGTCAAATCGACGTAGGGTGTTAATTTTCATTCGGTAAATTAGTAAGTAGTATTCATAAAGTAATTTCCTCGACATATTATTATACGCTAATCTAAATGTGAAAATATTAAATACATAAATAAACTAACGCCTTCTTACCATGGGGGTAGACAAAAACTATAGAACGCTTCCTGCTACCCTCCTGACATAGTCCTTTTGGTTCGTATACGTTCGTACATATCGTCATACGCAGACTTTTTTTTTTTTTTTTGATGGTGGGAAATTATCAAAAAACTTCTTCTGCTCTGGGCGGAGCGGGAGGGTGTGTCAGACTTTTACTGACTAAAACCCACCCGTGTTCCTTCGTTGCCTGTGTGCCGGGGTCGCGATATCCCTTTCGGACAAACTCGCAACCCTGCCAGGCATTGGCCCTTACGGACCTCGTCAATTGGTGCTGACATCTCTTTGAGGCGCGCGTGGAACACATCGCGCCGTCGACCCGGGCCTGGTCCCTATCGGCCGGCGAGCTACCCATTGCTCACCGTCCGCAAGCCCGCGGCTACGGTGGCCGGAAGTCGGCTCGCGACTCCCGACGCCCGGGGCGTGTCCTGCGGCGACTAGGGGCGCGAGGGCGTCATACGCAAGCCTGCGAGTACTACGCTCCTGACCTTTCTGAAGAACATCACCAATAAGGTCACTATGTGAAAATATTGATTGTGCCTTTGATACTCTAGCTACAATTACACGTAGTACGCATTCAACCCACCAACCAAAATTAATTTGATGGACAAAGCCATCAGGAAATTGTGCTTCGATACATATTCATGCAACGTGCGTCGAAATTATTCACAAGTGATTAAATGCTTGTGACGCATAGTTTATCGATGAATCGTGTTTCACTCAACCAGAGTGTGCCCGAAAATATGTAGATTTCAACGTGACAGTAGAAATGGCTTTCATTTTGACAGTTCAACAACATTCATTGCGTTATTTACGTAATTGAGCGGACAATTTTTTCGAACATATGAAGCATTCGATTAGCAATATCCGTCAAAATCATTCAGATTGTTATTGAAAGTGTTTTACGAAATTAAGTTTCGTGCAGACCAGCGCGACGCGACAGCGCGACGCGACACCGGTTATTGTTAAACCGTCAAGTTTTCTTAGAAATTGTATTGTTCGTGTCGCGGCGCGGCGTCGCGTCGCGCTGGTCTGTACGAGCTTTTAGGGTGCTGTCAAGCGTACGCTTTACTTTGCGCAATTTACTTACTTCGATTGAAACGGCGAAGGAATACATCGTAAGGAAACCAGCATGTCCTAGAACCAAACATTCGAGGACATGTGACATCTACCAACCCGCACTAGGCCCGCGTGGTAGGTTACAGCCCTCTCGAAGAGAGGAGGCCTGTGTCGCATCAGTGGGAACATTATAGACTAACTATTTAATACGTACCTACTATTAAAAGTTCATCAATCCTATATCAAATAATCTCTAATTTCGGGATTTTCAATCGACCTTATATCTGGCCTAGATTCTCCCTCATCGCTACTGGGTCGGGCAAAGTGTCTTTGAGTTCTTCCACTATACATTTTTTCAGTACTAGCTCGGAGTCTGGATTTATTCTAACTGAACAGACAGCTGTGCTGCGGGGGTTTGTTGCGCCACTTCGTCTTCCCAGCTAAGCACTAGGAAGTGGTGAAGGGTGGGCGTTTTTGGGGGACTGTCTTATGTAATTTTGACGTTCGAAAAGTGCCGATTCTCAGCCTATTTTGAATAAATGACTTTTAATTTTTTGAATTTTTAATTCCCGGTTGATGGCAATAGGCGCGCCCCCTATTACATGGGACTTAAATATAACTGACTAAAATGAGGGTCTACTATAGATACCTCTGCCTAACCCCTTCGAGGATTACAGACGTGGTGTTAATAAAATAATAATAAGTGTTTTCAATAGATCTTCTTCAGAACAGTTCCAAAGGGCGGATTTTGATCTAAAAATCACAAGTCTCGAAAACAAACATGATTAAAACTTAGCCATCACAATCTAATGGAGCCTGCAATCTTGTGAGTGTTCTTAACTACTCTCTAAATTACATGTTCTACTTAGTTAATCCAGTTAGTTTTAGTTTGGATACTGGATCCGATGTTATTCCCACGATGAGAGCAAGTTACTTCTTATAGCTAAACTCTTTGTTTAAATATTAGTGGGTAATACGTCACGATTACTGACAAATGCGTGCACTGTCTCGACAGGTCTATTCCTTTCCAGGTCCTGTGTGGTTCTTTCCT
The DNA here is from genome assembly GCA_914767755.1 of Agrochola circellaris. Taxonomy (NCBI): domain Eukaryota; kingdom Metazoa; phylum Arthropoda; class Insecta; order Lepidoptera; family Noctuidae; genus Agrochola; species Agrochola circellaris. Next base: position 15,511,733 of record OU611850.1, on the reverse strand, counting down.
CAAAAGACCATCTCAGATGCTAGTCTGCATGGTCCTCATATGACCTGACTAGGATTATGTGTGGACTTTAAACGAGATTGTGAGTTTGTTTCGAATTTAATAATTTTGACTTTACCTAATTTTGATTTTAATTGAATTTTTGGTTTTGATTGTAATAATATTGTTTTTGATGTTAATGCTACTAACATATTACACTAAGTTCTAATACTAATACAATATGGATGTTTTCCGAAATAAATTATTGATTTTTTTTCTTTGATGTAATAATGTTCTTGCATACGTTGTCTATCATTGAATATTGTGCTCTTGACTTGTGTTAATTGGTTGAACAGTGTAACGATTGTAAACAAATATAAAAAAAAACTGTTCAATGGTAAAACAGTGAATAGTCGATATTTCCCATCCGATAAGGCTACTTTTAATTAGTGAGGGAAACTTCACAAGTCGATATCTTATCATATTAAAATAACAATAATCAAAATAAGGATCATATATCGACATACCAAAAGTCTGAAGTGGCATCAACTAATTAAAAAAACCTATCGTTATACAGACCAATATCGATGGTCTAGAAGACAAACGTGCTAAGTGCAAAATTTTGAATGTTTAACATAAGTACATTTGGTATTTAAATGTTAAAAATTCAAAATTTTGCACTTAGCATACCCTGTACTAAAATAAAATTTATAATGGAATATTTCAGATTATGTTTATCGTACATAGTGAAATTAATTTGTAAATTTAGATCTAACGCGGATAAAAAACTGAGAATCACGCAAAATCTATCAAGCGTATTTTTCTGAAACCATCACCATTTTAAAGATAATTTAATTATTGATCTTTCATAGTATACGTGTTTTATTAAAATATATTTTGTTTTATGTATAATAAATGAATAATGCGTCGAATTTGGGACAGCGCTCCTTGATGGGCGAGTCCTATTACTGGCTGGACGTACGACGCGTTGCGTGCGCTCAGTACAAAACACTCAAGGTAACTGGCACACATATGCGTCTTGTGGCGCATAGATAATATAGTGCGTGCCACTTCTTATAGCCTGACTGCTCGAGCGACGACACAGCCCCGATTTCACCATCCGCAGGTCCAGGTCCCTCCATATGGTGGCCGGGGATCGTTAAAACATTTGTCTTAATTAGCACACAGTTGAAAAGATACCTAAATATTACTGGTTTGAGATTATGGGGACTACAGGACCTAAACGTGCCTAAACGCAAGTTTTATAATGCCTAAAAGAATATGATCCACTGCAGTAAACAAAATCAGAAAAATATATGATTTTCGTCAGGATATATGCTAGTATGATAGTGTGTTGAAAAGATAATACAACTAATTTGATACGATAGAAAAAAATCATGAAGATACCTCTAAAAATTTCTTTTAACGATTAAAAATCATATTAATTTACATGCAATCATTCTGATTTTTTGTCAGATTATTCTACAAGCTACATATTAGCATAATAGTGTTTTAATTTTCCAGTCCAATCAATAGATTTTCTGTAAATCGCTAACTGCTTCATATTTTGCAATAAATTACCTGCGTCGTGTCATCGCGCTTCTCTTTCATTTCTATGCAGTCCGACAGTGACCGCGCTTTAGCTGTTGTAAACCTCTTAAGTAAACCCTTCTAAAATCAATAGTTTTACTCACACTCCCTCGAATATCCCGACAGTTATGGTCAATATTGTCCTTCCAGGGTTTTGGCAGTGACATGTTCACCTCTCCCAGGTCACAGCGCACGTTCGTCATCTCCTTGATGAGAGGACACAGCTTCCTCACGTCCTCCTCTGTTTCTGAGGACATGCTGTCTGTGCCTACCCTTTCTTGGATATCTGGAAGATGAAAGACAAAACTTTTATATCAAGTACCCTCGCCCAATGCCTGCCGGGGTTGCGGGTTTGTCTGAAAGGGATATCGCGACCTCGGCACACAGGCATCGGAAGGAACACGGGTGGGTTTTAGTCAGTAAAAGTCTGACACGCCCTCCCGCTCCACCCAGAGCGGGAGAAGTTATTTGATAATATCCCATCCAAAAAAAAAAAAAAAAAAAAAAAAAGTACCCTCGCCCGCGTGGAGGTCGAAAATTAGGGTTATTTCCGTTTCGACTGATTTTTGTTTCGACAAACGTACAGCTACGTACAAAATAAAAGACATAATATTATGTAGATTATTAAAGTATATTGATGGAATGACGACAGTGAAAACTAAAACGTCAAAATATAAGTCATGCAAACCCGATGGCGATCAACCGACGAAAAACACTCTCTAGCAATTTTAGTATTCTACTGACTACAGTAGAATGCTAAAAATGCTAGAGAGTGTAATTCCTGATTTAAATTAAAATTTAATTACTAAATTAAATTTTCATTTAAATCAGGAATTATGCATTCAATCTTCATATCCAATAACAATAATAATAAATAAATAACAATAGCAATAACATTAATGCAGCAATTTAAATTTTTCGTCAAATTGTGATATTTAGCATTTCTTAGTTTTTTTTCTTGAAAAAAGGCTTCCCTTTTGAACAAAAAAATAAAATACAAGAGAGATGTTTTTTTAGTAAATCTGTTATTCACTTGTCGGTGCCAGCCTTCTACATTATTTGTTGTACGAAAGTTGTGACAACTTTGACCCATTCATTCTTCTCGTGCCAAATGATGTCGTCGCTCCTTATCGATGCATTTGTTTTCAGTTCCGTGGTAAAAATTGTAATGGTTTTGTAAAAATGCTATTACACACTTTTATGTGGCTTCTGATCGACAGTTGATTTTCAATTTTTTATCAAAATTTGAAGAAAGTTCTTTATTCAAATCAGAACAAAAAAGAATCAATAACGATGCAAAAAAGTTAAAATAATAACCCTCAATTCGTTGAGGGTTATTATTTTAACTTTTTACTCTAAAATGTACATACTTGATCCCTAGACACTTTTAATGTGTGTATTTATGAATGTCGAATTATAGTAGGTACTCACACAAGTAGTAGTCAATGTTTGTCGCACTACCGAAGTGTCGAATTACCGTAGTGTCGAACTACCGCTCAGAACAATAACTAAAGCAACTACCGTAGTGTCGAACTACTGTCGCACAATCGTTTGTCACACCAGCGTGGTGTCGGTGGTGAGTTGCAGTACAGTTTTGTCGCACAAGCGTTATTCACACATCCATTTGTCGAGCTCACGTAGTACACTCTTAGCATCCATTTGTCGAGCTCACGTAGTACACTCGTCTATAAGAGTGTACTACGTGAGCTCGACAAATGGATGTGCGATTAATAATGTTATATTATATGGAGTATAGATAATGTTATAACAACAACAATTCGATCTCAACCTTAATAATCAAAGAATAATCCTGGCAACAAAATTGTTATTTTCTTTAAAAAACTCTAGAAAAAGAAACGTATTCTGTCAAACGTTGACTTGATGACAATTGTTTTGAGATAATTTTATAGATTTTATAGCTATCTTTCAAGAAGCGATCAATATTGGAAGAAAGGTCGATAATTTATAATTAAACAGCAACCATGGAGATTGCCAGCAATTTTATGGTGCGTTTTACTTTTGATAACTTTATAAAAACTGGGGATTTTAAAACATACCTAATATTTGGCGTAATTGAAACAGCTAAACTAAGTCTCAGACCAAATAAAAAACCAAGACATAGTGCTGCGAACAATACAGTGAAGCATGCCAAAACTACACCTCTGCTCTGTGCATACACGCCCACACGCACATTTGTACAATCAAACTACACTTCTGAAGTGAAAACTTCTTCAGACGCGTTGAGCGATTTTTGGTAGGGGTTAAACTTATGGATTCGCGTCACCAACATGCTCGCGCCGTAGTGCTGACTATAGAAGCTAGATGGCGCTAATACCAGTTTTAAGTTCTCACTTCTGTCGGCAGCCGCCATGACTGCCTATTTTTGATATTAAATGTCAAACAACCCAACAGCCCACGAGCTAACGACCCACACAGCCCACACAGCCCACTCACCGCACAGACTTCATTCACTCCTCCTTCTTCATTCAATCCATCTCCCTGTGGAATGCGCTCCCCCAGGAAATCAGGATGGCAACCAACCGGTTATCCTTTAAAGTTAAAGTTCGCGAGCACATTCGTAAGAAGCTGGCAGTATCATCACAACGTTAATGTTTTCCCATTGTTTGTCTTATTTGTTTTAGTATATTCGTGTATTTATGTATATTTATTTGTGCTTATATTTATATATAATCAAACATATATATTATGTTTATTGTTTGTAATAAGTATATGTGTATCTTTATATATTACTTAAGTTTTTTATGTTTATTCCTCAATTTTACGTAATTGCACCTACCACTGTTTGTCTCTCCATCACCCAAAGGTTGACTGGTAGAAAATGCCTATGGCATTAAGTCCGCCTCTGTACATTTTTGTGCTTGAAGTATTAAATAAATAAATAAATAAATAAGAATCGCAGAAGACTCTCGCCTCTATGCCTTTTACAGAAGTACTGTTTTTCTTTGCAGGGCCCTGGTGCCACCAAGACGATGGTACGTATCAACGAAAATGGAAGTGTCGTTGGAACCATCATAGTTAACTGCGAAGGTATGAGGGCATATTCTAATTTCATTCAAATAAATATCTAAAGATGGTAGCGCATCGCATCGCATAGTATACTTACCACCCTCGCCGCCATTTGTATCTTTTTGTCACACATTGCCTGGCACATTATATATCCAAAAGTATACACATCTTTCTACTTATATAAGCCCTGGCCTGTCGCATTTTTTCGGTAAATGGTCTGGGAATCGGAAGTAATAGACTTTTGAATTTTTGGGTGATATTTCTCGTTTACCTAGACAATTAATCAATAAACCTTTATATCAGCACCACCACCACCATTTCAGCCGAAAGACGTCCACTGCCGGACATAGGCCTCCCGCAAATGGAGGGATTTGCCATAATCGCCACGCTTGGCAGGCGGGTTGGCGATCGCAGTATGGTGTTAAAATGCATAGAGAACGCTGCTGCCCATTCTCTAGTATGTCCCTTAGTCGCCTTCTACGACACCCACGGGAAGAAATGGGATGGTACTATTATTTATGTCCGGCACTACATGGGACTCTCTATATCACGGGATCTCTTTATATATGGCACTGGAAATTACAAAATAATAATAAAAAAAGGAAATCAACAAACAATTGTGACTATGTACGTGAACTATTTCCCAAGCCACGTGTATCTAAATGTGACACTGCTGAAAATCCTGTAAAAATAATGAGCAAAAGAAGGCTGTCAAAGAAATAACGATTATTATGTCATTTTAAATCTCCGAACAAAAAAAAAACAAATTTGTCAATTTTTTTAAGAATGACCACTTAATGTCTGGCGCTAATGGGCTTCAGGAATCGCAGGCCGATTCCCGACCACCGTAGGCGCGGGCTTGCGGACGGTGAGCAATGGGTAACTCGCTATCCGATAAGGACCAGGCCCGGGTCGAAGACGCGTTGTGTTCCACGCGTGCCTCAAAGAGATGTCAGCACAACTGACGGGGTCCCTTAGGAGCGATGCCTGCCGGGGTCGCGGGAAAGTCCGAAAGGGTTACTGCGGCCCCTGGCAAAGTACAAGCAACTGAAGGAACTCGGGTGGGTTTTAGTCAGTAAGAGGAACACGCTCCACCCAGGGCGGTAGTAGTTATTTGATAATTTCCCACCCAAAAAAAAAAGGTCTGGCGCTGAGGGTGTTAAAGGTTTCAGAACCTATAAGTATACTATGTAAGGTATAACAAATACCTAATAGATAGGTTATCAACATCTGCCTTGCCAACTACATAATGTTGGGGTCAGCTTCTAGTCTAAACGGTTGCCAATGTCAACCAATTTCCATCAGGCTGATAACCCAACCAACCAGCTAGCCAACATTTTACATAATAAAATGAATAATTTAACTCTGCTTATAGGTTTCCCCGAGACCACGACCCTGGACAGCTTGACAGCGGCTACCTACTCGAACCACATGAGAAACCTCTCGGCTAGTGCATCTAATGCACTCAAGGAAATTGTAAGTAAGGGTGCGTCCAGATTATGTAACGTACACATAAACGTTTGTTATATAACACGTCCGCATTAAGTATTTAACATTGCTAATCTCTCTATAGAAACATGTTCATACTCAAAGCATTTATTTCAAATAAACCAATTACAGGCACTTTTGAATTGTCAAGGGGTCGGTCAGTCAGAAAGATGAAGCTAGTTGCCCATTCCAACGCGTAGTAGGTTCTTATGGAGAAGAACGGGCAAGAAACTCCACGGACGTTATATTATTATGTTTTATAAATTATTTTATACAATGTCGCCCATGGGCATGTGACCGCGAGCGTATTTTTCTGAATATTCATGATTTTTTTTCGAAAATTCACTATATAAGGGATCGTTATTATTATTTTATTCGTTTTCCTTATATTTTTTTTTTAATCCTCTATGATTTTATGGATTGAAACACTTGTGTTTTTTTAATAAATACTATTTTTTTATTCTTCACCTCCGTTTTTTTTCATAGTCGACAAATTTTAATACAACCGACAAAACAACTCATAAGCTTTTAGAAATAATAAATAGAATCCAAATTAAGCCAATAACATCGGAGATATAGAAAAAGCAATTGAAAAAAAAAAGTATCATGAAAAATATTAAGGATCTCCCCCCTTGAATATTAAAGATCCCCTCTTAAAGTTAATTTTCGATATTTTTTCATGAATATCAGAAAAATACGGGCGGTCACAAACCCAAACGCGACATTGTATAGTCTGGAACTCAACATGCCTTCTGTTAATTACTTAACTCCCAGTTTACAAACTCTAAATAATTAATTAACCCGAATAAACGTGCAAGTGGGCCTAAGAGTTAGAGGTAAACTTAAGAGTTAAACTTTTAAATATTTAACCCACCGATAGCCTTTGTTGACCCTTGTTGTTAAAATCTAGGAACTTTTAGGCATAACTATCTGCTACCAAGTTTTGCGACATTACAGCCTTAAATCGACTAAATTATAAGTCATGACTCACGTGTATATATATCCCAAGAGACTGGGCAAAACTGTATACCCAAACCCATTTAAAGCTTCTGCATATAAATCCCATCCATTCTAATAGTAGGTGACCTTATTCCCTTTATCCAGCCTTGAATTAAGACGTTTCCAGTCTAAGCAGATGCTGCTTAACAGTTCATATTTTATATGGAGCAACTGCCTATCTCACCTCCACAACCCAGTTACTGCACGCGTAGAATAACCGAAACGAGTTTTGGCGACGGAAGAATAGACAAAATGACAGTTAAACAATCACGATCTGTCATTTTGTCTATTCTTCCGTCGCCAAAACTCGTTTCTACGATGATCATGCCACGCGTGCTGGATAATACGATACCCCTTGGTAAGACTGTTCGGTAGGCTTTCGGCCTTCTGACCACCCGTGGCTGGCTCTTGTCTTTCAGTCTGCTTCTAAGAATTTTCTGATGTAAAATCCAGTAACCTTTTATCCCAGGAGCTCGAAAGGACTCCATGCTAATAGCCATCTTCGCTAACATATCGCCAACTATGTTGGCGTCGGCTTCCAGATTCAAACGGATGAAGCAGAATAGCTTCGTAGACTAAAGCATTTTGTCATTATTTCAGGATGTGACTGACGAGCTAAGAGTCTTACGGTTGGTCTCCAAGAAGACTGAAGCGGTGGTGGCGCCTGATGAAGAGTTCCACCTTGTTGTGGTTATGAGGAGACAAAAGCCATAGCATTAACCAGAGTGAACCAGCCTTGGACAGAAGAGGAAGAAGTTTCGAATATTTTGTCGGTGTTTTTGGAATGAGTTCTTCAAAATTACTAGTTTATAAAATTTATATTATAAATGTATGTCTGTTTATTTATGTTATTATCGTTATAAATATCATTATGTTTATTGAAAATTGTGTTTGTTTATTTTAATTTTAACATTTACAGGGAAATTTTATATACACAATCTTAAATATAATATACAGCTAACACTAAAATATATAAATTAGAAACAAGTTTAAAGAGGAAAAAAATAAATAAACGAAGAGCTCATTGTGCATCAAAATTTCGTCGGCATCGCTGTCAGTGGAAAAAGTGCCCAAAAGGCTGGTCGACTCTTCACGTGACCAGAGGGCTGGCCAATTTTTAGGTCAAAGAGTCAGCATTGCCATCCAACGAGGCAATGCTGCCAGCCTTTTGGGCACTTTTTCCACTGACAGCGATGCCGACGAATTTTTTGATGCCAAATTGTGTTTTAGTTATCAATGACCAACGAAAACAGTGATGGTAGAATGCGAGTAAAACCACAGATGAATACAGATCAGCAGTGCTATTCTGTAACCATCTCACCGTGAAAACTTAGGTGAAGTGAGCGTGGAGTGAGCTGTCATTCCACAGGGATTGACACTATTGACAGCTCACTTCACCCAAGTTTTCACGGTGAGATGTTTACAGAATAGCATGGCTGCTATCTAATTACGCAACACATTTTCGTTGACAATTCTGACTAATCTGTTTCAATTTGACAGGTCAACAACATTCATTGTGTTATTTACGTTGTTGAGCAGATTTTTTTTTCGAACGTACGAAGCAATGGATTTGCAATCTGTTTCAAAACGATTCAGATTCTGATTGATCGACTGGTTCACTCCGCATTTTAGGTATGAAGCTGTACGCGGCAGTCTCGCCTTGTTAGGCCAATTCAGTGAGTAAAACGTAGAAGAAAAGAGTTACGCGATAAAAAGAGAGGCAACTTTTAGGTGAATATAACTGTAGGTAATTAGTGCTGTGCGACCTGAATTGCACTTTATTGTGACGTAGGAAGAGTTGCTTGTTATTTAAGGGGGATGCGCTAAGGTAGCCCGCGAGATTCAAATTTTCTTTAGTTTTTTGCATTTTGCAGGTCAGTGTCAGATTTTATGTTTATTAAAATATGATTCGCGATCGTAACAAATATGGTTTTACATAATTATAATCATAACAATCAGCAATACAACTCCATAAGTTAGCATAATTGTCAAATGTCATGAACTTGAGAGAGTTGTATTGATCATTTTTATGATTATAATTCTATAAATAAACATTTGATACGGCCGCGAATCATATTTAGATCAACATAGAACATGATACTGACCAGCAAATCGCAAAAATCGCGGGCTACTTTGACGCTTTCGCCTTAAATGATTTTGCAGAGTGAACCATTGGTATTCATTTGTGGACCACCGCTCCTACAGTCAACCATGCATCGGCGTCGGTAACGCTTTGACCTTGAGCTGGCCTAGCATAGTACGGAATTTCAATAGGAAAAAGCCCCATTTACACGTCGCAAGTTCCTCGCCTGTGGCATACAAAAAATAATGATGCCTGTTCACTCTTTGCTTTGAAGGCTATAAAGGTTATATGTGGAAGGGACCACAGACGCTGGCAGAGAGCTACAAACTTTGGCTGTGCGCATAATAACTAAGTATGGAGGAGAAGCGCTGGGTACGACTGGTCGGGATATCAACCAAGTGCGGGTGGTACCATGCAGCACGTCTGGTAGTCCGGCAATAAAAGGGCTATAGTGGGATCAGGTCGTGGAGGTCCTGCGCACACTCATATGGTATGCTAGCAATTTAATAGCAAGTGTAAATCCAGCTTAAGAGCGTGTATTCTGAAAGTGGGTAACGTCGCAAATAGATGTCAAATACTTCGCTGTTTTGATTAATTTGACAATATTACTGTATGGAAATAAGAAATTTGGCTAACTAGCGAACTAGAATATTGATTATGAAATGCAATAATTAATATCGTAACACCGAATATTTGGTTCTAGATGTAAAAAACGTATTTGGTTACTTTCTAAATGCCTTTTTTACACCTAAAATAAGTACCATATCAAATTCAATGATAAAATTGCAATTCATTATTAATATTCTAGTTCGCTAGTTAGCCACATTTCTTATTTCCATACACAAATATTGTCAAATTAATCAAAACAGGTATATTTTTGACAGCTATTATTTTAGGATAAACGCTCTTAAGAGGCCAGCTTATACTATACTGGCTTTGTTACCATTGACCGGTCGACTATACCTTAATGAATGCTATTGGTTCAAATTACCTTCAGGAAAGTCTAACAGTACAGCAACCTGTCTCGCATTCCCAGCCCAAGCCGCCAAGTGCAGCGGAGTCCTGCCAAGTTTATCGATCCTCAGTTTCTCTGCTCCGAACTTGACGAGCAGGCACAGGGCGTCCCCCCCTTTGAGGGCAGCGTTGTGGCAGGCGGAGACAAAGCTCAGGCGACATGTGGCGTTGGGACTGGCGCCGGCGTTCAGTAACCTGGGGTGGACAGAGATCTGGTAAAGTATTAGGTCTTACATGATCATTGTTTTTAGTAGTCAGTAAATTTCCAAATAAAAACACTACAAAGTGAAAAATAACTTTACGATGTCTTTGGTTTTGTATTTTCGTTTTTTGCCACCGACTTCCGAAATTGCAGTGTTTTTTATAATTTAAAATTTTCACTTATTAGTAGTGGTACCTACCCCACACAATTTTGAATACCACTAACCTTCCTGTTGTTGTAAAATAAATAACAGTGACAGGAAGTTATTATAACATCATCCGCATAGGTGGGAAAAAATGTATTATTGAAGCTGACTCAAAAACTAAATAACGTATATATGTATATAATTATATTACGGTATATAGCTATATCCCTAGGGATATAACTGTGTCACTGCTATAACCATCTTACTGCGACATATTCATTGGGTCAGACGTTCATGGATCTGTGTTCTGCCTTCTAGAACCGTCTAGAAGGCAGAACATAGGGTTGAATGGAACGCTATAGGGAAATCCTTTCCCAGCAGTGGACCAACACAGATTGAAAAAATTTGCCACACACATTACATAACATCACGCCTTATTTACCCTAAGTGTTCGGCAGAGGTGTACCTATAGTACACCCACATTTTGTTTAAGTCCCATCATGTAATACGGGACGGGCCTATTACCATCAACCGGGCACAAATCCAGACTCCGGGCTGCTACTGAGAAATTCCAGATGGAAAAACCAATAATAGCTTGCCCTATCCAGGAATCAAAGCCAACGAAGCCCTTCGTATAATAAGATCGAACTTCACAACAGGTAAGTTCGTTTGATCACTTATTATATGAAGGGCTTCGTTCTCGATATAACATTTACAATGCAGGTTCGTCACGCCAGTCGACAACCAACCTTTTAAAAGAGTAACGGTGGAGTTTCTTGCCCATTCTTCTCCATACGAAAACTACCTTTTGGCATTCCGGACCCATGGTACCCCTGAAAGATACCCCTGGGGGTGCCACGGGAACTTGATCCGGACCCGTGACACCCCCAAGTCCTCAAATCCATACAACGCTGTACCAGTGGTATCACGGGTCTTATTTACTAGTTCCCATGAATCCACCAATGGAATAGTGATGGGACAGACGGACAACAGTGACAAAATAATTTCATTAGTCTAATTTTAATATTTATTTAACGCATTTTCTCCAATGCGTGACCTAATGTTATTTCTCTATTCAGAAATTGCAATTGAATGTGCACTATTAAATCGTCATTAATAATGTCTGGTGGTTTCTGTTTTTTAGGGACTGCATTCAAATTGTGATTATTCTGCAATACGTTTAGTAAACCGTAGCTCGTGGCTAAATAATAATAGCCGAATGGGGCGATTCATCAGGATAAGCTACGCTTGCCGGGGTTGGTCCATGACCAACCCCGGCAAGCGTAGCTTATCCTAGAAAAATAATCACCCATCCATGGGGATGGGTGACTATTTTTACACGTCCAGACTCCTCCATGCCTCGGAAAGCACGTTAAGCAACGGCTTAACGTGCTTTCCGAGGTTTTACGTGCTTTCGAATGACAGCCGGGACCAACGGGTCCCGGCTGTCATCCGTGGATCTTTTGACAGTCGTTACGGGTCGTCAGAATCCCGAACGTCTGACAACCAGTCTTATCAAGGGATATCGTATTACCCAGTTACTGGGCTGTGGAGGTCAGATAGGCAGTCGCTCCATGTAAAATACTGGTGTTCAGCTACATCCGGTTAGACTGGAAGCCGACCCCAACATAGTTGGGAAAAGGCTAGGCAGATATATAATAATTCCTTTTTTTACACGCGGAAACTACGTTTTTCAGTATGGGTCCTCTGTGGCTATACATTTAACCTTAACTTATCTATGGTTAAAGACCCAGGACATTTAGATTTTTTATAGGGTGCATACCGCCCCGCAGACGTACCGTTCTTGTAATCTTTCTTTTTATGATGTCTGTGTTTATGATGTAGCAGAATTGTTCCACCGTGTATCTTTATAAAATTAAGATCCTGCGTTTTCGTTTCTATATTCATTGCTACATAAAGTACCGATATATTATTTAATAATATTAGAATGCGTCGACTTTCGACACACTTCAACTTGATTGCTGATTTTTTTTTTTTTAAACAATATAAATACGTCTACTGTCACTTTTGAAAATTTGAATTTTACATCTTCAACAAGGATATCTGACTACTCTGATCTATAGGTACATTATCAAAATGATAAATACATAACTACAATAATTTTGGTCACATTAGAGATAAAAATGAGATCATATATTAGAAGGTAAGCATACATATTAGGTCCCCACCTATGAAATCAGCGTTTTGTATGGAGAATTTTAAAGAAGTGGCTTTTTTCATACTAACATTTTCATAATTTATATAACAACCATGAACACTAATGTTTTAAAACTTTTATGCACTAATGTTTAAAAACTAAGATATCGTAATATGCTACTAGATTAAGCGACAAAAATAAGTTTTGGCTAAGTTAAAACAAATAGTGGTAATTTCTGCTAACAAAATGAAGAGTCATTTTTAAGGTATTTTTTATGTTTATAAACTATAAGTAATAAGGTTTTTTTTTACTATTGGTAGTTGTCTATGACGGTCATTATTCGATATAATACCAAGCAATTGATGAATATTTTAATTCATAGAAGTGACAAGGTTCTCTATTTGTGAGATCATTTACCTAAGTCTATACTAGAAAGTCCATCCACCGATGATTTTAAAAAGAAATTAAAAAGATTTTTGCTGTGTAAATATTATTATAGTATTCAGGAATTTTTAATTGAGGATGTAAAGACATACTGTAAGGAAATATGATATATGTGAATAATGCACTAGTTTAATTATTGACGTTATTATTACTATTTATTTATTATTTATTTTTGACATTTATTAGAAATATATTTTGACAATTATTTATTAATGATGACATTTTAATTATTACTAGTGACATTTAATTTAACAAATAAACTTAATTTACCTATACTATTAATTATTTGACATTGTTCATTGTTAGTATTTGCGTTAAAAATATTGTTATTGTTTACTATGAATGATGGTTGCTTGGCTAAGTGTACGATAATGTAATGTGATGTATTGAAATATGATGTAAGTAGACAAAACATGTGATGTAGACAAAACATGTAATTTGCATGCCATAAGGTGTAATATGGTTGAACTGTGCTCTATTTTTTAACAACTTTATTTTATTACCCATATTAGCAAATAAATAAATTTGAATTTGAATTTGAATTTGAGAAAAAAAACGCCAATTTCATAGGTGGGGACCCAATAGTTGCAATACCAAGTATATACGTTTAGTCGTATAATGCCTAATTCGCAAAATGGCACACAGTCGCAAAAAGGCCACTGCACTAATTGACCTGGGGGTGCCACGGGTCCGAATCCAAATGCCCGTGGCACCCTCAGGGGTGTCTTCCAGGGGTGCCATGGGTCCGGAATGCCTTTTGGAAGGTGCGACTAGAATCTTTTTTTTTTTTTTTTTGTGAATTTTGACGTTCTTAAGTACCTTACAAGTGCCTATTTGAAATAAATGATTTGACTTTCACTTTGACCTAATGCGCTGCAGTAACGCTTGCGACGACTTGACCAACGAGATAATTTTATGTAAAAAATAGTATTAGAGGAGTACTCTATAAGTAATATAAGTCTACCAATACATTAGAAGTGTGCAACTAAGACATAGATACAATTACACACACTGACCTTCCGTAATTATTGGCGTTATTAGATGACGCTCCACAATTACAAGCACGCCATGTTTAAACGCAATCTTGACTCACCTTGAGTTTGGTAAGACGTTGACATCATTATTACACAGGTTACATTAGTAGTGTCTTATAAGGTATGTAAATACACACTAAAGTATTCTGTCGAGCATTTCCATCTAATGTAACATTCTTACGAATGCTCGACGCTGCGTTCGACATCGGCGAGTGAGCATTTACCTGTAACATTTATTTTTACCTTACGTTCATTGTAATGATCTGCCCTCGGCCCCACACAATTCGCTCGTTGGTTTTTAAAATCAGGTTGTAACAAAACATCGAGAGTCGTGTACGAAGTGCGCTTCGATTAAATAAAAAAAAGGCGAATGCTCGATGTTCTGTTACAAGTAAATGCTCTAATCTCTATTCCCCTTAAGATAATTTAAACTTAGGTGTTGTGAAGGCCTTATGAGTGTCTAATTAATTGATCACGATCAGATTACGTTTGATAAAACAATTTCAGTCATGAGTTTGATGTGTTATCAAAAAAATAAAAATGATTAAGTGGTTTTGGCGCGACCACTATGCACCACAATGCACCACGGTGCACCACGTGGTTCTGTGTGATATGCGTGTGGTACTGTGTGATAATTTTGATGTGCACGCTATATTGTTATGTAATTGTAACATTATGTGACCCTTATGTGACTGAAATACGTGACTTTACTCATCAACTAGGGGACCAAATCAACTTTTACTATGGGACATTACACTATATAGTAAAAGTTGTTCATAATGATGAGTAAAGTCACGTGTTTAAGGCGAAACATACGGTCTGTTCCAGCCCAATTTCCCGCTAGATGGCGCGGAAGTCAACATTTTTAGTTAATTTTTTTTTATGTGAAATTGGAGCATTACTAAGTCGTAGGAGCAGTAGACGGCGGTACTCGGCCATAATTATTGAACTTGGTCATAAAAAAGCCTCAAAATCCACCCAATTCGACCCACAAGTCCAAAATAACATGTGCCATTGAATATACAGTGTTTTACTCACACGTTTACAAAGTTGATCACTAGATGGCGTGTATTAAAAAAAGTGGACTGAATTATTTTGTTGGAATACTCTACATTTATGCATAGGGGTGGGCAAAACTACAGAACGCCATTGGCTGCGATATTATATGTATATGTCGCTAATTACCAGTCACCCTATATAAAGTGCTATAGAAATTATCACAGCGCCGTTTTCTAGTCTGAAAAGTACTGGGGACATTACAACAGCCTTATTTTCAATTCTATCTATCTGTAAATACGGGCCTTTTTCCCATGTAGGTAGGCAAAAACTACAGAACGCCACCTGCGATCTTTACATATTCCTTTTGCTTCGTTTACGTCATACATCAGTCGGTCGATTCTGTAAAAATATCACCGTGAAACTTAGGTGAAGTGAGCTGTCACTGTCACAGAATCGACCGGTAGGATGCTAGGGATTAACACTTTTAACAGCTCACTTCACCTAAGTTTCACGGTGATATTTTTACAGAATCGACCGGCTGGTCATACGCACGCCGTCAAATCGTAAAATAATTAAAGTCGCTTTTCGTGTCTGTGTAACCGCGTTGTTCTTCTAAACAATACAAACGATTTTGATTCGGTTTTCACTATTATTTAGAGAATTTATTTTTGACGGTTTATGTGTTTAATACATTAATTTTAAAGCTACATTGAATAAAGAAATATTTATTTATTATTGCATAATGTTACAGGCTAGGCTAAAACTTATTAGTACATGATCCTGTTAGGGCGTAGCAAGTATTATTACATTTAACTTAAATCTAGGTTAAATATTTGTGAAGTTAACATTATGTTGCATACCTACTAAATATCAATATAACAACATTAATTAATATTACTACTAATGTATAATCTCTTTTTAACATATTTAATTTAATTTATATTAGTTATTAAGACATTTGAAATAATTAGTAACATTAATAAAATCATTTTAAATATAGATAAATAACATTTGTGCTTTATTTTAGCTTCTTAACTTATCTTACCGATGTTTTGTCAAGTCATAAAAACCATGCGAAGAATACATATCTATTAAACATCAATAGTTCTGTACTATGGTACTCCTGCGCATATCTATATACGTTTGTTCCTAACTTCCTAGTTTAGCAATATGTAAATGAATAAATGTGCCAAATCTCATTATCCGTGCTTGAACTAACAATACGATAAACTATAAATTGTGTTCATTAACCATAAAATGTATGTGTAAAAGTGTTTTATTTTCCATTGTTTTCTGAAGTGAACTTCCTTTTCTCAAACATGCTTGGAAATTCGAGCATTATTTTGACAACTTTCTTTAAGCATAGCATAATAATCAGCCTATAATGTTCCCACTGCTGGGACACAGGCCTGCTCTCAGTGAGCGGGAGTGGGCCGTAATCGCCCATGCAGGACCAAATTATCGTTGTTCACCATTGATTCTTTAATTGTTGAACTTAGTTTGAATTTCCGCGCATTATTTGATAAAAGTACTCTATAAGCTTTGGCCGCAACCATTCGATCGATTCTGTAAAAATATCAACGTGAAACTTAGGTGAAGTGAGCGTGAAGTTAGCTGTCACTGTCACAAATCGACCGGCAGGATGCTAGGGATTAAGACCATTGACAGCTCACTTCACCTAAGTTTCTGGTATTGATAGACTCACGTATGTGGGCGAATCAATGCCCCTTATGCAGGCTGCGGTAGTAATGTACTATTGCCTGTATACAAATCTCTTTGTTCAATTTTACAATAAAAAAACACTTACCTCTCCACCTCCTCAAGATCATGTGCATCAATAGCCTCCAGCAGTTCCGTGTTCAGCCTCTGCAGCCGCCTATCTCCCCGTCTCCAGGGTTTGGACATCATGACTCCTGACTCGAGGATCGGAGTGCTGTTGACTGTGGACCCTACTGATGATGGAGTTTGGAGGTCTGGCATCGTCAACTTGGTTAGCGGTGGACGTTCGGAGGCACTGTAAAGGAAATATTTTTATTATTGAAAGCCTGTAACGTGCAGGCCAAATAGGGTTGCCAACTTTTACTAGAAGAAGTAGAGTATAAGTACTTGATTTCAGAGAGGGTAAATAAAGAGCACAGAGTTTAATAAAAAGAGTACAATTATTTTAAAAAAACTTTTTTCGCCCTGGCTGGGATCAGTGAACATTATGCCAAAAAAGTCACTATGTAAAAAGAGTTTTTAGCGTACTCTATTAGAGTTATAGACTATAAAGTACACCTACAAGAAAAACAGTACAATACTCTATTTTAGAGTACAGTTGGCAACCCTAGCCAAAAGCCCACTTCTTAAAACTTCAACCTCTACTTTCCCACTTCTCTAAATGCTGTTTATTTCGTATTCTTGCTGAAGGAGCGATGTCGTTTGACATTAAAGGGGATGCGCAAAGGCAACTCCGAAATTAAAAAATTTCTTACGATTTTTGCAATTTGCAGATCAGCTGGTCGGTTCTGTCAAAATCTCACCGTGAAAACTTAGGTGAAGTGAGCTTAAAGTGAGCTTTCATATGCTAGGGATTGACACTATTGACAGCTCACTTCACCTAAGTTTTAATAAATAAATAAATATGACTTGTTAAAACCATCACCTTTCCGTTGTGAAATAAGGATAGTGCTATTCGTCCTGTATAGCTTCATCTCTCTCTCACACTGGAACGATGATTGCTTTAACATGTCACAGCCCCTGTGTCAGTTTGTATCTTGATCAAAATATGATTCGCGACCATAAAAAATATCTATTTACTTACCGAGTTAAGGCTTGTGCAGACCAGCGCGACGCGACGGCGCGACGCGACTCGAACAATACAATTTCTAAGACTTCACGGTATAATAACCTGTGTCGCGTCGCGCTGTCGCGTCGCGCTAGTGTAAACACAGCTTTATAATCATTAATAAATATATCTCTCTAAGTTAGAATTGGTCTCAAACGTCATGATTTCATGAAAAAGTAATTTCAAGCAACATGTTTATTTATATGCATATATTACGTACTGATTCCCGCTAAGACCCAGATGCCTCGGCCTCGGCATCCTGATTCGGAGGTCGCCCCCCTCATTAGGATTGAGGAGTGGATGAGTAGCCTCATCCTCTTGACCTCGCTCTATATCTGTGAAGTAAAGGTCATGTTATCATCATTGTTCAAATCACCTTCTTATTTTGGGTCTATGCAGACGGCGTTTTTTATACGCGCGTTCCATGAAATGGATGCGTGACGCCGCGTTTTGACGGTTACGCCGTCAAAACGCGGCGTCACGCCTGATCCAAACATATGTATACAAAAACGCGATGTGCGTAGGCCCTTACGTTGCTGAACCTATTTGATTCTGAGTTCGATGTTACCCGGAACATAGATTTACGAAAAACATTTATTAGCGAAAATAAACAGGGATTCATTAAATTTTGTAGGAAGAAATACAAAAAGTTACGGGCTAATGTGTAAGTAACCACATTTTCCACGGAATGCAGTAATAAAAAATAACCTTTAAAAAAATTACGATGAAAACTTTGTAAATAATTATCTTCATTTTCTCATAATACAGGGTGGCAGGGACATCGATGCACAATCCACTACCATGGATTCAGTACATGATTCTGGATGCCCCTGCGTTTAGTATATGTATATTTGTTGCTTTAATTTTTATTTTTTTTCTTGGTGTGTGTGACTTAGCTATCGCATTAGGTTAAGACCAGCAGTGCTATTCTGTAACCATCTCACCGTGAAAACTTAGGTGAAGTGAGCGTGGAGTGAGCTGTCATTCCACAGGGATTGACACTGTTGACAGCTCACTTCACCCAAGTTTTCACGGTGAGATGTTTACAGAATAGCATGGCTGTAATGGTAATTTTTAAGGCATTTAAATAATAATAAATAAAACTTTTCGAAGTTTTTTTTTTATATGCGTTTTCCTATAAAAGTGTTGCGTTTGCTTTACATTTCAAAATTATGTGTAAACCTGATTCTAAAATAAAAATATTAATTAACAATCAAGCTAATGTAATTCCTACTACATTTTATTGAGAAATACAATGTAAAAAAAATGCTTTTCCATACATTTTGACCGCGTAGGTTTGGACTTACGAAGTCAAAATGTATGGAGCAGCATTTTTTTTTTAAATAACCGACAAAATATTTCAACACAGGGTTCAGAATCATGTACTGAATTCATGGTACCAGGTTGTACGTCGACGCCCCTGCCACCTTGTATAGTAGATTGCATTCGAAAGTATTTTTGCATTCTTTTTTTTACCAACAGTTTGATTGGCACTTGGCAGAATAATGTAAAGCATTAATATCTACGGTATACAATAGTGATGGAACATCAAAGTCAATCTATCATAACATCTCAACAGCTATCAATAGATTTGACAGCCATTTATTAATTACTGACCAAAATTCTATGAAATGAAAAAAAAATATGACAAGCATATAAAATGTTTGTTTATAAATCATCGATATACTAAAAAAACCATTATAAATTATAAAAATCTATGTTTTTCAAGCACTGTTCGAATTAAATAAAAACACTACCCACCTTTTGGGCTCCGCCGCAGTCGGGTAAAAAACGAAAAAAGAAAAGATCATTAGATTACCAAATATTCTCAAAGGTACATGTGAAGATGTCCATAAATTACAGCTCTCACACCTCTGCATACCCCTCTATGAGTTATAGCGCTATACTTGCCTTCAGAGAATAATGAAGCTATTTTTTTACAGCTTTTATTGTCCACTTTCCAGTCTATTACGTCGGGCATTTTGTGTTGGTGGTGTTGCGGGAATTAACCGGGTAGTTCCAGGTATTAACCGGGTAGTCTCCGGATATTAACCGGGTATAGTGTCTACATCGATTAGATTATTTTTTTTCTATGAAATTGAGTTATTCGATTTGCTATATTGAAAATGGATAGATAGATAGATAGAATATTCTTTAGTATGCACACCATAGAAATTACAGAAATAAATTTAGAAATTTGAACGATGATTTGAATTGAATTCAGACATTTAAAACTATTGTCCAAGCATGCTTTGGCATCAGCAAGCTCCGGAAACGCCGCTCTGCGATTTCATTGGCCGCCGTCTGACGCAGAGTTGAATTCCGAACGAAACTTTTCACGTCGAGCGCCTTGGCGCCATCTTAAACTTCACTTTGCCGGCGACGATCTTTTGTAACAGAACTTCTTTATTATTTTGTAACAGTGAAATTACTTTCAAATACAATAATTCAAATGATCAATAACGTATCTTTATTGAAGAGACCTGCGGCTGTGCCCTATTATAAGAAGCCACAACAACTATTATTTACTAGAAGAGCGGTGGCCGCCACAAAGCGTCTGCTATTTACCGGCAAATGACGTCACTGTAACGTTATTTATGAAAGTAAGTTGGTATGTTTTGTGTTTTCATATATTTTCCTAGAGAGCGTTTTTTTCACACCGTAAATTCTAACCCGCTGCTATTATTTTCATGACGGCCATCACTGCGACCGTTATGTAGCGACCACCAATTTTCTAAGCAACCTTAGTTTAAATGAATGGAATGTTCGAAAGTTTCTCGTGAATTTGTTGCGTCGATGGTTTTTGACTTCCCTGCAGATGACTTAAGGTCTATTTTAATTCTTGTTTCTAATTGATGTTATTTCCACTAAAAAAAACTTCAACTTTATGTAAGTGTAAATGAAGCTGATTTTAGACTAACTAATACTGTTGAAAAAGTCATAAAAAATATGAAGTTGTAGCACAAACTGAACCTTATGTGTTGGCATTACAGTTGTTTTTCCTAAAACTCGTGTTTGTTTACATGTTTGGCAAATAAATTGCGAACGCAGTTTAGTTGGTTTTACTCATGTCTTACGACCAGCCAAGCTAAAATTCGCGCGCGACATAATTTTAACGTCGCTCTATCTCGATGTGAAACAAGACTGTCTATGCGTAAACATGCCTTCTTGTCTCGGTTCTAAACATAATAGGTAGATAGGTATGGCAGTTCTAAGTCAGTAGCATATTAAAACAAACGCAAAGCGCAGGCTACTCTGGGAACAAAGCGAAACGAAGCTAAGTTTTAAATTAATTAAAACAATCCATAATTCATAAAATTTATTAGTTATTACACAATAAACGAACATCTAACGGATAACTTCAATAATAAATACATATAACTGTTCACCAGTTAAGTACAAAAATAATAACAATAATTAAAATAATA
This sequence comes from Agrochola circellaris, assembly GCA_914767755.1. NCBI lineage: Eukaryota > Metazoa > Arthropoda > Insecta > Lepidoptera > Noctuidae > Agrochola > Agrochola circellaris. Next base: position 15,490,319 of record OU611850.1, on the reverse strand, counting down.
TGAACAATTTTTTTTTTATACATTATTTGCCATACAAAATATTTATGCGAATAATAAAATAAGCAATAATAAACATAATCTAATACATTTTTTTTTTATTACCTGTGTTTATCCCCCCCCCCCCTATTTCTTATACTTGTACATTCTCATTATTATTTTAAATCTGTTAGTTTTTAAAACATGTAAATACGTGTGTGTAATAATAAATAAATTGATTCACCTACACAGATTATATTCAGAGAATAAATAAATGAGTGACAATATATAATAACGAATACTTTTGTAACCGTTAGATAGGATATAATTTTAATATCTAGAATAAGGAAAACTATTAAATCGCTCTTCCTCTCTTCTACTTATTTAAAGTTTTGCTTATTTAAGTTGTTTCTATTTATGAATACTTACCACCTGTATGCAAGGCTCGGAACCGGTTTATGAAATACCGGTTAGATAATACCGGTTTATTTCGGTTTTCCTCCGAACTTTTCGTAAGAACGTGAACGTTTTAAGAACTTTATTTTAACCTAAACTAACCGGTCTAATTAGACGAACGCCATGTCGGTAAACGCGTTGCAACTTGTGACTAGTTGAAAGGGTGCCGCGCATAGCGGCGCCGTATGTAGACGCTGAATAAAAACTGAACAGCGCGCGACGTTTGCTTATCGTGCGCCCGTATTAACCGGTTTTTATTGCTCTAAACAGTTTAATCCGAAAAAACCTTTATGTAAATACTCTTCCAATACCGGTTTTAAAAAACCGGTTTATGCGAACGAAACCGAATGTAAAGGTTTTTGAGTCAAGTACATAATAACGGTTTGGAAATTTAACCGGTATCCGAGCCTTGCCTGTATGTGTACAATATGGATTGCAATAAAGATTACCTAATTGAATTGAATTGAACAGAAGTTCGTTTAGCTTTCCTCCGCGTATTTTAATACTTCCATTTTCGTTTCGCTTAGTACGCGGTGTGAACCAAACTATGAAAAGACGCGGAAGAAAGAACAAGTGCGAGCCCGACTCGTGCACCGAGGGTTCTGTACAAACCTGTAGGTATATAAGTAAAGGATAGGGGTAGTAAGTTTAAAATTATTAAAAATATTTTTATTATATGATGTAACTAAAAATGTATGTTTTTCGCAATTTTTCCTTTATCTGTGCTATAAGACGTTGCTTCGTACCAAATTTCTAGATTCTGAGTTCACGGGTACCCTGTAGGTTTTGATACCATTGCGAGTGTCGAAAATTTGCAGCATAAACGGCTGTATCTTTTGATTGCGTTGGCTTAGAAGTTTTTCACAGGTCCAAGGGACACTAGACTTGAGTATTTAATATGAATTTCAGCTTGATACCTCCGCGCGTTCCTGAGAAAAAGGGTCTTGCCAGACAGATGATGACAAAGTGATCCTATAAGGGTTCCGTTTTTTCCTTTTGAGGTACGGAACCCTAAAAACGAACTTAGCTTTGGTTCGCTTCATTCCCAGTGTGACGTGCGCTTTACTTGCTTCGTATGTGTTATGACAAAGATGTCATTAACCCCATATTTGAACACCCTAATGGCAAAACATAACGCAATGTGTATTTATCTAAGATCCTCATGTAAATATTTAAGTATATACCTCTGTTTGTCATACAAACATTTCTGATTAACGATAGAATCATTACTCATTAAACATACATATATAAACTCACGCCTCCTCCCCATGGGGGTAGGTAGAAACTACAGACCGCCACCTTCTACGATTACATACTGCTTTTGCATCATTTACGTTCGGTCATTCACGGTACGCCGCCGCGCACTGTGGATCGAAAAAAGGCTCTCGAAGAAATAGGAGATTAAATTTTAAAGTGTCGGCTTTTTGCTTAAAATGGCTTCTAATAGCCAATAAATATATCATAGGATACAATCTGGTAGGCAAATTAGCAACTTTTATTTTTTTACAAAAAAAAATTATGGAGTTAATACTTTTATCTCTGGAACGGAGAGAATAGCCGTTATATCCTTGTACACGATGATGTAACTATTTAAGTAAATCAAGGACGTCCAAAAATCATAAATAAATAGTAACATCAATATAAATAATAATGTGTAGCAATTTTCAAACAAATTCCTTTACCACACAGCGGGCGCGATTCACCTTTTGAAATCGTAATTTTCATTCAAAATGTGCAAAATTCAAGGTGCAAACAAAATTAACCTTCAGGTGTTTACATAACTATTTATTCCTTGACTATATCACAGAGTAAAGAAACTGAATCTTTACTCATGTGACTGTACATCGTCGGAATAAGTTAAGGCGACGATAACCGACTTGTAATGATTTTATACTGAAGATCACGTCTAAACAAGTAGTGTTAATGATTTGGAAAAAATATATGTTAAATTAGAGCTTTTTTTTAATAACTTAATATATGAATATTTTAGATTTTGTTTATTTATTTGTAAAATTATGTCTAACGCGGATAAAAAGCTGAGAATCACGAAAGATCTATCAACCGTATTTTTCTGAAACCTTCACCATTTTAAAGATAATTTAATTATTGATATTTTAGTACATGTGTTTTATTAAAATACCTTTTATTTTATGTATAATAAATTAATAATGCGTCTAATTTGGGACAGCGCTCCTTGATTGGCGAGTCTTATTGCTGGCTGGACGTACGACGCGTTGCGTGAGCTCAGTACAGAACACGCAAGCTAACCACTCAAGGTCACTGGCATATATCTGAGTCTTAAATTTGAATAACATTAGTGCATAATATAACTATCAGTTACATTAGCATAAATAAATATGGCTACCTTTGGCTGAATTAGGTCGATGTACTTGCAAATGGCATTCGGTTTTATATTCAAAGATAAGATAGTACACAATCCTTTGTTAAGTACACTCACAGATATTTTATATCCAAATAATACTAACAAATTCATCATAACATACTATAAATGTTTGTTACTCAGTCATAACCTTAAACTGCTGAACAGATTTGAATGGGATGCAGAGATAGTAGAGCTACAGCTTCAATCTGCCTAGCCTTTTCGGTCGGGTCGGCTTCCCGTCTAACAGCATGAAGCTAAATACCAGTATTTTACATGGAGCGACCGCCAATCTGACCTCCACAACCCAGTTAGGTACCCCACGATCCCCCTTGGTAAACCTGATTGTCAGACTTTCGGGCTTCTGACGACCCGTAACGACTGTCAAAGATCGACGAATGAGAGCCGGGACCAACAGCTTAACGTACTTTCCGAGGCAGCTATATCCAAATAATACGAAAAATAATTTCTATTTTCATATAAGTAATTAAAACAAACATAGTATAAATATGAACATGTTTGTTACGCATTCTTATTCTTAAACGGCTGAACAGATCGTAATGGGATGCAGAGATAGACGAGCAATAGCTTGTCGTCTAAACATTATAAACTAGCTTCAGCCAGCGACTTCGCCCGCGTGATAGCTTTATAAATTATAGCTTATGTTACTCAGAGATAATAGAATTCTACTGGTGAAAGATTTGTGTTTCCTGTAGTTTTTGTTATTCATTTACAATCAAAAATACAAATATTTTCTCTTTATGATATTAGTGTAGATTACAGTCGGTTTTGCGTGTCTGTCTGTGTGACCGCGTTATTCTTCTAAACTACGCAACGGATTTTGATGCGGTTTTCACGGTCATTTAGATAATTTATTTCTGAAGGTTTATGTGTATAATACATTAATATTAAGTCTCGTGCAGACTAGTGCGACGCGACACGAACAATACAATTTCAAAGAAAACTTCACGGTATAACAATAACCATGGACAGGTCCACTCAAATCTGTATGGTTCTTTCCTCAAAAGACCATTTCAGCCAGAAATCTACATGATCTTCACATGATCTGACCAAGATTATGTCTGGACTTTAAAAGAGACTGTGACCTCTGAGTTTGTTTCGGCCTTTCTTCTCGGAGTAGTAAGATAGGAAACGCCGACCTCATCTAGTTTAAAAAAATATGATTGACTTGTAAAAGTGTTTTTTACAAATCTACTTACAGAAATAAAAATGATTTATCATTTAACCGGTGTCGCGTCGCGCTGTCGCGTCACGCTTGTCTGCACGAAGCTTTAAACGTAAAAAAAATTAAGAAATCTCGATGTTTTGACAAGTCGTAAAAACTGCCCGAAGTAGGAGCGGGTCACTAGTATATTAATAAAACGACGACACTAAAAATCCGGAATTGTTTATAAGATAAACTTAAACGGACGCGATAAGAACAAAAACGATAACACGTTTCTCAAAATATTGAAATTATATCGACTTAAGACTTGTCGAGACGTCATTCTTGATGAAGGCTGCCCAACCAATTTTGAAGGTGGGCCAACCAATTTTGAAGTTCAGCCGGCGGGCCATCTATAAGGTGATCGCCAGCTGATAGATTTTGGCAAGCCATTTGATGGCTCGCGGGCCTGGGTTTGATCAGCCTTTTTCTAGATAGTTCACCTACTTGAGGCTCCGCAAACAGGCGCGACGCGACGCCAGTAGAACAATTTCCTTAAAGTTTTCATAGAAATTGTTCCACCAGAGTCGCCTTGCGACTGTCTGCAGGAGCCTTTTAATCAAAAATCGACTTTCCTAAACAAAACAATCCAACTATCGAAAGGAATCCCAAAAACAAATGCATGTTCACACAATTTTCACATTTCCGAAATTGCCTAACAACGTTGACACTATCCGGTTAATTCACGAGAAACTTCACACACAAACACACACATTAATTTAATAGTATTATTCACTTTTCCGGTAGCTTTAAGAAATTGACTGCACGACTCACTATGTTCATCTAATTCCTACTTTTTATTTAGTATTCTATTTGATTCACTTCCCACAACTCACTGTTTTAATCTCATTTTTCTTAAATGACTTGTTTTTTAAATTCAATTTAGGTCAGTTCACACTGTCGAATATCGCGTGACCGACTATCTGTAATAGTAATATGAACTACACAGACTATACTTGTGCTAAGAGTGTCGGCAAACTAGTCGAAGGTCAAGGAGTGACGAATTGTGATGACGCGAGTAGGTATATTGTTTTTATAAATCTATGTGTGAGAAGATAATGGAATCTTCCCCTTCCAATGAATGGGATATCTGTTGGCCTGTAATGTTTAATGTTATCTTATTTATATACAAGTTTTGTTTAGACGCACGTAATGATTATGATTTAGTATTTCCAAAACAACTTCTTGAGATCTTTGGCTATAAGCCAATGTTTTAATGTTAAACATTGGCTACTTTACTTGCCCATCATGTGTTCACACTATGATATATTTAGCTACTACTTACCTACGTACCGTTTAAGCCGTACCGTACCGTTTTACCTATATTTCAATCAAAAAGAATATAATTTAAGTACGAATCTTCTATGACGAAACGATAATAAGTTAACAAAAACAATTGGTAATAACTATCAATTTCAGTTTTCAAATATGTTGCTTTATTAGCCTTACAAATAATTATAAATAGTGATCGCCCAGAGGTCGAAATACGACCATAATTCATTTAAATTTCATGATTCTAAGGTAGCCATCTTGTGTCAAACGCATGGTAGGGTGCGTAATTTTTTTTTTTAATTAATTTAATTTATTTCCAATGTATATTATATAAAAATATTAGCTTTCTGCACTCCTTCTCTATATAAACTTTAACTGTGCCAAATTTCATACTCATCTGTCCGCGTAATTTTCCAAAAAAAGGGGTACAAAGTTTTTGCTTTACGTATTAATATATAGATAATTACCTTCAATGCTAATGCAGGAAGTGGGTTCTAAATAGTGTAACAGCTGTCGATCGATTCTGTAAACATCTCACCGTGAAGAGTGAGGTGAAGTGAGCTGTCCATAGTGTGAATCCCTAGCATTAGGTGCAATGACAGCTCACATCAAGCTCACTTCACCCAAGTTATCACGGTGAGATGTTTACAGAATAGCACGCCTGGTATCTGAACTCACGACCGTTCCCTTCAGTTGAACCTAGCAACCGTTGCGCATTAGAACACTAACAACGTCAAAGTAGGTACTAAAAACGGGGCGTTACCTTCTTAGTAACTGTGTCGGTAACTTATGGGAACTCCCCGCGTGTGGTATCTAAGACTTAGTAATCTTAGCAAACAATAGAATTACATACATAGGTACTACAGGTAATCTGTCTGCAATTGTTTTGAAAACGACCTTATAAAACACTTGAACAAAATGGCGACTTATTTTCTTGGATTGTGTAACATGAACATTAATCAGCCTATAATGTTCCCACTGCTGGGACACAGGCCTGTTTTCTGTGAGACGGAAGTATGGCCTTAACTAGAATAACTTAACTAGATTTAAACGCCGGGCGAAAAATTTCTGCCGGTGGGAATGGATTGTGTTTTGTTTTCGTCGTGTTTGATGAGAGGGGTAGGTAAGGGTTGCGCGGCTGAAATTTGAATTTTTGCTTACTTTATGCGCCCTCTTAAGGAGTTTTGGAGTATCTCAATATTTAATAAATGGTCACCCATCCACGGACTGATGTCAGCAAAAGTAGCTTAACTATCGACCGAACCGTGTTGCTGTTATTATTTCGCCACGCCATTTATTATTCAACCCCTTAATTCCGAATAATTCTAGACCTTGCATGGTACTTATGTAGCCGTGTGTACTATCGAAGAACTTTTTATCTAAGCAGTTTGAAAACAAAATCCCGTGAACACGATGACCACATCTGTTACTGCCCCGGTTCTATAGTCGTCGAGCGCTGCAAGCAGAAATAGTCCTTACGGTGTATAGATGTGAACTTCTTCGATGGTACATAAACAGTAACTAATCTTTTCGGTAAAAATTAGTCATAATATTATTTGGAACATAGATAAGCCATAAATGCCATTCTCTAAGAAACTTCGCTTAGTCATGGTTATAAAAAATAAGTTGTGTAAAATGATCTGATAATGTAGATAAATCTTCTTATCAATAGACTTGCTTTTCCGGTCATTTCCTGCCAATTCCTCAATTATTTAGGTAGGTGCTCTCGTGTATGTACCATGAAAGAAGTTCATATCTAACCAGTTTCAAAACAAAATCCCATGAACACGATGACCACATCTGTTACCGGTCAGGTGCTATAGCCGCCGAGCGCTGCTAGCAAGAATAGTCCTTACGGTGGTTAGATATGAATTTCTTCGATGGTACCTAGGTATAGCTATTATTTTTAAGCTATTGCATAGCTTTTATCGGAGACTCTGAGCGCGGCGACCGAATGTAGAAATTCCGTAACGAAAAAAAAACCTGACGCGAAAGTTTGTGAGGATGGATGGATGGATGGATGTTTGTTACTCTTTCACGCAAAAACTACCGAACGGATTTTAATGAAACTTTACAGTAATGTGGCTTATATATCAGAATAACACATAGGCTACAATTTATAAAGATTTTATGTGATTTAGCCATAATATAACGATAAGTATCCAGTAAGTCGGAAAAAATCCTGCCCTCTGAGATCTATCTTTGCGTGCGCTGCCTAAACCGCTGGAGTTACATGAAAAGAATGTATTGTGGGGTTGTTTGTCTTAAAGAGTTCTAAATAAAAGTCCGCGACAGCATATATCTACCTTTTATGTGGAAGCCATTATAGCCAAAATAGTGAGCTATAAATACATTTAAATTGAATACTTTTTTTAAGTTGCATATTTTAGAGTATTTAGTTAATTCGTATCAAAATAAATACCTTCATCGCTTTCGGTATTTAATGTAGATAAAATTTGTCTTTTACACTAAGTAATTTGGACTAATATTTTAAAAGTTAGAACGATAAGAATGACCTGCGATGAGTCGACGGCGGGCGCGCAGAACGAGGGTGGAGGGGCGGGATAGGCAATGACGCGCGATCGCCGAGTGCGCGACCCGAACGCGGGCAGACGCGTGAGGGCAGACGTCATTGACGGTTGTGTAAATTCTGCGATTTAGGGGGGGGGTATAGGGGTATTTTTTAAAAAAAATATTTTAAATCAACAATATTATCTTCTTATTTTTGAATATATGCTATGCAATAGCTTTACCGCGGCAGTCCTCGAGTGCCACACGTATTTTTTGTTCCAAATAAACGATTATAATTATTATTTAATATTATGAATTCTAACTAATATTATAAATGCAAAAGTGAGTTTGTTTGTTTGTTACGCTTTCACGCTAAAACGGCAGAACGGATTTGGATGTTATCTCAACGTATCGGAAATTATTGTTATATTATAGCGAATTATTTTTAAAACAGTAAAGTTAAGTTTCTTGCCGACTCTCCTTGGGAAACGACCAATTGGAACCGTGCCCCTAACTTCTGACGTTTCATAAGTGTCCATGTAGGTTTACGTGAAACACGCTTCTGCCCGCGACTTAGTTCGCGTGAAAGTTGATAAAATATAGCCCATGTTACTCGCTGATAATGTAGCTTTATATAGGTGAAAGAATTTTTTAAATTGGTTAAGTAGTTTTTGAGTTAATTCATTACAAACAAAGAAAGAAAGAAAGAAAAATATTTTATATGGACACGCACAGGAAATACAAACAGTAAGTAATAATAAAAATAAATTATAAAATAAAAAACAAAAATGGAGAATTTAAAAACAGAATAATAACGACCTGTGCGAGGCCAAAAAGGCTCCTTCCTATCTCGGCATAATGCGGCGATATTTAAAAAATAAATAAATACCGCAGCGCTGGTATTCTGATAGGGCCCACTGTGATGCCACGGACACACCTACGGTCTAAGATAAATCCCACTATGGGATACACCAAAAAAAATAAAACAATAAAAAATAAAATATAAAAAACTGAAACTAAGTAATAAATTAATTAATCTATTCACGCCCGACGTTTCAACATCACTTGTCCATAGTATAGACTATTATCTATGGTGACAAGCGAAGGGACGCGGGCGCACTGCGAATCTGCGATGCATTCGACTGTCAACTAAAATGTTAACAAACATATAAAAAATCAAATCTTTTCTCTTTATTATTAGTTTAGACAAAATATTTTGATTTTGATTTTGCCAGCTGGATTTTTTGCGTTATTTAAGGAGTAGATCGAAGACCGTAAACGATTGCACGACTATAGCAACATTTGGATATCACTATAACATTTCTATAGTATAGTGTTTTACGACAAAGGTAAAAAATTGATAATCGCAAAACAGGTATTGCGACACGGTATCCTTGTGTAAATAACAAATTATTCACGAATAAAAGACGAAGACAGTTTTAAAAAAAACATCACAAATTTGCACCTACTTCGCCCCGTTAAAAAAAAAAACAAAAAATACTTACCTTTAATAATAGGCATGGTTACAAATCCAAACACATTTTAGGCACAACACAATCACATAACTCCACACTCGGACACCGCAGACCGTCTACAGCCGATGATTGTACCTTATCATTATCAATTTCCTTTCCTAATATCGGCTGGCAGACTTACAAATGTCATAGAGGTGACAAACGATCTTTTTTTCGCTGTTTCGTCACTGAAGTTGAAGTGTGTAGTACAGTTTGACTTCTGTCCCAGTTTAAATAAAATGTAAAGTGATGGCCTGAAACACAGGTTTGAATAAACGTAGATCGGGCGGGTACATCTACCTAATATTACAATTCCGAACTATCATTACTTGTACCTTTAGTTATGGGAAGTCTTACTGCGGTTGACTAAATGTACACTTTTTGAAAACGTTTAAAAAAAAAATACTGTTGAAGATTGCGACCACAAAAGAAAAACTTTTGTATGAAATTTTTTATACAACCTTAGTTTATGTTTACACTAAACCTCTTAAGGGGTCATTGTACTCATTATTTATGAACAACTTTCACTATGAGAACAAGGCAGAAATCGCAAAAAAAAACAGCTGTTGCCTACATTTATGTTCGTCTATCTCGTCGAAATGTATGGAACAGCTGATTATTTTTTCGCGATTTCAGCATCGGTCCCATAGTAAAAGTTACTAATAATTATGAGTACAATGACCCCTTACGAGGTTTAGTGTAAACAAAAACTAAGGTCGTATTTTTTTTTTTTTTTTAACTCTGGTTTGATACCTAACACAAAACACGTTCTCAACCGACGGTATTTTGTTTATACTAGCCGCGGTCGTTTTAATTAAAAGGATATTTTGGACTTTGACAAACAGGTAAGAGTAAACGAGTATTACATACTGAGACTCCATTGACGTATTATTGACGCATCAAACTGTGACCGTCGTGGACTGTCCACGACACATCACTTCATACGATTAGAAAAGTCCTAAGCCCTAAAATTACCTATAATTAATACCAGCTTATTATTCTCCCATTGCAGGGCAAAAGCCTCTTCTCATACAGAGAAGGCAAGAGCATTGATCACCACGCTTGCTTAAAACTGGTTTGCAATTTCAAACTTATACAAACAAAAAGTCCACGGGTGATGATAAAATTTTTTTTTAGTCCGTCATGGAGTTTATTGAAGAATATTGAACAGGTATTTATTATTTTTGTACGTAATCTAAAGATTACGGCGATACATTGTATGTAGATTTTATGCTTACTTGTGAGGTAGCGACCCCCACTCCCCAACTTAAAATGCGTTTTATCTAAGTATTTTTTTATTAGTATGATAAAGCAAAAAATACGTGTCTAATATTTTTTTATTATCTGACTGACGGATATCTGACTGACGGATTTATTCGAATTTTATTTTTTTACCCAGGCATCATCCCTATTGCGTAACACAATAACAATTGCAATACTTATTTTGACATTTCGACAACATTCATTACGTTATTAACGTTAGTAACGATAATAATATTTTGTTGTGAATCAGAAGCATTCAAGAAACCAATCCGTATTTATGGGAGCGTGATCACACCGCGCGCCCCATCCTGGCTGGACGCTTTAAGTTAGTAGCTTTAAGGCAGCCACAGGAAAGTCCGGTTAAACAGCTACGACCTCCTCAGAGGTCAACTGCGAGATGACATAGTTAAAAAAAAAAAAAAACCCCGCGTCCCTTTTCGCTCGTGAACCATTGGACCATCAACACGTCGTCATAGCAGACGACCGACATTTATTGTTGCCAAATTGTTGCTTGACTGATTTAAGCTTCGTGCAGACCAGCGCGATGCGACACCGCGACGCGACACCGGTTATTGTTATACCGTCAAGTTTTCTTAGAAATGTATTGTTCGAGTCGCGTCGCGGAGTCGCGACGCGCTGGTCAGCACGAAGCTTTAAGCTTTGTGCAGACCAGCGCGACTTGTCGCGCGACGCGACACCGGTTATTGTTATACCGTCAAGTTTTCTTAGAAATTGTATTGTTCGAGTCGCGTCGCGGCGTCGCGTCGCGCTGGTCTGCACGAAGCTTAAATTTGTGTTGTAGCTGTGAATTTTTGCTTTAAAAAAAAAGATAACTTGCCTTTAGTTTGCAAGAATATAATATATATAATATAGAACAAAATAACTTTGCAATAATTTTGTAGTAGGTATAAGGTATTAAGGAAAAAGATCAATTTCTGTGGTTACACTGTCTGCAATTGATAAGCAACCGTAATTATTAATAGCAGTTTTTTTTGTTCTGTTGTTTTATAAATACGTCAACCCGACAACACCATCTATCATTGTATAAGGCCGTTTGTCCACCGCACCGTGAACGTGACGTCAACGAGAACGAGATGACGACGTCCGCCGCGTTACGAGGCGATGGCCGCGTAATCTCGTTTCTCGTTGACGTCCCATTCACGGTGTGGTGGACAAACAGCGTCAGTGGTTAAATGAGTATATTTACTATAGTTTAAAATAATTCAAGGATAAAACAATTTAATACTGAATGGCTAAACCCCCAATTTTTGCATACTATGTTTTAAGACTTATACCCTAATTTCCATTTCTCGTTGTGTCTAATCGATGGGTGGTCTCCTCATTAATTCGCCTTTAGTTTAAGTTAATAACAATAGTATTTTATTAAGTGCAAATAACCTGTTTCATGGATTTCTTAGTTGTCGGAAATAAAATGATATTATATATTTATCTTAATATAACAAAAATAGCACAAACATGTTCAGCTAAAATAATATCATTTAAGCGTTTTATGAAACCGTTTTCATAAAACGTTTTATGCAAATAAATCATCTGCCTAGCCTTTTCTGAATTAAGTTGGGGTCGGCTTCCAATCTAACCGCATGCATCTGAATACCAATATTTAACATGGAGCCTATATGAGCTCCACAATTCTATTACTGGGTAATACGATACCGTCTGACATTTGGGCTTCTAACTACCCGTAACGACTGTCAAAGATCTACGTGCATATGACAGCCGGGACCAACAGTTTAACGCGCTTTCAAGGGCACGAGACGTGTTTCGATATGTAATAGATGGTCACCCATCCACGGACCGACCTCGGCAAGCGTAGCTTAATCTTCGACCACCCGTGCGGCTGTTATCATTTAGTCACGAGCCGTTAATACAATGTCACTATCTATACATTTATGTACATCACTCTATCTTCCTCTCATTAGCTCACGTCACTCAATGAATGCTGCTATCTCTTTCTCATAATCACCTTAATTGACTGCCATTAACATAGTAGCAACTAGAATACCAACCCACGTAATTAAAAACGTTCAAATCTAGTCGCGATCTCATCTTAATGACATTCAATGTCAAAAATGGAGAAAAGATTGAAATATTTTTGACAGATTGAGACTGAGATAACATAATGCTTAAAAATACAGGATTTACCCCTCAGAACCATGTCATTTATTTATTTATCACCAATATGTTTGTCATGTCTAAAGTTCTAAGCCACTTATAACTCTGTTTGCGGTTAGTCTTATCAATTGATAAGGGCTAGTAGATAATATTACTAAGGAATGTAAACGTTGCTGTAACGAAAATATAATTGTTTGATATCTTCGCCATTTTGTTAATCTCTTGTGTATTTAGCAAAGCACAGATTAAATGTTAATAATACGTGACTACCTGTGCACAACCGTCTTTTGATTTTATTTTTTGTTACATTTAATCCAAAATAAGACAAATTCTAATTTGATTGTTATCGTCGTACAGTCAGAAACCCAAAAGTCTGACATCCGGTCTTACCAAGGGGTAAGGCCCAAGGCCCAGGTGTTACCCAATAACTGGATTGTGGAGGTCAGAAAGACAGTCGCTCCATGCAAAAATACTTGTATTCAGTTGCATTCGGTTAGACAGAAAGCCGACTCCAACATAGTTGGGAAAAAACTAGGCAGGTTGATTGATTATACTAGAGAATTTAACCTTCTTAAATTTTGAGAATTTTTGCCCATTCTTTTCCAGTAAACTTCATCTTTAAATTACCTACTTTTTGTGTTGAAAGGACTTTCATACAGTTTTTCATTCACGTTCATAATAAATTATCGTTTAGATATTTGCGGATACAAATCTTCAATTTGTAGTCATCCTAACTTAAAATATTTTATATGTGAAAGTAGGTTTGTTTGTTTTTTACGATTTCACGCTAAAACGGCTAAACGGATTTGGATAAAATTTGGCACACAGATAGTTTACACCCTGGATTAAGATATAGGATACTTTAATCGCAGCAGTACGTTCCGGTGGGAAATTTTTTCGACCTCCACGCGGGCGTAACCGCGGGCAAAAGCTAAGAACAAAATAAAAGCAATTTGGGGTACCTAATTACTTACTAACAAAACAATCGTTACAGAGAGCGTATATACAGAGTGGCAGGGACATCGACGCGAAGCATAAATAAAAATTTTAAAAAAATCTGCTGCTCCATACATTTTGACCGCGTAGGTATTGCACTTTTCTATGAAACAGCAGATTTTTTTTTCAATAACCGACAAAAAATTTCAACGCAGGGGGGTTGAGAATCATGTACTGACCCCTTGGTAACCGGCTTCGCGTCGATGTCCCTGACACCCTGTATACTACTTTGTGTAAAATAAGCAAATATTACTGTAGTATGGATAGGCAGATAATATAAAATAATACATAATTATGTAGTGTACGGATTTATAAGTAGCCCATGATCTTCTTCTGTACCCAGTTAACTATAAAAGCCTTCGGGGAAGTTAGTCCGTTTTATTTGTTGTAAAGACAAACATCGGCCTTTGAGTGTAAACTTTGTACTACAAACTGAACGTAACTGTTGGAACTCGATCAGAGGGTCTAGTGTGAGTTTCGTTTAACCATCTCGATTTTACGCATCGACCGCGTTCGGCGCTCTGATTGGCCTTTCAATGGCCTTCACTGGTGATGGGCAAATCGGAGCGCCGAACGCGGTCAATGCGTAAAATCGAGATGGTTAAACGAAACTCACACTAGACCCTCTAATCTCGAAAGAAGTAAACTTTTCAGAAGCGCGTACATTGTGCGTAGGTCAATCAACTCAGCCTATCTTAGTCCACAGCTGGACATAGGCCGCTCCCAGGCTGCGCCACAACACACTGTCCTTCGCCTTTCGCATCCAGTTTGCCCCAGCCACCTTTTTAAGGCCGTCGGTCCATCTAGGTGGGGGGCTTCTAAAACTACTTCTTTTCTCAAACAAAATTTTTAAATTAACTTCAATACCTACTCGATCCAAATATATGGGACAGCTGAATATCGGCTCGGCATGCCTTTTGCCTCCGACTCAAACGGTTCAGCCGTTTAGTAGTTATTACGAGGGAACATAGGGACGGACATACATACAGGTCAAACACGTACCCCTCTTTTTTGGTTTCGCCGCAGTCGGGTAAAAATAAGTGACTTCCAAACCGAGTTGTTCCCGTAGTAGCAAACCGCAATGATGGCAGCAGGCTGAACTTAAACCCACTGGAGATTTTAGCCTGGTTTAATCTAACTTGCCTTAAGATCGGCTTCGACTAACCACATTATATATTTTCAATGTTCGCTCTAAACGTAAATTTTAATCTATTTGAACAGCTGTAGTTTTTGCGTTGACCTCACTATGGTTATTTAATTGAAGATCGTTTCATAATTTACGGTGGAAGAAAATGTTGTAAACCTACTTACAATGGCCCAAATCGAATCTGCCTAGCCTTTTCCCAACTATGTTGGGGTCGGCTTCCAGTCTAACCGGATGCAGCTGAATACCAGTATTTTACATAGAGCGACTGCCTATCTGACCTCCACACCCCGTTACTGGGTAACACGATACCCCTTTGTAAGACTGGTTGTCAGACTTTCGGGCTTCTAACGACCCGTAACGACTGTCAAAGATTCACGAATGACAGCCGGGACCAACGGCTTACCGTGCTTTTTGAGGCACAGAGGAGTCTCGGTAATGTGAAGATGGTCACCCGTCCACGGATAAACCGGGCAAGTGTAGCTTAACCTGATGGATCTACCCGTGCGACTGTTATTACTTAGCCACGAGCTACTCTATCCCTAAAACCAGCCATACTTATAATGCCTTAAATTTTGATAAATTCAAAAAATTCAAAATTCAAAAGTCATTTATTCAAACTAGGCTGAGAATCAGCACTTTTCGAACGTCAAAATTACATAAGACAGTCCCCCAAAACGCCCACCCTTCACCACTTCCTAGTGCTTTAGCTGGGAAGAAGAAGTGGCGCAACAAACTCCCCAGCAGCACAGCTGTCTGTTCAGTTAGAGAAAAAAAACTTACTTGATTCTATACAATAGTATGCAAAATAATTTACATTACTCAACACAACACAATAAATAAATTTATTTGCCATAATGACAGCTAGCACACGCCAATATACCAACAAAACAATCGAACGTACAACAAGTGCGATAGTACAACAACATTTATAGCGGTATTTACATTGCTAGGCATAATCAGCCTATAATGTTCTCACTGCTGGGACACAAGCCTCTTCTCTTCGAAAGAGTGGGCTGTAATCTACCACACGAGCCCAGTGCGGGTTGGTAGATGTCACATGTCTTTGAATTTTTGATTCTAGGTTATGCTGGTTTCCTCACGATGTTGTTTTTCACCGTTTTGAGAGCACCCTTGCTCTCAAAACGGTGAAGAAAATATTTACACAAAGTAAAGCGACTGGAAGGCGACTGACTGGAGGTTCGAACTCACGATCTACAACTCCTAAGTCGGGGCCGTTACCACTGGGCCACCACTGCACTGCTCTGGTTGCTAAGCAGACGAATTTTTCATACCTATGAAGCAATGGATTAGGAATTTCCTTCAAAACCCTTGGATTGTGATTGAAAAGTGTGTTACGCAATCAGAGTGCAGCCGACGTATTCTGTAAATAAAAAACTCACCGTGAAGACTTAGGTGAAGTGAGCTGTCAATAGTGTCAATCTTTAGCATTAGGTGGAATGACAGCTCACTCCATGCTCACTTCACCTAAGTTTTCACGGTGAGATGGTTACAGAATAGCACTGCTGGTTTGTAATCACCACCATTCAATTATACCACTTGCTTTAAGGCCAAAAAGGCCCCTATCTCAGCATAATGCGGCGATATTTAAAAAATAAATACCGCAGCGCTGGTATTCTGATAGGGCCCACTGTGATGCCACGGACACACCTACGGATTATGATAAATCCCAATATGGGATGTAAAAATTGTGCACGATGCCCTAAGGTCGACTTCGACGTGGGCGCAAGTAGCGTGCCGACCGCGCATGTAGAAACAACAAAAGTAAGAAATGTGTATCAGTAATTCTTATGTTTCGTATGTAAAACCTTATGTTTCTACAATTGTTCTTATGTAATAACTCGTATAACGATTAAATAAACTATGTTTGTAACTCTGAGTAAATAATAAACAAGTTTTAAGCGTGTAAATTAGCCATAGATTACGAACAAATTAGTCATTAAGAAAGTTATTGTTAAAATAGAGATTAACATATTTAAGTTAAGTAAACAGCTGTAAATAGTTGTATAATAAAGGATTATTACCTGGTTTTTTATTACCTTACCTCTGCGACGCCCAGAATTAGAATAACAAGGGGCCGCGCGCTGCAGAGCGGTTTTATAGTAGTGAGGCGGGGGGTGAGGTAGAATCAGATGTATCCTCACGCCACGCCCAAATGGGACGTCGCAGAGAGTAGAACAAAGTGTTATTTAATAGAGTAAATAAGTAACTTTAATAATATAATAAAAACAACAATGTAAAAATAAGATTTATATGAATAAATGATAAAAAAGGTAGCGGGGGTGAGGAAAGGGAATTTTAGCCGATTTTAGTATAAAAGACGGGCCATTTTGGCGAGCTCGGCACTCCGATCTCAGCGCTCAAACAAGAAACAACTACAAGACTAAACTCTGCCCAGCTCCCTGAAAATCCTCGCCGCCGTTTGCCTCAAGATTAAGAACCTTGCTTCATTGTTTTATTCCGTCGTGGCACAAGCTATCCCGAACATTATTGGTCCTTCGTCGTCGGATTGGAAACCTGCGCCTAGAAGATTAGAAGATGGTTCTAACAAGAAGCAAGGACGGAGAACAAGCGAAGCGTCGACAAGAAGAGCCCAGCGCGACCAGATCCAGTCAAGAAACTCCGTCAGAGAACCCGCCTGCACAGGGCACGTCAGACACCGCTACCGAAAAAACGGGTACCAGCAGCGGAACTAGTACGTCGACCGCCACAGAAGCAAGCACCTCTACGGGAACAGAAGAAACCAGCACCGCGTCTCAAAAGGAGCAGACTTCGCAGCGTACATTGAAGCCTGCAGACGCACGGTCACGTCGCTCCGTAACCTCCCGCAAGAAGCTCCTCGCGGAGCTAGAGGCGAAAGAGCGACTAGCCGAGCTGAAGCTTAAGCAAGCACGGATACAAGTTGAAACACAAAAACAACAACTACGTGTACAACGTCTTCAAACAGAAGCAGATACCTCAGAAGATGAAGAAGAAGAAGAAATAGAAGATGACCTGGCCTCAGTCCGCATCAGCACCTGGTTGAAAGACACCGGGCCGGACCAACCACAGTCAGCAAACAAAGAAACACATCAAGAAGAGGGCAAGAAGACACAAGAAGTCCACGTAGAATCCAAGAAAACACAAGAAGATAGCTCGAAATCAAGCCAGCCATTAATAGACGTGGCCACCCTAGCCGCCGCTCTCTCTCAAGCGGTAAGAAGCACGAGGGAACCGCCGAAATATATTCAAGAGCTGCCGCTCTTCAACGGAAGCAGCTCAGAGTGGCTCGGCTTCAAGGCAGCGTATGAAGAAACACTCAAGTACTTTACGAAAAATGAAAATATAGCACGCATTCGTCGAAGCCTACGTGGAACTGCAAAAGAAGCTGTTGGCTGCCTCCTAGTAAGCCAACCGGATCCAAGAGTCGTCATAGAAGCACTCGAAAGAAGATTCGGAAGACCAGAAGCACTCATTCACGTCGAGACAGAGAAACTCAAGTCACTCGGCCGAGTCACCGACAACCCACGTGACTTATGCATCTTCGCCGGGCGAATCGCAAACATAGTGGGCACCGTTGAAGCATTGAAGAAACCACAATACCTACACAGTCCTGAGATGGCACGAACAATAACAGAGAAGCTTACTCCAATATTAAGAAGCAAGTGGTACGACTACGCGTCAATGAAGAAAGAAGATATTCCCGAATTAAAGAAGATATCTACCTTCTTGAACGAAGAAGCAGACAAGTGTGGCGCCTATGCCTTACCAGAGGCTACCATCGACGAAGTCGGGGGGAGGGAACGTAAGAACAGAAGAGCAGAGCGCACATTCATCGCAGAGAAGAAAAACCCATCAGAAGATCAGTGCCCTCTCTGCAAGCACGACCACAAGCTGCCCGACTGTAAGCAGTACTCCACCCTCGACACAAACGCCCGATGGGAAGTCGCCAAGAAGAACCACATCTGTTACCGCTGTCTACGAAGCAGACATCGACGACTTCAATGCAAAGCGCCGCCGTGTGGAAAACATGGGTGCACTATGAAACATCACAAGCTGCTGCACCACGACAAGGAACAGAGCAGCACGAGTGACCCAGAGAAAGAAACAGCAGCACCCACAGTGGAAGTCACATCAGCAGCGAAACCAGGCAACAACCGACGTGCATATTTGAAGATAGCGCCCGTAATCATAAAGGGGCCGTATTCCAGCATTGAAACATATGCACTATTGGATGAAGGAAGTACCGTCACACTACTCGACGCGTCAATAGCTGACGTCATCGGAGCAGACGGACCAGAAAACACCATGTGGATTCAAGGAATCGGCAACGAGATGAAGCACGACAATAGCAAGATCGTCAGCCTCAGCATCAAAGGAAAATATGCAGAAAAAGAATACCAAATAGAAGCCGCACGTACTGTCGACAGACTGAGCTTCACACCAGAGACAGTATACAGCGAGCACATAGAAGATTGTGAACACCTGATCGAGATCAAGGATCAGATAAGCTATCAACACGCCTCACCTAAGCTGTTGATTGGTCAAGATAACTGGCATCTTATAGTATCAAGAGAACTCCGCACCGGTCGTCGCAACCAACCCGTAGCTTCCCTCACACAGCTCGGTTGGGTTCTTCATGGCTGTCACAGCTCGCTCACAGCCAAAGTAGCGTTCTGTGGCAGACTCCAACAAAAAGAAAAAGAAGAAACAATGGAAGAACTTATCAAGAATCACTTCAAACTCGAGTCACTATGCATCGAGCCAAGAAAACCGAAAGAAGATCCTGAACAGAAAGCTATTCAGATATTAGAAGAAACCAGCAGAAGGTTACCAGAAGGAAGATTCGAAACTGGCCTGTTGTGGAAAGAAAAAGACCGCCAGATACCAAATAACTACAAAGAAGCTGAACGGCGCCTGCTTTCCCTAGAGAAGAGACTGGATAAAGAAGAAGATCTCAAACAAAAATACGAAGAGAGAATGGAAAACTTATTCCAGTCGGGTTACGCGGAGCCAGCGCCCACACCAGCACCAGAAGGAAAAACGTGGTACCTACCACACTTCCCGGTCATCAACCCAGCGAAGCCTCACAAGCCACCAAGATTGGTCCACGACGCGTCAGCCAAAGCAGCCGGCATGTGTCTCAATGACATGCTATACTCGGGGCCCGACCTGCTGCAATCACTCCCAGGGGTCGTCATGAGATTCCGTCAGCATGCATACGCAGTCAGCGGGGACATAAAAGAAATGTTCATGCAAGTGAAGATAAAGAAAGAAGACAGAGACGCGCTACGATTTCTATGGAGAGGCAAACGGCGGGAGGGCAAACCGGAGGAATACAGAATGACTTCTGTAATTTTTGGCGCAACTTCATCTCCATGCACAGCACTATTCATCAAGAATAAGAATGCAAGTGAATATGCGAGCGACTACCCAGAAGCAGCGGCAGCCATACAGAAGAACCATTACATGGACGACTACGTCCAGAGCTTCTCTACTATTCAAGAAGCACGTGAAATAACGAAGACAGTCGACTTCATTCACAAGAAAGCGGGCTTCGTACTGAACGGGTGGACATCAAATGACACAAGAACAATAGAAGAATTTGGTCTACCTACAGAAGATAACTCCGCGACAGTGAGCCTGGGAGGCAAGGATACAGAGAAGACACTTGGCCTGC
Source organism: Agrochola circellaris (assembly GCA_914767755.1). NCBI lineage: Eukaryota > Metazoa > Arthropoda > Insecta > Lepidoptera > Noctuidae > Agrochola > Agrochola circellaris. The sequence continues at coordinate 15,469,769 of OU611850.1, read as the reverse complement.
TCTGGCATGTGAAAGAAGATTGCATAGGATTCAACACGAACTCTATGAAAATACATAAAGAAGTGGAAGAAAATAGGCGCCCTCCAACCAAACGAGAAGCCCTGAGCATCATAATGGCGCTATTCGACCCACTGGGATTGATCTCACCAGTCACCACGCCAGCGAAGAGAATATTCCAAGACACATGGCGATACAAGACTGACTGGGATGACCCGCTTCCAGCTGAACTACAAGAAAGATGGCGGACGTGGATCACATCACTCACCACCATCAAACAGCTGAGAATACCACGGTGCTACGACTACGAGAAGAGCGTGTCAAGTCAGCTGCACACATTCGTCGACGCGAGCGAAGAAGCCTACGCCGCGGCAGTGTACTGGAGGACGATACGCCAGGACGGCAGCGTGCACGTGTCATTAGCAGCTGCCAAAAGCCGCGTCACACCCCTCAAGCCAGTGTCAATACCCAGGTTGGAGCTACAAGCAGCACTGCTGGGCGCGCGACTCGCACAGACTGTGCTAGAAGAGCACGACTATATACCAGAGAGCAAAACCTACTGGAGTGATTCACGCACAGCACTAGTGTGGATCAGATCAGAACCACGCGTCTACAAATCTTTTGTGGCCCATCGTCTAGCTGAAATCGAAGAAACCACGAAAAGAAACGAATGGAGGTGGCTCCCATCCAAACACAACGTGGCCGACGACGCAACACGAAACACACCAGACAACTTCGTCGCCACCCACAGATGGTTCCAGGGACCCTCATTCCTGAAGCTACCCGAATCACAATGGCCACAAGAAGAGAACGTGGTGAAATACGACACAGGCGAAGAAAGAGAAAAGTGTCACTCGTGTCAACAAGAAGACGACAACAATCACGATCACCTACCTAAGATCGAGAGATTCTCAAAGTGGCTTCGATTAATAAGAGCGACAGCACGAGTCTTACAATTCATAGACTTATGTAAAGTACATAAAGACATAGTCGCGGCCACTCGGAAAAGAACAAAGAAGATCGAAGAAAAAGATCCAGGTTGGCGCTCCTCGAAAAAGACGCTACCCAAACAGATAAATAGGTCAATACCTATTGAAACCCGCAACCACATAAAAATACCTACCGAATACCTAACAAAAGCTGAACAGCTGTGGGTCCGCGCCAGTCAGCAAGAGACTTTCAAAACTGAGATAGAACGCATCAAGAAAAAAGGCGCGCCTAGTAATAGCGACCGCCTAAGTCATCTCAGTACCTATATCGACGCTGCAGACATCGTGCGCCTACGAGGAAGAGTGACCGCGGCACAAGAAATAAAAGAAGACGCGTCCAACCCTCCGATATTGGACGGCAAACATACCTACACGCGGCTGTACATAGCTTATGTACATGAGAGCCTTCATCACGGCGGTGTGGAAATGGTCGTAAACGAATTAAGACAACGACTATGGATTTCAAGAATACGCCCCGCAGTAAGGAATATTATAAAGGGATGTTTACCCTGCCGCATAAGAAAAATGAAGCCAGCTAGTCCGCTCACAGGGGACTTGCCACCAGCACGCCTCGCCCACCACGCGCGCCCATTCACATTCACGGGACTCGACTATTTCGGCCCCATAGAAGTCACAGTTGGACGCCATCGTGAAAAAAGGTACGGGGCCCTGTTCACCTGTATGACGTCACGAGCGATTCACATCGAGATCGCACACTCGCTAAGTGCTGACTCAGCTGTGTCGGCCCTACGAAGATTCATGGCAAGAAGAGGCTGCCCGAAGGAGCTGTGGAGCGACAACGCCACGTGCTTCAAAGCAGCTGACAAGGAGCTCGGCACAGCGGCACTCGAAGCGCTGGAACATGAAACCACGTGTCGACGCATCACCTGGAAATATATCCCTCCCGCAGCCCCATTCATGGGGGGAGCGTGGGAACGTATGGTACGTTCGGTGAAAGAGGCATTGAAAATCACCCTGCATGAGAGGTACCCTAGCGACGAGACGCTGATGACGCTGTTGACAGAGGTCGAGAACACAGTAAACTCGCGACCACTTACCCACGTCTCAGTTGACCCACACGAACCTGAGGCGCTGACACCGAATCACATACTCATCGGCCCGAACTCTCATGTACCAGTACCAGGTCACTTCGAAGAAAAGGATGTGACAGCCCGCCAGCAGTGGAAACGAGCACAAGTGTTAGCGGACATATTTTGGAGAAGATGGGTCAAGGAGTACATGCCCCAGCTACAACACCGGCGGGAGCCTACCAGCACGGGAGTCCAGCCCAAGGTCGGTGACCTCGTCATCATCTGCGACGGTAACCTACCACGCAACACCTGGCCTCGAGGTCGCATCAGTCAGCTGCATCCAGGCGCCGACGGGGAGGTACGAGTCGTGGACGTCACCATCAGCGGCGGCCATGTCCTGAGGCGTCCCACCAAGAAGATCATCGTGCTACCAACGGAATCGCAGCGTGGCGACGGCGGGAGAATGTGCACGATGCCCTAAGGTCGACTTCGACGTGGGCGCAAGTAGCGTGCCGACCGCGCATGTAGAAACAACAAAAGTAAGAAATGTGTATCAGTAATTCTTATGTTTCGTATGTAAAACCTTATGTTTCTACAATTGTTCTTATGTAATAACTCGTATAACGATTAAATAAACTATGTTTGTAACTCTGAGTAAATAATAAACAAGTTTTAAGCGTGTAAATTAGCCATAGATTACGAACAAATTAGTCATTAAGAAAGTTATTGTTAAAATAGAGATTAACATATTTAAGTTAAGTAAACAGCTGTAAATAGTTGTATAATAAAGGATTATTACCTGGTTTTTTATTACCTTACCTCTGCGACGCCCAGAATTAGAATAACAAGGGGCCGCGCGCTGCAGAGCGGTTTTATAGTAGTGAGGCGGGGGGTGAGGTAGAATCAGATGTATCCTCACGCCACGCCCAAATGGGACGTCGCAGAGAGTAGAACAAAGTGTTATTTAATAGAGTAAATAAGTAACTTTAATAATATAATAAAAACAACAATGTAAAAATAAGATTTATATGAATAAATGATAAAAAAGGTAGCGGGGGTGAGGAAAGGGAATTTTAGCCGATTTTAGTATAAAAGACGGGCCATTTTGGCGAGCTCGGCACTCCGATCTCAGCGCTCAAACAAGAAACAACTACAAGACTAAACTCTGCCCAGCTCCCTGAAAATCCTCGCCGCCGTTTGCCTCAAGATTAAGAACCTTGCTTCATTGTTTTATTCCGTCGTGGCACAAGCTATCCCGAACAAAAATAAATAAAGCAATAAAACAAAATAAAAAAAACAAAAATATAAATAAAAACTGAAACTAAAGAGAGGTAATCTCTGAAAGTACTGATCCGCTTATGAAAATTATTTCACTGATAGAACCATAGATGTGAATCTATTTAAAATTAGTGTAATATAACGCTATTTCCGAATGCCATAGAACATTGTATTGTATTGTTGTCTTTCACGCGAACGGAAATCCCTATTATATAACGTGTTAAAAAAATTACTGTAGAAACTTTAAGAGGTGCTTTAGACTATCGTACTGAATTACTATGGGACCGACTTTGAAAACGCGGAAAAAAATCAGTTCCCTAAAGTTTAATACCTAGGTACTGTTCTACATAAATGTATGGGACAGCTGTTTTTTTTTTCGCGATTTCAAAGTTGTTCCCATAGTAAAAGTTATTCGGTTCGATGGCCTAAAGCACCTCTTAAAGTTTCTAAAGTAAATTTTTTAACACCTTATACAGGGTGGCAGGGACATCGACTCGGAAACAAATACCATGGATTCAGTACATGATTCTAAACCCCCTGCGTTGGAATTTTTCGTCAGTTATTAAAATAAAAATCTGCTGTTTCATAGAAAAGTGCAATACCGGTCAAAATGTATGGAACAGCAGATTTTTTTTTTTTAATAACCGACGCAAAATTTCAACGCAGGGGGTTCAGAATCATGTACTGAATCCATGGTAACAGTTTTGCCGTGGATGTCCCTGCCACCCTGTATAGTTGTCAATATTTAACAACAAAAATGTCCAATTGGTCCAATACTTTATTGAAAGAACAATAAAACAAACTCCAGTACTTCTACAACTATCCCATAAAAACGCCCACGAAGCGAAACGAGCAGACTTTTTGATCAAATAGTGTCGGACACTTTAAAATATGTACTGGTCTGCACAAAGATTTAAATCATTAGATTCGCCTTACCTCGCGCGTCAAAAGATTGACGCGTTTTTGTTTCGTTTTGACACCTCTGACACACAATAATGCAGTGACTTGACTTGATTGTCATAGAAACGCAAAAACGAGAAAGGCCACTTTTTCTCGTGATTAAAGTACGGTGAGGGCAAGTCTATCGATTTAAATCTTTGGTTCTGCAAGTATGCGACCTCTCACACGGCCGTACACGATGAAACATGCATCAGAGACTCGGTGTCGCACTTCACGGAATTTTGATCCGAATTTATCTACAAACACAGGCAACAAGACCCTTGAATATTTGATCCGAGCGACCCCAGCCTTTGTCTTGGTACATTTTAAAACAAAGCACTTATTTCTAACGGCTGAATTTGTTTGAAATTATACTCCATTTGCATTGGAGAAATAACGGCTAAATAACGACAGTTATTCTAACTTCATAACTAATATTATAAATGCAAAAGTGACTTTAATTGTTTATTTGTTACGCTTTCACTCTAAAACAGTTGAACAGCAGTGCTATCCTGTAACCATCTCACCGTGAAAACTTAGGTGAAGTGAGCGTGGAGTGAGCTGTCATTCCACAGGGATTGACACTATTGACAGCTCACTTCACCCAAGTTTTCACGGTGAGATGTTCACAGAATAGCATGGCAGCTATCTAATTACGCAACACATTTTCGTTAACAATTCCGACTAATCTGTTTCAATTTGACAAGTCAACAACATTCATTGTGTTATTTAGGTTGTTGAGCAGATTTTTTTTTCGAACGTACGAAGCAATGGATTAGCAATCTGTTTCAAAACGATTCAGATTCTGATTGATCGTGTATTACGTAATTAGGGTACAGATTTGGATGAGATTTTTCTCATGGGTAGACCATGACCTGGGTTAGGACATAGGATACTTTTTATCCCGATATTCCCACGAGATCAAGACTTCTGCGGATGAAACCGCGGGGCGCAGCGAGTGTCATAATAAATGGAGTATAGGTACTGTTTGCTAGAGTAGTACATTTTCTCTTCCCGTGGAGGACCCACGGGAAGAGAAAATGTACTCCTAGTAAAAGATGATATGTAGATACGTTTTGTGTTTTATTTTGACAAAAAGGTAGATGTAGCCCTAACCTGTAATGCCTAAGGTCTATTTATAATCATGTTTCTAATTAATGTTATTTCCACCTAAACAAACAGCAACTTTATGGAAGTGTAAAGAAAGATGATTTTAGAATGACTAGTACTGTTGAAAAAGTCATAAAAATTTTAAAGTTGTAGCGCAAACTGAACTTTACGTGTATTTCCACCTAAACAAACAGCAACTTTATATAAGTTTAAATAAAGTTGATTTTAGACTGACTAGTACTGTTGAATAAGTCATATTTTTTTTTAAGTTGTAGCCCAAACTGAACTTTACGTGTAGTCATTACAGTTGTTTTTCCTAAAACTCGTGTTTGTTTACATGTTTAGCAAATAAATTGCGAACGCAGATTAGATGAATCTCGAAGCATTGTCGACTTCAGAGATGATCGACGAAAGTCTGACAATAAATAAATAAATAAAATAAATAAATGATATTAATTTACGTCTCAATTAAACCAACTGAGCGGTCCGTGGCTTAATGATAACAACCGCATGGGTCGATTGAAAGTTAAGCTATGCTTACTACGGTCGGTTCGTGGATGGGTGACCATCCATTACATACCGAGACCCCTCCGTGCCTCGGAAAGAACGTTAAGCCGTTGGTCTTGGCTGTCATTCGTAGATCTTTGACAATCATTACGGGTCGTCAGAAGCCCGAAAGTCTGACAACCAGTCTTACCATGGGGTATCCCAGTAAGTGGGTTGTGGAGGTCAGATAGGCAGTCGCTTCATATAAAATAAGTACTGATATTGAGCTGCGTCCGGTTAGACTGGGAGCCGACCCCAACATAGTTGGCGAAAGACTAGGCAGATTGATTTAAAAAAACTAATGAATACTTGACTAAATCATACAAGAACGGAATCACAAACAAAAACCATAAAACCCTAATTATCTAACTAATAAACATGCTATTTGCGATATTAATTTGTATAACCAATGAAGTAAATAAAACCTACAAAGTCTTATAATATTATAAATTGCTGGTATAACAATATTGAAAACCTTTAATAATAAGTTTTAATCAAGTTAGCGAGTTGTGTAACACAATCTAAGTTTTTAAGAAAATAAGTTGAAAACACAGGTATTCCATCAACGCGCCTGTTAATCTATCCGAGGTGGCTGATACGGGGGATCTACGGACCGATATTTTGTGCGGTCTCGTCGTTAAATAGAGTCTGTCAAGCGAGTCGAGTCCACAACCATTTTACTGATTTCTTATAATGGCAATACTATTATCTGTCAAACAGATTGTCACAATTTCTGTTCTAACCTCGAAGCATTCCGGTTTTTGTTGAAGTTTTTAATGTTATAATGCCAAAACCTATTAAAAGTAGTGTCAGAAGCCTGCTGTTTACAATGATTAATAAATATAATCATGTAAAGATTGAATCTGATGACGTGTTAACAGAAAAACGACGACTTTTGGATGAAATTGTTTCAACAACAGGTAGGTTGGCTACAAAATGTTGATACTTTTAGCACAATTGTCTAATTTTGTTTATTTTACTATGATGTGATCACGATTTCGGTTTTGGTTTAGATTCAGACGTCGTATACATGACATTGAATCTCAATGGGGCACCTATAAGTGAAAAGTATTATAAGAGATTGTTGTCATCTTTTTTCAGCCACCTTGGATGATGAATTAATAAAAAGCACAATTGATAATTTAGTTAAGAAAGTCATAGCCATAGATGAGAATAAAAAAATGAAATCTGAAACAGACTATTTGACAAAAATTGCTGCTATGACAGGTTAGTACAGATTTATTTGTTTACATTGTTTGCATTTTCTACAAATATTATCATAAAATTTGTGCGTTTGATACTGAACTGACATATTGAACTTTCAGATTTAAGTGTGAAAACACTGCGAAGAATTAAAAAAGAAGGTGCTATTAACCAAGGCGAGTGGAACACACCGGGGAAAAAACGTCCACGACAGCCAACTGTAGCCAATCTGGATAATTTTGACTTATCAGCCATACGCAATAAAATTAATGAATTTTACTGTGTGAAAAAGCAAGTTCCAACTCTACGAAGTTTGCTTGCAGATTTAAGAGAGTCAATTGGATTTACTGGATGTCATGAAACATTGAGACAATTATTACTCAAAAATGGATTTGAATTCAAAAAAAATAAAAATGAGAGATCTCTTCTTATTGAAAAGTATGAACTAGCTGCATGGCGACATAGGTATCTCAGAGCTATTGATGAAAAGCGGAAACAAGGAAAATTAATAGTTTATCTTGATGAGACCTATGTCCACCAAAATTATAAAGTTAAAAAATCATGGCAAGGGCCATCAACAAGCGGTGTAATTGACAAAATATCGTCAGGCAAAAGACATATTGTTGTTCATGCTGGATCCGAAAAAGGTTTTGTTCCCAATGCATTATTGGTATTCAGTACTAAATCAAAAATGGCAGATTATCATGATGATATGAACAGAAATAATTTTATGAAATGGTTACGTGAAAAATTAATACCCAATTTAAGTCAGCCCAGTGTCATTGTTATGGACAACGCTAGCTACCATGTAACACAAATAAATAAGCCACCATCTATGAATGATTTAAAGGCTGACATTCAGAAATGGCTAACTGAAAATGGAATTCATTATGAAGAATTCTTTACAAAGGCTGAGCTTATGTGCCTTGTGAATGAACATAAAACAACTCCAATGTATGAAGCTGAAGAATTTTTGAAACAACATGGCCATGAGGTTTTGAAACTTCCGCCATATCATTGTGACCTGAACGCAATTGAACTCATATGGAGTTTGGCTAAAAGAAAAATAGCCAGCAAAAACTTAGGGATTCCAGGTAAAGAAATGGAGAACCTTATAAAAGAATGCTTTAATAGTGTCACAGCCAATGATTGGAAAAAATGCACAGATCACACTATTAGTGTCGAAAATAAGTATAAAGTAAGAGACAGGACATCCGAAACCGAGTTGGAACCCTTCATCATTTCTGTGCGTAATGATTCTACTGACAGTGATTTCTCATTTGAAGGCATTGAATTTCTTGATTCTGATTTTAGTTCTGATGAATAAATACGTACATTGAAATGCTTTTTTTAAAATTTATCCCAATTATTTTTTTATCAAAATTCAAGTATCAACAAGTTTTCAGCGTGCTATATCAGTGTTGACACCTGAAAGATTTTTGAATTTGCCGCCTTTTTCATGGGACTAGACTCGCTTGACAGACTCTACCTATGAAGGTTACTATTTGACCGACAAATACCAAAACAATTTTAGAACTCTGGAATACAATATTTTATCTACTCTCATATCGTTATATTCGAAACTTAAAACGAGTTTATATTAAAATACTTTATAAACACAATACCGAAATTTAAAAATAGAATCATATTATAACACTTTTTCTCAAACAAAATTATGCTATAAAACATTTTTTTTTCTATTACGATACAGGGCAAATCCAAGAAGTTAATTGAGAGGAGTTTTCATCATCTTTTGTAATGGAACGTTGGACAGCAGCACCGCTCTAGCGCATGCGCGTTGATGTGTTGGGTGCAGGCGCCATTCATACGTGAGTTGTACTGAATGGCGTGGGAATTTTTTATTCTTGATCTTTTATTTAGTAGGTTCAATCCCAATGTATGAGACTAGATAAAGTATTGTATAAGATGAGGTGAGATATTCAATAAGTTTCCTTCTGAGCTAAAGTACTTGATTTATTATACCCACTTGTTTACAGCAAAATTAAAGGCCTTTTATTAGAAAAATGTCTAAGTATATAATATATCAAAATTAATGTCGTCATAAAATAATAAATGAATAATATTTTTAATTTTATTTTTTTCTGTTTTTAATTATTTGACATTATATGATTTAGAATAATTTACCGAGATTTAATATATCTTTTGTTATTATATTTAAAACCGTTCGACATTATACTTGAAACTTTTTGACATTATATTTGAAACTGTTTTGATACTTTATTTGAATGTTAATTGATAATTCATGTAGTTGTATTTTGTTTTTTGCATTTTTATGTAAATTGCATGTACTTATGTGCCTGGATTCAACACAATGTAAATTGTTTATGAATAAAATAAATGATTTAACAATAAAAAATGAAAGTAAAACTAAAACCCAACTACGACATAAACGCTAACTGAAAAAAAAATTCAAAATTCAAAAAATTCAAAAAAATTCAAATTCAAAATTCAAAATATTTTTATTTCACATAAACCTACAAGGGCACTTATGAAACGTCAGAAGCTAGGTGCACGGTTCCAATTGGTCGTTTCCTATGGAGAAGAGCCGGCAAGAAACTCCACGGTTACTCTTTTAAAAGTAAATGGTTTTTACAATGATTCCAAGTTACAGTGTTAAAAGGTATGAGAGGACAGTGTAGGCCCATCAACAAGTACCAGGTACTTAGAAAAAAATTAAATGGTCCACCGATCTACAGTCTGTTAAGTCTACAACGTTCTCTCATTCACAAAATTTAAAAGAAAATAAGCTATATAAAAGACAAATGAAATTCCTAAATAAAATAAAAACCTATTTAAACCAAATGATAATGGTTGCCATTACTGCTGTAATAAATCAAATTTAATATATTGTAAATATACAATGTCAAATAATACAAAGATTATGTCATTTGTAAATTAAAATAAAATAAAAAAGTAAATTAAAATAATTATCGTAATTTGGGAGCAGTTAATAGACATTTACATAGTTATGCCGTTAATGAGGCACCAGGGAAGCCACATGTGCAGAAGTAATTATTGCCAAACTTCCTTGTCTTCAACGTAGTCTTTAATCTTATAATATGCTTTTTTGATAAGGACACGTTTGATGTGGGCTTTGAACTTTCCATCGCTAAGTTCTGTAACTGACTTTGGCAACTTGTTATAAAAGCGAATACTGTTTATAAGAAATGACTTACTAGTTTTGGTTAATCTAAATTTGGGTATCACAATTTCATGTTTACTACGTGTATTTATATTATGGAAATCGCTTCTTATTTTGAAAAGTCCTAAGTTTTTGCGAACATACAAAATACTTTCTAAAATATAAAGAGAAGGCTGAGTAAGTATATCAATTTCTTTGAATTTATCTCTAAGCGACTCACGAGGAGCCATTTTATAGATCGCGCGAATTGCCCTCTTTTGTAAGATGAAAACTGAATCTACATCAGCTGCCGATCCCCACAGCAGAACGCCATAAGACATAATACTGTGGAAATAAGCAAAGTATACTAACCTAGCTGTGGCTACATCAGTCAACTGCCTTATTTTTCTTACTGCATATGCAGCTGAACTTAATCTACCTGAAAGAGCTCTAATGTGGGCGCCCCATTGCAATCTCGAATCTAAAGTAATTCCTAGAAATACAGTTTCCGTAATAGCATCTAGTTTCTTGCCGTCAAGTTTTAAATTTAGACCTGCTTGAGGTACATTTGGTAATGAGAACTTAAGGCATTTAGTTTTGTTCGCATTAAGTAAAAGATTATTAGCTGCGAACCATTTCGAAAGAACTGCTAGACTATTGTTGACATGTAAGACATCCGTATCTTTTCTATCTATTTTAAAAATAAGAGAAGTGTCATCAGCGAATAGAATTATATCTGATAAGTTGGCCATCGTGTAAGGAAGGTCATTAATATAGACTAGAAATAGGAAAGGGCCAAGAATTGATCCTTGAGGCACGCCCATCTTAACTAGAGACCCCGAGGACGTCGCCCCGTTAACGTTTACTTTTTGCTGCCTGTTCGACAGATAGGAAAGAACAAGATCAGCAGCTTGTCCACGAATTCCGTAGTGGTGTAATTTACAGATCAGTGTTTTGTGGTCAACGCAGTCAAACGCTTTTGAGAGGTCACAGAAAATGCCAATTGCGTCCTGGGAATTCTCCCAGGATTCCAAAATGTGACTTATGAGTTTTACTCCTGCGTCAGTCGTGGACCTACCTTTCGTGAAACCAAACTGGTGACCATGTAAAATCCCATTTGAATTAAAATGTGACAACATCTGGTCTAGCATGACTTTTTCATAGATTTTACTCAATGCTGGTAGCACAGATATAGGTCTATAATTAGAGGGATCACTCTTACTACCTGATTTGAAGATTGGTACTACTTTACTATGTTTCATTAAATCAGGAAACGTACCGCTATCTAAACATTGATTAAATATGCCTGTTAGGGCAGGGGCAATTGTGTCAATGATATCTCCAAGAACCTTAACGGAAATCCCCCATAAGTCTTCAGTGTTTTTTATGTTAAGACTTTTGAATGCTTTTTTAATTGTGACAATAGAAATGGGCTCAAAAACAAAACTTGGAATATCCTTACTGAAGTTTTCTTTGAGAAGAGATTCAGCTAATATAGATGATGAGGGGAGACAATTCGTAACCTCTATTGGGATGTTGGTAAAGAAATTTTCTAGTGTCTCAGCAACTTTTAACTTATCTGAAATGGTTTCATTACCAATTTTTAAAGACAATTCACTCTGATCTCGTTGTTTTAGGTTTCCAGTTTCTTTGTTAATTACCTGCCACACAGCTTTTATTTTATTTTTAGAGATACTAATTTTGTTACTTATTAATTTAGATTTAGCTTGGGCGCAGACTCGTTTGAATATCTTAGAATAATTTCTGACATAATTATGAAGGGCTTGATCAGAAGTCAATGATTTCTCGTTGTACAAATTATATAAAATATCTCTGCTTTTTCTAATGCCAGCAGTGGCCCAATCATTAAATTTTGGTTTGGTATTAATTGTTACTCTTTTTACAGGACACGCTTTATTGAATTCATGGCATACTGTAGAAAATAATGTATTGTAGTTTATATTGGGGTCTTGTGAATTAAAACTAGCAGTTGAGAGATTGCTAAGAACATTATTATTAAATTTTTTCAATTTATTTTTAGTAAGAGATCTTAATTCAATGGTTTTATCTAAGTGTAACTTTTTCTCTAAGTCAAATGATACAAGTTGACCAGTATGGTCAGACCTGACGCCACTAATTAATGATGAGTCTTGTACTTTACAATTAGTAAATATGTTGTCAATGCATGAAGCTGAGGTTGCTGTTATTCTAGTCGCTTCATTAAATATACATTTTAAGTTGAATGATTTAAACAATGATAAAAGCTTAAATTTATCGGGTGAGTTAACTAATAGATCAATATTTAGGTCACCACAAACAAAAACTAATTTATTATCTTTAAAAAGTTTACTTAGTATTTCTTCCATAATGATTAAAAATGATGACAAGTTTGAGGCTGGTGGTCTATAAACACATAAGAAAGTATGGCCTTCAACTTCTGCACATGCTACCTCACAAAAGCGATCAACAGAGCAAGCAGTGATATCCTTCCTTTCCTTATGTCTAAGGCAACTATTACATAATATCAAGGTACCACCCCCTATTGAGGACCTGTTATACGCACTGGCAACTGAAAAATTATTTACATTAAACAGCATCCTATCCGGTCTTAACCAGGTTTCACAAAAACATAAGATATCCATATGATATTTATCTATTAACAATTCCACGTCTAGAATTTTGCCAGAGAAACGATTAATATTTTGGTGATACAGTAAAATATTCTTATTATGCTTCTCTTTTGTCGAGTCTAAAAGTTTAAAGAATCTATTACAGTATTATTAGAAATACTAGACAATACTGTTTCGTCACTTAACCTAATCTCAGTTAAATTATCAATAACTGCGTGTATATTGTAAGCTAACAAAGTAGCCAAAACATGTTGACTTTTCTTGGGAAGAAACATATGTTCCCGAATGAACACAAAATCTCTAACAAAATTGTTAGTATCAAAATACAACAAACGGTCACTATGACGACATGTCAAACTGTGCATTAGGTTGTTTAAACTACTAATGTAATCATTTTCTTCAGCATAAAAATGATCTGAATATGGTAAAGCACATAATATTAATTTACCTAATTTTAATTTAAGTAGGGTGTCGACACCATTAACTATGTCCCTTTTACTGATACTCAGACTATTGCCAACTAAAAGAACTACAGTAGTCTGCTCATTCATTTGTGTGTTTTTTATTTTATGAACAAGCTCATTAAAATGCAGATTATGGTAACAACAGTTAATCATGGTATAAACAAGTCAGTAACAAAATAATATCGGTTAGGGTTTTCATATGACCGGAGTCATACGTAATCTGTAAGATTAATGCACTAATTATATGACATATTTAGTACTTACGTGTGACTCCGGTTATACCTACACAAATTTCATCCGAATCCATTCGGCGCGTGAAAGCGTAACAAACAAACAAACTCACTTTCGCATAAATAACATCTGTTAGGAGTATAGATAGCCAATATATTTTCATTAGATACCAAACACGGTATATTAATGTAATATAAAAAAAATCGGTTCTTTACATGCGGTGTAAGCCGCCATCTTGTGTCATAAACAAGGTGTCAGGGACATCATGCTTCTGAACCGTTGTAATAATTCGTTGATTATAAAAAAAATCTGCTGTTTTATAGAAAAGTACAATACCTACGCGGTCAAAATGTATGGAACAGCAGATTTTTTTTAATAACCGACAAAGAATTTCAACGCCGGGAGTGCAGAGGGTCTAGTGTGAATTTCGTTTAACTATCTCGATTTTACGCATCGACCGCGTTCGGCGCTCCGATTGGCCCATCACCAGTGAAGGCCAGTGAAGGGCCAATCAGAGCGCCGAACGCGGTCGATGCGTAAAATCGAGATGGTTAAACAAAACTCACACTAGACCCTCTGAATCATGTACTGACACCACGGTATCAGTTTTCGCGTCGATGTCCCTGCCACCCTGTATAACCCGCCGAACAACATGATTCTTGCAACGATACCTCGCTCGAACTTACCTATATACCTTGCCAAAATAATCACAAACACCTTTTACTCGACTACGGAAAATCCAAAGGAGGGTCCTTTGGATTTTCCGTAGTCAAAAAGGTGTTTGTATTCATTAACTGCAGTAGCGAACTGGCAAACTTCAAAAGACAATCATCGTTATCACAAAAAATATGCACTGTTGAACATAAACATCACAAAGACCACTAAAATCTACTGTCATAGGGATTATGATCACCGCGTTTGGCGTATTGGTGGGCTGTCACTTAGCAAGGCACCAATAGCGATTGTCTTCTGACACAATAACCACTTATAATTTTGAGCTACGGGCACTGGCCATGCTGCGGTGCTTGCCATCGGTAACCCAACCTGAATAAGCCAGCGGCATAACACACGTAATATCACGCCTGTAATTCTGAAGGGTCAGGCAAAAGTGTACCTATAGTACACCCAAATTTCGCCATTTATGTTTCGTAATAAGCCTATAATGTTCCTACTGCTGAGACACAAGCCTCCTCTCTATCAGAGGAAGTGAGCCGTTATCGGCCACGCGGGCCCAGTGCGGGTTGGTAGATGTCAAGGTGTGAAGGTTGACTGGTAGAAAATGCCTATGGCATTAAGTCCGCCTCTGTACATTTTTGTGCTTGAAGTATTAAATAAATAAATGTCACATGTCTTTGATTTGTTGATTTAGGACATGCCGGTTTCCTCACGATGTTTTCCTTCACCGTTTTGCGAGCAGTGATAATGAAATAATTTACACAAAGTAGCGCCTGTCAGGGTTCGAACCTACAAATCGTAAGTCGTCGCCGTTTATACTGGGCCACCACTGCTCTTAGTTAGTTATGTTTAATTCCCATGTAATAGGGGGCGAGCCTATTGCCACCAACAGGGCACAAATCTAGACTCCGTACTGCTACTGAGGAATTCCTGATGGAAAACCCAATAACACATTCCCGACCTGAAACTCAAACCCAAGAATTTATGCTCAGCAGTAGAGCTTACGGGGTCCGGAAGGGCCAATGCCTGCCGGGGCTGCGAGTTTGTCCGAAAGGGATATCGCGCCCCGGCACACAGGAACGGAAGGAACACGGGTGGGTTTTAGTCAGTAAAAGTCTTGACACGCCCTCCCGCTCCGCCCAGAGCGGGAGAAGTTATTTGATCATTTCCCACCCTCAAAAAAACAAAAGCAGTAGCGCTTGTGACCACTAGAGTTCCGAGGCAGTCCATAGTAACTCCTTTTTTGACAAAATACCGCAGAAACAAGTAAAGTAACTGCTAGTGATTCCGCACGCGGTATCTTACTCTATGTTTACAAACCCCGGTAACTTGAAACTTAGTCGGTTTAGTCCGAAGTTGGACGTTAGGACCACTCATCGACGTCTTCATAAACCAAAGATGGCGCAATATCGGCCGTCCATTGTGCCCGTATCTAGGCACAATACGACCCGCATGCTGGCTATCGGCTTGTCTTTGAAGCTGTCCGTCACAGGACAGAGATAATCTAGATACAGGTTGAAAAGTTTGAGAACTTGTCCTTCTTTTGATAGTATACACTTATATTATATTCAAAGAATACACATACATAAACTCACACCTTCCCATAGGGGGAAGGGGTAGGCAGATGGACCGATGCCTGCCGGGGTCGCGGGAAAGTCCGAAAGGGATACCGTGGCCCCTGACAGCGTACAGGCAACTGAAGGAACACAGGTGAGTTTTAGTCAGGAAGAGGATACGCCACGCCCCCCCGATCCGCCCAGAGCGGGTGAAATTATTTGATAATTTCCCACGCTAAAAAAAATATATATAAAAAGGGGGGTAGGTAGAAACTACAGAACGCCTGCTACGATCCCTAAATACTCCTTTTGCCTCGTTTACGTTCATAAATCTGGTCATACACGCATGCCGGTTGCGAGCACTACACATCTGCCCTTTCTGAAGCACATCACCGTCCTCCTAGGGCGTCGTCCGTCGTTTCCACTCTCATCCGCCTTGTAATTACCTTTTGTTAGGTCGCCTTTCATTCAACCTCTCAATATGTGGCAATACTTTAAAAAAAAATTGTCACTACATCTTCATTTAAACCACACGAAAACCGGAGTGCATAAAAATAGCCTTCTCGAGTTCCTACCAATGCGATATCTTAATCTTAAACGTACCATCGAAGAAGTTCATATCTAACCACCGTAAGGACTATTCTTGCTTGCAGCGCTCGGCAACTATAAAGCCGGGCCGGTAACAGATGTGGTCATCGTGTTCACGGGATTTTGTTTTGAAACTGGCTAGATATGAACTTCTTTGATGGTACATCCGGCGCTCCTTGAGCCGTCAGCCTACCTGGCGTAGGCCATCATCGTTCCCCAGCCCATATACCAATTAAGTCGTGGTCGGCGTAACATGTCTTTTCTTCCATACTTCTCTGTTAGTCGTCATCACGGTAGTCACCCCCGGTCTAGCCATATCATCTTCCACACAGTCCATCCATCGTTTCTTTCGTCTTCCACATTAATTCTCAAAACTTTCCTATCAGCCAGCGCTGCGACATTTATTATTAAATGTCGCAGCATCATGCTGAGACAGGAGCCTTTTGGCCCCGAACAGGACTTTCTGCTTTTATTTTAATGTTTTTTTTTATTTATGTTTCAATGAGCGTGTTTTAGTTTAATTTGAGATTTTCGTTCTTTATTTCTTCCCTCATTTACTGGAAAATACTACGGGTACTGGAAAATGTCGTACCACCGTTCTACAGTCTGCACGAGGCTTTAATTGTTATCTTTCAGCCTCTTCCAACTTTGTAGCACTGAGCTCCAAAGTTGGAGATCCTTACTCATCAGTACTTTACACGGAGCTAAGTTACTGTCTTTTTGTAATGCAAGTGAGTGTTGATAAAATCTATATGATGTTGTGATCAGAGTGCCTGAGTCATTGAACCACTACATAAAAATCACTACCTAATGCACCAATCAAAACAAGAATTAAAAATCTGCCGAGCTTTTTCCCAACTACGTTACGGTCGGCTTCCAGTCCAACCGGATGCAGCTGTACCCCAGTATTTAAAAGCAAGACTATACAGCAAGTTAACTAACAGAGGGTTGTCTTTCAACGTGGAAAGACAAGTGTGACAAGTGTGCGTCTACAGAGTGTTTTTTTTACGAATCAATTAAATATTTTTTGTGAATATTTTATAATAAAAATAAAAAACTTTTTTTTTTTTTTTTGGATGGACGCTGTCCTATTACGGGTTAACGGGAACGCCCTCTGTTAGTTAACATACTAAATAAACCTTTACAAAATGGCATGTATCTTTAATCCCCATAAAAACATTTAACATTTTTTTAAATGCACCTCTACCTCACGTAAACAATTTACAAAATGGAACGGTTTACTTTTAATTTACTTGGGCAGTGAAGTTTACAAGCACAGCTAATAATTTCTCACCGTCTTAAATAATCGATCACACGACGCGAGCGTTAGTTCTCGAGGTATGTGCTTTAGAAGCATGTGGAATAGGGTTCCGTGGGGCTATGCTGCATATGCAGCATATAAAATAATCGTATTTACGATTATTTTAACAAAAAAATTTAAGACATTGGAAGCTGTGTTAAAAGTGCTAATACCTATATTTTACGGCTTGATAACTTTAATTTAAATATAGTTTTGCAAGTTTTTTAAGCATTCAAAACATGCAAAAAACACAGGTCAGAAATTAAAAGATTCGTAGGAGAGCCAAAGTACAATAAATACCAACAAATAGCGACATAGCCCGAATATTATTTTGCCATGCAAGACAAAGCTGAAATGTCCCAATGTACCTATTTTGGGACAACTCCTAAAAAAAATACAGAACTTGTCAGTTTACGTAGAAATAAGAAACAAACGAACAACAACACGAAAACGAATGAACACGAATAAACAAATCTTTCTTTTCTTCTTTAGAGTGGTTTCGTTAGTTCCACTTTTGGCCACGGGGATAAATAAGTTTGTGGCGCTATACGAATTTCGATGCTACGGAACCTTCAAAATAAAACCGTGTTCCAGTCTTGAAGTTTATTGTTTTTAAAATTCATGGCACGCGGTGGGGCATGCCTATGGGCTGATGGATGGAGTACATACACTGGATGGAGTTATACGTCCACGCGGCCAATATATTAGAGGAAATTTTACGATAAACATGGAAGACACGCGGTTTTGACTTGACTTACAGCTTTTAGTAAAATTACCTAGTAGTTGAAATGTTAGTATAAATAATTATTAGGTATTCCTGAGGTTTCATTGCTCGTAGAACAGATGGCCGATGTGGCCGAAAGTTCTGGAATGGCGACCGCGTACTGGAAGACGAAGCGTTGGAAGGCCTCTCACGAGATGGACCGATGACCTTGTGAAGGCCGCAGGAATCCGCTGGATGCGAGAAGCACAGAATCGGTCGAAGTGGCGGTGCTTGGGGGCCTATGTTCAGCAGTGGACGTCTTTTGGTTGAAATGATGATGATAATTCCTGAGGTCCGTAGCTAGGTTTCAATACAAGATGGTCTCAGACTCCGGTTACGAAATGGCTCTATTTAAATGTGAAGCCATCTGTGGATATTATAGTTATTATAAATCTAAAGATTCTTGGTCTACAAATTCAAATTCAAAATATTTTATTTCACATAAACCTACAAGGGCACTTATGAAACGTCAGAAGCTAGGTGAACGGTTCCAATTGGTCGTTTCCTATGGAGAAGAGCCGGCAAGAAACTCCACGGTTACTCTTTTAAAAGTAAATGGTTTAAAAAAAAAAAAAAAAATTAGTTAAACAGTAGCTTCGATCAACTATTACAGGTATGAGAGGACAGTGTAGGCCCATCAACATGTACCAGATAGGCAAAATATAAAATGGTCCACAGATCTACAGTCTGTTATGTCTACAATGTTCTCACATTCACAAAATTTAAAAGAAAATAATCTATATAAAAGATAAATAAAATAATAAAAATAAAAACCAATTTAAACCAAATGACAATGGTTGACACTACAGCTGTAACAAATCAAATTTAATAAAAAATATAGAATAGAATATAAACAGTAACGCATGCACTACATCCTAACTATATGATGTTATAAATGTGTAAGTGAGTTTGTTTCTTTGTTTGCTACGCTTTCACGCTCAAACGACTAAACGGATTTGGATGAAATTTGGCACTTGGGTAGACCATGACCTGGATTAGGACATAGGATACTTTTTATCCCGATATTCCCAATGAATCGAGACTTACGCGGGTCAAGACACGGGGCGCTGCTAGTCCTCTATATTTATCGTGACATTTCCTCTAATACCGTATTAGCCGCGTGGACGTATAACTCCATCCGGTATATCGTCGGCTTAGAGTGATAACCTCTTATATGCGAAAAACTGGTGGGCAACTGGGAAGTTATTATATACCCGCGGTTTCACCCGCATAAGTCGATTCCGTAAAATCGACTTATGCGGGTGAAACCGCGGGGCGCAGCTAGTTTATTATAAATCGCATCACACAAGCGTTAAAAACAGCTGGTTGACACTCACATGAGAGGCTGGCTTTTACCTTGGCCAGAGAGTAAGCATTGCCATACGACGTGGCAATGCCGCCAGTCTCTTGGGTACATTACCCGTCGACAGCGATGCGGATGAATTTTTAGATGTCATATTTTAGTTTGTGAATAGTTTTATTTTGTTATTTTTATTTATTAATTAGGTATAAGTTGTTATTTACGTACATCTTAGTTTTAATTCTGCATAAAAACTAGGATAACATAGAAAATAAAAAAAATAAAAAATGCATTTAAAAAATTGAGAATATAAACAGATACAGTACATTATTCTTCTTTATACATATCATGTAATTTAAAACTACCAGCATTGTCCACAGCATACCAGCATTGTCGCGGATGACACTTCCCTCATTTTTAAAATCAAACGTCAGCTAGTCAATTTTGAACAAGTCAACGATGCACTCTCTAAAGTTGTGCATTGGTTTAATGTAAATAATCTTCTCCTGAACGAAAAAAAGACTAAACTCATCAAATTTTCAACGCCAAATGTCAGGCAGCTAACTACCAATGTTCAAGTTAATGGAATAGAGTTGGACCCTGTTGAGTCAACAGTTTTTCTTGGAATAACTATTGACGGTAAATTACAATGGGGCCCACACATAGAAAAATTGTCAGGTAAGCTCAGTTCCGACGCCTATGCTGTTAAAAAAATTAGACAGATAACTGACGTAGATACAGCTAGAATTGTTTATTTTAGTTATTTTCATAGTCTTATGTCTTATGGGATTCTTCTCTGGGGAACCTGTGCGGACATTAATACAATCTTTGTTCTACAGAAAAGGGCTGTTCGAGCCATTTACAACCTCGGTCCAAGAGATTCCCTTCGGGAGAAATTCAGAGAAATAAATATTCATACTGTAGCCTCACAATATATTTTCGAAAACCTATTGTATGTACACAAAAATATATCAAATTTTAAGAAAATGTCCGGTATTCATAGTTTAAATACCAGGGACAAACACAACCTTGCTGTACATCGCACACGTCTCCACAGAGTAGGCAACTCGTTCATGGGTCAATGTATACGTTTTTACAACAAACTTCCCATTGACATTCGAAACTTACCCATTAAACGATTTAAAAACTGTATTAAAACCAAACTTTGTAAAAAAGGGTACTATAAAATTTCAGATTATTTAGAAGATAAAAAAGCTTGGGATTGAGCTGCTCGCTCTGCTAAGCCTTGTGAAAACCATAAAACTTGACATTTTGCTTATTCATCACAATAAACCAGTTTTATATAAATACTAGCTGCCCGTCCCGGCTTCGCACGGGTACTTATCTACGACGCACTTACCTACCTACCCTACCCTACCTACCCTACCTACCCTACCTACCCTACCTACCCTACCCTACCTACCCAACCTACCCAACCTACCCTACCTACCCTACCTACCCTACCTACCCTACCTACCCTACCTACCCTACCTACCCTACCCTACCTACCCTACCCTACCTACCCTACCCTACCTACCCTACCTACCCTACCTACCCTACCCTACCTACCCTACCCTACCCTACCCTACCCTACCTACCCTACCTACCCTACCTACCCTACCTACCCTACCTACCCTACCTACCCTACCTACCCTACCTACCCTACCTACCCTACCTACCCTACCTACCCTACCTACCCTACCTACCCTACCCTACCTATTTAGGGGGATGAAAAATAGATGTTGGCCGATTCTCATAGATACTGGATAAGCACAAAAAATTTCATCAAAATCGGTCAAGCCGTTTCGGAGGAGTATGGAGACTAACATTGTGACACGAGAATTTTATATATAAGATTGACATTGTTGAAAATTATATTCAAACTGCACACGATTACTTTGTAAAGTATCATATTATTTTAATTATTGTGAATGTGAGGACTATGTGGATATTTTATTTTTATGTTTTCTCTTTCATTTATTTTTTCTTTCTCATTTAGTTTTAATGATGGTCTGGCAGTTTGAGTAGTTGATGCGGCCTAGACAAATATCCTTTCTTTGGTATTGTTCGTCGAGATGAGCTCCTTCAGTTTTGAGTTGAGCTCCACGATTACTGACAAATGCTTGCACTGACTGGACAGGTCCACTCAAATCTGTGTGGTTCTTTCCTCAAAAGACCATTTCAGACACTGATCCACATGGTCCTCATATGACTTGACCAAGATTATGTCTGGACTTTAAAAGAGACTACGACCTCTGAGTTTGTTTCGGCCTTTCTTCTCAGAGTAGTCACATAGGAAACACCGACCTCATCTAGCTTATTTTTAATAAATTTTTTTATATGACGTGTAAAAGTGATTCCGATATCCTATTTACAGAATAAACAATTTCATTTCATTTCATTTCACAAGTAACAATTCTCCCTATTTTTCTATTTTCACCCTTGCATCTTGCAACACCTATTAACTTTGTAGTGAGGTACTTTTCCAAGATTGTATGGGTATTGGATATCAGTGGAATTCCTGTATTGATGGAATATTAAGATGCCTCTGTGTCCGAGTCCCCCGTGCCGTGACGGTACATTTCATAAAACGGGTAGAAAATGGAGCAGAAGTTCAATTTTATATACACTTTAAGAGCGTTTATTCTGAAAGTGGGCAACGTCGCAAATATATGTCAAATATTTCGCTGTTTTGATTAATTTGGCAATATTACTGTATGGAAATAAGAAATGTGGCTAACTAGCGAACTAGAGTATTGAATATGAAATGCAATCATTAATACCGTAACACTGATTATTTAGTTTTAGATGTAAAAAAAGTATTTGGAAACTTTCCTTTTTACACCTAAAACGGTTACAACATCAAATTCAATGTTATAATTGCAATTCATTATTAATATTCTAGTTCGCTAGTTAGCCACATTTCTTATTTCCATACAGTAATATTGCCAAATTAATCAAAACGGGCAAAATTTTGACAGCTATTTGCGACGTTGCCAACTTTAAACGTTGATAAACGCTCGTTAGTTACAATGAAACTTGTTTTTTTTTTTAGTTTCTTACATCTAGGTAACTTTTTATTAAAATTTTGGAACAGTAAGTTATTGGCTTGTATTATGTAATATTAAGCTTCGTGCAGATTAGCGCGACGCGACAGCGCGACGCGACACAGGTTATTGTTATTCAGTGAAGTTTTCTTGGAAATTGTATTGTTCGAGTCGCGTGGCGCCGTCGCGTCGCGTTGGTCTGCACGAGACTTTACTGTTTGTTGACTTTACTTCCCCAAACCAAAATATGTATATTTCCTGTTTTTTTTAAATAAAACTTAATCACAATACAACCTCAATACAATCACAATCCTCTTCATTTCGATGGCATTCATGAATCCATCGCTTCATAATGTTCGAAATGCATTTTTTTTTTTTTAAATAAAGTTACACAATTAGTGATACTTTATTCACATTACAATCTAGCCTATTAGCTAATAAGTAATTTAAATATAACATAAACTGCTAAGTAACTATAAGATTAAGAAGTCGTCCAATAACGTCTTTCTTATTCACTATAGGGGGAGACACTTGATTCACGTGTTCTTTATAAAAGTCAGCACTTGCACTACAGTTAAAAGTCACTTACACTGCACTAAACTAACTCAAAAGGTTTAACCCTCTTTAGCCTTCGCACTAATTCAGTGTTGTCAAGGAGTTGGATCGCCTCAACATTCACGTGATGATGAAGTCTGTGTTCATGAGCTTCTGCAAATTTTTGAATATGTTGTTGAATCATCAAAATGATAGAATTAAATTGAGATTGTGTGTTATTTGTCGGATTTCGGAATTACTTTAACACTAAACGCGAACGTACTTCTCTTCTGATCCTGACAAATGTCTAATACTTGCCCTACTTATATTTCCCCGTACTGTGTACATATTAACAAATTCCTACCTGGGGAACGGTCCATTCTGAGTAGCATTAAGCCTTTGATGTCCCATCGGGCGCACTTTACATTGTTTTATAGCATTCAAAAATAGTCAGGTAGCGTATTAGCGGTAGGTACACCCATGAATTTATTTATCATGCCCACGAAAAATTCCCATCTCGGCACTCGGTCATAAATCATTGTTAGGTAGGTACATAGTCATCAAAAAATGGATACACAGTATCTACTTAATGAGTAATACAACCTGATTATCTAACCTAACCTACCAATGACTTATGACAAGGTGCTGACATGGGAATTTTTGGTGTCCATGATAAATAAATTCATAGGAGGAGCTCGTGGCTAAGTAGTAACAGCCGCACGGTTCGATCCCTCGGTTAAGTTACGCTTGCCGGGGTTGGTCTGTGGATGGGTGACCATCTTAACATACCGAGACTCCTGCGTGCTTCGGAAAGCACGGTAACCTGTTGGTTCCGGCTGTCATTCGTGGATCTTTGACAGTCGTTACGGGTCGACAGAAGCCCGAAAGTCTGACAACCAGTCTTACCAAGAGGTATCGTATTACCCAGTTACTGGGTTGTGGAGGTCAGATAGGTAATCGCTCCTTGTAAAATACAGTATTCAGCTGCATCCGGTTACACTGGAAGCCGACCCCAACATAGTTGAGAAAAAGCTAGGCAGATTGATTGATAAATTAATTAATGGGGGCCGTGATGAGCGTGGGACTAAACCAACTATACTTTGACCCGCTTGCACCACAAATCACTAAATGTGTGTAGTGCTAAACACATTCAAAACATAATTCTGTCTCTCTCGCCTTCAAATGGTTGTCAGAAATGGAATGATATTAGCGTTAAACGAATTTGAAACGTAAGTTTCAATAGAATATTATTGTAACTCCGCAAAATGGTAGACCAGTTCAAGTGCAGTCGACCATAGGTGCCTATTGTAAATCTAAATTCAATTCTATGAATTTGTGCTGAAAATAATACGTAGATATACTTAAGTAACTTCCTTTATCAAAATCACATTGGTACCTACATATCTACACAAACATTCATTATATATGTATTGTATTGTGAATGATAATAATATATTGCCTAATTAAAATATAAAATTAAGAGGAAATTCTGCCCATAAGTACAGGAATAATCAAACAATAGTATGTCAGTTATTTAATTATTATTATTATCAATAATTATCAGTCATGCCGATAAATAAGGAAATGATTATACTTGTAATTAATTAAAACATGTAACTACCAAAATAAGAGTCGTCGTCGAGAATCGATCGAAGGTTAAGCTACGCTTGCCGAAGTCGGTACGTGGATGGGTGACCATTTATTACATATCGAGACCCCTCCGTGCCTCGGAAAGCACATACAACCGTTGGTCCCGGCTGTTGTTTGTAGATCTACAGACAGTCGTTACGGATAGTCAGAAGCCCGAAAGTCTGATAACCAGTCTTACCTAAGGGTATTGATTCATCCACTAACTGGTGAGGTGTATGTACTTAGTAGGTAAGATCTATGTTATAGAATATATTGGATTCGTTTAAGATGAGTAGTAAATAAAAGGTAATCGGTCGGGTACAGTCGTTTCAATAATACTAGTTCCCTACATAGCGACCGTGACAGGCGTGTCTGCGCTGCCTGCGCGTGACGCGATTTCATTCTTGGTCTAGTGTTACGGCTCCAAAACATGTAAAAAATAATAATTACATATTAAACTCGGAAAAATCGGTACAAAATAATTATGTGTCGATCTAACTTGGAAAAGGAGACGGTGTTCTCAAACCAGAATGCTGCGGGTTCCAACAATGCCCATGTCGAGGAAATGAAGATGCACATGTCGACTATCAGTATTGTGCTGCTGATAATTTGTACACTTTTGGGTCTTGGCGCTCTGAATTTTATGTACAAGCAATATAAAAAATGCACACACACACTGGGTTGTGGAGGTCCGATAGACAGATGGTAAACTTCCACAATAACTTGCTTGGCTTGGCTTCGAGAAAAAACATAACTGTTAGGAATAAAATTAATACTTAGCACGGTACAGTACGACACAACTTAGATGAAGTATAGTATAGCATTTGAAAATTTGCATTCATTCATTTCAATTTTTTAAATGTATTTGGTTATATGACTTGACAAGTTATTGCGTTTGCGTAAAGATCATTTTCTCCTAAAGCAGTATTAAAGATGGGTAATTTTGAAGGCGCTCTCAGTTTGGATGGTGATCGGTTTTACGAATTATGCCGTCGATACATCTAAGTTGTGTCGTGCTGTACTGCTTATGGGTGACTAGCAGCGACCCGCGGATTTACCCATAAGTCATGATCGCATGAGAATATCGGAATAAAAAGTATCCTATGAATTAATCCAGGTTATAAACTATCTGTGTGCTAAATATCATCCAAAACCGTTCAGTATGACGATGCCGCGCGCTGGAGCCAGCCCGAATCCTGCGCACCAGGGATGTGCACCGTTTTCACATAGCAGTATAAAAACAGTCTACTTGTGACTCGGCGAACATCCCTAATGAGTTACAGAATCGGGGCAGCCTCATCATCACCCTTTTTTTTCCTTTCTTTTTTGAGGGTGGGAAATTATCAAATAACTTCTCCCGCTCTGGGCGGAGCGGGAGGGCGTGTCAGACTCTTACTGACTAACACCCACCCGTGTTCCTTCAGTTGCCTGTACATTGCCAGGGTCACGGTATCCCTTTCGGACTTTCCCGCGACCCCGGCAGGCATCGGTCCTAGCGGACCCCTTCCGTTGTGCTGACATCTCTTTGAGGCGCGCGGGGAACACAACGCGCCGTCGACCCGGGCCTGGTCCTTATCGGACGGCGAGCTACCCATTGCTCACCGTCCGCAAGCCCGCGCCTACGGTGGCGTGCGTCGTGTTAAAAGATGTAAGTATGTCTTATATGACACAAGCAATTCCTTGCTTAAAAGGTGATCCTCCAATAATAATGTATCGAAATGCCCTTTGAATTTATTTTTTTAGACAAAAAAAAATGTTTGAAAAAAAAACTTTGAACAAAGTTGTTAATCCAGCACAAATAATATCGTACAAATCAATAACAGTGCACGACCTCGGAATCGGACGAAAGACATGAACCTGTTCAATCTAATAAATTGTTGATCTTCCAGTGTATTACGTATTAAATGCTATCTTAAACCCAGTTCACACAAATAAATATAATATATATGAATGAATCAGCGTAAAAGAGATATTTCCTACATGACCGGTTAGCCACAGACGCAAAACAAGGAAAAATAAACGAGTTGGTTTGTCATTATGTGCAGACGGTCCAATGAGAACGGCAGCATCCATGTTTACTTAAATTATACGAAAAACATGAATAACAACAACATTTCTGTGATTAGTGATCAAAATACATGTTTTTTTGGTAAGTCTGTAACAGTTTTTTCATATAAACTCTTTTCCTGTT
The DNA here is from genome assembly GCA_914767755.1 of Agrochola circellaris. Lineage (NCBI taxonomy): Eukaryota > Metazoa > Arthropoda > Insecta > Lepidoptera > Noctuidae > Agrochola > Agrochola circellaris. The sequence continues at coordinate 15,442,626 of OU611850.1, read as the reverse complement.
TTTAAATTCGTGTTTTTTTTTCAAATTCAAATTGTTTATTTGCAAGAAAATACGTGGTTTACAAGGGAACATCTTACAGCCTTAATCTTCGTGCAGACTAGCGCGACGCGCCACTGGTTATTGTTATACCGTGAAGTTTTCTTAGAAATTGTATTGTTCGAGTCACGTCGCGTCGTCGTGTCGCGCTGGTCTGCACGAGCCTTTAAATTCATTGTATTCTGCCTGCAAGCAAGCGTGCAAATTATTAATACTTAGATGTCATAATTATTAAGCAGATTCTTTTATTAGTACAATAATATAACAGTATTATTCTTATTACATTATTATTACATATGTTTTGTGTTTGTGGTTTCAAAATTAAAAAGACGTTTTAGTCTGTTGTAGCTTTTATGTGTAATGAAATAGAACTGTAGCGTGTATATAAGTGAAACAACTCGACAAAACTGTGGCAATCATAATAGTTATCAATTATTTTTAATCTGTGGTACATATGTAAGGGGCATACTGAGAGGTGTCTCCTGTACTACATTGCTGCGTTATCTATAATCAACAAGTGACGTCAAAAGTGCATTCAACAATTCACTGTGCGTTGTGTATGTGTGTGTATGTTGTTTTCGCTAGTACTGAGCTGAGATTCCTGACCACTGCTGCACGTTACCTTGAGTCCATAGCTGCACCTATTACCATCTCATTGCATAAGATTAACCAAAGCTGCTATGTATTGTTATTTTTATACTTATTTTAATTGAACACTATTAATAATTCCATCCTAATTCTATTTTATTTTATTTTGTATAGTTCTATTTTATTTGTTTAATCCTATTTAATTTTGTATAATTACGGGTGAATCTAGTTTTGCCTTGTTTTAATTTTATGACTGTCTCTTATTAGCCTATAACTTGTATGTTTGGTGTCTTACTACTGTTAGTGCAAGTTGGTTATTAATAAATTCAAATTCAAATTCAAAAGTCATTTATTCAAACTAGGCTGATAATCAGCACTTTTCGAACGTCAAAATTACATAAGACAGTCCCCCAAAACGCCCACCCTTCACCACTTCCTAGTGCGTTAGCTGGGAAGAAGAAGTGGCGCAACAAACTCCCCAGCAGCACAGCTGTCTGTTCAGTTAGAAAGAAAAAAAATGACTCTATATAATAGTATTCAACATACTTAATTAACCTAATTTAAATTATTATCCATATGTTAGCTAGCACACGCCAATATACCAAACAAAATCATCGAGAACTATACTCGGGCAGAAATAAAAACTAAACGTAAACAAAACTTAACGTCTTAATAAAAGCCTCCAGGCATAAAGGGCGTGCCCGCTTACATAAAGCTGTAACTGGAAGTTATAAATGATAAACTAGGACCATCGAGGTAAAATAAATAAACAGTTAATTACTAATAACAATAAATAATATGATCTATTGTCGAGGTCACTAGTTACATATTGCAATACAACTCATTAAAAAAAAACATTGTAATGAGTAGATTATGTCAACAAATAAATAAACACATAAAATAAAGTATGCAGTTTAGGCTCGCCTCCAATAAGCCCAGCTATGCACTGAATTTTCAACGCGAATGGTTCAAAATCTTGTGCGCGGTAAAATCCCGACGCGATATTTTTACTGGTTTTGGTGCACTGGATGATACACAAAATTTGATATTTCTATTCAGACAGTGCCTGTTTATAAATAAATAAATAATTAATAATAATAATAATTTAGTGCCCAATGAGCTCGTCCCTTTATTTTATCTTTTTATTTTTCCCTTTACATACTTTTACAAAATACATATAATATTTAGTTGCATATACATAGTTTACATAATGTATAATCAAATATTATTGGAATACATTTATAAAAAAAAATATATATTTTATATAATTATGCCAGCCTATTATTATCCCCCAGTGGGAAAATCCTTCTCTGTTAGATGAGGCAAAGCCCTATTCTCACGATGAGAAGGATTTATCACCACGCTTGTTCAAGGCGGATTGGCTATTTCAAACAGGTCCAGGTTTCCTCACGATGTTTTCCTTCACGGATGTCCAAGACAAACTTAGAAAGTACATTAAATTGAAATAGTCACATTGGTACTTCGGGCAAGTACCAATGTGACTTTTTCACGAACAATCTTAGTTTAGAAACATACAATACAAAACTTAAAGAGCGACGTAGTAATTAAATTACCATAACAAGTTATTGATCGAAGTGACCAAGTAAGTTTTTGTATTTATTGTAAGGACAAGATGAACAGAACAAAAAAAAAACGTACAAAAGTGATGCTTATTTCTCAAGGAATCTCTTCTAATATTATAAATGCAAATGTGGGTTTGTTTGTTTGTTACGCTGTCATGGCTAAACGGCTGAACCGATTATGATGAAATTTTGTATGGGGATACTTTGAACCCTGGGGAAGGACATAGGCTACTTTTTATTGACATACCATGCGGGCGGCAGCTAGTACTTTGTATAGGAAAGTAGATAAAAAAAAACGGCACAGTATGTAAGAGTAGAAGAGAATCAAATACATGAAATCAAGTATTTTAATTATTATGAAGAGAGGATTATGTAGTTTTTTTTTTTTCTTTAATTTATTTTTGCTTTCTCAGTTACTTTTAATGATGGTCTGGCAGTTTGAGTAGTATGCGGCCTACCCAAATGTCCTTTATTTGGTATTGTTCGTCGAGTTGAGCTCCATAAGTTCTGAGTTGAGCTCCACGATTTCTGACAAATGCTTGCACTGACTGGACAGGTCCACTCATATCTGTGTGGTTCTTTCCTCAAAAGACCATTTCAGACACTAATCTACATGGTCCTCATATGGCCTGACCATGTCTGAGCTTTAAAAGAGACTGCGACCTCTGAGTTTGTTTCGGCCTTTCTTCTGTAGTCAGAAAGGAAAGGCCGAACTCATCTAGCATTTTATTTTTAATATGACGTGTAAAAGTGATTCCAATATCCTATTTACTGAAAAATCAATTTCATTTAATTTAATTTTAATTCACATTACGTAATTTTTTACTACGTCACAAATAACCGCAAGTCGCCAGTCCATTGATATGTTACACCATTTTGTACTAGTATTACTGATTTTATTGGCACCTAATAAACAGTTTCAGTAATTGTAGCGATGCTTGTAAGAGGCATTTGTCCAGCAATGGACGTCTTTCTCCTGAATGATGATTATAATAATTTGAAATTAGCTCACTACTCAGCCAAAGATGAGGGGTGCAGTGTGCAGCCGCTTTTGCAGCCAAATTTCAGCGGCTCCGATGTGCAGCGTGAAGCGCTGCAACGACCCAGGAGTATAAGCCTCTTCGATACTATAGAGTAAGTCATCTTCTCACCCCTTGGCTACAAGCTCAAGTGACACGCGTCTTGTGACAGCGATAGCGACTGTGGAGAAAACAAATGAAAGAAGTTGTTAAGAGCATGCCAACAGTCAACGCGACGCGAATTCCGGAACGACGGATGGAAACATGTGACGCACGCGCGTGTTTCTTGACGCATTACATGTCGCATGTCGCATCGCTCGAGGTCGAACGAAGACGTAGCGTGTCGATGGAAACCTAAAAGGTGGCCCAGAATTCGACCACGAGTTGGGCGCCATCAGTACTGTAGCGTTCATCAGTTCGAAGTATTCACAACAAAAAAAAAAACTAAATTTGGTGTGACCCAAACACTTTTTCTTTTTTTTCTTTTGCGTCACAAAAGTCTTTAGGATTAAAATAAAATATAATAAAGAAATCTTCACCAGACTACTTCAATCTTCTATAAAGAAAGACTGTATCTTCAAAACTTTAATTGACAATCATTTAAATTCCAGCGACCGCCAGCCCAGTCTAAAACTGTCAACTTCTGGGTCTGGACTGGATGATGATGACCAATCAGAAGCCTTGCATTTTGACGACAAGCTGATGGCCCCCGCACTCACCCTTCCCAAGTTGGGCTCAACCAACCGAAGATTCACAAGATTAAACGCGTTGTTACTAGAAGCTGTCAAGCATCGGGATGTAAATGAAATTGAGAGGTAAAGAAATCTATTCTATATAATAATAATAAAATTTTATTTGTACATTTGGAAAACATATTTAGGGGTATGAGGAACAGGGTGTTAAGTTCACTCATCCACCATAGAAAAGGGAGGATCCTCCGACCAGACGGCTGTCATGTCTGGCGGGCAATTGCCCAGAGGTTGAAGTCGTGAGCTTGTATATATGTCCACCGCGCGGTAAACTCTAATTGCGCGATGCAGGATTTGAGTGACGTCAGGATGTTGTGTGACGTCAAGTCTTTGATGCGTAGTTCGCATGTGACGGTGTAGATGCCGGCTGTGTATTGTACAATAGAGTCACATTAAAGGGCGAACTGATGCCTCCTAAACTAGGCCAAAAGCCTGTGTTTTAGGAGCCAAGGTTCCTCCAGGTATGACATACAACTGGTATTAAGTGTCGTGCAAGTACTTATAGTATTTGCACGACACTTAATACCAGTTATGTACTTGTATATGTACTTGTATGCATGTACTTGTACCCACACTGACCTAAACTGACCATCATTCAAATCACAGCTCACGGAGACGCCTCAGCGGACGCTGTTAGAGGCGGCATTATTATATAGGTACGGCCATACGAACTAAGCTTGTCACCTTTTACTCTAACTACGACTAAAATGTTGTACCTATATAAACTGACGGCTATGAAGGCGAAACATGACAAGAGTTGTGCGCTTAACGTACTTTCGGTGTCACTTATTTTATTAGTACTGCCGCCTCCAGACACTGCAAGCGCAAAAATTCCGTGTTTTATGATTAAAATAGCAGTCAGATCTACCTGATAATGTAGTTCTGGCTACTACAGATAACTAGGGGAATTCCTTCCGAAAGGACAGGCAAAGGTAAACCAGTACATACGCATAATATTGCCAGTAATTTTTGGTTTAAGTCCCATAATTTGCAAGCCTATTGCTATTAACTGCACAACTCCAGATTTCAGACTTCTGTTGAAAAAATTCCTAATAGAGATATCCAAAAAACACTGCCTACCTTGGATATCTAACCCATACTCAGAAATGACACCTCTTAAGACGAGACAATTACTTCTATCCTATATTTTTACTGATAAAATGTAATTGGTTTTTCCCAGACTGATCAAGGCTGGAGCTAACCCTAACGCGACCTGTGGTATAGACTGTGTATCGGCCTGCCACCTGGCTGCGATGAGGACTGATGATGCCCTCACGACACTCCTCAATGCCGGGGCGGAAAGACAGAGGTTGGACAGACTTGGCCGGACTCCGCTACACCTAGCAGCTTGGGCAGGGAATGTGAAGCAGATTGCTGTTTTATTTGGATTTTCTGAAGGTACGTTAGCATTATTAGCGTAAAGAAGTAGTAATTTTTGATACCACTTCATTTTGGTATATATCATGGCCACAAGGATCCTTGTATCATTAATTAAGCAGAGTATCTACATACTTGAGTAGCCTCGATTTGACACCAACTGAGGCTGCATCTAATCATTTATATGAAGCTAACCAAACGCTCTGACTATGTTACGATTGCAATAAAAATCTACCAAATATGGCTCATCTTGGAATAACAATTACCTCATTGAGTGGTGCGCCTCAAGTTGAGGCCACGTCTCCACTTAAACAGCCTCGGGCCGAGGCGTCGCTCCCATCCGTGGTGGTTGTCACTAGTCCATACGAAGCTTTAGAACTAAACAAGACAAGTCAACAGCATAAAAAAAATAAAAAGATAGAATACTGGCCAAGATATCAAAACCGTGTTACAGAATTGCAGAACAGACTGGAGGCAGAAGACATGACAGTAGCCACGGAGGAGGAAGTCAAGAGGCACGACATCAAGGAGCTGGTCAACATGAAGTGTGACTTCGGCACGAGCAAGGCAAAGCTGCCGACCTATTGGAAAGATAATGCAGTGGACCATAACTGCAAGGAGTTCGAAAAAAGCGTATAGTATTTGTTTTTCTATAACTAATATTGCAGCAACCCTAATTGTCCGGTGACGGCGGCGAAACTTTGGTTCGGACAATATAAATTAATTAAAAAAAGTGAAAAATATGAGTCATACTTAAAATTACAGATATTGTCACTAACAATAATTTCGTTAGTTTCACAAAAAAAACATGTGTGGTCGGGTAACTCGTGTCAGGAACGAACCTCGTTACGCAATACTCACACGCACACACACACTCATATATAATAGAAAGAAACAGAGAGAGCGAGAGAAAGAAAGTCGCATAGAGGGGGCATAACTCTTTTATCTTACGTTACGATTTCTACCAGTCAACTGCTATCGCAAGCCGCGTTAAGGAACTTCGGTCCAAAAACACCACAAATATAGAGATCAAAAGATGTTTGGCAGTCCAGTCAACCCAGCTAAACCACCGATTGGCTATACTACAGCTGGATTCGCTATTCTCTTATTAATGCAGCGTGCTATAAAGATCTTTTGATGCTTGAATGACATTGACAAGGTGGCGTTGTTGGTAAACATTTGTGAAATTGTTTCGTGACATATTGAAAATACATGATGGCGGCGGCGGCGTTAGTTAGAATTGGTCACGCGCTAAAAGAGCCTTGTACAGCTTAAATAGAATGTTTTTATTTTCTTATACTGTAGGTATAATAAGCAAATGCATGAAAGATTTTTTTTCTGTTCCAGCTGCCGATATTCCAACTGGGTTGGTCACCTTTGCACGCGGCGAGCGCACGCGGTCAGTCTCGTTGCGCGCGCCTCCTGATCGCCGCAGGCGCAGAGCAGTGTGCACGCGACCTCGTCGGCAGAACCCCCCTTGACATCGCCGGGTCAGCGTACTATGCTGATCAGAATATAGATCCACAGAAGTATGTTATTATGCGTTTTAACTTTACTGAAACTCACCGCGTATCTCCACAACTCATGAACTTTATGGACGCAATATCTTCTATTTGTAGCATGTAAAAGTAAACTTATTGGTCTGCAACGCTATAATGGCCATCAAAGCGACAATTCCAAGTATTTCACCCCTACAGTTAGCCATTATTTTGCATTTGAGACTGTAGTTCACAGCAACTTTCCCAGGAAACATGATTATGTGTTAACACTTTAACAGATATCAATTCTTTACCAACGTTGCCAAACACATTATATCGGTATCGCACATTTGGGCGTATCGTATCGTATCGTAACGCATTGCAAAAATCAAATGTGTGCAGCCTCGTTGCAATGGACACAGTTCTAATGCAAATTCGTAATCTGAATCTGTCTGGAACAATTATTGCATTGCGCTGAGACCCGCCGCAGCTATAATGTGCGGCTAAAATGTGAGCTTAGCTTCTATCAACTCAATATTGTAACAATTACATGAAAACATTACCCGACTTTTGTATTTTGTTTTTATTTTGTAATGTGCGTTTAGTTTGTGCAGAACAAATACTTTTTCTTTCTTTTATTTTCTTCTATAACAGTTTCGCAGATTTAGTCAATGTGCTCATCAGTTCAAGCTGCCAGAACTTCAGAATCAAGAACAGGAAGATAGTTGACACTCCTCTTCACACCGCAGTAGAACTAGGCAGTTTGGAGGCCGTCTTGGTGCTAGTGACCAACAAGGTCCCTGTCAATTGGCTGAACCGTGCAGGACAAACCCCACTGCATATATGTGTTAAGAAGAAACTTAAGGAACATTTGCAGGTGAGAATAAGAATCACGACGGGAGGAGAGGCTTAAAGTTGCTGTCTGCGACTGTGGGCATTTGATGATATTATCATCATCATTGGCAGCCTTGTTCTACCCACTGATGAGTATAAGCCTCCTCCCTTTTGTGCCATACTTGCTTGCCATGGTCTGTGGGAGTCTGAACCAGGTCTTCGTCGTTCGTCGTCCACCCACCTGGCTCATGGTCTGCCAACGCTCTTTCTACCATTTCTCGGCAACCATTCCGTTAGGGCTCTGCACCATCTGCCATCACCACGTCTAGCCGAGTGTTTTTTTCACCTCCATTTCAGATTTGATGGTATAATGTACTAAACTCCATCCATCCATGGAATCCATCTGACGCAACCTGGACAATCAACTACACTAACTATTTGCTGACTATAACGGTACTGCTGTTCTAATGAAGCTCATGCCGAAACCAAAGAAGAAAAAGCGTCTGATAAATGCTATAAGGCCATTAATAATAAGAGATAAGATTGAACCGCCGATAAAATTAACAAATCACACGCCGTTTATTTACTATTTGCTTCGATAGTATTAGCAATCTCCAACAAAAACGTTTGAGTTAAGCACCTATCCCATCAATGGCGATAAACTAGACGCGAGTAGAGCTAACAACTAAAAAAAACAAGTGAGAAAGCAACAAGCAGCGAATGCATGTCACCGATGAGCGATTACTCGCTGGTAAGTGAAAGTACCAAGCGTGAGTCTCTTAGCGAGTGTTCTGCGCGCAAAGCGAGCGTCGCTGACCGAGTACTCTCTTTGATGAATCAAGGGTATGAACAGTCAATGATCAACTATTCATATATATCTATTTTAATTACACGGGACCTTCAATCTTTTGAACGATTCTGGGTTCTTGAGCTAGAAAATCGTTGATTTACTTCCTCATCGGCGCCGCGGTGGGACAGGTGCCTTAAAGCCATATATAATACCATCATATTTATAAAATCTCACGCCGTTTTCTTGAATATGCTACAATAACATCTCCAATGACAATGTATGTGATATAGGATTATGGAGCATGTGACTTGATATAGCATTTTTTTTATATTACATAATCAGTTATTATCTTTCCAGATATTAGCAACACACGGGGTCAGCGATGTAGATATTCCATATGTTGTAGATGTTAAAGATAAGGATGGGCACACTGTACTCCATGAAGCCATCTTAGAGGAATGGGAAGCAGGAGTTAGCGTCGCGATAGAAGCAGGAGCCAGCATAACAGCAAGAGTATGTAACTTACTAAAATCATAATGCTAATTTTTATATTAAATTAAGACATCAAATTCCGAAACTGTAGCCCATTCATATTATAAATATCATCGGCAACTATAAGTTCACACCTCTTATTGATGATAGGGCCGTTATTAAAAAGTTCACCAAAATATCATATTTCAGGATAACAAGTATGACACACCAATCCACTTTGCAGCAATGAAGGGTAACGTGGAAATATTAAATGTAATACTGAATGTAGCAAAACAAAAAGACGTCATAGATACGACTAACATTCAAAACGAAACAGCTTTGTTCAAAGCAGTTATCCACGGACATCTAGAATGCGTTAAAAAACTCCTTAAAGAAGGAGCTTTAATAACAAAAACACTGACGAGACAAGTCAACATCTTCCATATAGCTTCCCAAAAAGGAAACCTGGAAGTACTCACAGCATTATTAGATCACGACTACACAATAACTAGGAGAATGATTAATTATCTTACAGCTGATGACAAAAACGGTTATGGTCCTATACATTTTGCTGTAGAGAACAATCATCCCAAATGTGTCAAGATACTTTTAACCAAAAACGCTTACAGGAGTCTCAGGACTTCTTACGGAATTCAGAAAGGTTCGACGCCCTTGCACATAGCTGCAAGACACAATAATGTGGAAATTGCAAAAATTATCATGTTTAATAATGAAGACACTATACATATTATAAATGATATGGGCTGGACTCCACTCCACACAGCCAGTCACTACGGAAGCAGAGATATGATCACAATACTTCTCAAAGAAGGGGCAGATATATCTCAAAGTACTAACGGTCCTAATAAATGTAGGAATACTGCAGTAGATATGATTATGAACAACTTGTCAAAGCCTACAGAATTTATGGAGGATATCTTTGATACATGCATTTCTACCAACGATTCAAATCTACAAGATCCAAAGTGTGAAGTCACGGTGAACTATAAAATATTAGTACCTAAAGCTGAAGAAAAGGTACAAATGAAGGTCATAGATGCGCTTCTGAAGACAGGAGATAGGTATGGACAGAGGCGCCTACTGGTACACCCATTACTAGAAAGTTTTCTGTACTTAAAGTGGAAAGCTCTTTTGCCTTTCTTCTATACGATGTTAGCTTTTAATGCTTTCTTTGTGCTATCGTTGACAACGTTTATTATATCAGTATTTTTTTACAAAGATACTAAGAATCCTTCACCACTGATTCTAAATTCTACTGGGTGGGCAATAGTCTTGTATATTACTATTATCTTGATAGTTGCACAGGTGAGTCCTTAATGAACTTACAATCAACAGGAGATTCATATCTTCTATTGTTTTGATAAATGCATTTTTGTAACAACCCTCTTTTTGCATGTATGTATTTAAACAAGTTTTTAAATAAAAAACTTTGTCTTGTTACTTCCTCACCTCATTTTGTTTAACAACACTTCACATGCAATATTCTATCTTGGCCTGATAAAAAACCAGTTAAATATAATTTATGTTCCAGGAAGTCCTCTACATGAACGTTAGCAACGGATACTTCTTTCAGCTAGAAACTTGGGTAAAATTCAGTTCCGTATGTTTGGCTGTGATTCTACCTTATGCTTCGGAGACAATGCTGACCGAAGTGGACTGGCCCAGACACGTTGCCACAGGGGCTCTGCTTCTGTCCTGGCTGGAGATGATGTTTCTTCTGTCCCGGTTCCCCAACTGGGGATACTACGTGCTAATGTTTGGGAAGGTGTCCACAAACGTCATCAAGGTGATCATTTTATAAATGTTTGTATTAGATTAATAACATTACACTACTAACCTCAGAACCAAGGTAACCAAGGTTGGTTTAACCAAGGTAACCGACATAGCCCGAAGAATTGCCAAACTTAAGTGGCAATGGGCAGAAGGCGCATTGTTCACCGCAGAACAGATGGCGGATAGGGCCGAAAGGTTCTGGAGTGGCGACCGCGTACCTGAAGACATAGCGTTGGAAGCGTTGGAGGCCCCACAAGGGACCGCAGGAGCCCGCTGAATTCGGGAAGCACAGAACCGGTCGAAGTGGCGGTTGGGGGACGCCTATATCCAGCAGTGGACGTCTTTCGGCTCATGATGATTATCCTCAGAATTATTCTCATTGGTAACAAGCACATGTTTTAGAAACAGATTAATTGTAATGAATTAATTCGCTATTCTTCATTTCAGATTCTTTTAACTTTTGCATTCCTGGTGATAGGATTCGCCCTCAGCTTCATGATACAGTTTCACTCACAAATGCCTTTCGAGACTCCCTGGGCTGCTCTCGTCAAGACCATAGTTATGATGACTTCTGAGTTCAACTATGAAGATCTTGTCAAACCAAAGGACTCCAAAGAATTTGTTACTTCATTGCTCGTAATTCGCGTAATATTTTTAATATTTCTTGTACTAGCATCCATAGTTCTCATGAATCTTATGGTGGGTGTAGCTGTCAATGATCTACATAATCTCCAAGTTTTAGGAAATGTCAGAAGACTATGCAAACAAGTCGAATTTTTAGAATCTCTAGAACATCTAGTGTACAATAAACTATTTAAGAAAATTTTGCCGAATTGGCTAGAAGATATGTTAACAAATAGGAAGAAAATTTTAAATGTATTCGTCCTTAGTCCGAGTGTACCAAAATCCAAATGTTATAGATCTCTACCATCCCACATAAGGGAGGCTATTTTTGAGACAGCTCAATCTCGGAAGAAACAAATGGATGATGAATTAGGATCGCAAAATTATAAAAAAAAGTTGGACGCAATATACAAAGCTACAGTTAAAATAAAACAAGATAACTTAGCAATGAAGAATTTGAAAGCTGGCATATTAAAGAATACTAAAAATAATAAAGACGTTGAAAAACATTTGACGGAACTAGACGCCGCACTTGTGGATATCAAAAACCAAACTAAAGCATCTATAAACCAAATCCAATCATCTATTGATGATCTTAGTTTCAAAATGGACCTGATTTTGAGCAAATTAGATACTAAAAGTAAAAAAAAGTAATAGAGACTAGTAGAAATATAGTATTAGTTAGTAATTTTGCAAGGTAATAAATTATCATTTTTAGCCCGACAGTGTCGAATGAACCAGCGATTGTTTTTAAGAAAAATACTGTCAAAACGACAATAAAATATTGGTGAAAACCGTTGAGCGCTTTTATGCAAACAGCTTCTAGTAGGCGATCGTTTGACGGGTTATTGCCATGTTTACACTAAGAATTCCGTTTGATTCTGAATATTTACTGAAGTTTCATGGCTATGGATTGTGTGTTTGAAATTTTGTTTATTTATTTTTAAGAAACATAAACAATTACAGTTGTTTTAATGTCGAGATGATAAAAGCGTGACGCTCTTTTTTATGTGTTGGTAATTATTATGTACTTATGAAGAAATTATACTTTTTAAGAGTGTTTTAGAATAACAAAATAAACAAAATAATTTTCTACAAAGTCATCTTGTCTTATTAACCTTCATTTCGTATTAAATACTTAATTGTTTTTATTACATTATCTATGAATCACTTTATTTCTGTTCAAATGGTGTTAATGAGGAAAATTATTTAAATACCTATATTGTATAAAAATAAAGGTATTACTATTAACTTAAGAGTAAATCAGTGTTTGCGTGCTTCGAACGCATTGTGCACGAATTGTGACCATGTTGAGGACCAAACAAAATAATAGCCACGAGGCAAAACGTGTAACATATCACACTCCTCGCGATTCAGGTAATATTTTAAATTCTTATAACTTATTCTATGTACTAACTTAGGCTACGTAATAACAGCTGCACGGATCGATCGATCAGGTAAATCTACGCTTGCCGTGGTTGTTCCGTGGATGAGTGACCATCTTTACATACCTAAACCTCTCCGTGTCCCGAAAAGCACGTTAAGCCGAGTCACGGCTGTCATTCGTGAATTTTTGACAGTCGTTACGGGTCGTCAGAAGCCCAAAAGTCTGGGAAACAGTCTTACCAAGGAGTATCGTATTACACAATACCTGGGTTGTGGAGGTCAGATTGGCAGTCGCTCCATGTAAAATACTGCTATTCAGCTGCATCCGGTTAGACTGGAAGCCGACCCCAACATAGTTGGGAAAAGATGATGATGATCTTATTCTATGACCATCTACATCTGAGGACCTAGACAACTGACAATCGCTTTCAAAGCGTTCCGTATTTCTACAACGACTTTGAACAGGATTACTTGTTGAATTATTAGGAACTTTACTTTGTGTATTTACCAGCACACCGCCGTTGCTCTCAAAACGGTGAAGAAAAACATTGTGAGGAAACCGGCATGTCCTATAACCAAACATATGACATCCACCAACCCGCGCTGGCCCCACGTGGTAGATTACGGCCCACTACCTCTCACAGACAGTTGACAGAAGAGAGGAACGTTATAGGCTAATTATACTTTCAAAAATTTACATAAGCTTGTCGGTAGCTTATGTCAATCCTACACATTTCCGAATTTCCATCATCGTTATCGCTGATAGAATGTAATTTTGTCTTGGTATTCTGCCTAGCCTATTCCCAACTATGTTGGGGTCGACTTTAAGCAGAGACTAACCGGATGCACTTGAATAAATAGTTTTACATGGAGTGACTGTCTATCCAACCTCTACAACCCACTTACTGGGTAACACGATACCTCTTTGTAAGACTGATTGTTAGAATTTGGGCTTCTGTCTACCCGCAACGACTGTCAAAGATCTACGGTCTACGTTGGGATATTGGAGTGTGCTAGCTGGCAAATGTTGGCAATTATGGCAAATAAATTTATTTACTGTTTTGTGTTGAGTAATGTAAATTATTTTGCATACTATTATAGTATAGAATCTTTTTTTTTTTTTCTAACTGAACTGACAGCAGTGCTGCTGGGGAGTTTGTTGCGCCACTTCTTCTTCCCAGCTACAGCACTAGGAAGTGGTGAAGGGTGGGCGTTTTGGGGGACTGTCTTATGTATTTTTGACGTTCGAAAAGTGCTGATACTCAGCCTAGTTTGAATAAATGACTTTTGAATTTTAAATTTTATGGATGACAGCCGGGGCCAATGTCTTAACGTGCTTTCCGAGACACGGCGGTGTCTTGATATGTATGGTATCCTGGTTATTTTTCAAGCCGCTGTGTTGGTTAACGTGACAAACTTATATTTTGCACTAGTTTTCCATAACCACTCACCAACACTATCTCTGAGTGCAACAATACAGAGTAGTCTTTTTTTCATTTTTTATTTACGAGTTCAATTACTGGTTAAACAATGAAGGAGGTTTTAAGTTTTCATCTAAATCAAGCGGTTTCTTTATTTGATCACTTTGTTCCACTGCTCAAAGATTCAACCAGGTGGGTCTAGTTGATGGATCTCACAAGTCTTGGAATTTTAGGTTCTAGGACAAGGCAACAAAGCCCTTCAAAATGATAATGATGCCACCTTTTTGGGCCCATTACCAGTTGACAGCGATGCGGAAGAATATTTTGATAGATCTCACCATTTTTTGCCAATTTAAAGTACTTAATATTTATTTATATAATACTTCAAGCACAAAAATGTACAGAGGCGGACTTAATGCCATAGGCATTTTCTACCAGTCAACCTTTGGGTGATGGAGAGACAAACAGTGGTAGGTGCAATTACGAAAAATTGAGGAATAAAAAAAAAACTTAAGTAATATTAAAGATACACATTAAGAATAATAATTCTTCCATTTTGGAAAATTTGCAAATATTGAGGCAATCATCGCAGTATTACATGTTTATTATGTTTGTGGTCTATAATGTGTCATGATTTGAATCTCAATGAGAGGAAAACAACATACCGTTTGATAGACGACAAAGAACATTATTGAAAGTACCTACGCCTTTGTGCTGTTTAACTTGTGCATTGAATAAATAAACCAGTATTTTCGACATGCAAAAAACTTGTTTTCACACCAAGGAATAAAACATGTACTTATAGGTAAACATGTTGTGTCTGCTAGCATAGATTAGTACATATGGTTCACTCCGCAATTTTTTTAAAAATAAAAACTGGCCATGTGCGTGTCGGACCACGCACAATGAAGGGTTCCGTAGTTGGGATGAATTTATCCCACTAACAAGCTTAACATTGTAGTTGAAAAACATTTTCTCCCATACGGAATGTATTGGAGATCATGTTTATCAAACTGCAAATTTAAGTTAGTCGGTTATTACTCGTTAACCTGTAAAGCCTACTTAGCTGTGATAGTTTTCCTTTTAATTTCGTTATATATACTACTGCTGTAATTTTTTTCACAAATCCAAGTACAACCATTTAGCTGACAGGGGGGGGGACACTTGACTCTAACAAAAATTTGCGCTTTAAAGCTTAATATTTCGCAAACGGATCCCTGAATTGGAAAATTATTTGCACACACCCTCCATATTTTTGAACGAGCTTTCCAACGATACCCCACACCATGGGATAGATGAGAAAAAAAAACCACCCACCCACTTTACATGTAGGGGAGGTACTCTAAAAAAAAAAAAATCTTGATTTTATTTTACCACTTTGTCGGCGTGATTAATATGTATACCCATGCCAAATATGTATACCAATGTCTTCTGCCGCGGACAGACACACGGACATGGCGAAACTATAAGGGTTCCTTGTTTATACGGAACCCTAAAAAGCGACTGTTGCTACTACACAATAAAGTGCAATTTAGTTATTTTCACCTAAAAGTTGCCTCTCTTTCTATCGCGTATTATATCTTCTGACTCTGTGTTGGATCATTCGGTTCCCTACAAAATGGTTGAGCTGGATGGTGCTGATCCACGCGTCATGTTCGTGAACGTGCGCCGTCAGATGTTATGTTTTGAATTGTTTTAATTTTTTTATTGTACATTGTTCTCACATATAGAAGCAACAAGAATAATGTACCCAGGATTGTGTAATTTTCTATATTTAAAAGAGTGTCCTTGGAGTTTCTTGCCCGTTCTTCTCCATGAAGATCTACGTTTTGGAACTGGGCAACTAGCTTCAACTTTCTGACTAACTGACCGACTATTTGACAATTCAAAAGTGCCTGTAAATGGTTTAATTGAAATAAATGCTTTGAGTTTGAGTTTGAGTTTGACTATACTGAATTGGCCCGACAAGACTTGCCCGCCGCGTACTTGTAGCTTAACACTTACCTAAAATGTGGAGTGCACCTTCCGTATTATGCTGTGCTGCTAGTTTCGTTTATCGTTTACACCTTCAACATGTTCTAAAAACTTTATACAAAACTTGTCAATTTTTTTTTATAAAAGTGAACAAGATATTGAACAATACATGACGACATGTTTCTGACAAGTATTTTACAAGATTTGTCGAACACAAGTAAATTAATAGGGGTGTAATAAACGCGGCGTAACAATAACAAGTCTTTTTTCACGATACTTACTTACCCAGGTCAGGACAACATTTTAAACGTTACAACACGTGATCAGATTCGTCTGGGACAAAAAAGGGGTAAGAGGCAAAGTGTACCTCTTGGGTTGCGTACACTTTGAACTAGGCATATTTCTTCCCTTCTAATATCTGTATGGTCTGGTCTCATCAAAATCTGAAGTATATTTGGCTGTTATGTACTCAAGATCTACACGCTTACGACTATGGGAGAGAAGCACTCTAAAGCGACTTTTTTTAGGAGCCAATTAAGTACGATCGTCCACGATGCTACACTGAGGCGCTCGTAATTAAATGATAACAGCCAACACAGGGTGGAACGAAGGTTAAGTTACACCTGCCGCGATCGGTTTGTGGATGGGTAAACATGCGTTACATATCGAGACCCCTCCGTGTCTCGGAAAGCATGTTAAGCTGTTGGTCCCGGCTGTCATCTGTGTCAGTCGTTACGAGTATTCAGAAGCCCAATAGCATGACAAACAGTCTTACCACCAAAAATACAGGTATTCAGCTGCATCCAGGTGGACTAGAAGCCGCCCCTAACATAGTTGGGAAAAGGCTAAGCATATTGATTTTCCACGATGCTAATCAAAAGTAACGTGTTACAAACGCAAATCACCAATGAGTAGCCAGAATTTCACAGCACTAGTATTTAAACGGCGGTCCGTACACTACCCGACCTGCATTATTAACTAGTTTGTGATTGGTTGCGTGTAAGCCATTGAAATACCAATGCTATGGCTACTGGCAAAATGTGAGAAACAGACGCATCTGCCTAGCCCGTCAGGGACAACAGCCATGATGAATCTGACTATTTCCCTAGCTTTACGCACACAATTCTCAAAGATCTCATAAGGATCTCACTACTTTCCTATCGCAGGTATGCTGGAAGAGATTTCTTTAGAAATAAGCATCACCTTTGTACGTATTTTTCTGTTTCTTTTTTTCTTGTCTGTTTATATGTGTGTACATAAACCGTTAAATAATAATAAATAAGGTCGAAGGTATGAGGTTAGGCTATATACATATATTTATTATTTCAGGTCAAGAAACAAAGTATGATGGCCAAAATTACTTGGACCCAGTACTCCAGCGTCAACTGAAGACAAGGAGTCTGGACACTAGGCAGGAGCATCGGTACGTGTCTCTCTTCAATATCATTGATTTTTATCTTTAGGTATAAGAGAGATTACTCTTTATAAATGACAAAAAGCGTCATAAATGACAAATTTAATATTTTGTCGCATTTCAGTCGATAGCTGAATAGCCGTCACGAGATGTGCTTGCGACACACCCTTTCCACCCTACTACCACCTTACTGATTGGCTAATATTGCAACAGTGCTATTCACAAGGTCAATATAAATTTGCTAGCAAAACTCCGCAAGCGGTATTCTATATCTAAACATCATAACACATGTTTTTTTGGGTCTACAGCCGGAGGTACTTTACGTAGGTTACGATTACCCACGACATCTGCGTAGTTTCGCAAGCTAATTTAATTTGACCTTGTATACATTTATTTATTTTCAGATTAGACATTCCAGCAGTCAGTAAATACAGTGCGGCTGTTAAACCTTTCTTCCCGGCTGCCTTTGCCACAAACCTGACTATGGTGTCTTTGGAGATACTTGAAGGAACGCTAACGATGAGACGAAGTGCGAACCACGTAACTAGGCTGAACACACGACTCTTAGAATCGATTCCGGGGGGTGATACGGCATTTATGAGCAGGTGAGGTACTAAGGCCAGGTGATGGATGACGAGCAAACCCACATGTTATGCATTTCCACATGCAGCCGAGGTCGACTGCACTAATACTACTATGTGTAAACAAAAACCTGTCAGATCCGAAAAGGAAAACATAGGAACTGCAATAAACTTGCCAAAAATTACAAAAAAAACCTTATTATTATTGAAAATAAACAAGTTATTGCTGTTTAAAATTCACGATTTTGGTGCAAAAATTACCCCAATTCAATAAAAAAATTACAAATCAACGCAGGCCATACTATATGACTTGCAGACACCGCCACACAACGGCCGCCCCATGTATTATCATGCAGAAGTCCCTATAAGCAAAAATTGGGGGTTAAAATTACCGCCTTGTGGCATGTGTTTTTTTTTAAATACCAAAATGTTTTTTTAATACCCAAATCAATAGAGTCTTATCAAGCTAGCACCATACTTAACAACACCTTCATGGATCAGACAGGAGTTTTTTCTAGATTACAGTTACAACATGTTTGTGCATGAAATCTGACTATCCTAGTGTTATGATTGGGTGACGTAACAGATAACTCTTTCCCTATCAGAACACCAAAATCAGCGAACAATACAAACGTCAAAAAATAGGGGAGAAGCTGATGGTATCCATCCACTCTGCCCCAAGCAGACAGCAACAAGGACAACAACTTGGGGCAGAGTAGATGGATGCCATCAGTCTTGCCAAACTTACCAAATCTAGTCCTCTCATCTTTGTAACGTGGCGAAGACTTCTATAGGCTGAACTCCTCTCTTGTCTATTACGATGAGTAGGACTCATAAGTGAGCGACCAATTCTTGTTCACTCGCGCACTTTGTATAGCTAAGTAGTCGCCAATGTAACGACACAGATATCAGAACTTGTACCAAGTGCAAGTATTAGGACTTGTTGTCATGAACCTAGCCGGATCGGACATCATAGAGGACTGTTTTTTATAGAATGATGGCAATGGGTGCCAACCCAAACGCGACGTGCCGTCTGACCCACGTCTCTGCCTGTCACATCGCAGCCATGCACGACAACGACGCCCTACACTTGCTGCTCAGGTCAGGAGCTGACGGCTCCCGGTCTGACAAGCAGGGCAGAACACCCCTCCACTTAGCCGCCTGGGCAGGGAACGCGAAGCAAATTGCTTTGCTGCTCAACTTTCCGGACGGTAAAATTTGTATAGGGTAAAGACGACCTGCCCTCCAAAGTTTATTCCTAATCCGAAGGATTTTGAAGGAACTTCCAAATACATTGCTTCATTTGTTTGAAAACTTAATCAGCTCGACAGCGTAAATAACGCAATTAATGATATTTCATTGTCAAAATGGAATATATTACGCAATTACTCCGATATTTTTTGCTAAATAAGTCAACTTAAGGAACTTATACTCGAAGTGGAAATCGTTATTTTCAGCTCTGCGAAGAAACGTCGTAGATCACGTCACTTTATCACCGGAAACCGTGGAAGAAGTTAAGAAGCATAGTCAACCAGTAAATGAGTTGACGAACATTCCATGTCGACTTAACGTCGAATCTACACTGCCGGATGATTGGAGCGACGGCATGGAGCACAACTGCAGGAATATTAAAGAAATTGTGGGTGCTTGTGAATGATCTTATGCACCAATCGTAGTGATATGACAATAAATTTTTTGTATTTTTTCCGTACGAAAGTCTGCTCGAACTATTGGAAAGAATTGTGACCGTGCCTTAATTTATTGAAACAAAACATTTTTTTTCCCAGTTGCCACTTTTCCAGCAAGGATGGACGGCACTGCACGCAGCCAGCGCCCGCGCGCAGCAGCATTGTGTACAGTTGCTACTCGCCGCCGGAGCTGACGCGACCGCTCAAGACCTGCTTTGTAGGACTCCACTGGACGTTGCTGGCTGTGCGTATTACATGGGGCACAAAATTGACGTAAACAAGTAAGCCACCTAACCAAAATGTGATTATTGATCATAGAATTTTTAACTGGACTAAAGAACGGTTATGAATGCAAAATATTTTATTTTCAGTTTCAAGGAAGCAGTAAAATTCCTATTAAATGCCGGTGGCAAGTTCCAGAAGTGCTGTCACAAAAGTAATCCGCTAGACACTCCGTTACATACAGCGGTTGAGCTTGAGAGCGACACGGCCGTGGAACAGATACTGAACGGTGGCGCGTCTGCCACCGTCTGGAACAGCCAGGGGCTTACTGCCATGCATGTTTGCGTAAAAAACCGGAACAAAGAACTGTTGCAGGTAATCTGACGCCCGAAAGTTAAAGGCCAAGGACCAAGGAACTTCTATAACATTATGTTTCTGGTTCTGAACTTTCAAATATATACCTTCTTGTTCTTAAAAAAAAATAAAAACTATGGAAATCTTTCTTCCATTCGGGTCTAAGATTAGCTTAAATTCTGGACTTATCTTCATATCAGCAGAATCGTCCATTACTGAATAGAAGGCCTGGCCATGGCAACTCTTTCAATCTAGCAAATCCAACCAATATCGGATGTTGATTGGATTGTGATGTGAAGTTTGCGACCTAACTTCACTTCTTCCATCGTATTGAAACAATGGCAACGGCCCATATTGTCGTATGAATAGAAGCCAGTCAGCAAGGTGGCATCTAGCTCAAACTAATATTTATGTCAATTTTTTTATAGTTGTTAGCAAATCATACGTGTAGCAATGAAGATCCGTACTTGGCGACTGTAGATGTGAAAGATCAGTCAGGCTCCACCGTGCTCTGTGCTGCAGTCAAAGCAGAGTGGATACAAGGAGTCTGTATAGCTCTCGGTGCAGGCGCTAGCATAACCATGAAGGTACTTCCACATTGTACAGTAATAATCATAATAATATAATAATCAAAATCATAATCATAATTTATAAGAGACTTCTTAAAGTTGTGATTGCTTACAGGCCAATGGAGAATCGCCCATCCACATTGCAGCAAAATTGGGCAATATCGATATACTTCAAGAAATATTAACTGTCGCGAAATATAACAACACAATTGATTTTCGCAATGAAAAAGGAGAGACTGCACTTTTTAAAGCAATCAGTAACAATCAATTACATGCACTCAAATTGTTGCTCGAAGCAGGTTCAAGCATAGAAGTAGAAATATCAGATAAAGCTAACGTGTTCCACGTGGCTGCTAAACATGGCAGTAGAGATGTACTAGAACATTTACTTGAATATAATAGCAACGTAACAGCAAAACTGATAAACAGGTTTAACAGCGTAGGTCCACCGTTACTTTACGCTGTATCAAATAACCATCTTATTTGTGCAGAATTACTTGTCTCCAAAGGTGCTCAAGTAAACGCTTTTCTGGAATGCCATAATTTAATTGATAAATACATTTTAACATGGACATCGCTTTTGCATATAGCTGCAAGTAAAAACCATTATGAAATAGCAGAAATGATTATAAAAAATGACAGTGAAACTATTCATGCTGCTGATTCCGCAGGGCGAACACCTTTGCATGAAGCTTGCCATCACGGTAACAGAGAAATGATTGTACTACTACTTCGTAAAGGAGCTGACCTTTCTGGAGCCGGAAGAAATGGAATTAGTAAAACGAAGCTGGCCCCCATAGATATCTTAATGAATAACTTATCAAAACCAACTGAGTTCATGCAAGAAATATTCGACTCATATATATCTAGCCAAGGTGTGAGTCTCCAGGAATCTAATTGTGAAGTGGCGGTGGACTATGGAGTTTTAGTGCCAAATAAAACCAACATGAAACAAATGAGGGTGATCAAGGCTCTGATCAATACCGGAAATAGATACGACCAGCACAGGCTACTCCTTCATCCCTTAGTGCAAAGTTTTTTGTATCTAAAATGGAGATCATTGTTATCATTCTTTTATAGTATTTTAGTACTGCATATGTGCTTTGTGTTGTCCCTCAACGTGTACGCAATTTCTGTGTTCTATTATAAAGATAATATTAAAGAAGTGCCATTTATTTTGCGTAGTAGTATATGGATACATATTATGAATTTGACTATTTGCTTAATTGCAATTCAGGTAATTCGAACATATAGATAGTGTTATCCACGAAGACGCGCCACACTCTTCTTCCTAAATGCAATTACTTGACTGTAAGCTGTAAACGGAACAAGAGTGGGGCGCGTCTTCGTGGACGGTATTATCAATATCTTTCTTTATGAAACTGTTTCAATAAGTTTTAATTTCAACTGCATAATAATGTATGATTGTTTTTATCACCTCAGGAGATCATCTTCATCAAAATTAAAAGCAGGAGGTACCTTCTATGTTTAGAGACGTGGTCGAAGTTCTGGTCTATTACGCTGGCGTTGTTTTTGCCTCGAGTAGTGACATGGGATTCAGAGTCCGGTGCGGAGTGGGCGCGGCTCTTCGCCACGGTGGCGCTGCTCCTGTCCTGGTTTGAAATGATGTTCCTTCTCTCCCGATTCCCTAATTGGGGATATTATGTTCTGATGTTTGGAAAAGTTGCAAGCAAAGTATTCAAGGTGAGGTTCTATTATTAAATTTTTCGGTGCAATATGCATTGGTTTCAAATTCGAATGCATTACTTTTTTATAATTCAGATGTCTTTTTTTTATTTTGACTATCCTCGTAATATCTTTTATCTCGTTAAAAGGCTACACGCAATGAAAATGTATTTATTTGTTTCAGATTCTTGTTTCATTCGTCTTCCTCATATTTGGCTTCTCAGTTAGTTTCATGATACAGTTTCGTGCAAAACCACCATTTGAAGGTCCTTGGTCCGCTTTTATGATGACGATGGTCATGATGACATCAGAATTTGATTATAATGACACATTGAGCAAGAAAAGCGCTGCAGAAGCATCAGCATCTATCATTATATTACGTTTAATATTTTTGTCATTTCTCATTCTTGTTTCAATAGTTCTTATGAACCTCTTAGTCGGCGTTGCCGTTAATGATGTCAATAATTTAGAAATTATAGGTAACATAAAGAGATTGGAAAAACAGGTGGAATTTATAACGTCACTAGAAGACATCGTTTGTAACAAATTCATCAAAAAGATACTCCCAAAGAGTTTATATAAAAAATGGTTAGAGAACATAAAATGGGAGAATGTAATCATTTTGCGACCACGTGAAGCTACGTGTATTAACTGTAATCGATTGCCAGCTCGCTTAAGAGAAGCCATTTTTGAAAAGGCTCAATTGCAGAAGAAGCTTTCGGACGATGAGCGAGGAACGATGCTTTACCAAATGAAACTGGATGAAATATACAAAGTTATTGTCCAAAAATATCCTAAAGAACCACCTAAGTCAGAGGGCCCAGATAACGCGTTGAACAAAATAATGGAAGATATTAATAAATTAATTGATGATAATAATAAAATACGTAGTGATATAGAAATGATTAAAAACTTTATAGATACAACTAAACGTCGTTCCTTTAGTAGTAATAAGTCTGCACCATTACTAGTCATAAGTAATAATAATTAGAAACTACCTTAAGAGGGTTTATCCGTAAAGTTGACAACGTCGCAAATAACTGTCAAATCTTTACCTGTTTTGATTAATATAGCAATATTACTGTATGGAAATAAGAAATGTGGCTAACTAAGTTACTAGAATATTGATTATGTTATGCAACTGTAACATTGAATTTGATGTTGTACCCATTTTAAGCGTAAAAAAAGCATTTGGAAACTTTCCAAATGCTTTTTTTACGCCTAAAACTAAATATTCGGTGTTACAATATTAAACATTGCATATCATAATCAATATTCTAGTAACTTAGTTAGCCACATTTCTTATTTCCATACAGTATTATTTCCAAATTAATCAAAACAGGTAAATATTTGACAGCTACTTACGACGTTGCCAACTTTCAGAATAAACGTTCTTAACCGTTAAAGGCCTGATAAACAACTAATTAACGTGCTAATTGACGTGCTTGAGGGTCACCCAGGGCTTTACCGGTTAAGGCGGTCAATTCGTTTTCAACTAAATGCATTCGTTTTGACTGCGATTTAACTGCAATTATAATTATATACAAACCTACAATATATTTGTGCTCCAATAGTATAACATATAACTACCTACGTAATCATCGTCAGCTTATATTTTGTTATTAAAACTATAAATTGCGTCTGGTTTTTTTTTTAAACCATATTCACAGAATGTGTTAATTTATTTTTATATATTTATTCAGGGTGGACATATATTTATAAAACAAGGGTTAGACCTGCTGTCTTGTATGGATCAGAATGTTAGGCCACAAAAGGGATGAATGAAAGGCAATTGCATGCAACTGTGATGAGAATGCTAAGAGGGGTGTGTAGTGTTACGCAAATGGATAGAAATGAGTACATAAGAGGAAGTCTGAAAGTGGCACCGGTGACTGAAAAGATTTGTGGAAATCTGTTGTTTTGTTATGGGCATGTGTTTCGGAGGAATGAGGAAAATGTTGTGAGGGAAGTTTTGAGTGTGAATGTGGATGGTTATAAAAGTAGGGGAATAACGTTTCTTTGGAAACGATGGATGGACTGTGTGAGGGATGATAATGGCTAGAAAGGGGGTGACTATCGAGATGACGATGAATAGAGAAGTATGAAAAGAGAGAAGAAGACAAATATGAGAAGAATATAAGTATGAGAAGTATACAAATTATGTATTAGGTATGTTGAAACTGTTTTGTACTCACCGTCACTTGTCCCAACTTATAGGTTCATTAGAAAACCAGCGTCAGACAGCACCTGTCTTGCATTAATGCTGAAATGAACCTTTTTGGCGCAGCCGTGAGGCACACACTATTGTTGTTAAAATATTATTTTCACTTTTTTTATTTTGTATTTTGTGTTTCACGAACTGTGTCCAAATAAACATTATTCTTTCTTTCTTTATTTCTTTTTCTTTCTATGAAAGGGATAGTCGTGTTGCGCCGACTCCAAATCAATTGTGGTTAAAAGCGGGAGAATGATGATCATGATTCAGGGTCTATAAACAGCTACAACATAATAAGTTAAAAGAGTAAGTCAAGAGTGTTGATTATTAAATGGATAAATAAGTTACATAGGTACCTTACACAAAAAAAAAGTGTGTCTGTGTGTCAGCTCCGAAGCAAAACTGTTGTTTACACTTTAATACGATTGTCTTTGAATATGCAATAGGCAAAGAGGTCAAACCAATATCCCAAAAAAAATTAAAAGCCGTAATATTTACATCGAAATGTAAGATATGTAATGTGATTTTTCAAATTTTCATCCGTGTTATTTATGAATAAAACATGTTAACGCTTGTATAAATTACACTCCTCATATTCCATAAATAGCCCCCCTGGGCCTTATATGAAAATCGATTCAAAAAAGAAAAAAGTAAAAAAGGAGTGAACTCCAAAACAGAAAAAACAACATATTTTTTTGTTCAACCTATGAATTTGAAATAGTGTAAATATTCAATTTTATATTCCAACACTTATAGGAA
The DNA here is from genome assembly GCA_914767755.1 of Agrochola circellaris. Lineage (NCBI taxonomy): Eukaryota > Metazoa > Arthropoda > Insecta > Lepidoptera > Noctuidae > Agrochola > Agrochola circellaris. The sequence continues at coordinate 15,417,014 of OU611850.1, read as the reverse complement.
GTTGATTGTTTTTTTGTTATGAACTGAATAGGGTCTATATACTTAGCTAACAAGTACGTCAGACTGAAATTGTAAGCCGATTTAATAAGACCTACAATGTGGACACACCTCATTAATTTGCAAGTGGTAAGGTAGATAAATGATGGAATCAGGCGTAAAGTGCTAAACATATTTAGGGCTAATTTCACGACTGATCGCGTTCAGTTTCATTGGTGAAATTCGCCCTCAGTAATTTGTGGCGCAAGCGGGCGTGGTCATAATTTCGCGAGAATATTTAAAGCAGTATTTGTCAATATACCTTTTCCCAACTTCCAGTCTGCAAATGGATGGACATTTGATTTTATATTTATTGATAAGATAGTACACAATCCTTTGCTAAGTACACTCACAGTTATATCCAAATAATACTAACAAATCGTCTCATCATAACATACTATTGTAACATATTGATTTAACACAGGGTTTATAATAAATGAAATTCAAACAGCCTCAGTAAATTATTTTAATTAGTTATCTATAAAAATCACAGCAACTTATTTAAACTAAAATCCGTTATAATCTATTCACACGAAAAGCAAATTAACAATCACTAATTACTACAATATAAACCAAAAGATTAGTTATACTTATACGATACGATACGATACTTATCGGGTTTTAATATTGTCAGCACTAACAGCAATACAAAATGGAATTAAAATAGGATATTATAATAAATTATAATAGTAAGTTGACGGAGGTTCGACCTGGTCAGTTGTTCTTGTGGAAAAAGGGACGAGAATGACGTGCATGCTTATTTATGCACCGCATTTCCCGTCATGGCGTCTTGAAGTGCGTGGAGGGGCTTGACAGTGGTGAGGGTACGCCGACAGTGTTGCCAGCGTCTTAGCGGGCTAGTATAGATGTAACACTATTAAATGTTTGTTACTCATTCATAACCTTAAACTGCTGAACAGATTTTAATAGGATGCAGAGATAGTGGAGCAACAGCTTCAATCTGCCTAGCCTTTTCCCAACTTTGTTGGGGTCGGTTTCCAGTCTAACTGGATGCAGCTGAATACCTGTATTTTACATGGGGCGGCGGCCTATCTGACCTCTACAACCCAGTAACTGGATAACACGATACTCATTGGTGAGACTGGTTGTCAGACTTTCGGGTTTCTGAGGATCCGTACCAACTGTCAAAGATCTACAAATGACATCTGGGACTAACTGTTTAACGTGCTTTCTGAGGCACGGAGTGGTCTTGGTATGTAAAGAGCCATCCACGGACCAACCGCGGCAAGCGTAGCTTAACCTGATCGATCTACCCGTACCGCTGCTATTATTTAACCTCGAGCTCCTCCTCTCTCCGACCTCTTATATTGGTATTATTTAATTAAAAATATATTTCAATAAACAATTTAATTTAATTCGCGATTAGTGCTTAGATATAATAGTGTAGTTATTACTTAGTCACAAGCCCCTGCAATGAAACTGATGAGGAAAATCTCAACAAGGAAAATGGTCTAAATTGGTTTAATATTGCCATTCCAATACTTTGGAGTACTTACCCAAATCAGTAATTGCGTGTTTGTTGTGCATTACACACGAGTCGTTACGATGCCAAGAACCAATGATCGACCTGTAACACATCCCATGTCGAGAGATCCAGGTAACACATTTTTGAACTTGAAAGTAATATACATTATGTTGACTAACTAAGTTACACTACCAATAAAAGTAAATAACTAACTCAAACAAAAAGGCATCGAAAATAGATAAAATGTAAATTATTATTCTACATTAAAAAGTGGCGGTAAACGTGAGGGGTATCCACACGCAAAACAAAAGAGTTCCGTTAACAAATGGCAAAAACGGAGCCCTCATAATTTCGTCATGTCCGTCTGTCCGTTCGTCCGGATGTCACGCAGCCATTTTACTAAGAGACTATTGGTACTTTAAATCGAAGCAATTGATAAAATTATTGAGGTCATTCATCCTGGCTGGCTTTACGCCTCAACTGGGCAGGACACCGAGCCAGTTGCCTAGGCGTGAACGTGAGAGGTCCGATTCCACTCGCAGAGTATGTCTGCGAGTGGAGTCGGACCTCTCACGTTCTCATGCTTCGGGAGCAGAACATTCGCAGAAGGAATGGTCGCCCACCGACGTATGTATCAGACCACGGCTTGTTCTCTTTCTGGATTTTTGTTAATACTCTATTATACCCTCCCATTAGTACTGAAACTACCTGCTAGATGTACATCCAGCAGGTAGCTTTTTAGTTCTCAATTTTGGATTGTTGTTTTATATGAAGATCCCAAGTTTTCACCCGCCATCTTGAACGCAAAAACTGAGGTTTTCTTAAAATAACTCCTCAAATCATTTATGAGTCAAGGTATTTTTCCCTGTAACAATTATTAGGTGCACTGATGAATTGCGTCACATTTAACACAAGGAAAAATACCTTAATAATAAAGAGACACCGGGAATGAAGATTAGCTTTACCGTAAAGCACTGAAGAACAAAGCATGAAAGAATAGACAAAATGACAGATTGCGATTGTGCATCTGTAATTTTGTCTATTCTTCCGTCGACAAAACCCATTTCTACTGTGCAGAAACGACGAGGACTTGACTAATTTCAGGTGCTCTATAAGATCTTACGTGACGTACGACTCAATTTTCGCCGATATTATCTGTAAAAATCTCATCGTGAAAACTTAGGTGAAGTGAGCTGTCAATAGTGGGTCTACCCTTTATAGCAGAACTTTTTATGTCATAATATTATTTTGCATAACAGCGCATAGCATAAACTTCATTTCGCAGAAAATCGTTTGGCATACACTCATTTATAATACATTAAAAACGCATAATTTTGTAAGTCAGAATCATCTTTAGGCATAAAGGAGAATGCGCAAAAAAGCCCCAGCTCCGGCGGAAAAGTTACCTATCTCAGATTATTGTACATTTTATGTGTATCAAGTATCAATATGTGTGATGTCTGCAGTGGCAGTCAAACATAGGGAAAAAATGCTTTGAATATCCTTCCAGGCGCTTATTTTTCATTCGACCATTTTAACAAATATCGAGTAAAATATGTAATAGTGGCTATTGATTCACGAATATGTTAGGCATATTGCCTTGATTTTACTTTCAGGGGCATCATATCGTATCTTATAATGTAGTAAAATAATAATAACAAGATTGATTTGATTTTACTTTCAGCTATTATGTACTGACAGTAGTGTTTAAGCTAGGTATGCTTGTAGGTTTGGCAACGGCCGCCTCTTGTGAACCTATCTTTTCTACAAGCCTTGCTATTAGGATCTTTTAAAATACCTAGAATAGGTATCTTTTACTGCACCGCCTGCACTTGTTTCGCTCTATAACTGTCCTGGTCGACTAAAAAATAAAGCTATTTTAGCTTTATGTCTGCCTTTTATCAGATTTAAAATATTATTTTATTATTATTGGATACCCTTTATGATACGATATGATATTCCTGAAAGTAAAAATCAAGGCAAATGCCTAACATTCGTAAATCTATATCCAATATTTTATATTTTACTCAATATTTGTTAATATGGTCGAATGAAAAATACGCGCCTGGAAGGATATTCAAAGCAATTTTTTTCTATGTTTGACTGCCACTGCAGACATCACACATATTGATACTTGATACACATAAAATGTACAATAATCTGAGATAGGTAACTTTTGCGCCGGAGCTGGGGTAAATTTGTATGGGAGCTGCGCATTCTCCTTTCATATCCATAATAATTAAAAAGTAGAACCATCATATTGCAGAAAGTTCACTGTCAGAATCGTCTTTTGGCATACATACATTTCATATCGATAATCATTAAAAGGCAGAACTATCATATCTCAGAAAGTTTACAGTTAGAATCATCTTTTGGCATACTTTTTATATCCATAATAATTGAAAGACTCATCTATCACATTACGGAAAATTCATAGTTAGAATAATTTTGTATTTCTTACCATTGATTGAACACTATTTTTTTTTCGCCACGGACTTACGACGATAATGGTTATTACTAGATCTTTCCGATCAGGCGTTAATCAAATTATTTTTACTTTTGCTATAGTAGGAGGTAGTTGTCATATCGTTTTATTGCGTTGAGCAAAATCAAGCTAAAGTATATTAAATATGGAAAATTCTGCAGAAAGTAATGTAAAAGTGTTTAGATCAAGCAAAGGTGGAATAAAGTTAGAAATGGATGGATTTATATACGAAAAAAATAAAGTGCAAAGTGACAAATACTATTGGTTGTGTGAAATGATACGGAACAAAAAATATAATTGTAACGTAAGAATAATCACCATATATAACAGTGAAAGTAATATGCATACATTGAAAACCAAAAAGGTCGCTAATATAGTAAATTTTATTAAAGAAGAATCCATTCATATCGATGGGAAAAAACCAAGTCAGATAACAAACGATTGCTTATCTACAACATCAGACCAGATTTCAGCACATTTACCAACAATCAAAAATTTTAAGCAAATTATATATAGAAATAAAAAAAAAAAGGGAAACAGCCAATTACTGAACCAGAATCAATAGATTTTCAACTCGATATGAATAAGTTACATTGTGACTATTTAGAGAATGATTTGATTATAAAGGATCAATCAAAGAACGGACGTCGGATAATTATGTACACAACAAATAAATTATTACATCATCTAAGCCGATCCAAATATTGGCTTGCAGACGGCACATTCAAAATTGTACCAAAAATATTCCATCTACTGTATGTGATACATGGATCTGTATATCATAATGTAACATTTCCGATGGTACTTGCACTAATGACTAATAAGGATAAGGCTAGCTATGATACATTTATTGAAATGTTATTGGAATGTTGTGCATCCGCTGATATAGTCCTATCACCCCGTTATATAATAATGGACTTTGAACAAGCGCCCCAAATTACTTTTGAAAATTATTTCGATAGTGTTATAATCAAAGGATGCAATTTCCATTTAGGGCAAATAATATACCGGAAAATACAGAAAAGTGGCTTCCAAAAACTACGGTAATGATGCTAAATTTGCCATGGAAATGAAATGTTTATTTGCTCTTTCTTTCTTATCGCCTAGTGATATGCCAAAGTATTTTGATGAATGGCGCAAAAATATATCCCCTGAGGCGGACATTATTACACAATGGTTTAGCGATAATTATATTTGGGGAACAAATTCTTCGCCACCAAAATATCAGCCTTGCCACTGGAGTACAAAAGATTTAATCGACCAGGATATCCCTAGAACACAAAATTATGCTGAATCGTGGCATCACAGGATAAATACCATAGTGAGCGCAAATCATGTGGGATTCTATAATATATCCAATCAACTAATCAAAGAAATAAAATACTCAATCATTGATAAACTAGGTACAGGCGCCTCAGTACCAGCAAAAAGGAAAAAAGTGTTGGATAAAAAGTGTCGCATAGAAATTATATTAAATAATCAGTCAGATTACACTGAAACTGGGTTTTTGAAGGCAATAGGAGCTAATTTGAGATTAGTTTAACGAAAATTGTCTTTAAATTTAACCGACTTCAAAAAGGAGGAGGTTCTCAATTCGACTGTATGTTGCTTTTTTTTGTATGTTTATTACGCGATTACTCCGCCAATTATAAATTGATTTTGAAGATTCTTTTTTTGTTCGTTAGATCATTCTTCCAAAAAAGAAACTATAAAGTAAAAAATTACTTTAATTTTGGAAGATGGTGGCAAACAACGAAATTTCAAAACCAAATATACCAACTTCCGAAATTAAAACTGTTTTTGACTTTTTAGTGTCTTCTTTGGAAGTCGGTTGTTTTTTTTTTTGTAAAAAGTTTTTTTTTTTTAATGCTTATTTAATTATGTTTCTGCATGTATTACTTTGTATTACTTACTGAACTCAATTAAACAGTTGATTGTGAACATTTATGTGGTTCTTATTTACCTGTGAGAAGCATGCAAACATGCAAACAAGCTTACACCATGTATGCAGCATGCAAGCAAGCATGTAGCATGCAAGCAAGCATGCAGCATGCAAGCAAACATGCAGCATGCAAGCAAACATACAGCATGCAAGCAAACATGCAGCATGCAAGCATGCAACATGCAAGCATGCAACATGCAAGCATGCAACATGCAGCAGGCATGGTTGTAACGCTCACCACAGCAGCTTCGGCAGCAAGCCGAAGCACCTAACACCTTTAGAAGGCGTCCGGGGGGTGAAAGCCAACTCGCACATCGTTTGACCATTTTAAATTAAATTGTTATTATTGTTTAACTGTTGTTTTATTATAGATCGCAATATTGGAAGGCGCTCTGATACGAATAATGGGTTCCCGCATGTGATGTTGAACACACGACTTATAGAGTCGATACCGGGTGGTGACATCGCATACATGAGGAGGTGAGTCCTACTTCTAAGGCCAGCCGGTTCACGTCATTCACTAAAGACGAGCACATAACACAGATAAAGGTAACTAACTCTATAGGGTTCCACCGAAATGAGTGTGCAATAAAAAAGTAAGAAGATTTTCCGAAAAAAATAAGTTTATTTCTAGCTCGATTTCTGTCTGAAATATTTTTTTGTTCCGTACTTTTTAGATTACTTTTATTTCTCCGTGTTTTGGTTTTGGTTATTGCTGTGCAATTTGTGAAGATTTAAAAGCCTTGCCGGCCAAAGACGGTAAATAAATACTGTTCGTTATAGATTGATGACAATGGGTGCCAACCCAAACGCGACGTGCTGTCTCAACCACGTGTCTGCCTGCCACATCGCAGCCATGCACGACAACGACGCCCTAGACCTGCTGCTCAGGTCAGGAGCTGACGGCTCCAGGCCTGACAAGGAGGGCAGAACACCCCTCCACTTAGCCGCCTGGGCAGGGAACGCGAAGCAAATTGCTTTGCTGCTCAACTTTCCGGAAGGTAAATTTATTTGTTGGTTTTGTAAATTTAACGACCTAACAATCATAGTTGCTGGGTAAAGTTTTGGTTTCTTATGAAACCGGTCAACGGTCACACAACAACCAATTATTATAGTTCTTTGGTACCTGTCAAATACTGGTAAAAAATTACAGATTGTCATGACGGCCATCGCTTTAATAAGAAACCAGAATAGCAATATTTTTATGCATGTTACCAAACTGTCGAAGAACCACTAGCCACTTTAGACGTGAAAACGTGTTTGGCCATCTGCAGGGCCTATTCTGTAAAAAACTTACCGTGAAAACTGAGGTGAAGTTAGTTGTCTTTCCACCTAATGCTAGGGATCGCTAAGGATTGGCACTGTAAGCAGCTCACTTCAAACTCAATTCGCTTAAGTTTCCACGGTGAGATGTTTGCAGATTAGATCGGCTATTATCGGGGACGCTCGGTAGGTTAGGTTTGATTATAGCTGTGTCCACACTTTATCACGCTCCATGCGCCTAATTCTGTAATGGTAGATGTATTAAAGAAACTTAGTACTAGTAGAAAATCATTAATCATATGTGGTGCTTTTAATATTAACTTATTAGAAAATAAGGTTTTAGGTCATTTGATTTGTCAAATGTTTTTATTGGACCTACCCAAGTGACAGCTTCTTATGCCACCTGCGCAGGGCAGGTGGCATATTATATTCTGTAAAAATCTCACCGTGAAAACTTGTGTGAAGTGAGCTGTCAATAGTGTCAATCCCTGTGGAATGACAGCTCACTCCACGCTCACTTCACCTAAGTTTTCACGGTGAGATGGTTACAGCATAGCACTGCCGTATAGATAACATTTTTTGTAATTGTGATTACTGATACAAACAAATTGTAAACAAGTTACCACCTGGGGGCCTAAAACGGCCACTTTAGCAATTCTGCTAAAAGCGATCCATTTCCTCCAATATGGCAATATTTACAGCAAATATGATTCAGATATGAATTCAATTGAGATCTGTTACTAAATATTCAAAAACTTTTAATAGTGTGTGCAAAATAGCCAAAGATCTTAAAATTAGCAAACAAATAAAATCAGCTGATAATAAAATAAAAACTACCTGGCAAATTATAAATAATGAAACAGGTAAGAAAAAACAACAAAATACTGAATTTAAATTTAATTTAATTTAATCAATTTTGACGTTCAAAAGTACCTTACGATGGCCTATTTGAAATAAATGATTTGAATTTGACTTTGGAAGCCGGGGAAGCGCGCTCTATTTAATTTGACCAATGAGCGCGTGTGGTGCTTGTCAGATGGTACCAACCCATTTTCCGAGAGGTTATAAACAGGATAATAATGATGACTATGACGGCGACGGTGATGATGTTGAATATTGTTTATATCATATACGTCAGCCAGAATGTCAAATGTTACACATTATATGCGACTGCTGCACGCGTCCGCATCCACCATGGAAACGGGTTTTGTCGACGGAGAAATAGACAAAATGACAGATAAACAATCACAATCTGTCATTTTGTCTATTCTTCTACGCATGCTGTGAGGCTCGTTTGATATTTTATTATCAAATGGAAAACGAGGAACAAAATTAATACTACTGTGATATTTTCAGATTTGAGAAAAAGCGTCAAAGATAACGTATTATTTATTTCATCGACCGTGGATGAAGTAAACAAGCTTTGTGCACCAGTAAATGAGTTTATAAACAAACACTGTCATCCTAAGGAACTACTTACACTGGCTGATGGCTGGAGAGATGGTGTAGACCACACACACAGGAACGTCATGGAACTGGTGGGTGCTTGCGATATATTTCTCAGATCTCATATCTCAAAACAACTTCGATTTGTACAGCTTAAACGAAATATTCAGTGTCAAGATAAAAGTTATTGCAATATATCTATACTCCTATAATATATATATAATATAACATATAATAAATAAATAAAATTGAAGTGCCTGTCTGTACTGTCAAAATAACAGCTTTTTACTAAATGCACATATTAGGTCTTTACCTATGAAATTGCCGTTCTGCAGTACTGGCCATTTCAAATCAAAATAATTATTGTTTGGCTAAGAATTCTAATTTCAAATTAATTTTATTTTAAAAACATGTTTTTTTTTTTTTCAAAAAGGAGTCATTTGTTTATTGATTAGTGTTACATTTTCATCGCATTTCAATCTTTTTCGTCATCATGGATACGTTAAAAATTCGAGTAGTTATGGAATATGAGTACCGTCGTGGCAGCAACGCGGCACAAGCGGCACGCAACATCAACGACGTTTACGGAGCTAACACTACAAACCAACGCACCACCTGTTATTGGTTTGCTCGCTTCCGTTCTGGAAATTTCGACCTGAAAAATGAACCTCGCGGTCGTCCGAAGACTTTGGTCGACAATGACGAATTAAAGGCGATTGTGGAAGCTGATGATACACAATCTACGGCTGAATTAGCAGCAGCTTTCGACGTTAGCGTCAAAACAATATTGGTCCATTTCCGTCAAATTGGCAAGGTAAAAAAGCTTGACAAATGGGTGCCCTACGAACTCAATGATCGCCAGCGCAAAGTACGCGTCGAGACGTGCCTTGCACTGCTCAACAGACACACAAATGAAGGAATTTTGAACCGCATTGTTACCTGCGATGAAAAATGGATTCTGTTTGATAACCGCAAGCGCTCAGCAAGTTGGTTGGATCCTGGTTCAGCACCTAAACAATGCCCTAAACGAAAACCTCCAACGCGCCGTCAGCAAGGCGACCGCTCGCTGCCGGCACGCCACCGGTGTGGTGACAGCTTGTTGTTCATTCACGAGCGAGGCGGCACCATGCGCCCAGCGAGGCGTCACCGTGCGGACGGCAAGGTGCCTGCATATCATCTACAAGCGTTTATTCACCGGCGAGCCGGCTCCTCGCTTAAAGACCAGCGCGACGCGACAGCGCGACGCGACACCGGTTATTATTATACCGTGAAGTTTTCTTAGAAATTGTATTGTTCGAGTCACGTCGCGCCGTCACGTCGCGCTGGTCTGCACGAGCCTTAAAGCGTGCTGTCGGCGCGACGTGTGACGTCTCACGGGCCGCTCACTGCCCGCGAGCCGTCTACTATTCTGTATAGCCATCGTAAAAAATTGACTTTAATGCATTTGATTAAGAATCCTAACTTGAATGACTATATAATGAGCGATGTTCTTTAGGCGTGACAGAACAAAACACATCTAAACTCACCAACATTCTTCACATTTCCATAATCAAATCGGACTTCGGACCAAACTGTGTGTACCTACCGATTGGTTTTGTTAACTTGTCGTTTCATTTATATATTCTCCGCGCTTTCAGTTGCCGCCGTTCCAGCCAGGATGGACAGCACTGCACGCAGCCAGCGCCCGCGCGCAGCACCATTGTGTGCAGTTGCTACTCGCCGCCGGAGCTGACAAGAGCGCGCAAGACCTGCTTTGCAGGACTCCACTGGACGTTGCTGGCTGTGCTCATTACAACGGACACAAGATTGATATAAACAAGTAAGTCGGTTAATAAAAGGTAATTATGCCAGACAACAAAAAACTGGACTAAGAAAAAAAATTGTAGAAATAACATTTATTTTCAGTTTCATGGAAACAATAGAAATACTATTAAAAGCCGGTGGCCAGTTCCTGATATGTGAAGAAAAGACAGACACTCCGCTGCATACGGCGGTTGAGCTTGAGAGCGAGGCGGCCGTGGAAAAGATGTTGCAGGGTGGTGCGTCTGCCACCGTCTGGAACAGCCAGGGGCTCACTGCCATGCATGTTTGCGTAAAGAAACGGAATGAGGGACTGTTGCAGGTATCCTGGAAGTTTAAGGACTATTACAGAAGCACTAGTATGCTGTACTAAAACTGAGCATAATATTTAGAGATTTTGAAAATATGGTACTATTTTGATCTTTCTTGGGTAATCTTAACCTCATCATCATAACATGTACCTATACCGAATGACGTCCATTCCTCGACAAAGGCAATTAAGCGAAACGTGTTAGTAAAAACAACTTTACAAACTTAAAGAGGTGCTTACGACCATCGAACTGAATAACTTGAAAATCGCGAAAATAAAATCTGCTGTTCCACACTAAAGTTTAGTACCTAAACTTTATTTGACAGCTGCTTTTTTTCGAAAAATTAATCAGTTCCATGGTTAAAGCACCTCTCAAAGTTTTAAAAGTAATTTTTTAACACCTTATAGATTTTTACAAATATCTATATGAACCGCCCTCATTCATTCTTTCAATGGCGTCCCGCTATTGAACGAGAGCGATTTACAATTGTCAACTGTGCACTGAACAGAATGAACGCGTCCAGCGCTCGGATTTCGACTTCTTGTATCTTTATAGTACCATTTTATCTAAGTCAGGGGGGGGGGGGTTTATAGGTACAGTAAGGGCCCTCGTCCTTCAGTAGCAAAAGAAATGCTTTATTTGTTAGTTTTTACAAACAATGGCGCCTACTTAGGCCCTGGTACCGTTTAGATGTGGCGTCGCCAATAAGAACCTATTCTGAATATTGGCAACAATTTTTTTTTTTTCTTCCGTTTTGAAAATGACTCAAAATTCACTTGAATGATCGAATGCAATCATTTTTCTGCCAGCCTGCATAATGTAAAGTTCTCTTTTGTAAATAACCTTTATAGAAACCTACTGTAAGTAGTTACTTTGGTGACACACGTGGAAATGGGGCCAATTCCGATCTAAGAATTGTCTCATTTCTGTCCTAAAAATTATTTCGGTTAATTGATCTGAGCTCTAAGAAATATTAAGTAAGTTGCTCTTAACTTATATGACAGTAATGATATATATAATAAACTATATATTTTTAGTTGTTAGCGAGTCATAAGCACAGTTATGCAATCCAGCACTTAGCTACTGTCGATGCGAAAGATGGGACGGGCTCCACCGTGCTCTGCGCAGCAGTCGAAGCAGAGTGGATAGAAGGAGTCAGGATAGCTCTCAAAGCAGGAGCTACCAACTTGAAGGTATTCTGTTAAGGCGAAAGCGTCAAGGTAGCCCGCGAAATTCAAATTTTCTTACGTTTTTTGCAATTTACAGGTCAGTGTCAGGTTTTATGTTGATCTAAATATGATTCGCGGCCGTATCAAATGTTTAATTATAAAATTATAATCATAAAAATGATCAATACAACTCTCTAAGTTCATGTAATTCCATTGAATGACTATTTCATGAAATCATGACATTTGACAGTTATGCTAACTTATGGAGTTGTATTGCTGATTGTAATGATTATAATTATGTAAAGCCATATTTGTTACGGTCGCGAATCATATTTTAATCAACATACAACCTGACACTGACCTGCAAAATTGAAAAAAACTCAAGAAAATTTGAATCTCGCGGGCTACCTTAGCGCATAAAGATAAAATTACGCACAAAATCAGTATCCTAAACGCTCAAAAATTCTTAGTTCAAAACTATGTTTCCGAATTCTGATGGAAAGAATATTTTGATATTCAGCTTTACATACTGTTCAAACCGAAATCTTGACAAAAAAAAGTATGTACCAATATCGACAAGATTTAAAAAAAAAAAAATATTTACAGGCCAGTAGAGAATCTCCAATGGACTATATTGCAAAACAATTGGACAACACAGAAATACTTCAAGAGGACAACCCAGTAACTAACGAATGGATAAGTCACACCCAACTGCGTATTATTAAAATGCGCTCGGGTGAAACGAACGTGTTACATTTAGCAGTCAAACTAGGCAACAAGGCTATACTAGAATATTTACTTAATTACCCATACAAGAAAACCAATACAACAAAACTAATCAACACATCTAACTGCTTTGGTCCACCGTTATTTTACGCTATGGTATATAACCGACCCGATTGTGCAAAATTGCTTATCTCCAAAGGTGCTGAAGTAAATACGATACTGGATTGCTACATTATTAAATCCATTAATAAGATAACAAGGACGTCACTTTTGCATATAGCTGCAATTAAAAACCATGATGAAATAGCAGAAATAATTATAAAATATGACAGTGAAACTGTTCACTTTGTTGTCGATGGTCGAACACCATTGCATGAAGCTTGTAGCCATGGAAACAAAAAAATGATTGAATTACTACTTCGCAACGGAGCTGACCTATCTGGTGGCGAAAATGTAAATGAAAGTTACTACTTCGCGAAGCAAAGAAAGGTTGTTCCCATGGAGCTCTTGATGAATAACGTATCAAAACCAACTGAATTCATGCAAGAAATTTTCGACTCATATATAACTAGCAAAGATCAAAAATCCAACTGTGAGGTTGTGGTAGACTACAGAGTTTTATTGCCTAAATCTGACATGATGCACATGGGGGTAATCAAGGCTCTGAATACTACCGGAAATAGATACGGCCAGGACAGGCTACTCCTTCATCCTTTGGTGCAAAGCTTTTTGTACCTAAAATGGAGATCATTATTATCAGTTTTCTATGGTTCTTTGGCATTACACGTGTGCTTTGTGTTGTCTCTCAACGTGTTTGCCCTGTCTTTGTTCTTGTCTAAAGACAGAAGAATAGACACTATGCCAAATATATTTCTTAGTAGTGTTTGGATTTATATAATTTATTTAACAGCCTGCTTACTTACAATACAGGTAAAATTATCAATATATCTATTCTTAATGCAAGTGTTTGTCGGTTATATTATTAACAAGTAAAAACTCATTTTTTGTCATCAGGAGATCATCGTCATTAATATGAAAAGCAAGAGGTATCTTCTATGTTTAGAGACGTTAGTGAAGTGGTTGTCCACTACGCTTACGGTTATCTTGCCTCAAGTTTTGTCGTGGGATTCAAAACCCATTCCAGAGTGGGTGCGGCTCTTCAGCTCAGCCACGCTGCTCCTCTCCTGGGTCAGAATGATGTTCCTGCTCTCCAGACTCCCAGGCTATGGATATTATGTTCTGATGTATGGAAAAGTGGCAACCAAAGTATTTAAGGTGAGCTTATATAGAGTAGTTTCAAATTCACACGCATAAATGCAAAATTGGTAGGTGTTTTTTTTTTTATAATTATTCATTTCTTTTTTTTTCTTTCAGATTCTTGTATCATTCGGCTTCCTCATATTTGGCTTCTCGATAAGCTTTATGATACAATTCCATGCACAACCACCATTTGATTGTCCTTGGTCTTCTTTCCTGGCGACGATGGTCATGATGACGTCTGAGTTTGGTTATACTGAGATAATTAATGAGAAGACCGTTGAGCATGCATCAGCGTCTCTATTTATGATACGTTTAATATTTGTGTCATTTCTGATACTTGTTTCAATCATTCTAATGAATCTCTTAGTCGGTGTTGCCGTTAATGATGTCAATAGTTTAGAAATTATAGGTAATATAAACAGATTGGAAAAACAACTGCAATTCATAACATCATTTGAAGACATCGGTTGTAATAATTTCATTAAAAAAATACTCCCAACGAGTCTATTCAAACGATGGTTTGAGAACATAAGATGGGCTAACCGTATCGTTTTACAACCACGTGTAGCTACGCGATGTAACGGTTACATTTTGCCGGCTCATTTAAAAGAAGCCATTTTTGAAAAGGCTCAGTTACAGAAAAGGCAATTGGATGAAGAACAAGACACGCTGCTGTACCAAATGAAACTGGATGAAATACATAAAGTTATTGTCAAAAAAGATGATAGCAAACCACCTATATCAAAGGGCCCAGATAACGCGTTGAACAAACTAGTTGAAGACATTAATAAAATACGTAGTGATATAGAAATGATTAAAACCTTTATAGATACAACTACACACCGTAACAAGGCGCGGGACCAGGTGGTGGATCATTCAATATATCGAATGAGGGCCGGATTACCCGAGTAGCAGGTGTAGCAAATGCTACAGGCCCCGCGCTTGGTACCTATTACCACCAGAAGGTCCAATAGAATAAAATGTAACAATGATAAAAAAATAAACCTCTCTGAGCCAGGATCCCTAACACAAGCCTGTCTTTTTTATTAAAACTATTAATTGCGTAATATAAGTTTCTTTTTCAATCCTCTAATTCATAAATAACAACAAAACCATATGTATTCCCCAAAGAATTAGGCAGAAATGTACCTATAGTACACCCAAATTTCGCCAGTCATGTTTAAATCCCATTTAACTACTGAAACTACTGTACTACTTGTACTTTACTAAATATATTGTATATATGTTATAAATTTCCTTATGACGGGGGAGAAAAGATGTAAATTTCTCTTCTCTGGCACTTTTCTCTATCGTTCACTAGCTGCGCCTCACGGTTTCACCCGCTTAAGTCACAATCCCATGGGAATATCGGGATAAAAATTTGTCTATGCCTAACCCAGGTCACGGTCTACCCATGTTCTAAATTTAATTCAAATCTGTTCTGCCGTTTTAGCGTGAAAGCGTAATAAACAAACAAACAAACAAATAAACAAACTCACTTTCACATTTATAATTTAGTTAAGATTTGGATAAGTTAGGATTTAATTTAAAAAATATTTATTTCCACACATATAAAAGTAATAATATAATAATTATTTTATTTTTGCTATGTAGATAATAGATAATGTATGTATGATTTTTTTTAATTTGTTTATTTTTTTTAAATGCATTCGTTTGATTGTATGTTTCCAAAATTATTATGATGTCCTGATTTTTGTATGTAGGTACTTGAACTGCAGTGCTATTCTGTAACCATCTCACCGTGAAAACTTAGGTGAAGAGAGAGCGTGGATTGTGCTGTGGATTGAGCTGTCATTCCACAGGGATTGACACTATTGACAGCTCACTTCACCCAAGTTTTCACGGTGAGATATTTACAGAATAGCATGGCTGTACTGTTACTAACTGACAAATATGTTTCAGTAAGTGTTGTGTTTATTTTAACCGACTACTTAGATGTCATATTTTATTTTAAAGTTCATAAGTATTTTATATTCATGCCAATTTTTCTTTTAATCTTATAGGTACTCGTATACCTTTTTGCAATTTTGGACTTATATAATTACTTATAATACGGTGAATATTTTTTTTGTAAAAATAAGTTGTCCTATCTGAAAGAGCCGGGTTATCTATGACCCAGGACACTTCTTACCTCAGACACCTTACTCTATTTAAGATTGTAAACATATTAACCTGTTTAAGATGTCGACATAAATAAAGATTTATGATTATTATTTAAAAAAATGTCTTGGATGACCCCTCTGACCCCTGGGGTCTCGGGACTTTGGAAGACGTGCGAAGGGCCGAAGTCAACTCGCAGAGGCCCGTTGGACACTTTTAATGAAATTATGCACCAAACGACGATTATTTCTGTATATGCACTATGCAAGTGTACCATTACATCACCACTGCTCTCAAAACGGTGGAGGGAAACATCCTGAGGAAACCGGCATGTCACAGAACCAAAAAATTCGAAGACATGTGACATCCACCGACCCGCAATGGGCCTGCGTGGTAGATTGTGACCCACTCTCTCTCACAGAGACGAGGCCTGTGTCCCAACATTGGGAACATTACAGGCTGATTATGTAAGCGCACTCAAGAACAATAACCGGTTGGTGCAGGACTATTGCAGCATATGAAAAGATAGATATCGGACTTTGGGGTTGGTTGGCTACAGTGAACTGGTTATCTAGAACGACGAAATGTCTATGGCCCGTGCCTTACAGACAGGAAGTGATTTGTGTTTTAAACTACTGAAACCTTAAATACCAGGCCCTCGCGTTCTATTGATTTATTAAGAGTAAACATTTCACCATGCCCAATTGAATTTCAATTCAAGTATATTTATAAATCCCTTAGGAGTATAAAAGCTTTGAAGCAAATCAATAGCAAACTAACCGAAGATCTATGGGGAATGTCTATCTATCTATCTATCTATCCACATTATTGAGACAATAGCGCCATACTTAGCCTTAATATTTAATTCGTGTGTGGATCAAGGAATCTTCCCGGACCTAATGGAATATGTTAAGGTTCCACTTTTCAAATCCGGGGACAGTAATGACACCAATAATTATAGAACATGTTACCGGTTTTCAGCAAGGTGTTTTAAAAAGTAACGCTTAATCAAAGGTTCAATCATTTTAACATCAATCAATAGTATGGTTTCAACAAAGAACGCTGTAAGACTGACGCCAGTGTCACCTTATTAAAACACATATTTTCGGCGTGGGAATCTTTTGTGACCTCTCCAAGGCGTTTGGATTGCGTAGATCAGGGCTGTCCAAACTACATACCTCCGCGGGCTATTTCAATTTACTACAAAAGCTGAAGGGCCGCAGAAACAAATATTTTCAGTTTTCAAGTAAAAAAAATACAAGGTAATCATTTCTTTATACGTTTATTGGTCCTTCGTTAATTTATCTTCAACAATCATATCGATATCAACGTCAACATTCGTTGTTGCCAGACGCATTGCATGAAGAAGTGTCTTATCAGACATTGGAGATCTATAATCTATTATCCTAACTATTTATGTTCAAAACAATTTTCTGATTAATTTACACTTTAAAACATGCGTCGCGGGCCGCATGAAAACAAGCCGCGGGCCGCATGCGGCCCGCTGGCCGTTGTCTGGACAGCCCTGGCGTAGATTACGAAACCTTATTTGAAACTCCAGCGTTAGTGTTATTCGCTGACTATATACTTCCTTAATTTCTAAGATTAATAGACGTGCATCAAATCTTGACGATGTAAATAACGCCCTACTGCAGGTCCAAAATTGGTTCACTGCTAATATAAATTATTAGCAGTGAACCAATTTGTATTCAATGGGAAAAACTAAATGCATAAGATTTGCTTTACCAAATGTTAAAATAGTGATTATGTCATTGTATTGAATAAAGAGAAATTTGAATCCATCGACTGTTTTTCTGGCGATCACACTCAACTGGGTACATTATAGGCTGATTATGTATGCTTACGCTCAACTCAAGGCTAAAATGGGGTTCAGCAGCATAAGCTAGGAAAAAATCCGTCAATTTACTGATGTAGATACCACGAGGCTAGTTTATTTTAGTTACTTTCATAGTAGTATCATATCTCAAGGTATTTTATTATAGGGGCAGGCTACAGACATCGAGTCTATTTTTATTCTGCTGAAAAGAGCTATCAGAGCCATAAATGGTTTCCGAAGCGCGACTCAAGGGATCTGTTTAAAGATATTAACACCATGATGGTACCTTGTCAATATATCTATGAAAACATCATGTACGTACGGTAAATCTACCTATATCTTTATAGTAAAAGTGGTGAAAGACCCAATTGTACTACTAGAAATAGGGACCAATTAGTTCAACCAGGTTTCAGACTAGCTAAAGTAGACAAATTTTTCATTGGGTACTGATTAAAATATAACAATAAAATATCTCCCCACATACTTCAACTGAATGAAAAGAAATTTAAATATTGTTAAAAACGCACACTATACAGCCAAGCATATTATAAGTTTGGGACTTACATCGCTGATAAAACTGCTTCACTCAACGCTGCACGCTGGTCCTGCTCCACAAGAGCGCATAAACTAATTGAAAATATTGTTGAAGCACCCGAATATTGTGAAAACTGTCTTTGCATTGTATAAATTCAATCTATTAGTATTGTATAATTGCATAGCACATGTGGGAGTAATATGTACCTACTATAAAGCTACCATTTACTGAGTACATCTTGCATTGACATGAATGGGCCCTGGCGGCTGAGAGTATTTCATGCTCATACAAATGTTTCGCTGATGGTGGCGCGTGTGTTGGATCTTTAGGCTGCCTTCAAGATGGTTGGGCTGAATGGTGCTGCACGGCAATGGTGATACGTCATTGTGTGAGTTTGGGTTTGAACCATATATATAATGCAAGTAAACAGTAAGTAGTTATGTTTGTACATTTTCATTTTCAAAATACCTACGAAATGAATCTCCAAATTTTCCATGGTTATCATTTTATTTGTTTCCCTGAAAGATTCGCGACGACGTAGATTTATAAATGGCTCTGACAGCTGTCTTTTGCAAAATAAAGATTCAATGTCAGCAGCCCGACCACACATTAAAATGCCATACGACATAATACTGTGGAAGTAGCTAAAATAGACCAAACGCGCGGTTCATACATCTGTTAAAAGGGGGATGCGCTAAGGTAGCCCGCGAGATTCAAATTTTCTTTAGTTTTTTTGCATTTTGCAGGTCAGTGTAAGGGTTTACACTGTTAATTGTTTTATGTAAATTATATGTATGTTAATTAAAATATGATTCGCGACCGTAACAAATATGGCTTTACATAATTATAATCATTACAATCAGCAATACAACTCCATAAGTTAGCATAACTGTCAAATGTCATGATTTCATGAAATAGTCATTCAATGGAATTAAAGAGTTGTATTGATCATTTTTATGATTATAATTCTTTAAATAAACATTTGATATGCCCGCGAATCATATTCAGATCAACATAGAACATTATACTGACCTGCAAACTCAACATTCGCTACTAGAAGTAGCGAATGTTGAACATTAGGTAATTTAAATCTAATGCATTTGTTTTTTTTTTTATTTACTACTAAATTATTTACGGTAAACCAATCGTGGACTTGAAGAATAGAGCTGTTCACGTCGTCAAGATTTTGTGACCTAAAGTGTGTGTGTTTAAAGATCAATGATGTGCCATCAGCAAATAACAACATCTTCGATTTATTTCGAAGTAATTGGGGTAATCATTCATGTAAACTAAAAAGACGAATGGACCCAATATCGAATCTTGAGGAACGCCCCTTGCCTGAAATGGCAAGGGGCGTTCCTAAAGGTTCGACCCTAATGAGTTTACGCCGTTTACTTGAACTTTAACCTTTCTATGTTTCAGGTATGATCTTTGTAGATCAAAAGCTGTATTCCTAATGCCATAGTGCTCCAGTTTCAGTCATGATCTACGCAATCGAACGCCTTCGAGAGGTCGCAAAAGATTCCAATGGCATCTTGTGCTTCTTCCCAGGCATTAAAAATTTTCTTTATTAGGGTGACATCAGCGTCTGTGGTACAACGCTCTTTGGTGAAACCGAACTGTTGATCCGATATTCATAGTTTAAATACCAGGAACAAACACAACCTTGCTGTACATCGCACACGTCTCCACAGAGTAGGCAACTCGTTCATGGGTCAATGTATACGCTTTTACAACAAACTTCCCTTTGACATTCGAAACTTACCCATTAAACGATTTAAAAACTGTATTAAAACCAAACTTTGTAAAAAAGGGTACTATAAAATTTCAGATTATTTAGAAGATAAAAAAGCTTGGGATTGAGCTGCTCGCTCTGCTAAGCCTTGTGAAAACCATAAAACTTGACATTTTGCTTATTCATCACAATAAACCAGTTTTATATAAATATTGACATTGTTGAAAATTATATTCAAACTGCACACGATTACTTTGTAAAGTATCATATTAATTTAATTATTGTGAATGTGAGGACTATGTGGATATTTTATTTTTATGTTTTCTCTTTCATTTATTTTTTCTTTCTCATTTAGTTTTAATGATGGTCTGGCAGTTTGAGTAGTTGATGCGGCCTAGACAAATATCCTTTCTTTGGTATTGTTCGTCGAGTTGAGCTCCTTCAGTTTTGAGTTGAGCTCCACGATTACTGACAAATGCTTGCACTGACTGGACAGGTCCACTCAAATCTGTGTGGTTCTTTCCTCAAAAGACCATTTCAGACACTGATCCACATGGTCCTCATATGACTTGACCAAGATTATGTCTGGACTTTAAAAGAGACTACGACCTCTGAGTTTGTTTCGGCCTTTCTTCTCAGAGTAGTCACATAGGAAACACCGACCTCATCTAGCTTATTTTTAATAAAATTTTTTATATGACGTGTTTAAGTGATTCCGATATCCTATTTACAGAATAAACAATTTCATTTCATTTCATTTCATTTCATTTCGTTGTTCATGATTAGGTAAGGACTCATTGATTAAATTATTTTTATCAAACAAAATAAAGTAATGGATAAATTAGTAGTCTAAGTGTAAAATGGTTTACCTAAAATAATGAAATCACAGTCTAAACTGTACTACACTAATAATCTTTTAGAGATCAACTTTTGCATTACTTTATGATTACTTTGTGATTGATTATTTTAGGTAAACCATTTTACACGAGTCTATTAATTTAAGTGTAGTGGCGCCACTGTTATAAAAAAATGTATAACTCTTGAATAAACATGCAGTAAGCATGTTTATTCAAGAGTTATACATTTTTTTCAAATCAAAATCTATTACATTCACTCAGTGAGGCATCCAAATATGTAGGTTTTAAGACGCTCATAAAATAGTTTTCTACAATGATGAAAAATATTGACGCGAAACAACTGCTTAAAACAAACAGCTATTATAAATGTCTTCATTATGTATATCTGGATGCATCAAGAAAATAAAGAGTTTTTTTAAACAATCACGAGATTTTAGTTTTTTACAAAAGTGACCCCACTGGACCTAGGTAAGGAGTCTTAACCTATTTTCTTAATAAAGACACATAGCTTAACAATTATCTATCTGTGAGTTTATTAGTGGCAGACATACACAATTAAGTTTGTACATCACTATGTTTTGGTTTTGCCTTTTGATGTCCGCTATTCTCTCCTCGCACTGTGTCTTCGCCGGTAGATATCGATGTGTTTCTATGTAGCTGGCCCCCCTCAGCCACAGCAACAAAACCGGTACAGACTGTTAGCTTAATGAATGTGCTTGTCTAATTTAACGCAAATATTCACTGTTACCTCCGCCAAAAAGTCAGAAATGGGATTAAATTTCGGTTTCCATTCAGCGTCGTTATACTATTTCCGTTTCCAAAATTATCTGTATATTTTCAAAAGCCTTTGATAGTACAGCAGAAATTACATTATAAAGTTTTTTATCCAACCTCCCTTTCTATCCTTAGTATAATATTATCAAGTAAAATTGGTATACCAAATTACAGCATTTTCAATGATTCGATGAACCGTTAACAAGGATGGATCTATGACATATATATTTTTTCATGTCATACTCTATTTTGACTTTTTAAATTTGATTCTATGACAGGTAAATTCGGATAACACCCCGTTAGTTAAAATGTGTTAAAAAAAATATATACAATAAAATAGCAAGTTAAAAATACAAATCGTAATAAATCATCACCAAGTGACTGGCGTTTTTTACTACCTTTACTACCATTCTTTTATTATCCTAATTATTACTAAAACTTATTACTAGTAAGGCTACAAGCTCAGAACTACTATGTTCAGCTCTTGTTAATATTTATTGTAGTTTTTCAATTCGTTTCGATTTTATTACGTAATTTCAAAATTTCTTCCAATATTTTGTGCATCGCTGTATCTAGAGAGACAAGCCTCTCTGTCGTTGTTGGTTCAGTACTGTCATTTTTGATAATGACTTTATGAATTTCATCCAGTTTCATCATCAACGCGTTATCTGGGCCCTCTGACTGAGGTGGTTCGCCGCCATTTTTTTTAACAATGACTTTATGTATTTCATCCAGTTTCATCATCAACGCGTTATCTGGGCCCTCTGACTGAGGTGGTTCGCCGCCATCTTTTTTAACAATGACTTTATGTATTTCGTCCAGTTTTTTTTGGTAGAGCTTCGTTCCTCGCTCGCCATCCGACTGCTTCTTCTTTGTAATAGCTTTTTCAAAAATGGCTTCTCTTAAATGAGCCGGCAAACGATTACCATGACTGCGCTCATAATATGGATGTGTGTCGAGTAAAGTGAACTTGTTATTCCATTCTATGGTTTCAAACCATCTTTCATATAGTCGCGTTGGAAATATTTTTTTAATGAAATTATTACCACCGATGTCTTCAAATGATGTTATGAACTGCACCTGTTTTTCCAATCTGTTTATATTACCTATCATTTCTAAATTATTGACATCATTAACGGCAACACCGACTAAGAGATTCATTAGAATTATTGAAACAAGTATCAGAAATGACACAAATATTAAACGTTTCATAATAAGAGATGCTGATGCATGTTCAACGCTCTTCTCATTAATGATCTCATTATAACCGAACTCAGATGTCATCATGACCATCGTCATCAGAAGAGAAGACCAAGGACCCTCAAATGGTGGTTGTGCATGGAACTGTATCATAAAGCTCATAGAGAAGCCAAATATGAGGAAGCCGAATGATACAAGAATCTGAAAGGAAAAATAAATTAATATATACAAAAACAACACCTACCAATGTTGCATTTGTACGTAAATGCGTGTGAATTGAAAATATCTCATACAGCATCGATTTATATAAAACTAGCTTTCTCCAGCGGCTTCATCTTTATAATTACCAATTTTTTTGCCTGTTACTCAGTGATAATATACCGGTGAAAGAATTTTTTAAATCTGTCTAGTAGTTTTTGAGTTAATTTATTACAAACAAATACACAAAAAAACTAATCTTTTCTCTTTATAATATTAGTTTAGATAAGCTCACCTTAAATACTTTGGTTGCCACTTTTCCATACATCAGAACATAATACCCATAGCCCGGGAGTCTGGAGAGCAGGAACATCATTCTGACCCAGGAGAAGAGCAGGGTGGCTGAGCCGAAGAGCCGCACCCACTCTGGATTGGATTTTGACTCCCACGACACAATTTGAGGCAAGACAACCGCAAGCGTAGTGGACAACCATTTCACTAACGTCTCTAAACATAGAAGGTACCTCTTAAGACTTTTCATATTAAAGACGATGATCTCCTGGTGAAAAAAAAATGTCACCAGTTAATAATATATCCAACAAACACCTTTATTAACAATTGATGCCGTTTTGATGTTTTTACCTGTATTGTAAGTAACGAGGCCGTTGAATAAATTATATAAATCCAAACACTATTACGAAATATATGTGGCACAGGTTCTATTTTTCTGTCTTTATAAAAGAACAAAGACAGGGCAAACACGTTGAGAGATAACACAAAGCACACGTGCAATGCCATTATACTATAGAAAAATGGTAATAGTGATCTCCATTTTGGATGCAAAAAGCTTTGCACCAATGGATGAAGAAGCAACCTGTGCTGGTCGTATCTATTTCCAGTATTAATCAGAGCTTTGATTACACCCATATATTTCATGCCAGGTTTAGGGAGTAAAATTCTATGGTCAACTCCAATCGCATAGATAGATTCCGGCCGATCTTCTGTAGTTATATATGAATCGAATATTTCTTCCAAGAATTCGGTTGGTTTTGATACGCTACCCATCAAGAGCTCGATGGGGACACACTTTCTTTGTTTCGCGAAGTAGTTACTTTCATTTACAGTTTCGCCACCAGATAGGTCAGCACCATTGCAGAGTAGTAATTCAATCATTTCTTTTCTTCCATATTTGCAAGCTGCATACAAAGGTGTCCACCCTAATTCATTAACAGAGTCATGAATAGTTGTATTGTCCTTTTTTATAATCATTTTCGCTATTTCACAATGGTTTCTTACTGCAGCTTCATGCAACAATGTCGTATGCGTGGAGCTTCCATATTTAGAGTATGTCGCATTTACTTTAGCACCTTCAGAGATAAGCAAATCTGCACAATCAGGATGATCTTTTACTATAGCCCAACGTAATGGTGGACCAGAGCTTTCAGACCTATTGATTAGTCTTTTTGTAATGTTGCTATCATATTTAAGTAAATATTCTAGTATTTTCTTTCTGCCATATCTAGTAGCAAAATGGAACACGTTAGAGCCATCTGAAGCCTGTACTTCTATACTGGAACCGTGTTGAAGCAAAAGTTTGAGGACATCTAAGTGGTTGTGTATGATGGCTTCGAAAACTTCAGCCTCTTCTACTAGATTGCAATAATCGATGTTGCTGTTTTTCGCGATACTTAATATCTTTTCAAGTATATCTATGTTCCCCAATTTTACTGCAATATGGAAGGGACTTTTTTCGTATTCCTGAAATTTAATTGATGATTATTACAAAAATATTCTCCAATGTGAGCCTTCCTTACTACTTCTTTACTACCTTCTGCCCGTGACTTCGGTCGCGTGGAAATCGTAAGACACCACAATATACTTAAAAAATAGACCCATTTTTATTAAAAAACTGCCTCTAGGTGTCGCAAGCGCTACTATTGAGAATGAGGTCCTGCGTTCGATTTCCGAGTCAGGCAAAGCGTTATTGGGTTTTCCATCTGGAATTTGTCAGTAGCAGCCCGGAGTCCGGATTTGTTCCCGGTTGATGGCCATAGGCTCGCCCCCTATTACATGTGACCTAAACATAACTGGCGAAATGTGGGTGTACTATAGGGAAACCTCTGCCCTTGGGAAATACAGACAATTAATACAGATAATTTTATATAACTTCCCTGTATAATACGTTTGTAGTTTTGGTCTCAGCAGCCAAAATATATAGTAACCCAGGACTGTGGTGACCCCGGAGCCAGCAACATACAGTTGTCCGTGTGAGAAGCAGCTCGTGCTGAGGTCGAGTCATTGTTTGCGAAGTTTATTCGTGAATTAATGAACACCTGCATTCCTGCCTAAACTACCTAATGACAACATTGATACACAAACTGATGCCTTCCCAAGACGACTGACTTGTATCGTTTGTTTGTAATGTATCAGCAGTGCTATTTTGTAACCATCTCACCGTGAAAACTTAGGTGAGGTGAGCGTGGAGTGAGCTGTCATTCCACAGGGATTGACACTATTGACAGCTCACTTCACCCAAGTTTTCACGGTGAGATGTTTACAGAATCGCATGGCAGTAATGTATCATTCGCGGCGAGCTTGGTTACAATACGGTGATACACAAGACGCGGCGAATGCGAATTCACGAAACAGCCGACAGTCGAGTGGAGGATCCGGCGCTCGCATCGAGCGGCTCCGCTCACTACACTGACTACTGCAACGCGTTACAAAAACTCAATACATTACAAACAAATTTTACAAGTCAATCTCCACCTTTACAGATTATTCCTGACGAACGAGAGAATAACCGTTATATCCTTACACACGGTGATGCAACTATTTACACTCGAGAGCAATGAATCCGGGTCACTTAAAGAATCCTAAAAATCTCGGAAACTAAAAATGCTAGGTTAATGCAATAAATTGTATTTAATAGACAATGTAATACTCCTTAAATGAAGGTATTAAAACTTCTTAGTTATTGTAAAGTTATATCATAAAAAAATCAAATTTGAAAAAGGGCCACTTTCGAAGATGGAACTACGAAATTACAGCATTTGGTTTTGCTTTTGTTTGTAATCTGTCATTTATGTGGGTACATAAACCATGTTGATAGTGCTCTATATTCATTATTCAAGCTGAAATTATGTCGCTTACGCCTGAAGAATGCACCAGAATACTTACAATGCTGGAAACCGGCCGGAGTCAGCGCGATACAGCCAGGACTGTCGGTGTGTCGCTGTCAACAGTACAAAGAGTTCTCCGATGTTACGAAGAAACTGGTTCTAACCTACGCAGACCAGGAACGGGCAGAACCAGGTGTACCACAGCACGAGAAGACCGATACTTGGTGAACACCATGCTTCGAAATCGCTTTCTCACAGGAACTGAACTCACAAATCAGTTTCGACGCCTCGGAGGAAGTAACCCAAGTGCATGGACAGTAAGACGTCGGCTTGCTGAATCTAACTTAAAACCCCTTAGACCTGCAAACGGCCCTAAACTGGAGCGTGGGCATCGTATTTCAAGACTAAGATATGCCCAGAGCCACGTAAATTGGAGTATTGAAGATTGGTCAAAAGTTATGTTCTCCGACGAATCAAAATTTATGCTCTACAAGCACGATGGAAGACACAGAGTGTATCGAAGACCAGGGGAAAGATTCAAGCAAGCATGCATCGAAGAAAAAGTAGCCTACGGTGGTGGGTCTGTACTTGTGTGGGCCGGAATTTCTTCTGAAAGTCGCACAGAGCTGGTGATCATAGAAAACGGCTCTTTAACTAGCGTAAGATATGTGGAAGAAATCCTCAATGATCACGTTGGTCCATTTATGGTCAATTTAGGTGAGGATGCTATATTTATGCATGACAATGCCCGACCTCATACAGGTAGGATTGTGAATGACTACCTTCAAGAGATGAACATTACTCGTATGGAGTGGCCAGCGCGCAGCCCGGATATCAACCCGATCGAGCATGCTTGGGACGAGCTAGGCAGATGCGTAAAACAACGAAACCCTCCAATCACGCTTCGTGAGCTCAAAATTGCTCTCACAGAGGAATGGGAGAATATTCCCCAAAATCGTATAAGGAACTTGGTGTACAGCATGCCAAACCGCGTAAACGCAGTAATGGAAGCACGAGGAGGCAATACGAAGTATTAAAATTCAAGAAAATCGTAATAAAGTTCAAAAATTTCATGTTTCCTATTTTTGTTTTAAGGAGAGATCAGCAGTTTTTTTCTTTATGTAATTTTGTGTTAATAAAATGTATGGTGACTCATATTTTTTTTACTTTCATTTAAGGAGTATTACATTGTCTATTAAATACAATTTATTGCATTAACCTATCATTTTTAGTTTCCGAGATTTTTAACATTCTTTAAGTGACCCGGATTCATTGCTCTCGAGTGTATTTATGATTTTTTGACATACCTACTTCATATAACGCGATTTAGTGCGGTATTTTTTCGAAAAAAACCGCGCTTACTATTTCTTTATATACTACTACTACTTTTTCTTTATATAATGTATAATTTGGTGTACAATAAAGTATATTAAACCTCAGTTAGTCTTATAGAGTTTTTTGAACCTCATAAGAAACAGGATCTAATGCATACATTTTGTTAAATTGCCCGTTTTCTTGCTGACTGTATTTGTTTTGTCTTTAAAATATTTAGATTTTTGCAAAAATCTGTGTATGCAGATCAAAATATATATCAAAAAGTTAAGGACAGTCTCCTTACACGGATTTTGTGTAGTTACAACGGTAAAGGTCAATCCTTACTGACCCATCTCAAAAATCCAGCCTGTATAGGTAAGTCATGATGATTGAATGCTTAGCCCCATAAAGATATAGCGTGATGATAATCATTTAAAAAGTTAAATCTGTAACTATCTGTAATTTTCTAACCGTTTGGGTCGTCATTTTATAATTTGCTGTAAACTATTGAGGAACACAAACAATGCAATATTGCTCAGGTGCCATATCAAATAACGTGATAATATAGCCTACAGACTGACCAGACGTATTACTTTGCTGCAACATACATTTAGACAAACATACGAATAGAAAAAAAAAAAAAAAAACTATATTTACGGCATTAGAATCGATCCCAGACCTCGTAGCAATTACTTATGTTCAAATAATCAACGTATAGTTTTGACTTCGCTACGATTTTATTAGTAGATATATAAAGCTAAATAATATAATTATTTCAATTAATTCTGTTTTCAGCGACACAACTGTATAACGTGAAAATACCTCTGACATGATGCTAGCTCCTGCACCGATAGCTACACAGACTCCTTGTATCCAATCTGCTTTGATTGCCGCGCCGAGCACGGTGAAGCCTGACCGATTTCTCACTTCCACAGTCTTCAAGTGCGGATCTTCATTGCTGCACTTATGATTTACTAACAACTATAAAAAATGGAGATAACAATATAAGTTAACAACATGAGCATTGCTACCTGGCGTCTATTTGTAGTAAGGCATGGGCTGTTGTCTTAGTTTCAATACGATAGAAGAAGTGATGTCAAGGCGTAAACATTACAATGAAAATTCAAACAACATCATGGCAGCCCTCTCTATCCAGCAATGGACCTAATTCTGCTGTTATGACAAAAAGTTCGGAAGAGTTTAAGATTAGCTTAGAAAATACAAATGAAATGAGAACATTTTCATAGAGTTTCAAGCAGAAAATTTGTGCTATGAAAGTTCTTGGTCCTTGTCCTTAAACCTTCGGGCGTCAGATTACCTGCAACAGTTCTTTGTTCCGTTTCTTGACACAAACATGCATGGCAGTGAGCCCCTTGCTGTTCCAGAATTTAGCAGATGCACCACCCTGCAGCATCTGTTCCACGGCCGCCTCGCTCTCAAGCTCAACCGCTGTATGCAGCGGAGTGTCTAGCGAATGGTTTTCGGAAGAGTACTTCAGGAACTTACCACCGGCTTTTAATAGTAAGTCTACAGTTTCCATTAAACTGAAAATAAAATATTTTACATTCATAACTTTTTCTTTAGTCCAATTCAAAGTTGTATGGCACCATCATCACATTTTGGTTAGGTGGCTTACTTATTAACGTCAATTTTGTGCCCCATATAATGCGCACAGCCAGCAACGTCTAGTGGAGTCCTAAAAAGCAGGTCTGGCGCGTTCACGTCGGAGCCAGCGGCGGCGACTAGCAACTGCACACAGTGGTGATGCGCGCGGGCGCTAGCTGCGTGCAGTGCTGTCCAACTTTGCTGGTATGGCATCAACTGAATACATGTAGAATATATAAATGAAACGAACTTTCAAACACATACAAAACAAACAGATTTTCTACTTATAAATTTATACTAATAGTTTAAAACGTAATCAGTGTTCACAGAGTAAAGCTAATGGGGGCACATACAAGCAATGTTTCAACCCCAGAGATAACATTGTTTAAAAAAATATATATAATATAGGTGCTATCTTTTACCCACGGCACCAAAAACTTTCCATCCACATGAATAGAATAATAGAATAGAATAATTTTTATTGGTCCATTGTTAAAAAATAAATTTCAATAAAATAATGATATTGTATGCTTACTGTAACTAGAATATTTAACATAGTATTAAAACAGTGGTCCCCAAACTAGGCAGCGCCTGTATCTTGGGGGCCTGAGTTGCGTGATCTTAAATTTTAATTCGAATTTCAAATCACTTCGTTCATTGGTGAAAACCGTTTGAAAATCCGTTCGGTCGTTTTTGAGTTTATCGCGTTCAGACAGACAGACATTTAATCAAAGATTGTCAAACATTAGTTCAAATAAAGAAACATAAAAACCAAATTGTAGCTTACAAGGGACCGGACAA
This sequence comes from Agrochola circellaris, assembly GCA_914767755.1. Lineage (NCBI taxonomy): Eukaryota > Metazoa > Arthropoda > Insecta > Lepidoptera > Noctuidae > Agrochola > Agrochola circellaris. The sequence goes on along the minus strand of OU611850.1, from coordinate 15,386,991 downwards.
CACCAATAATATGTTTTCTCACAGCCCTGTCGATACAGCAGATTTAAAAAACCGGCCAAGTGCGTGTCGGACCACGCACAATGAAGGGTTCCGCAGTTGGAATGAATTTATCCCAAGAACACTTGACTCTAACAAAAATGAGCACTTTAATTAATTGATTAAAAAAAAAAGCTTGATTTTTCGCAAACGGATTCCTGCTATGCGATTCTGTAAACATCTCACCGTGAAAACTTGGGTGAAGTGAGCTGTCAATAGTGTCAATCCCTGTGGAATGACAGCTCACTCCACGCTCACTTCACCTAAGTTTTCACGGTGAGATGGTTACAGAATAGCACTGCCAAACTGAAAAATGATTGTCACATCCCCACAGTATTTTTGTATGACCTTTCCAACGATATCCCGCACAATAGGATAGGCGAGAAAAACAAACATCCCCACTTTACGTGTACCCTTTTTTCTTGATTTTATTTTACCACTTTGTTGACGTTATTAATATGTATACCCATGCCAAATTACAGCTTTCTAGTACTAACGGCCTCTGAGCTAAGCCGTGGACAGACAGACAGACGGACATGACTTTACTACGGAACCCTAAAAACGGGCAGCAGAGCGAGTGCTTTGTACTCGGACACATACGTCAATGAGGGGGAAAGTGAGCTTGCACAGATCACCGATTCTGTCCCAGTTCATGACGAAGGAAGAGAGAGTGAACTGGGGACAGCAGCTACTGTAGAACAGTCCTCAGTTGCTGCAGCAACGGTTGATGAAGAATTCTTCAAAATGAAGATTACGGTAATCCTGATTTATTGACGGGGGGGAAGGGGGGGGGGATCAGAAATTTCCCCCGCAAACGTTTTACATAGTTTGATATTGCTGCTGTGTTCGCGTCTTTTAAACCAAATTCAAAAAAAGAAGGAGGCTCTACATTAGTCTAGATGCTTTTTATTTTTAATGTATGTTCATCGATATTTTCTTCAATTGTGGACCGATTATGAACAATTTATTGCTAAAAAAAAAAAAAAAGTTCTCCTCAGTTACGAAAATATTGAGTAACAAAAAAAACAGCTAAACATAGAACCTCCTCCTTTTTTAAAGTCGGTAGGTACAACATGAAAAGCCGCGCAGCACGGTTTTTTCTAAAATTTATGCATAATTATTGCAATTGTTAAGTAAATCTTAACGTGACCGTATCATAACTTTTATCAACAACAGTAGGTACTTAGGCATACAAATTCCAGGGGGGGCAGGGGTGGGCCTGAATTTTGCATGCCTACGGTGCGCCCATGCGCACTAATATAAGCGTAAGTATGTGAGCACCATGTATCTAACACATAATTAATTTATCTGTCATTTCTTCATTTTTCATTCTTTTTACCTATTGTGGTATACCTACAATGTGAAATTTAATTCGTTTGCATCCTCTTAAGGGGTCATTGTACTCATCATTATGAACAACTTTCATTATGGGGCCAAACCTGAAAACGCGAAAAAAAAATCAGCTGTTCCATACATTTATGTTCGCATAGCTCGTTATAATGAAGGGAACAACAGATTTTTTTTTCGCGTATTAAATTTCACATAGTAGTAATCTTATTCTAGATGCATCGTCTTCACATATAATTATATAATTAATGTATACAAAATATTGTAAAAACATTTTAAAAGAGTAACGGTGGAGTTTCTTGCCCATTCTCCTCCATACGAGAACTACCTTTTGGAAGGGGCGACTAGAATCAATTCTATTTTGTGTAAAATTGACGTTCAAAAGTGCCTCCTATGTGCCTAATTGAAATAAATTGTTTGACTTTGACTTAACTTGATGTTAGTGAAAACGGTAATTAATGTTTTTCTAATGTTTTATGTGTGATATTTTAATATTCATGCAGTTGTGCTCTAATTCGTCACACCAGCAAGCCGACAGTGTAGACTCCAAATTATTCTGCGGAATACTGTGCCTCGTCATTACATCATGCTCGACGATTGCTATCTCGACTGTTATTCTCTCCAGTTGGCCAGGAGCTTCGAGCGACACGCGCCTTCCAACTGCGGAGAAAACAAATGAATGAAGTTGATTAGAGGCGCAATCAGTCATCGCGATGCGACTTACGGAGCGACAGACGGACTCTGGAGGGACGCGTGCGCGTATCTTTTGACGCAAGTCGCGTCGTAAGTCGCATCACTCAAAGCTAATATTTAAATATTTAATAACGTGGAAATATCAAATTTTTCCTATCTTTCTTTACTATTAAAAATGGTTGGTGGTCCCCAGAGAGACTTAAAACATTACAAAAAATGTTTAAATGATGCTGCATAAACAGCACTTCTATTGACTAGGCGAAGGCGTTCAATATTTTACCTGAGGGCTTAACTTTTATAAGTCCAATTATCCAGCAACTACGGTTTTCAGCACGCGTAGCATGACAACTATACGTAGAAACGGGTTTTGTCGACGGAAGAATAGACAAAATGACAGATTGTGATTGGTTATCTGTCATTTTGTCATTCTTCCGTCGACAAAAGCCGTTTCTATTGTGGTCATGCTAAGCGTGGTCATTAAAAAAGCAACAAATCAATTAACCTTCCGGAGGGTTCAGCAATAAAGTAATTTGCTTCGCATTTCCCGCCCAAGCGGCAAAGTGAAGGGGTGTTCTGCCCGCTTTGTCAGACCTGGAGCTGTCAGCTCCTGATCTGAGCAGCAAGTCTAGGACGATGTTGTCGTGCATGGCTGCGATGTGGCAGGCAGTCACGTGGTTCAGAAGGCACGTCGCGTTTGGGTTAGCACCCATTTTCATCAATCTATAAAGAACAGTACTTCATTACCTTGTATTTGGCCGATTGGGCTCAGGTACTGATCTACATACTTGAGTGAATATGGTTAACTGGCTGGCCTTAGAAATAGGACTCACCTCTCCACGTTTGCGATGTCACCACCCAGAATCGATTCTATTAGTCGTGTGTTTAACTTGGCCGCTTCATTCACTTGATTAATAAAAGAACTGCTTGTAAGAAGTCGATCTAAAAATGAACAAAAATCTAAACATTGCATAATCACATGCCTAAGATCAAGTCAAAGCTTGAGGCTTTTCTTTAAGTGTAAAAAGAACGTTCACGTCTCATGCTTTTAAGAAAATATTAAAGTTCTGTGTTTACGTAAGTTTTATTTAGTACTTTTTAGTTCAATAAAAGCTTATGTTTAAAAAGATTTTTTCTTATTTTATACTAAACTTGTTATCATTAAATTTGATAAAAAATATCTGTTGTATCACCTTCATTTGTTACTTGTAAGGTACTTGTCAAGACAAATCCAACGAGTCCAACTCAACAGGTCTACGAGTACCTTGTAAAGTTGAGGTGTTCCTGGGTCCACATCTTGGCACTATCATCAAACCCTAGACTACACCTTGGGTCTATACTTTTTGTCAAAACAAAACTAACGCGCCCAATCACATCAGGGCTATCTTATTTAGTTGAGGAGTTCCCTTCTGGCTCCACCATCACTGTAGACTTTAAGCAGAGCTATAGTTAAGTACTTGTCAAGACAAATCAATATAGCCGAAAGACAACGCAGCTATTTTGTTTCTGTGAGTTCCTATGGTGTGCTCCTGGCTCAATCAACAGACCCTGGGCAACACCTTGGGCTAATGTAACTACTTGGCAAGACCTATCCAAATAGTCAGAAGACAACGGGCTTGTTTAGTTGAGAGGTCCCTATAGCCACTATCTGGTTCCATCATTAGATTCTAGACTACATCTTGGGCTAAATTAAATTTGAAAATTTGAATTCATTTTACGAATGTATTTGGTTATATGACTTCACAACTTATTGCGTTTGCGTAAAGATCATTTTCACCTAAAGTTACTATAAATATTGGTGATTTTAAAGGCGCACTCAGTTCAGATGGTGATCGGTTTTACGAACTTTTCCGATGCTACATCTAAGTTGTGTCGTGCTGTACCTACTTGTCAAAACAAATCCAAATGGCCGAAACACAAGTGGGATATCTTGTCTAGTTGAGGAGTTCATATGGTGACCTTCCGGATCCATCATGAGGTCAAGGACTACACCTTGGGCTATAGTACTTTGGCAAGACAAAACCAACGACCGTAAACCCATTAGGACTATCGTGTTTAGTTGACGAGTACCTATGGCCACCTTCCAGCTCCGTCATCAGACCCTGGACAGCACCTAGTGTAAAAACACTTGTCAAGACATAGTCCAGTGAGTGCAGCAATTTTTTCAATTTTTGTAAATTTGAGTACCATGGAGCCGTTTATTATGTTATTAAGATGTACGTTGACTTGAAAGAGCATGGCAGTTGAGAGAATGCCATGCTCACTTAAATGTCTCGCTGATGGTGGCGCGTGTGTTGGATCATTCGGTTCCCTACAAAATGTTTGAGCTGGATCGTGCTGATCCAACTGATGGCTAGTCATCCCTTATCTACCAAGGCTTTGTGTTTTTTTTTACATTGTTATCACATAAAAGCAACAAGAATAATGTACCCAGGATTTTGTAATATCAATATTTAAATGTGTGTCCTTGTAGTTACTTGCCCGTTCTTCTCCATAGATCTACGTTTTGGAATGGGCAACTAGCTTCAACTTTCTGACTATCTGACCGACCCTTTGACAATTCAAAAGTCAGTGACAATGACAATGCAATGCTTACGGCACTTTAAAGGCTCGTGCAGACCAGCGCGACGCGACGGCGCGACACGACTCGAACAATACAATTTCTAAGAAAACTTCACGGTATAACAATAGCCGGTGTCGCGCCGCGCTGTCGCGGCGCGCTTGTCTGTACGAAGCTTAACCGGGCCGAAGTAGCGCCACTATTTTGTAACAAATAGCAATTTATCCGATAGGGCTAGCGGCACTCTATTCACCTTCATAAAATTATTTCTTTGTTCATAATTAGGTTCTCAATGCCAATCAGTTTACACAATAAGTTATATGACAAAACCAGTATGTATTACGCACATTAATTATTGTTACAAGGAAATAATAAATATCTTGACTCATAGTTATGGCGTTATTTTTAGAAAAATAGTCATTATTGGCGTTTTAAATTGAATATTGCGGATCGAGCAAGTTCTTATGGTCAAAGAAATGAATAACATTAAAAAAAAACTTTACCACAGAACATATTAAGTATCTAAAATTGGGAACCATTGACCTTTGCATGGTAAAACAACCTACCGAACGGATCTACTCGTATGGGGGACAGCTATTACTGAAATAATTCTCATTTTGATTCCTCCATCCTAAAAAAACAGTCACTTAAATATACAACATACATCAACCAGGTGTTCTTAAAAACATGTACCTACTCTAATTAGGAAAATTATAACAAAGGAAAGGGTACTCTCAATAGGCTAGTTGACAGTAAGAAAAATCTATGAATTTTGCATTGAGCTATTAATATATAAAAAATTATAATCATTACAATCAGCAATACAACTCCATAAGTTAGCATAATCGGCAAATATCATGATTTCATGAAATAGTCATTCAATGGGATTACATGAGCTTAGAGAGTTGTATTGTTCATTTTTATGATTATATTTGATACGGCCGCAAATCATGTTTATATCAACATAGAACATGATAATGGTGCCGATTCTCTTGTACACCGAACTAAACTAACTTAAACTAAGACTAAAATTACTTACTTTTGGCTATGAGAATCTTAGAGCTATTCTGCAAATAAAATTCTCTAAACTAAAAAATAATTTTGACACAACTAAAATAGAATTTGACAATCGTGAATCCACGTGGTACCCGTGGTTTGCCCTAACCGGTAATTTTTTTTAGAGCCGGAGGTGCGTATGTGGTGTAGCCTCGACGTGCTTTATATGGAATTTTTATTTTTTTGTATGGAAAATATGAAAAAAATATTACCTACGTGTAGAGTGTTAGGTGTTTAGGGGTTCTATAAAGGGGGTCGAAATTTTCATTATTTTTGCGATAGGACGCACCATTTTCGAGATATAAGCAAAAGAAAAAATAAATACAGTACTGTTTGTGCACGTGAAGTCGAGATGTTGGTGTGAATTTTAGTTCATAACAACTTATTTTATACCACACAATTTTAATCGCGATTAAAATTTGTCAGGTTTAGTCTGATTTGGTCTTTTACAACCAAAATTTTAGGTGAAAAACGTTATATTCAGAATAGCAAAATTGCCATTTTCACTAAACTAAAAACTCAGTACTATCTTAGCGCTGTCAAACTAAAATATAGTTAAGTTGTGTCACTTTAGTCTATTTCAGAATAGGAAATCGTCGTTTGACAGGAATAAACTAAATTTTAGTGATTTTTAGTTTAGTTTAGAGGCATTTGTGACAAGAGAATCGGCACCACTGACCTGCAAATTGCAAATATCGTAAAAATAAAAAGAATTTCGCGGGCTACCTTGACGTTTTCGCCTTAAGGAGAAAACTCCAATAAACTTTTGTAAAACTGTTACCTGGCTCTCTCGTCATGGCATATGTCCATTCACATCGACCATTTCTTTTCTCTGCCAATTGTTCGAATGACATCTTTACGATTCGTCTGTAATACTCTAGAAACACGCAAATACTAATTTAGATGTACATGCATTTATACGTCTAATATTAACCAATTAATATAATTTTCCTTGTTGATTTTCTTCCTCAAGTTTAACTACTATTCTGTGGTTTTACCTAAAGGTGCTCCCGGGATCATCTTTTCCAATGTAAGCCTGAGTCAAGTTTTTACTTTATACACTACTAGCTTCTGCCCGGGACTTCGTTCGCGTGGAAGTCGTAAGACACTATATTAATATACTCAAATTTAAAACACATTTTCATTAAAAAAGCCGCCAAGTGCGTTTCGGACCACGCACAATGAAGGGTTCCGTAGTTGGGATGAATTTATCCCAAGAACAAACTTAACTTTGTACTTGAAAAAATGTTCTCTGATATTCATCACGGTCAATTCTCCGGCAGCCTTTCAGCAAATGTAAGATAGTAATTGTAAAAAAAAAATGTGATGAAACTACAAATTTACGATTTTTTGACGTATTCCTTTACTTGTTCTGAGAGGTCTTGCTTCTTGCTAAATTTCATGATTGTAGGTCAACGGGAAGAACCCTGTCTGTAGGTTTTGATTTATTTAAGTGTATCAAAATACTATGTCACACAACTGGCCGTATTTTTTTTATTGCGTTGACTCGGAGTCAACAAAAAAAATACTAGTATAATAATGATTGATTTTTTTAGAGATCCGGATCCTAGACCTAAATAGGTATGTGATATTAATTTTAACTTGATAACTGCACGCGTTCCTGAGAAAAAGGTTCTTGACAGATAGACAGAAAGATGGACGGACGGACGGACGGACTACGAAATGATCTTGTAAGGGTTCCAGTTTTTCCTTTTGAGGTACGGAACCCTAAAATATAAGTTGAAGTCTCATTTCCCACGAAATATATGGTATATCCATATGTCGGATTTTGAAGGTAGGAATCTCTCTCGTTATCAGGTATATTTTAACTACTGTGGGCGTACTAATGGGTAGTGTTGGTTATACGCAATAGAAAAACGGTTGCAGTTCAGATCAAATTATAATTTATAATAACATTACTTACACTAGCATTTCACATACTGTAGGTACACGACATAATTATTCGAACGCGTGACAGTTCCTAGACTGGAGGTTCTGTTCTCGAGAACGGTTGGAAGGCAAGTGCCTCGACCTGTGTCTCAAAGTGAACTGCCAACTTTTCGCTCCGCACTTTCCAACACGACTCTGTCCACGTACCGTCATTCAAAAAAATAACAAATGACGTTACGGCGTTTGCCCTACTACTACAGTAATCAATTGAGTGACTTTTATTAAAATGATATCGTTATCCACGACACGGCCAGCCTGACATGTTACACGTCCTCGTGTATTCCAGTATCTGTAACAAAATAACCAACTTAAAAGCGTCCGCGCACACTCGGCCAACCTGACCGTGCCGTTACATTACATCAACTACAAGTACGTTTTTATAACCAAATAAACTTCTAAATAGTCTAAGCTAAACACAAAAGGTTCCTCTAAGTCTCATAATTATCGAATCTCAATTCATCACATCATCAACGCAATAGATCACATACATCAATAGCCCGGCTGCCCCAGCAGCTAGTGACAATTCACTATTGTCACCCATATCGTCATCACCTCATGTGATACGACCAACACTTCATCTAGAGTCCCAGACTCCCAGGTCAATACATGACCACACAATAGTCTCTTCCGAGACCCGGGTCCTCGCCACACCACTAGCTGCCCATCGCTCCCTGAATAACTACCAATAGTCACAGTTACGACTACAGACTAGTGCGTGCAGTGCGACCTAGCTATCGTATGTGTTCTATTTGCTGGTGGACGCACCCTCCTCACCATCTTCTACATCAGGCAAATCTAACTCAACTGGTACATCACTTAGAGGAATCCTTCGTACGCGATCATGGGCGTACTTGTATGTTCGATTTCCAGTCAAAGACTTCAATAGGTAACGATCACCATCAAGCAACTCTACAATTTTTAATGGTCCCTTATATTTGGGGTCTAATTTAGTCTGGTTGTGTTCTTCGGTTTGAAGCAACACAAAATCACCCACCGAAAACCCGTCCAGTCGCGCTTTAGTGCTATCGAACCGTTTTTTGTCATAGAGCCGACTTTTCGATTAACCGGGCTGAGGTTTCCCTAACTTGTTCGATATCTGCGTCAGTATCATCGTCGTAAGCAAAGAGACTAAGACTAAGGGGGCACGCTACTTTACCGACTAGTAATTCGAGTGGACTTGCTTTTGTTACCCTATTGACTCGCCACGACCTATCTTCGTTCACTTCAACCGCGGTAAGCATAGATTTTAACGTGCTTATTGTGCGCTCAACTTGACCGTTAGCTCGCGATGATCCCGTAGCTATTAAATGAAGCTTAATGATTTTACTCTCATAAAATTCCCTGAACTCGTGTGTTAACCTTTAAGCAAAACTCAACAACAGTGCCTGTTCGACTTGGCCAATTCTGACCACTTACGGGTTCTAAATTTTGAGATTAGGAAACTTTAATCCTCAACACTTTATTGTTTTAACAAAAAAAAAATACTTCTAAAATTCAAAATTTCAAAAATTCAAAATTCAAAAGTCATTTATTCAAACTAGGCTGAGAATCAGCACTTTTCGAACGTCAAAATTACATAAGACAGTCCCCCAAAAACGCCCACCCTTCACCACTTCCTAGTGCTTCTACTTCTCAATGAACTGAAACTTTGATTAATCACAGCAAAAATCATCAACCAGAGCCATGTACCATCGTTTACCACACAATCATCTTTTTCACTAAGATCCTTAGACACTTGGAAACCCACACGAGTAAACCACTCTAACGCCACGGCTCTCCAGCCGACCAGCAATCACATTGCTCTCACACATCCAGCGCATGGATCAAACTATGGTCTCTCTAGACCCCGACCTCTGCCAGTCTCTACTGGTACGGTCACCCACAATACGGCCGATAGAGAACCCTACTCGCGGGTTTCCCATAACTTAGGCTTGCTCATCACCACTGTGATCACCATCTACTTTGACTGGTACATGACCTACTGGCATCTTTTTTTAACTTATCGTGAGTATTTGCAAGTACGCTTAAAATTAATAGCTTTTATCTTTAACGTATAGCGATCACCATTAAAAACTTCAGCTACATTAAACAGACCTCTGAACTTCCGATCTAACTAAATCTGATTTCGCTTTTTGTTTTCTAATTATACGAAATGTCCTATCAAATATTACATTGCAAATAAGTGTCGGGAAGCACATCACAAAATCAAAACAAACAAAACACAAAACCTCTAGTTGGTGTTCGCTAATCGTTACGTTACATAAGATTTGTTCTGTGCTGAATACACGTATTTGACCAATACCCGTCAACATAACAATGTTATTAACTCGTTTGCCACTTAATTTGGCTGCACAACTGTTCTTAACTAACGAGCATTCAGCACCAGAATCGTAAACAAAACAATACAGATCACCTTTTTGTTCTAACGTGCCTGAAGGCAAACTTCCACTCGCCGTTCACCCGTTCACCGTTTGCAGCACGTGCTCCACCATCCGATTGGCTGCCACTGCATGCTCATGCACCGGGACGCGATATGTCTTAGTTTCCCACACGTGAAGCACACGAAGGGCTTCGCTGGCTACTGCGGGCCTGCTTGGCTCGATACTGAAGACGTCGTAGATCTTCTGCTGTCAATCGGCTTGGATTGGCTGTCGCGCACCATAATCGCGCATAATCGCTTGCATGTTTCGAAATTCATAAAACAGAAATAAAAAAATGGGTTAGAATTGGTAAACTAAACAAAACTACACAAAAAACTTTATGAAAAGTTTTGCCGGGTATTTCGCAAATATCTCAGAAACGGTGCGTCTGAGCTCAAAAATAACCAAATTTTAATAACCCTTTTATAAACCCCACGAAATGGATAGGAATGCTGAATCCACAAAAAAAAACTTATTTTTCAGTTCTACCCTCGAATTATAATGTTCGAAAACACGGCACACCAACGGTCACTTTTAGCGTTTTCATTTTGCGCCTGAACCAATACGAATCCCAATTCTGATGTCGGATTTTGAAGGTAGGAATCTCTCTCGTTATCAGGTATATTTTAACTACTGTGGGCGTACTAATGGGTAGTGTTGGTTATACGCAATAGAAAAACGGTTGCAGTTCAGATCAAATTATAATTTATAATAACATTACTTACACTAGCATTTCACATACTGTAGGTACACGACATAATTATTCGAACGCGTGACAGTTCCTAGACTGGAGGTTCTGTTCTCGAGAACGGTTGGAAGGCAAGTGCCTCGACCTGTGTCTCAAAGTGAACTGCCAACTTTTCGCTCCGCACTTTCCAACACGACTCTGTCCACGTACCGTCATTCAAAAAAATAACAAATGACGTTACGGCGTTTGCCCTACTACTACAGTAATCAATTGAGTGACTTTTATTAAAATGATATCGTTATCCACGACACATATATTTCGTGGGAAATGAGACTCCAACTTATATTTCTAGTATTTTTTTTGTTGACTCGGAGTCAACAAAAAAAATACTAGTATAATAATGATTGATTTGAAACGAATCAAGCTGAATATTTGTAGTTGCTTGTCTGATATTGCGATAAAAAGTTTTTCATTGTTGGTGAATTAATCTGCGTTCACTATTTATTTGCCAGCCATGTAAACAACCAGGAATTTTCCACTTAGACAAACATCAACTTTATAAAAAAACTTTGTAAATAACGTTGATTTTAGACCGACTAGTACTGTTGAAAAAGTTATAAAATATATGAAGTTATAGCGCAAACTGAACCTTATGTGTAAGCATTACAGTTGTTTTTCCTAAAACTCGTGTTTGTTTACATGTTTGGCAAATGAATTGCAAACGCAGATTAAGTGTTTTGTGGTTTTCTTAACGTGCATGCTTTATATATCTCGAGTCGGCCTGTTACGACAAAGAGTTTTTATTTCAAAGTATCAAATGTGTATGATGCTTGTGTTACTAGTATCATAGTTTCAAAGATGGTTACTGCCTTGTCTCTTCCTAATGAATGATAAGGAATGAGATCTAAACAAATTACTTACACAATTAGCAATACGAAATCTTTCAGCTTTAATGGAAGGCAGTAAACGGTCATCTGTGGCGGGGTCCGTTGTGATATGGTGGTGTTCCGTAAAAGGTCATCCTAGGTAGTAATATATTATTGTCGCTTATTATATAAAATATTCACTTATTCATAAAGTTACCACGATTTTATCATTCAAGGCAATAAATATGAGAGGACGATCAAAATTTATTACTTTCATTATTTTCTAAATACACTTTATTTGCTAGTAACCTTGTACCACCAGCGCCCCTTAGTCGACGTCCTTGGGGTAATGTAAACGTATGTTGTCTGTTCCTCCACGACCCCAACACAGCGACAAAAATGTCGCAGGCGGGTCGTAGGCGTGTCGCAGGCGTGTCGCAGGTCGCAGGGCAGTTGCTATCGCTAGTGTATGATTTCACAACGTGAAAAAAAATATGTGATGAAGCAGCGATAAAATAAGTGTGGCTGGTACCGAATCTCTTTAATTTTTTTGAAAAAAAACAACATAAGCAAATGTTATTTAACTTGTAAATAGGCCGGCTGGTGTTTTTACCACTGGCGCACGTATGATTTTTTACACAGTTAGGCATAGAAACTTTTTACGTAAGTATTTCATAACCAACAGGATATGGCCGACGAGTTGGTCGCATTGGTCACTAAAACGAATGAGCTCTTGATGGCTGCGACGACGAGTTCGCGGCGTACGTGTGGCAAAACATCGAGCAGACTAATAAGATCTACCACATAATAACCTTAGGCAGGTACTCCTTCAATAGAAAGGTAATTATGAATGAACAGAAAAAAGTGGGCCACCAAATAAAAATAATATTATGTAAAAATATATACGTGGCTTGCTCAAAAATTTAGACCATTTTAATATGGTTCCATGAAAGCATTATACAACCTTAGTTTTTGTCCAAAACATTCCCAACGAGTCACACTGTTACCCGTTGAGGTGTGACTTGTTGGGAACAAGCGGTTTTTGTTTACCCTAAACCTCTTAAGGGGTCATTGTACTCATTATTATGAACAACTTTCACTATGGGACAAACGCTGAAATCGCGAAAAAAAAATCTGCTGTTCCCTACATTTATGTTCGTATATCTCGTCGAAATGTAGGGAACAGCTGATTTTTTAAGGTTGTATATGTACCTGTGTACCAGATGGAAAACATTATTTTCCTAAGATTTGGATGTTTATCCGTTTAACTAAACTAACTAACATATCTACTTAATTCTGTTACCTAAATATTTGCATGCTATGACTACATGGAGATTTTTTTTTTCTTTTTTTTTCTATGCACTGAATATTATTTGTAACATCTTTTGTACCTACCACATTTTATGCAAATAAACGATCTTGATTTGATTAGATTTTTGATATACCTATATAAGGAAATATGACAATTCTTTTTGAACATAAAATTTATCTTGACTTATTGTTGAGATATGTTAAAAAAAATTGTCATCAGTCACACATTTGGGCCCACCGTTTTTCCTTGAAAAATATATTATTTGCATGCATCTTTTGCTAAAGGTGACGTTCTATTTATTTGGGGATTACACTAATGGATAGATAGTTAAAAAATCTAAATAATTCACATATTCCTTTATTTCAAAATATTACTTTTCTTTTTTTATTAAAATATTTCCTAAAATTTTGTGAATTTGGCGTGCGCAGAGAGCGAGACAGACCAGGACAAAGCAGTGGGACAGAGAAGGACCGAACGCTCGCTAAGAGAAGTGCTTCAAGAAGGAGAAGTGAGACTCCGGTCTCTCTTCTCCTTCTTATAAAAAGCGCAAGCGCAAGTTCCCTTTCCTGCATAACCTATGTTTTTGATGATTGTTACAGAAAGTTCATGTATCGTCTTTATAATGAAAATAATAACTAACTTATTGAAAGACACGAGAGATGAGTGGCTGGTCAGAACAGTAAGTAGAATAAAATAATTAAATACAGCGCTACAAGGATCGTTTGATGCTTAAATGTCATTGAACAACTTCAGAAATTGTTGTAAGAGCCAACAAGAGTGTAAAATCTCTTTTTATACCTAGTTTTATTTTTATTATTCTTAATTTTAAATATATTTTATCACCTTTTATTTTTCTTCTATTAGCGACATGCATAAAGCAAAAAATAATATATTTAATTAATGATATCTTCATTATTTATTTGCTTATGTCTAACAAATTTGGTACTTATTGTTTGCTTATGTCTAACAAATTTGGTGCTTATTGTTTGCTTATGTCTAACAAATTCGGTGCTTATTGTTTGCTTATGTCTAACAAATTTGGTGCCGAACCAGGGAAAATACCTAATTGGGCAAGGCACCTTTTTGGAAGGCGTGGGCAAATGACTATTTATCGTTATTGAATAATAGAAATAAGTGAGAAAAAGAGCTACCAACACACAACGCACAAACAATGTGAGAGCAAATCCGAACGTGCATTGAGCCGTACAATGGATCGCATCTTCGGGCACGATCCGATAATTTCGGTGTTGTACAGTTGTCAATTTAGTATTCACTAAGAACTTTATATCAATTGGAACTAGGTTTAAAATACAAACACTGGCGAAAGATTGAAACTTGGACTACTAGCGCCTCTAGTGGTGAAACTATGCAGTTTGCTGTCCCTTTGTGAGTGTTGTAAAACAACAATGAATGGATGGATGGTTTGCATGCCAAATGGTAGAATGAACCTAGAACGAAACATTATTTTATAGCAACTTATCTGTATACCTACATTTTCTGCTGGGTCTAGAAGCACAAATATTGCAAAAAAAAAAACTCACCCAAAGTGATTATGGGATGAAAGTAGGTATGGAAGAAGTTCGTAAATATTGTATTTTTTCGTAAAAAATTACACGGCTTGTTGTAAGAAATCTGTACACACTTTTTTCCTAATTTCAGACGGCTGCAATAAACACGTCAAATCCAATTGTGGACAGAATTATGGACGACGATTCCGTAGAAGGAGTGATAATGACTAACAAAGAAGGTAACTACGATAAGTAAATAAAGCTATATTGGTCTAAGATCCGTAGAGGAGGAATGACCTTCACCCATGTGTTTGATGAATGAAAAGTATTTTATATCAAAATGTTATAAAAAATATCGCGAGTGGTTTGGCAAAAAAAATCCTGGCCAGACTATGATTAATTAAAAATTAAAAAATACTTTTTTCTAAAATTGCCCTCATTCGTTTAACGATGAAGATTCCTAAACTTAGGTGGCTAAGTCGTCTCCTATTTAGGTCATTAAATCTGAAAAAAACGCAAAAGTCGAGTTAATAGCAAAGGTTCTCCTTGCTAAAAACTAAAAGCTCTTTAAATTGGTGTATATCTTGCAATATTTAAAAAAAGTCATTTTTGAATTTTTTATTGAACACAGTCTGACCAGGATTTTTTCAGCCAACTCACTCGCGATTTATTTTCTAATATGTATACTATAATTTTCATCCATGAAGGTCGTTCCTCTACGGATCCTCTACTTTATGTGCATATCTTTATATAAGCCCCACAGCCTAAGCCTAAAACCAACATACATCGACAATTCATATCAATCTGTCGAGCAGCATGCAGTTGCATACGAGTGTTTTACATGGAGCAGCTGCCTGTCTGACCTACACAAGCCAGTTACTAGGTAACACGATACCCCTTGGTAAGACTCGTTGTCAGACTTTCGAGCTTCTGTCTGCTGACTGTCAAAGATTTATGAATGACAGCCTGGACTCGGTTTTTATTCATGTGCTAACGTGCTTTCCAGCGCGGAAGTGTCTTGGTATGTAATAGATGGTGACCCATCCACGGACCGACGTCGGCAAGTGTTGCTTAACCTTGAAGATTGACCCGTGCCACTGTTATTTTATTTCCACGATCCCCACTCCCAGCATTTTGATTTGTTACAAGAACAATCTGCATTTTATTATTCACCCGAAGACAAAGGCATTCGTCCTTGAGTTACATTTTCGTCTCCGAGGACGATATCACGCGCAAATCAGACAGAATAAACATGTCGCGAGTATTAATATTAATATGAAGTTTGCTTTCTACCAGGGGCTCCGATATTGACGAATGTAAGTGTCACGAGCGCTACGAATTATGGAAGAGCTCTTCATAAGTTTGGTGTGCTGTCACAAATGTATGTCAAGGAACTGGTATGATTTTGTTACGGTTTGCTTTTTGAGCTGAAAACTTCTCACTATCACCGACGCGCTCGGGTCGGTGTCGTAAAATCGGGTATACTCGGCTCTAGTCGGTCGTTGACGTTGAATCGCGTATACTCAGTTCCAGTCGTAAGTACATCAAACCAAGTAATATTGAGCAAAAATTATCACTTGGAAGGACTTTTATTATTGGTGTGAAAAATTGCTGTTTATGGCAGTGCGAAATGTAACGCACGCAACGGTAGGTACAGCCGTGCTATTCTGTAAACATCTCACCGTGATTATTATTATTATTTTTTATTTTTTATTACAATTATTTTTTAAAGGGTAACTGTGGAGGTTTCTTGTCGGCTCTTCTCCATGAGAAGCGACCAATTAGAACCGTGCACCTAGCTTCTGACTTTTGGTTTATATGGAATAAAATATTTTGATTTCAATATCTCCTTAAACAGAAGGTGCCCCACGTATGGGTCAAGAACAAAAAAATACGTTTTTTTACAAACGATAAACTTAGCGTAGTCAAATCAAAGTGGGCTATGTACCGTTGACACGAAAAGAAGAACTGACTGCGTCTTTGCTCTAGGACTTTATAGGCTCTAGTGGCTAACGCGTGATTCCTGGTAAGCAAAGGTAGAGTCCGGGTTCGATGCCCGGGCCGATGTTATTAGGTTTTGCCATTAGTTTCTGCAGTTATTGTAGCAGGCTGAAAGTCTGGATTTGTGCCCGGTTAATGGCAACAGGTTCGCCCCTATTTCAATAAAAAATTTAACAAACCTCTCTTCGTATATTTTTTACAGAATCCATTGGAAGAAATAATGATAATACGAATTCATACGAAAAAAAACGAAATAATGGTGGCACCGGACAGCGAGTTCAACATCATGGTCATACAACATGCGCGGGCGCGTCACAAGATAAAGGACAAGAAGGGAAAAGAAAAGTGATGAGCGATGCTATGTTAAAGCTGATGCACATCTGGGCGGGCTGCACGGCACTTTTTGTATAAAAACCTAACCAGAGTCATTTTTTGTCTTGTCTTGTCGATTATTGCTATTATGAAAATCAGTGTTTTTTTCTTTGTAATGGGTTCCGTACGTCTGAACGAAGAAACGGAACCCTTATAGAATCACTCGTATGTGTCTGTTTGTCTGTCCGTCTGTCACAGCCAATTTGCTCCGAATCTAATGGACCGATTTAGTTGAAATTAGGTACACATATGAATTTCTGTGATCCAAACACGGACGTGTATCGTAAACAAATTCATTTTGAGTATTTTCAGTTTTCAGAAGCAAATATGAAAATTAAGAAAAAAAAGATTTGTAAACTGTACCGTGTGTACATATCAAATACAAAAAATTAAATCAAAATCAATCAAATTCAATTCGGTCACAATTTTTGTTTAAAAATTGTAATTTAATTATGAAGTAGTAAATCGAACATTTAACCCCTCTTATCCCCGAAACGAAACAGCGTAAAATTTTGAAAAAATACAGAAAATAGTAATTTTAGATTACCTACAGGAAAACCTATAAAAAGTCTGTGGTCTTAAAATAACATCGTAAATCTCTCAATATTGTGCACAATATTGAGAGATTTACAATGTTATTTTGGATGAACAATGAAAAAAGAAAAAAAATGGTCGAACAATTACAACTACATACAATGTTAAGTTTGTTCTTGGGATGGATTCATCCCAACTACGGAACTCTTCATTGTGCGTGGTCCGACACGCATTTGACAGGTTTTTTTAAATTCTTATTTGTGACATTGTGCGAACTTATGACATGTGCCAAATAAACATATTTTATTTATTTCTTTCTTTCTTTTGATTGTGGTCCAACTTCAAAAAGGTAGACTTGTGGTCTGAGTAGCGCACTCTCTTGCCAGTAACATTTTGCCCATACCAGAGACAATTAAAAGGCGATGCGTTGGGGCCCGATGCGGCTGTAATGTGAACTTAGCTTAGGCGTAAATAGCCATCATAGCCATGCAATCATAATAATTATCTGTTGCCTATCTTTTCTAGTAACATAAATTGTTATTACCAAGTCATTTTGTTTTAATATTCTCAATCAAATATGTCGTATTGCCCAGTAACTGGGTTGTTGAGGTCAGATTGATCAGAAGGTTGATGGCACACAGAGTACTTTGTAATATACTGAAATAGATACCAATCTTGTTCCGTGAAACGGGCTCAATTGCGTTCGTAAAGAAACTAACACCATCTGAGGGTCTAATGTGAGTTTTGTTTAACCATCTCGATTTTACGCATCGACCGCGTTCGGCGCTCTGATGATGCGCTGGCCTTCACTGGTGATGACCCAATCGGAGCGCCGAACGCGGTCGATGCGTAAAATCGAGATGGTTAAACGAAACTCACACTAGACCCTCTGATATTCACAGTTAGAAAAACATCTTTTGATAGGACACCGGTATGCTATAGCTATAGCTACGTATAGGAGATATGAGTATGGGTATCGATTCTGTAGTGTTTTAGTGCTCATTTCAAGGATTGATAAATGAAACACAATTTAGTAATCATCTTTTTATTAATATGTACCAAAGTAATTAACTAGGAGAATTTTATCTCAATACACTGGAGTCCGATTTCAGTTTTGACACAACCACTCACAAAATCACTTTCTGGTCACAAATATGGATTAGTCGAAAAACAGATGACGTAGCTGAGGCATTTAAGGAGTTTTATATAACTACGACTCGCTCCTTAAAATCATCGCCGTCTAAAGCTGAAAACCTTTTGCTCAGTAGTGTGTCCAAAAGTAGTCGCCTATTTAGCTTCGAAGTTCGAACATGTAACGCTTCGTGATGTAGTAGGTAAATATTAACACACTCAAGTCTAAAAACACTGGTGATTACTGGGGCATATCCATTAAACTTTTAAGTAATATAATACACATCGTAGCCCCCTATCTAGCTGTTACTTTGAATAAATGTGCTGATTTAGGGACTTTTCCTGACCTTATGAAGAGTATTAAAGCCATACCATTATTTAAATCAGGTAATAAAAATGACGTTAGCAATTTCAGGCCTATATAATATCTTACCTGCATTTAGCAAAATAATTGAATAATTAATAGGTACTCAAGCAGTTGCTAAGACATTTTAATTTAAATAGCCTCCTTCATATTGAACAATATGGCTTTACAAACGGTCGTTCGACTACAGATGCGGGTGTTGCTCTGCTTAAACACATATTTAACTCATGGGAGAACTCGCAAAATGTTATAGGGGTTTTCTGTGATCTCTCCAAAGCCTTTGATTGCGTGTACCATGACACGCTTTTGCGTAAACTGCGTCATTACGGTGTGCAAAACGAAACTCTAAGCGTTATAAATTCTTATTTACATAATAGGTTTCAATGTGTAGAAGTTAATGGTGTGAAATCTTCCGGGCTACCAGTTCAGTTAGGTGTACCTCAAGGGTCAATACTGGGTCCATTCTTGTTCTTAGTGTATATTAATGACTTACCATACTATTTAAAGGGTGTCTGTGAAGTTGTACTGTTTGCAAACTAGAATATTGATTATGAAATGCAATAATTAATATCGTAACACCGAATATTTCGTTTTAGATGTAAATAAAGTATTTGGAAACTTTTCAAATGCCTTTTTTACACCTAAAACGGGTACAACATCAAATTCAATGTGTAATTGCAATTCATTATTAATATTCTAGTTCGCTAGTTAGCCATATATCTTATTTCCATTTAGTAATATTGCCAAATTAATCAAAACAGGTAAATTTTTGACAGCTATTTGCGACGTTGCCAACTTTTAGGATAAACGCTCATAATTTTCATTTCATGTTCAATGCTTCTTTACGATAAAGTCAATCTACTTTGCGACAATTGTTGATCTGATATAGTTTTTAATTATATTATCATTCGTTTAGAAAATGATCTTTCGCTGTGAGCTACTTATATAGTTAGCTAGGCAATGTGAAGTAAAGTCTAAGTGCTGGGGACAGATTTGAGAACACTGAAATTAATATAGTCGTAAACAAATAGTGAGCTAAGCAGCCCCTAATGGCATTTAAAAGAACGTGTATCAAACTATCAATGTAAGTATCACAGCTTGACGGTTCGTGAACGGTCCAAAACCCTTAACATTATTCTGATTAACAAAATTCAAAGTGTTTATTTCAATTACACCATTTACAGGCATTTTTAAATTGTCAAGGAACATACAAACATAATTTTTATACCTTTCGAAAAAGTTTAGATATTAACAGAGCTAAAAATGTTAGGGTTATGAGGTGTAATAGGTATTAAAAAACTGCTGAAGTTGCGCTACGATGGTTTGAGGAAAAGTGAATTGAGCCCGTATTTCGAAAAAGGGTAGACAGGCGTGTTTAGTGCTTTTAGAGTTCCGAACCCAGAAGGTGCCAAAGAAACGAAACTCTGTTACTAAGCTTATGCCGTCTGTCTGTCGCGTCTGTATGCTGTATGTCACACAAGGCAATTTTCACAGACTACGTGGTTATCTGGTTACTATAGCTTCTATGAGTACGATGCGCATGTTTGTACCTAACACGAACTTACACCACGGGCAACTCAATTGAGCAAATTAATGTGGTTAACTATGACGTCTGAGCAACATCGAGCAATTTACGGCAATTCCAAAATTGTACAAAAATTGCCAAGGATGGCGCAATTTAAGTTGCCCGTATAATCCGTATCCGGAATGTATCAGGCGCCGCACTGCCGGACACACTTCTTCACACTTGCCTTCATCAAATCCAAAAGGGATCAATTTTCGATACTTAATCTTATTATTTGAAGTAAGTAAGTAGGCTCTTTCTCACTAATTTTTTTCCTAGAAAGCGAAGTTTTCCATTAGAGAGATGTATTTATGATTATAATTCTGTAAATATATATATTTGATACGGTCGATAACATCATATTTGGATCAAGATACACCCTGACATTAACCTGGAAATTGCAAAAACGTAAGAAAATTTGAATTTCGCGGGCTACCACTTCATCTCGTGCGGGATGCGTCGAGAGACCGATGTAGCAGGTTATTAAAAACATTTTTTTTTTATCATAGCAACATCGGCTTGAGGTTACGTTTCATTCATTCGATTTAACGCATGGAATTAGTATGTACTGTATTGATTTTACGTCCACTTTGAATTTATGTTTAGTTTTTTTTGTAACCTTGTGGATTGTCTCAGAGGTTGGCCCCGTCAAAATGGTCCATAACTTAATCCGATCGACTGTCGGTTAATTAATAATGAGTCGTAGTCGAAGCGTTTCGGTTGATTTCGGCCGTTTGATCGTCTAGGGTATCTTATAGTACAATAGACAATTTAAAAACAAGGTACCAATATAAGAAAAAATCATCAGCCAATTGAAATGCCATATTTTACCGGATGTCCCTGAAACCGTAGACAATAAACACATTGTTTATTCCATTCCATCTCCCGGCTCTTCGGTCTCTGGCCTCCGCGTCAAATCGTCAATTGATTTCATTTGCATGGCGGACACTGATTCTGTGTAATTCTAAAGTAAATATTTTTTGTGGTGCATGTTGATAGTGTGCAGCTGTAAAGCTATTTAAAAATGGCTGAAAAATACGATAAAAACGGATATAACAGTAGTGACTTCAAGCGTAATGCGCCGCAAGATGCAAACGAACAAGAACAAGATGGCGAAGATAGTCCTAAAATAAATGAAAAAGCCGGTGAATACATGAGAGAGCTATTGAGCGAGAAGATAAAACTTAATAATGCAAAGTTTCCCATTATTACCAAACTTATTGACCAAGGTAAATACCTATAAATTGATTTTTCTTTTAACTTGGTAAACGATGTAAAACGATGCTTCTTGTATCTTCCAAAAGTTAGCAACAAATCAGCATCACACATAGTCCATAACTGTGAGATCTGCTCCAAGTTATTTCATAGATAATGTTGTTTTCATGCTGAATAAGCCTTATTTTTGTATGAATTACTCGGTTAGTAAGTTACAGATGATACTTAAAAAAAACTATATAGATAGAACATGGTTACCTAATTAACACGAAAATAACAGTCAATTACAAGATAAGCATTTTATCAAATGATTATACATTTACCGTCATTATTTTTGTCAAAATGTCCAGTAATTTAATTTATTCATGGTCGGTCATTGAACCCATTGGAGTGGTTGTTGCCAAAGTATATGGCAATATGTGCCAAGCCTCATTCGTCTACAATCTCGAGTGATCATATGGCAAGTCTTTAGTGAATAAGTCCTACACAACCATTTTACCAACTCAGGTACTATATTGTGCCACTTTTTTCTACCTTTCAAAAGGTCATTGACAGGATGGAGGACTAAGGTCATGATATTGCAAAGATGAGTCTACTTTGCATTCTAATTGACACACACAACATCACACCTGTAACCGCTGAAGGCAGGGTTAGGCAGAGATGTACCCTATTGTACACCCACGTTTCTCCAGTTATGTTTAAGTCCCGTGTAATAGGAGGCGAGCCTATTGCCATCCAGAAACAATGGATTCAGCCTATCACAGTCCACTGCTGGCCATAGGCCTCTCCTAGGCTGCGGCACTAGCCATTACACTATGCTTGCCAGCAATCGGGCATAAATCCAGAAACTGGGCGGCATTCTAATTTAAAGTTATAAAAATGATGAAAATGTAATTTATTGTATCAATAACAACAGCTCACATTACTGGAACTTATTGTTCATAATGATTTTGATGTGAACTAATGATTGACCCTAAAACCATCATTATTGTAGGCAAAGGGATAGTCATACAGGAACATTGATGTGAATGAGAGATGGTGCTATACATCCTGGTTAACTCTTTCTCTCTTACACTCAAATAAAGGCTCTCACGAACAGGCGCGACACGACAGCACGAAACGACTAATAAAACTATTTCTAAAATACACGGTAGAACAATTACCCGTGTCGTCCCAGTTTGCACAAGCCTCCAGGCTCTAACATGCCGTATATGTCCCGATTGGCGCTTTTAACTTTAATCTCCTTTTACAGAGGTCACAAAAGTCCAAGCATCTGGTAGGATACCGGGCAAGGACTCTAAATATCTAGATGTCTTCCGTGATAAGCCTACAAAGGTGACGGTTAAGGTCTTGGTACCCGTTAAGGAGCATCCTAAGGTAAGACCATCCACTCTTTTTTTATTAAGAATGGTTGCATTCTCATCTCAATCTTTCAAAAATAGATTGGAGATTATTAAAAAATATTGGTGTAGTTTTTTTTTTTTTACTTAGTCTAAAGATTATGGCCATACTTTGAGTTCAAAGTGACATCATGAGTATGTAGATTTTATACTTACTTGAGACGTAGCGACCCCATAACGCATTTTAAGTTGGGAGTGGGATAAAAAATATGTGTCTAATATTTTTTTATTATCTGACTGACCAACTTATTAGAACTTCTGTTTTTTGCCCAGGCATCCTCCCTAGTGTATAGGATTTTTAACATTCATTGTTGCTGAGATGAGATTGCAACTAGATTTTGAATGTTTTAAATTTTAGGAGCAGGCCTTCCGATTTTTGTATCTTCTGGGTCCGCTTGTTCCATTGTAGACCTCATCCATTGCTTTTCACGAGGCAAGAGGGTTAATTTGCCAGTTTGGTGTTGATAGTGGGGCTAACAACCCGGAATGTTCTAGAAGTACTCAGGTGTAGGTTCTTTCAACACATCTATAAAAATAATAAAAGTTTTAAAAACCCAACTACGACAAAAAAGTCAACAAAAAGGAAGACATCACAGACAGACAAATAAAAAATCCGGAATCACACGTCTCAGGGCATAAATCAAACAGATTACGTGTGACTCTGAATTTTTAATTTCTCTTGTTTATACCTTTTCAGTAGATTTTTTTTTTTTCATAAAATTCAAAATATTTAATTTCACATAAACCTACAAGGGCACTTATGAAACGTCAGAAGCTAGGTGCACGGTTCCAATTGGTCGTTTCCTATGGAGAAGAGCCGGCAAGAAACTCCACGGTTACTCTTTTAAAAGTAAATGGTTTTTACAATGTTTCCAAGTTACAGTGTTAAAAGGTATGAGAGGACAGTGTAGGCCCATGTACTTAGCAAAATATTAAATGGTCCACAGATCTACAGTCTGTTATGTCTAGTAGTAGATAGTTGGGTTTGGCATAGTTGGGTTTTAGTTTTTATAACCTTTATTTTCATTTAAATTGTTTTGGGTTTGCAATATGTATATCGATGCCTTACGGGCGAAAAAGGATAACCGCCTCTTTTCAAATTTTACAGGGGAGTGATTTAAAATAAACGAAAAAAATCATAAAAAATCGCTCCCCTGTAAAATTTTAAAAGTGGCGGTTATCCTTTTTCGCCGCTCGCTGTTAGTGAGCGCATCACTTGAGAATGGCTGAACCGATTTGGCTATGTTTGTAATAGTTCAAATAAAGGTTTTTGGGGCAAGAAATATTGGACACACAAAACAGCAATCTAAGAATCTCTTGAACATGCCATTGATGCCATGATAGCAACAGCCGAGCTGACCAAGAAAGTTCTATTAAATATTTATACTTCACCACTTGTGGAGGCATTATAACTTCTACTTCTTAGTTTTCATGTATACTTACAAAAATCTTTATTCCACAGTTTAATTTCGTTGGCAAGCTATTAGGCCCTAAGGGCAACACAATGAAGCATCTGCAAGAAGAGACCATGTGCAAAATGGCTGTTCTTGGAAGAGGATCCATGAGGGACAGGTATTTATCCAATATTATTAATAATAATATTATTTATATATATTGTTTTATTTTTTTATTATTAATATTATTTATCAAAACTATCCTTAAAACATACTTCTACAATTAAATGCTACATCTTAAGTAAACCCTACAAGTTCTTCCTAGTCAAATCATTTATTTCAATTAGGCACATAAAAGGCACTTTTGAATGTCAAAATTTACAAGAAAATAGAATTGATTCTAGTTGCCCCTTCCAAAAGGTAGTTCCACATGGAGAAGAATAGGCAAGATACGCCAAAGTTAGTTTTAAAATGTTTTCTATACATTAAATAAAAATAATACGTTAAAACGATGTACTTGGACTTATGTAAGTCTGTAACTCAACAGCACTCCT
This sequence comes from Agrochola circellaris, assembly GCA_914767755.1. Taxonomy (NCBI): domain Eukaryota; kingdom Metazoa; phylum Arthropoda; class Insecta; order Lepidoptera; family Noctuidae; genus Agrochola; species Agrochola circellaris. Next base: position 15,362,029 of record OU611850.1, on the reverse strand, counting down.
TAGTATCTATAAACACAAGCTAAATACTCTCTCCTTCCCATAGACAAAAAGAGGAAGAGCTCCGCACCTCCTTGGACCCAAAGTACGCGCATCTAACCGACGAGCTTCACGTGGAGATCAGTGCGCTAGCGCCACCGGCCGAGGCGCACGCTCGCATCGCGTACGCTCTCGCCGAGGTCAAGAAGTACCTCCTGCCTGACACTAATGATATGATCTGGCAGACCCAGATGAGGGATATTGAGAGAGGTGGTAAGTACAAACAGAAAACATCTTTTATGAAAGAGAAGCCATTTTGAAGTTGTTATCTGTAAAAGAACATCACTGTTGCACTAAAGACACTTCATAAACATATCAGGAATGACAAATGTTGCTAACTATTCACATTTAGATATAATATCTTTGTCCATGTTAAAATATTAGAAACATGCTTAAAATCAAATAGATAGTTTGTTCTGAAACAGCAAACACATACAAATTGTTTGTAGATAAAACCACACACAATTTTCCCCTTTTTTAAATGGCCACTTATTTAACTTAGCTTAGTAAATCCTGTTACAAGTTGTGGCCAATCTGTACCTCTCTAAGTTAAGCAGCGAGACGAGCGTGGGTCGCACTATGCACATAAAATGGCGTTTTGGCAGGCTTCCCGGCCGGCCCGCGCGGCCCTGGCGGCTTCAATTGCACGGTGACCCCGCGCTCTTTCTCGTTCGAGCCTCCCTCTAGCGCTGCCCCCGCAGGAGCCCCGCGCGGCGGCAGGCCGCCGCCCCGCATGGCGCCCGCGCCGCCCATGCAGCGCTCCATGCCGCCTAAGAACAAGGTGATCAGCATTCTGGACCGCGCGCGTTCTGCTATGGAGACATATCCGTACGATGACGTGTATGCGCAGCCGCCGGAGCCGCCGGTACGTAGCATTTGTGTTTTTATAATTTTTTATTGCAATATGGGCCAGCTCTTGACGTCGATCTCACCTGATGGAAGCGATGGCTGAGGTCTATGATGAATGCCTGTTCACTCTTGCTTTGAAGGCTGACTGGCCGAATTGAGTAGCAACTATCCTGAGATATTTTAACAATCCTTAACACCCGAATACTGAAACGCCACTCAAAACTTAAGCGTTACTTATGACTCGTTTAAAGCCTTTTGATTAGTTGAAACTAGTTTTAAGTAACGCTTAAGTTTTGAGTGGCGTTTCAGTATTCGGGTGTTAGTTTGCTTAATTGTAAAGGTAAACTGGTTAAATTTAAATTCAACAAAGAAAATGTGAAGAATGAGTTAGATTAGTCCCTAATAATAAATTATAGCCAAAAAAGTATAAATCAAACACAACAAAATTCTTAACTTGTTTATTTTCCAGACAGGCTTGGTCGGTCTTAACCAAGTCCTATAAAAACCCTCTCAATCCACAGATCCGTGGCCCAGTCCGAGGCGCAGCGCCCGAACCGGACTACTACTACGAGCGTAGCCACGACCGCTACGGCTACGAAGATGAAGGGGGCTACGGCTACAAGGACGACAACCGCGACTACAAGACGGCGCGCGCGGTGGGCACGCGCAGGCAGAACCCGATGCATGCGCAACAGCAACATCACGCGCCCAGGCACTACGCGCGCCCAGAGCCCTACGCGCGTCCGCCCAAGTAGAGCAACTTGCCGTTCGTACTTGTTTTAGTGCACGACGGCGTGATCCAATTCTTCAGGTGTCCTATGAGACGACGATTTTGCTAAGACTACTATTACCAACGATAATTAAGACTTACTGTAAAGAAAAATTTGTAGTGATGAAAACTGGAACAAAAAGTCGAAGCATTATTGTCACCTTTTAGTTGATGTTCATTGTCACTTTGTATCCAATAAAACATGTTCATTACCAAGTATTTATGTTCACAACCACACATTTTTAGTTTCAAGTAAATTACATAATTATATCCCATCAAAATTAACAAACTCAATTGGAAAAGCGCCCGTGCACACCTTTTTAGTTCTGCTTTATTAACAATGGTTTGGGATACATATTTATTATTTTGTTGCATGTAATTTTATTTTATTACATTATGCAAATCCGTGTCACTATACTAATATTCTGAATTTAAATTTTCAGGACGGTAAAAAAGCGCTCCCATTAAACCGGTGAGTAATAAAGTTGTATTGGATCTAAAACCACAGGATAAATAAAAATATACGGAAAAAAATGAAGACTAAAAAGCTAAACTCTGCAGAAGAAAAACAATACAACTTCAAAGTACACAAAATGTTTTCCACTTTACTAAAACTAATTTAATTTTATGGACCAAACGTAACACTGGTGTATTTTCCATTTGAAAAAAAATAGATACTGTCATGGTATAAATCATTTTAAAACTATTATGTTGACAAAAGGATAACTTTTTTTGTTTTGAAATACAAACAGCATTTAAGCATGAAAGTGCTGCCAACTAAAAAAAATGTAAAATGCGTACACGCATTCAACTAGGTGAATCGCAATAAAAGTATTGAAATTCCAAAAAAGCAATTTTATAAAAAAATATCTTTGTTAGTAAGTAATTTTTAATAATATTAGTACTTCTTAAAACGACTTCAACATGTTTTAAATTAGTAAACGTTAATGCACATGACTAGACGACAAGAGAAAGTTGCTAACCGTAAAAGTTACAAAAGTATCCAAAAAGGTTTTGCACTTTCTTAAATAAATAAGCTATTACATTGAAACATGTTGAACAGAAAATATAAAATGTATTCAATTTTTGTGTGACTATGAAATAAATAAAATAATAAAAACATAAATCTTTAATTTGTATAGTATACAATTGGTATGGCGACCCAAAAATGTAAGTGGCAACTACAAACGTAAAAAATTAAGTTTTTGAAAACTAAACTATCGAGGCAAACTCATTGGTTTCACAAAGCAAAATCTATGGTTTTGCTTAATTAATAAGGCACTCATGTTTGGTAAAGCTAAAAATCATTCCAAAATATACGCCTGCAAAAATGCCCCAGGCGTAAAAAAAAAGAAAAGTGTTACCAATTTTACAAAGATATTTAGTTACCTACCTTTAATTGCATTATAGAGTGGATTACTTTAGACATTGAAAAAAATCTGAGATATAAACATTGAAATTAAAAATGTCGTAATCCCTAGATATTTCCATTGCACTTAGAGCATTGAAGACTAATAAAATAAAGGCTACGTTTATAAAACTAAAGAGATAATTAATGAAAGGAGGCACTGGAATCATTAATGCAAATATAAATCAGTATATTATTTTGTATTCATAACTGCAATACAAAACTTGAAGAAACTAGCTGATTGAAGACTGGACTGGACTGATAAAAACCTAAGTATTAATTTAAATACAAATATGTAATAATTAATTAAAGCATGATATTAAAGTAGCATGGGAACTAAGTAACTAAATGATAAACAAAATCAAATGACCTCGCTTGGACTATGAAGCTGGTAAATCAAACTCGAAGGGAGATATCAACATAAGCGGTCGATGAGTAAGTACCTACCTTCAAAAACGTGTTTTCGTTTCCACTACGCAGAAAACGCGAGGAAGAGCCGAATTTTCTGCACAACAGCAAAAGGGAAGCAACGGCAACTATGATCAAGAAAGCAAGCAATACCTAAAGTTATTAATCGATTTGTTTTATATAGCGCGATCGAATCGAAACTAAACTAAAGGCTTATTTAAGAAAACGTTACCTTGAGTCAAGTTTGATCTTATTTCAATCTTCATTCTGCACATTTTTATACGCATAAAGGTATGATTCCGAACAACCGTGCACGCCCATACATTTACTATAGGTCTTTCCGAGGACAACGCAATGCTGCGCGACATTGCTGCGAGTTGCGACGACACTGATGCGCGGCAGTGTCACCCTGCCGCCGCGGCAGACCAGTAGTGCGGCGTTCATCACAGCGATAACAACGTGAATGTTGAGAAGTAAATCACGAACAGCAGTGCCGCGCAGCAGTGCTCGGAATCCAGCAGGCAGCGTTGTTCGGAATCATACCTTATGTGGTGCTTTCTTGATCAGTTTTTTTTTTTTTTCGTATTAGGTATGGTTCGTTATCTGTTACCGGTTCCAGACGGGTACCAGTACTCCACCTAACAAATGCCTGTACCAAATTCAGGTACCCGTCGCGTAGCACAAATCTCGTATGTGTACGAGGAAGCTCGTACAAATAGTTGACAACTTGAGAAGTTATTTTTCAAACCCCTATTAAGTATCCTTTTTATTTGTTTTCTCACTCAAGTTACGGAAATATTTGTTTGGTACCGGTACAGTACCAATACTGATTTACCAATAGTACAGGTACTACGTCTGGCACCGGTATCACACCAAGGCCAATGGTACCGGATCCCAAAAATACCAGTATCTGAAGCTCTGACCGTGTAAAGGAGCTAGGTACAGATGAAAATAATCTACTTTATATTTGACAGTGCAGTGTTCCTCGAATCAATAATGTGGCAAATATTAATTTGCAATATTTCCAGGGTAAGAACGAAATATATATTTTTTTAACAGTACTGTCATGGTTTTATTTTTACCATACACCCACAACATAAATTCCAAGTAACCTGTTTATCAGTCATCGCAGATGCGTTCTCCACACCCTAGAGACAAACTAACCTGGATGAGCTCTTCTAGTAAATACTGTGGCGGCATCTACATCGCCACATGCGAACTACGCATCAAAGACCTGACGTCATAATATTGACGTCAGGATGTTATATTATAACATCCTGACGTCACTTAAATCCTGCATCGCGCAATTAGTTAACCGCGCGGTGGACATATAGAAGTTCCCGGCTTCAACCTCTGGGCAGTTGCCCGCCAGACACGACACCCGTCTGGTCGGAGGATCCTCCCGTTTCTATGGGGGATGAGTGAACTTTACACCCTGTTCCTCATACCCCTAAAATACTTTTCAATATGCTGCATCCGAATGTCCTTCGCGCTATTTGTCGCAGATTGGTCTAATAGCTGGACGTGATTTCAATTAGTAGGGATGCAAGTTTAGAGGCATTAGGAACGTTGTAAAGTTCACTCATCCTCTAGGGAAGATTCTCCGACCAGACTTGTGTCGTGTCTGGAGGGCAACTGCCCAACGATTGATGTCGGATAGTCATAAATAATAAGTTGTTCGCGCGGTAAACTATGCGCGATGCAGGATTTGTGTGGCGTCAGGTCTTTGATACGAAGTTCGCATGTGGCGATGTAGATCCCGCCACACAAAAATATGACAAAAGTATCTATATTTACCAAAAATATCTACATACCTATTGCGTAGCAAATAGTTGATTTACAGTATTAAACTTTTATGCAGCAGGTAGGTTTGAAACCCAAGACTTGGTCCCCCCCATAGTATAATAATATACTTCGCCAGGTATTATATTTTGATATATCGGTAAAATTTTCTATAAAAATATTTTTGTACTTATGTATGTAGTTGTATTTGTTTTTAATTAATTTAATCTTTTATACCAAACTAGTAGAAAAACATTTTACGGCTCTGAATTCCAGCGGTTAAGTTAGTGGTGACCGTGGGGACGAAAGTGTTTCTATTGGAAATACTTATATCGCATTTTCGATACTTGATATTTTATATCGAAATAATAAATATCGATATTTTTTCTACAAGCTTCATTTCGATCTCTTCAAAGTTCAACACGCACGCGTAGCATGACGCTTTCTATGTCTACGAAGAATAGACACAGCTCTTTCTATACAAAGTGACATTTTGTTTCTCCATTTTTGACATCGCACCGTAGAAAATAGTAGAAATCCTTCTACAATCTGTAATTTTGTCTTTCGTTTCTAACAATCTTTGTCTAGGTCCTTTTATATGTAGACTATTGAAGAAGAAAATTTTCTTTTCCAAACTGTCAAAATCACACTAACAAGTTACTGACAGTTGTCTCCACGGCCACAAAGTATATACGGTTATCTACAAAATCTTGATTTTACAGGAGAGCATTTAAACACAAAACTGTGATAATTAATAGAAAAACATAATAGGAATGATAGGGTTAATAGGAAATATTATTAAGGAAACGGTTAAGGCCAATATTATTGAAATATGTTTTTGTTCTAAAATACGGTTCTTCGACACTGGGAAAAATTGTTGTAGTTGTCTATATATACGTTACTTAATATCAGTAAACATTGAGAATCAAACGGAAAATAAATCTTATGACAAAACAAAGAAACCTGAGTCGAATTATGTAAAAGAGTGAATTTCGTAAAATGTGCAGTTGACTCTTTCTACTTTGCTACCGTCGCACTGGCTACACGGAACGTCAGTTTTGTCTACTCTTCCGTCGACGAAACGGTGTTCATGCTACGCGTGCTGGCACGATCCTTCGCCTGGCCAGAGAGGATTTAATATGAGAATACTGGGGAAAAAGAAAACTGAATAAACGAAAATTCAGTGGTGTATAAATATTTATTAGTGTTCTTATAATATATAAATTAAAAAATCAGTCAAAAATCTATGAACATACTTATAATTTCGATTTTTGACTCAAAAATATCTAAGAATGTGAGCTTATAACAAAAAAACCTAACACAAGACGATAAGATGTATTATAAAATAAAATATGTTATCCCTACCACTAATGAAAAATTGCAACTCAGTTCAATAAACTGTTGAGTTTAATATATATATTTGAATTCTTGAAAGTAGCACTGTCTTTATGTGAATTACAACATAGTTTTATTGGAATGTGCAATATTGCACACTGCAAAGCGATGCTTATACCAATACTTTGTGTGATACTCTCTGGGCGCACCAGTGATGGATTCAAAAACATGTTTCGACATAATTGTACCACACATAAGAGATACATGTAATGAAGAAAAAAAATTGTACCTAAAGGAATGACATAAAATGAAGTTTCGGTGGCGCAGCCAGGAAGTATCACACAATACTTTTTGACTAGATATACTAGTAGATGGGTATCCAACATTTGCAAAGCTTAGGACTATATTTTTATCAAAATGCACATTATGAAGATTTAACAGAATACACATTACAAGAATGGCACTTCAGAAGTTTCATAGCCAGAATGCAGTAATGAAGTTTTAGCAATGCAATAAATTATCCTTATGTTATTCTTGAAAGCTTAAATTAAATGAGTCTTTAATCTAGTTACACTCAGTGAGTTCTACTAGTGCAATGCGTGTCATTTTAGGGGCCACCACAGTATTGTGTCAAAATTATCATATTTGTTTTGGTAGCATAATTTCTATTTGAATTTATTGACAATTAAATAATGTAGGGTGTTGACTTTATAATTATCTCTAATTGTAGGTGTTTTCATTTCAATTGTTTAAACTCGTGGTTTAAAAGGCCCCTTTTTCCCAATTACTTGCTAGATATTTCCACGGTGAAGCTAGTCTGAAGTATTCTGTATGACAATAAGTATGAATTCACGATCTGGTGCAATCAGGATCTCGTGTCTCCTACTCCTCACACGAAGGAATGTCAGCTCATTTGTGGTGTCCTGCAAAGGAAAGAAAATAATGAGAAAAATAAATTGATTCTTCAATCTTCTACAATATTTTTGCATATCGCACCCCCGGTGCGAGACTGTCACTTATGCAAAAATTCAATCAATTCAAAATCATTCGCAACAACAATGGTGAGTGGGGTGCTTTAGGACAATTATTACATATTTAACTCATTGCAATTTTTGCATAAGTGACAGTCTCGCACCGGGGGTGCGATATTTAAAAAAGGTCCTTAGATATTTTGTTTTGTTTTAGCAGACAGCTAAAATCTGACAAATATCTAAGATGGTAGCAAAACAGATTTACGAACTATTCAACTGCTAATGGAAAATACTGCTGTGAACAAGTTAACAAGCAGAACACAAATATTTACCATTTCGCGCACAACATTTTTTGCTTTTTCAGTGAGCTGACCGATTAAACCAGAGTATAGCACAGATGTAGCATTGTCCAGCGAGCTTTTTATCGGTATACCTGAAATTAGAAAGTAGAAACAAACATAATTATGAGACTGCTTTTCTTCACTGATATGATAAGTATCTAGTCTTGATCGACGTGCGTAAAGGGGCAGAACATTCGAGACTTGCATAATAAGCTATTGTAACCATGGGAATACGTAAAAATTGAACAAACCTTCGTGATTCACAATGATGACTCCCATAACACCTTTATGGGCTTGAATTCGCTTGATTGTGTCCTCAACTTCAGTCGCCTGCAATAGACATTAAACGGTAAAACAATTGCAACACTTATAAACATAAATTACCAAGTTAAAACTAAGTAAATACCATTTTGATAAAAATTCACTGCGGTATCAAATTGATGACAAACCCTGCGATTTACGAAATTATGAATGAGTGAATGAATGTGAACGATACTTAGAAGGACAGCTGTCAAACAAAACAGATAATAAATTAAGCCAGCGACATTGAGTTAGGCCGGGCGTAAAATGTAAAGCACGATCATTGCGCAATGTTTGCTGATTGCTATTTCGTAGGTATTCTGCTTGCCGTCCTTGTTCATAAAAGAACCTGTCAATTTATTGTTCCTTTTAATCTCTTTATCGTTAATAACAGTTAAAAGGTGATAATAAAGTCCTTAACAATCAGGAAACTAAAACGAACGCGCGTAAAGCTGGTTCTACATAATAAAAAAGATCTGAAAATCGACTAACCAGAAGAAACTATTCAATGACATTTCAATCTATAATCTGTATTGATGTATTCTGGCAGCGGGCGGTATTGAATCCAAGAAGCAAAGTTGATATTTCTTTTCTTTTTGTTTTCACCGGTGATAATGTTTATTCTACAAAAGAACAAAAGTAATAACAAGAAGAAAGGTTGTGTTGACTTTAGCTTTTGTTAAAATGCCTTCGATTTGAGGAAACAATGAACGAAACCGCCGCCGAATGCTCTGAAGCATTGGATCCTCGCGTTCAGGTAAGGGTAATCGATATTTTCAAAGGTAATTTAGAAAGAAGATGAATTTATTTTGCTTAAATACATCCTGGTTTTATCTAGTCATGAATACTTAAGGATTAAATATGACGACTCCGTAAGTTTTCTATCAAAACAGTGCTGAAATCTCTAGAATACTGAGATTTTAAAATGAATCTGCGATTCGATCATATGTTTTTGTTATGCAACAGAATTGTGGGCAATCAAACAATGAAAGAGTTGAGTAATGTTGTCCTTGATAGGCTTACAGAACAATAAAAGCTTAAGCTTTCAGTACTTATTGATAAAATGTAAAATAATCAAACTGTAAACTATTTACTTATGAATAGCTTTTCATGTATCAAAATGCTTTTATTGTTTTGACATAAACAAAGTACCAAACTTTTGACTTAAGTAAAAGAATATGAACTGATTAGGTAGGTAATTATATATTAATGAATAGCCAGAGTGTTATCAGCGTCCAATTCTTAAGCATAAAATCTTCAATTACATTTACCTTAATTTAAGTTCTGTGTAAATATGGAAACACAAATCCTATATTCAGTATCAAAATTCATACATAAACACACCCCTTTTTCCAATACGGATAGACTAAAACCACTTACTAAATAAATGATACTTTCTCTTGTATCACCATTCAGCATGAACTTAATTAAATGATAAAAGTGTAAGCTATTATACTGGCTTATCATCATCTTCCTGCCTATTAATAACATAACATCACACCTGTATAGTACACCCACATTTGGCCAGATAAGTTTAAGTCCCATGTAATGGTGAGCCTATTGCCATCAACCCAATAATACTTTGCCCGTCCCGGGAATCACACCCAGGACCTCATGCTCAGTAGTAGCGCTTGCAACCACTAACCAACGGGGCAGTCTACCGTCTAACAGGTTAATTTATTAATCTATATATATAAAAGAAAGTCGTGTTGGTTACAACATTTATAACTCAAGAACGGCTGAACGAATTTGGCTGAAAATTGGTGGGGAAGTAGCTTAGAACCAGGAGATAGGCATAGGATACTTTTTAGTAGGGTAGTTAGGGTAGGCAGGTAGGTGCGCCGTAGATAAGTACTTAGTGCTACTCGAGCAAAGCCGGGGCGGGCAGCTAGTAACATAATAAATAATAAATCAGAGCCGTCCCTTTATCTACTAAACTCAATCCTGCACCAACATGGACCATGTCTATTATACAGGGTGTTTGGCGCATGGACCGACACAATTTTTTCAGGAATTTGGGAGGTCATTAGCTAGGTTCTACCCATACACCCTTTGTCCCAAATGTCACGGTTGGTTACATATGATTATTTTTTTTAAATGAAAAAAATTCCCAAAATGTGTCCTTTAATTTGAAATAACTTTTTTGTTTGTGGGTGTAGTGGCACAAAACAAATTTTGTTGCATTCTCCAAAGTCCTTTAAATCTAAAAACATCTTTGTTTTATACAACTGGTTTCAAGAAAATTCCTTACAAGCTTCCAAAGTTAATTTTTGTATTTAATGAATGAAATTTTATAACTTCTAAATTAATTATAAAAAAAACTAAAAGCTATTTTGAACCTAGGTAGAACCTAGCTAATGACCTCCCAAATCCCTGAAAAAATTGTGTCGGTCCATGCGCCAAACACCCTGTATATAAGATAGTAAAAAGCATGATGGAAAAGTGACTTCCCGAGCTCACAAAAAATATCCTTATATATTTTTTTACAGATCGAACTAGAGCGTCTAAACACCTCAACAGATGAGATCAACCGCCTTGAGGTTGAGTTGGACGAGGCTCGGCTGGCGTTCCGTCGTCTGCTTGCTGAGGGGCACCTGCGGATACAGCAGCTCACGAAGAAGCTGGGCACCAGTGTCCATAAAGCAAGGCCATACTATGAAGCCAGGTTTAGAGCTAACATTGTAAGTAAAAAAACAGATAAAGTGCATGCTACTACAAGTGATCATACCACCAAATCTATTCATTATTTGCCATGATAGATACCATAGTAACAACAACAACAGATTATTCTGTGAATAAAGCTTAAAGGATACAGCCCATTGACAGGTTACTAAAAGGGTTCCATTGGCTCCCCATTGGACCCTGAAAAGCAACTCCCACTGGGCCTGCATTGTCTTATTTGTCTTTAACATAGAGAAGGCCTGAGTCCTAGCTGTAGATATAATAGTTATGTAAAAGAATACCAGTTTATAGTAAACACAAAAAAAGGTAACAAAAATATGGTTGCTTGTTCCTGGAAAAGAAATATTTTTTTACTTTAATAATGCTTTTATTTACTTTCAGACATCACAAGATCTACAAACGGCAACAATCGCATACGACAAAGCTAACAGCGCGCACGCAGCGGCACGCGAAATGGTATACCTCGCAGAACAAGGCCTGGCCCGACTGGCAGAGGGCAATGCTGGGCTCACACTCGACCCAGCTTGGCAGGAGATGCTCAACCATGCCACGCACAGAGTCAACCAGGTCAGACTTAATTTTCCTTCACAGTTGTCAGTAATGTCCAAGATAAACTCAGAAATTACATATGAATTGAAAAAGTCACATTGGTACTTGCCTGGATTTGAACCCACAACCTGTTGTATGACAGGCGAGGCGTTTACCACTAGCCCATCACAACTACAAGATATATAGAATACAAGATCAAATGAAACTGCACAGCTGTCATGGTCATCAATAAAAATTAACAAAAATTCTAAACTCATAGACACATTAGTACAGATGGTTCAATCCGTAAAATCATTTAAATAAAAAGCGACTCTTGCTACGACACAATAAAGTGCAATTCAGGTCACACAGCGCTAATTACCTACAGTTATATTCACCTAGAAGTTCTCTCTTTCTATCGTGTAGCTCTTATATCATCTGACTACGTTACACTCACTGAATTGGCCCGACAAATCGAGCCGGCCGCTTACTTGTAGCTTCATACCTAAAAGGAGGAGTGCGACTTCTGTACTATTCTGTGACTCAGATAACAACTACCTGCAGCTGATTACGGGATCATTTCCGACCTCCACCGATCACGTCCGTGGAGTTTTGCCAGTTCATTTAATTTGACTATATTTTATCTTCTTGTGTGAGCGAGACTATAGCTAATGATTACATATTTTAAATGACTAGCAACCCGCTCTTGCTTGGCACGGTTTTTAAGACTTGACCAAACATCCAGATTTCTTAGTTATACGTAACTTTAATATTAACGTATTATACACATAAACCTTCTGGAATAAATTCTCTAAACGATGGTGAAAACCTCATCAAAATCTGTTGCGTGGTTTAGTAGAACAACGCGGACATACAGACAAACACGAAAAGCTACTTTAATTTATAATATTATGTATAGAAGTCGCTTTTCGCCTCTCTCTGTGTGACCGCGTTTTTCTTCGAAACTACGCAACGGATTTTGATTTACATAATCATTTTGAGAATTTATTCCGGAAAGTTTTTCTGTAAAATACCTTAATATAAAACTTACGTAAGTAGTATATTATTGGGCATTCTAGGCCACTTTCGGCAAATCGCTCGGCGAGTACGCCTCGCTGCCGAAAGTGGTCTAGAACGCCCAATAATTGTTAATCGACTCGACTCGTTCATTTGTTCATTCGTTCGAGTTCTTAGCATTCTGTCACACAGATCGCTCGGCGAACCGATTTCACCATCGCTTTGAATCTATCAAATTTCTTTAATAGATTTTCAACCTTATCACAATAGTGGATGGTACATGTATGTAGGTTGAATGAAACACTTATGCTAATGAGATTCATTTATTTTTAGTAAGCACAAATTACAATATTATAATTCCGTTGATAAACAATGTATTATTTATCGTAATATGTTGGTGGTTCGGGAAATAAAGCATCAGTCGATATAATAAACTCTTGTAGTTTACGCCATTGTATAGAATTGACGTCGGTCTGGACCTTAATGCGGACCAACGCCTTTTTCCACAGCTCCAACGAGTCGGTGACGCGCGCGTCCTCAGTTTTGTATACTTTACAGTCTATGTAGTACTCGCCGTTCGTGCTTGTCGTTCGCCGCTCACTGCCGTTGGCCACTCGGTTCACGAAGTATGACGGGAGAGAAGAGGTTTCGCTGTTCGCTGTTGCCCTCCCATTGTTATGTTTGCGGCTGATGCCAAATATATCGACGTCAGATTTCGATGTTTTACTGAAACAAACAAATTGATCTCTTGTTAATTCGCACCCAAATTTATTTATAGTTTTAACCTGAATGTGCTTTAAAACAAATATACAAGAATAAGAGACGAGACATACTACACAACGCTACCATGTCCTATGAATAGTAGACAGCGGATATACATTACAATTAAATACTGTTTATTAGTAAAAACATACTACTTTATATACACAGGAACATAAAAAATCATTGCTATTAATTAAATTCATGTACACATATTAATCTCGAACCGGCATTGAACCCGCGACATCAGCATAGCAGTCGCTTGCATCAAGCGACTGTCATATGCAATTGATTGACAAAACAATGAAGCAAATAAATCGTAAAGTTTACCTTGGATGCGTAACATTTTGCTTTGTTGACTTCCGTTTCCTAGGGACTGGTAGAGTTGGTTTGCGGTTAGACTTAGAGTCGTGCTCCATCACATCACTTGATAGGTAGGTTTCGTACTCAGAGTCTGACCTGAAATAAATACATAAAGTTAAAAAATGTTTGGTTGACTATGCAGGGTCAGAAGTTTGTGGAGAATGCTGGTTTTTATACTTACATTTTCACTTAATTATTTAGGAATACCAAATAATTAGTTTGAAGAGTCGGTCGGCAGGCACAGTGACTATGTCGTTGAGTCGGTTGGCTGATACAGTGGCAGTGAGCAGCTACTGTCTAACTATCACTGATAAGTACTTGGAGTCTTGAAGATTTCTACTGGCACGCTCGTCGAGTCGATTGTATAGAGCACACCGATAACACACTGATTATAAGTCAGAAACTTACAATAATATCGCTATATTCAGAATATGTACAACTGACCAAATAACTATGTAAAAAACAACTTTTTTCTTGGTCGTATTATACACATACGAAAAATAATTGGTTAGGTGATATTTCAGGAGCATCGACGTTGATTAGTGTTGATGTAGTAAAAGCGCTCAGGGTTGTCACACCGATTACATTAGTTATCGAACATTTTTAATGTGCTCGAGTGCATAAATGTAAACTCGTGGTAACCTTAGGTAAAATAGCTTGGACAAATAAAAGTGTCAACTTACTGGAAAAATAAGTAGGTTGAGCACACGTGTAATTTTTACGCAATATCATATAAAATTATTTGGTTCCAAATTTGATAGGTATTTCAAAGCATTATTGACTAAGACCTCATGATTACTCGTTGTATATCTCGTTCTTTTATCGAGAATAAAATAAATTGTCTATAAAGATTGGTAATATTTCACAAATTTCATTGAAATAAAAAAAAAATACAAAAATATCGACATTCTGACTTCCAAGGTTTCTTAAAAACGAACGTCGATTAGAAAATTATAAAACACAATTATTTGTTGGTAAGATATAAATTCATTATATTTTCTATTATGTTTTATTAGCATTCTGTCTAGTGGTCACCGATTATCATTCTATTTGTTTAATTTCAGAAATATAATGGTAAACTTAATTTTACCAATTGATGTGATGGTACAATACGAAACGGAAACGAGAGCAAGTCAGACCTAGTCTCGAAAGACTTTTGTCAACGTCGAATCACGAAGTATCTAGGTAAGATATGAAGCCAATACCTATATTTTCTACTTTTATTAGCATTTGTGTCTAGTGGTTACCGATTATCATTATATTGTTTAATTTCAGAAATATAATGGCTGACTTATTTTACCAATTAATGTGATGGTACAATACGAACAGGAAACGAGAGTAAGTCAGACCTAGTCTCGAACGACTTTTGCCAACGTCGACGCGTAAAGTATCAACCCAAAAGCAACGTATCTGTATAAGATCCTTAATATTAGTAGTAAGTACGTATTTACTTGAGTTTTATTGAACGACTTTATTATTGTGAATCAAACGATAACAAATAATAATGCCATACTGTACAGTTTGTAATGTGTCTGTAGATAATCGACGGTGGTCAAGTCATTTACGTACTAATGTACATAAAAACAGTAGTACGACCCTTCTGCATGATAACGTTTCAATTATAAACTCTTCGTTTAAAGGTAGAATTTCGAGTTACAGAATCACTGCAACTAACGAACAAACAAGTAATTTTCCAGAAATGTTCCTCAATAGTGTAAAGGTATACGTTAAAACTCTAATAGATCAGTTACTAATAAAACATACAACTGTTAAGATTAACTTTGAACTTTTTTCGTATTTCCTTTTATTTAAAAATGATCAGCAGGAATTGAAGTCGTTTGCTACCAAAAACTTTGTTATTCACTTTTATTATAACTTTGATTTTATTTATAAATCAGTAGTCGAGATACTGACAAAGAAAATAGAAGAATTTGAGCATCGAGATAGTGGTTGGACATTTTTAAGTAATTCTCATTTAGAAGTTAACATTAATAAACATCAAACTCTCAGCGGGTCTAGATTTATACCTTTGCCTAATGCTATAAAAAACAAAAAAGCATGTTTAAATATTCAAAATAGGGATGAAAATTGTTTTTTATGGTGTGTTGTGGCTGCCTTGTACCCCACAACTCAACATCCTAACCGAGTAACGTCTTATCCCCATTTTAAAGATGTTTTAAATATTAGCGATTTAACATTTCCAATCACATTTTCTGATATAGTCGTATTTGAGAAAAATAACCCTGTCTTAAATATTTTTGTTTATGGATTAAAAAATAATAAGACGATTGTTGGACCGTTGTACACAACTACTAATAAGAAATCTAAGAGCATCCATCTCTTATTTTTAGAAAATAATACAAACACTCATTATTGTCTAATTAAAGATTTACCGCGATTAGTTAGAAACCAGATAACCAGACACCACAGTAAATTATATTTTTGCGAGATGTGCTTATTATTTTTTCCTAATTTAAATCAAATTGAAACGCATTCGTGTGGTGGTGTTGTTACAATATTACCCGATGAGGGTACATTTTTAAAATTCAAAAATTATGAAAGAAAACAAGACGTTCCATTTGTCATATACGCTGATTTCGAAACATTGCTGTATCCGATTTCTTACAACGAGTCCGAAAACGCCAAGACATCAAACTTGCAGCGCCATGTGCCTGCTGCGTTCGCTTACAATATCGTATCATCTACTAATAATACCAATAATGGGTATAGATGTTATCGAGGTACTGATTGTGTTTCCAAATTCATACAATTTTTAACTGACGATCTTAAAGCACTACATACCATTTTAACAAAAAACGAACCTATGTTATTTACTACAAATGATTCTTATGATTTCAGACACGCAGTTGTCTGTCATATATGTGAAAATTTGCTCTTAAGCGATCGGGTAAGGGATCACTGTCATATTTCAGGACGTTATCGTGGTGCAGCACATCGACATTGCAACTTACAAAATAAAGTACCTAAATTTGTGCCAATATTTTTTCATAATTTATCTGGTTATGATTGTCATTTATTTATAAAACAATTAGGTCAAATTCCTGGGCAAATTAGAATTATACCAAAGACAAAGGAAAAATACACAACGTTTACAAAGTTTATTCCTATTGCTAGTAATGAGTATATACAATTAAGATTTTTAGATTCGTTCAACTTTTTAGGCGCAAGTTTAGACAAACTCGCTAAAACTTTACAGTCACCAGATTTCGTTTATCTAAAATCACAATTTCCTGATGAAAGACAATTTAGTTTATTAACAAGGAAAGGCATATATCCTTATGATTACATGTCAGATTGGAAATGTTACGATCAGAAATCGTTACCACCTAAATGTTATTTTCATAATTCTTTAACCAACGAAGATATTAGCGATGACGATTACAATCATGCTCAAACCGTTTGGAATATGTTCAGTATTAACGATTTGGGTGACTATACAGATTTATATTTAAAAACAGATGTGCTTTTATTAACTGATATATTCGAACAATTCCGAAAAACATGTAAACAGCATTATAAACTAGATCCGGCGTTTTACATAACTGCTCCTAGTTTGTCGTTCGACGCAATGTTGCTTAAGACAGGGGTTCAGTTAGAACTCATGTCGGATTTAGCCATGGTTCGAATGATTCAAAGCGGTATCCGTGGTGGGTTGTGTATGTGTTCCCATCGATATGCAAAAGCGAATCATAAATATATGCCTGAGTGTAATGCAACAGAACCTCAATCTTTCATAGTATACTTAGACTGTAATAATCTGTATGGGTTTAGCATGTGTCAATATTTACCGTATTCTAGTTTTAGATTTCTCATCCAAAATGAAATAGATCAATTATGTGTAGAGCATGTTGAGGACAACGCTGAATGGGGGTATATATTGGAAGTCGATCTTTTGTATCCTGAACATTTACATAAGTCTCACAATGAGCTGCCGTTTTGTCCTGAAAAATGTATACCGCCTGGAGGTACAACAAAAAAACTGATTGCTAATTTATATAATAAGTATAGGTACGTTATACATTATGTTCATTTAAAAAAGTGTCTTGAGCACGGTTTAATACTTCGTAAGATTCATAGGGTTATTACGTTTAGACAAAGTCCTTACTTAAAACAGTATATAGAACTAAATACACAGTTAAGACAAAACGCTAAAAGTTCCTTCGAACAGGACTTTTTTAAGTTGTTAAACAACAGCGTATTCGGCAAAACATTAGAAAATACTGAAAACCGAGTAAGCGTTCATTTAGTTAATCAATGGAATGACACATTTAATCGAACTAAGAAATGTAAATCCGCTGAGAGACTTATAGCCAACCCCTATTTCCATAGTGTATCTATTCTATCCGAAAATTTAGTTGCAATACAAATGAAACCAGACCAAATTATTCTAGATAAACCAATTTATATCGGTTTCACTGTATTAGAGCTTTCTAAATCACATATGTACAACTATCATTACAATATTATTAAACCCTTTTATGAAGACCGAGTACAGTTGTGTTATACAGATACCGATTCGTTTGTCTACAAAATATATACTGATGATTTTTATACCGATCTCAAGTTGAATTTTTTGCAGTATTTTGATACCAGCAATTATCAAAAACAAAACGTTTTTAATATCCCTCTCAATAACAAAAAAGTTCCGGGGCTATTCAAAGATGAAATGGGTGGCCAATATATTTCTGAATTTGTTGGTTTAAGATCAAAACTATATTCTATAAAAACCCCAGATAAAATTGTTAAAAAAGCAAAGGGAGTAAAAGCATGCGTAGTGAGAGATTTAGACATTACGAACTACAAACATATTTTATTTAATGGTGGAGTGATTCGTAAAAACAATATAATTTTTAAATCTATCAAGCACGAAATTTTTACCCAAAGTATTAATAAAATTGCCTTATCAAACAACGACGACAAACGAGCGATATCTGTAAACAAAATATCAACGCAGGCCTGGGGCCACTCAACTAATTTGAAGCAATTGTAAATAAGGTAAATATTTACCTAAATATGATTAAGTTTAGTGTTAGATTTAAATTAGATAAAATTGTATACTTTAATTTTAATAATTGTTTGAAAATATAAATAAATGTCAACTTATGTATGTATAGTGTATACATAGATATTATACTTAAGTATATTTTTAATAAGTTACTGATTGCAGAAATATAAATAAAATGTGTGACCATGTACTTGTTTTATTTATCAGAAACTTGTTCAAAAACATCATCCTCCTTTTTTAAGTTGGTTAAATAATAGGTAATGAAACCTCGACTCGTTGAAGTTTCTTCATCCAGAATGTAATATGATCACAACATCCGTTTCGACGTTCGTCATTATTTATTTAAATATCAGTTGTAAAATATTATTGAAAGTAAATCTTATCTACATACTCATAAGGTTAACCTTTGTTGCAGCATGTATAAACTCAAACCTCAACAAATAGCAAGCTTGCATTTATAGTGTTATTAACATTTCACTATCGTAAACTAGTATCGCCCAGCGATGTTACCTACGAATTATTATAAATTATAACCTTCGCTCATAATTTAATGGTTAGCAATAATTAATTAAATATTATGTATCAATAGCAGCTTAAACAATGTATTGTGCATTTATTATCACGTTCTCACTCTCACTATCACTGTCACTAGTGTTGTTATTGCAAAGATCAACAACTGATATTTTTATCAGTTTTATCCCGCGTCGATGCATGAATTGAATCAGGCATAGCAGTCAGGGTCACTAACCACTAGACCAACAGGCTCGTCGATAAATAAGTTATAATTGTTTATGTAACTGATAAGCTTAATTACATTGTATGTGAATTTAAAAGTTAAATAACTAGAATAATTTGAATTAAAATAGCAATAAGAACATTGGCACTCAACTATGAATTTGTTAATGATGTTTAAGTATAGTATATAAGGTATAGTTATTATTATGTATCTGTAGATTATAAGTACATAAGTGTAATTAATGTTTATTAAATAAATTTAAATATTTATTTTTTTATTGTTTTATTTCTAAACATAATATTTAATTAATTATTGCTAACCATTACATTATGAGCGAAGGTTATAATATATAATATATAATAATTCGTAGGTAACATCGCAGGGCGATGCTAGTTTACGATAGTGAAATGTGATATATTGTATGTAAATAACACTATAAATGCAAGCTTGCTATTTTGTTGATGTTCAAGTTTATACATGCTTCCACAAAGCTTCACCTTTATTCGTATGTGGATAAGATTTACTTTCAACAATATGTGTTATGATCATAACGTGCTACATTTACAATATAATTAAAACCATCAGAGTACATATTTCGGTTATTTATAAAATATTACTCTCACCGAGTACTTGTGTACAATATTATAGTTTTTTGGTCTATCAGTGTACGTCATAATCATGTCATCGGTAAGTAAAATATGTATATATTTAAATTTTAAACTAATTTAAAATCTTAATGTAGGTACCTACCAAATATTTTCACTGATTAAGATGTTAATCATTTTGTTTCAGATTTGCGACTCAGAAGTTCAGTTCAGCCAGTACGCTCAGAATCCTTACGAAGGACTTTCTGAGATGATTTGCAACGAACCCCCTCACTGCAGTCAAATAACAAAAGAAAAGAAGTCCCGGCGACAACGTCGGGAAAAGCCTTCCCATAAGAAACAACCAACAAAATCTTTCGTGATGAGTAAACTGCATCGACGCGGGATAAAACTGATAAAAATATCAGTTGTTGATCTTTGCAATAACAACACTAGTGACAGTGATAGTGAAAGTGAGAACGTGATAATAAATGCACAATACATTGTTAAAGATGCTATTGATAGTGTTATGGACGATACGGAATCGTTAGTTAAAAAAATTTCAAAAACTTTGATAGACAGTGATTTTTAATTTTATATTTTTTGGGTTTACTGATTGTTAGGTCAGTGGGTAGTCTTAGGGGGCGGAGTATTTATAATTATATGTGTATAAATTTATGCTGAATCTTTATGGTTATGTAATTCAAGTTATTTTTGATAAACTCTTTTAATTTAACTATTTTTATTGTGGAACAATGTAATTAGACAGGTCAACTAATGAAATAAACACATATTTAAGATTAAATTATTTTTTTTATTTAATAAACCTAAAATACATTTTCATTAAAATCCATTTTTTTTTTTAATACACAACACATTTTTCGAGCACAATGAAAAAAGATTACTGCAATTTATTTATTTTTCCTCCACAGTACTTGTTATACAACCCAGAGAAACATGTTTTATTTAAAAAACAACAATAACCTTTTATGTTAGTTACATATTAATTACCATTACCACTCTAAATATTTTTTTAAACATAATACATTTTTAAGTGCACATTGCTTTAAATGATTGTTACAATTTAAATTCGAATCTATATTACAGTATTTTTTATGCAAAATAGATAAATTAGGACACAGACTCTCATCAAGTTCTGATACTTTACAATTTTCACATAGCTCCTTTATCCACTGCACCTTCTCCAAGCCTTTGACAAGAATTTCTTTATTTTGTAAGTATGGAACAATAATACGATGGAATTCCCTATAGTCAACATTTCCCTCATTCCAATAAATGCCTCTGTTTCTTTCTAGCCATTTGACTTGTTTCTGTTCATTGCTTGTTAAGTATCTGAACAAGTATGGAGGCTTAACTAAGAAGGTTTGGGTGTAATCACGAGTGGCCAAAGCTAATTCTTTTACTATAAAATTGTTGAAGAGGTCCTTAAAGCCTTGAACGTCTACTATTATAGTTTCAGGATTCATGATATTTTCCTCACGGTATTGCTTAACGGTTTATACTCAATTATGCAGTCGTTTAATATAAGGCAGTATGCCGAAGTTTGATCAGGTATAACCGAATCAGTTTCAATTTCCACTCTTACATCCACAACAGGGCCTGCTTTCAAGTTATCTGCTTGCCTGGAGCAGTCAATAACGAAGAGCGGAGCCAAGTCCTTAAATTGTTTTTCGCTTAACAAAGGCTCCGCGCGGCGTCCGTAATATGACTGCTGAAATCTAGTGTATTGCTCGTATAATAAAGCAATTCTGTTATCAGCAAAATTCACATTAAGATTTTCATATGGGAAGTAGTTTGAATTGAGGTACACTTTAACATCACGAATATGACAGTGATCGAACAGAGACATATCAGAGTTTGCATTGTTTTTTCTGTTTGTCTGTAAACCGATAATGACATATCTCGGTTTCTCTATTTGCGATGAAGTTTTAATCGACCAAGTATGTTTCGTTGTTTTAGGTAAAGTGGGATATTCGTACAGATCCCAATTTCTAAAAATCATCTGGAGCGGTCGGTCTTTCTCTAGCAGTTTTAACAAACTAATTTTCTCTTTATCTGACACTTTAACATGCGGTACACGCCAAACAATTTTATTTATCTGAACATCATCTACGACTTCACCGGTATTCAGTTTTACAGCGTTAAGGTTAGTATTGCTTCGTAACAATATCAATTCGTGTCTACTATTTATCACTACTTTCTTAAAATCTTCTGCAAATCCGAGAATGTTACAAAGGGGTATGGAAGCAGAAAAATTACCTCCATTAATATTTTTTATACCATCGATATTCCAACCCCATGCATAAGATATCTTCGATTCACTCTCATTCATAGACACTAATGATTTCATCGTAGTAGTCACACCAGCGTTTTTTATTTTATCAATTTCCACTCCATTTAATTCGTATCTTATATCTTGAAACAAGTAGAGCAGAAAATTATTTGTTAAAGAAATACTACTCGCTTTATCTTTTGAATCTTTTTTGCTAACGATTATAGTTCCTTCCAAATACAAAGTGCTTGCTGACGGTAATATATACAGATCCTGTTGATTAATAGGTATACGGATTTCATCGTTCCTGTTGAAGCTTGTTACGTAGGGTTTGTAAGAATGAAATTCAATTCCCTCAACAGTGTTGTCGTAAGTTGGAGCAGATAAAACATCTAAGATATTCATTTTAGCAAACCAATTGCTTTAAGAAATTCCTTATTGCCTCTTGTTAATTTTATTTTTTTCTTAGACCGAGGTCTTATTTGCTTGATTACTTTAGTTGAACTGACGTTCCCAATTTGTTGATGCACATATTTATTGTAGTCAATCATTTTTTCTTCTAAGATGTAAATATAACTGCACTTCTTCACCACGTAAGTTTATTAATCGATTGTTTATATCTAATAGCCTGATATGTATACAGCTTATGTTGTTTTGGTTGATTGGAAAGTATATGGCGTTTTTCGGAATTTCTATAATTCTATATCCAGGTGGCACATTGAGTGCGAATTCGTGCACAATGTGACTGGGTTTTCCGTTTATGTACGAACCACTTACAATGTCACATTCTATCCTGATCACAGTCGTAGGCACAATGTTGACTGGTAACTCAGACACATGCCATTTATTGGCTTTTAAAATCTGTTTATTAAACCCTAATAATCTCCTAAATGTTCCTTCTTTAGTAAAATTGATATCTTTGGTACAGTATATCAAAGTTTTTAGAGTATTGTTATTACACTGTACTTTTATTGAACAATCTTTTATTTCCGATTTTAAATAATCGCTGATATCTTGTAATTCATAAGTGCCTTCAGGTATTTCAAGAACTTCGTTAGAGCCGTAATATAACTTATTATTCGTTTCGTCAATGTTTGGAATTGAATTAAATGTTGAGAAATGCAATAAGGCACACTCATAAGATCCATAAAGTTGTAATGTATTAGGATAATATGTACATAAATCGGACGAGTTTGCAGTTATCGACAAGGTGAGTGACATGATGAAAATGATTGAAATAAAAGAAATACATAATATTTATACGTACTTATTCCAAAATTTCCGTAGATATTCTAAACATAAGTGTCCACAGTTTACTGTATTAAATTTTTGAAATCTAGTATAGTTATAAAAAACATTACAATTTTTAAAGTACTGCATTAATTCCATCGGAGGTTTCAAATCCCCAAAGCTATCAAAGTATTCACAATAATTGTTTATTTTAGCATAAGCTACCCAATGCGTTCCTTCATTTCGTGAATCGTCTAAGTTAACGATAGCACATTCAATGCGTTTTGGTGTTCTTGGTAACCGATCCTTCATATAGACTCCTCGAAAGTATGGGATGTCACGTGCATGCTCACTGATATCGATATTAGTTAAAGGACGATTAGGCAGCTTTTTATTTAGTTTTTTGAACATTTTATAAACAACCCTTTACCGTTTTTATGAGGCTTGATATACAACCCTTTGCCCAACGCTAAAGCTTCCATGGTCTTATTGTGTCGTTCTGATTCTTGCAAGCTTTTTTGAGCAGTCTTGTATTCGTTTACGGTTTTCGCAATACCAGCTGCACCGCCTGCTAAACTTCCTAAAGCCGATAATCCAGCGAAAATTGGAATTAAAGGTAAGACTCCTCCTGTCTTTGGTATTGGTATAACTCGTGGAATGCGAATCTTCTGAATGTCTGGAAATATCTTTTTTGCAGCTGAGTAAGCAATGTTGATTAATGTTTTACTATTTTTAGGTTTCAGTTTCTTAATTTTTGACTTAATTTTTGACACAAAAGCATTGAATGTTTTAATGCCAGCACCCGACTTTAGTTTGGCTTTCATTACTTTACTCACTATCCATGAGCTAAGTTTTTCACCTTTCCCTGCATCTTTTGATTTTAGTCTTTGTTTAGCCATGTTTAAAAGTTGTAAATCCGCTTTGTGACGATTAGATAAGTCTGTGTGATTTGCATATGCAATGTCGTGATGCATACAAGCTTCGTCTAGTTTATTCACACCTCGATCGCCTCGCAACAATCGCTTCTCAAGTTTTGTACCCGGTCCGCAATAGTTATAACCAGGCAAATGAAGTTCGAACGGCAGATTATTAATCACACTATTAACTAGTCCACCGCCTTGCATAGTCAAAAGTGTAATGAATGAAAAAATCCTTACAAACACGGTTATATATTCATAATCCTAATCCATAATTGCATCTTTATCAATCCAACTGTTTTCTTCGTTGCTTAAGCCAAGCCATTTCACGTAAACTTTCTTTCCTTTCCTTCTAAGAACCTTTTCTATCAAATAGACATCTGGATAGCTAGTTTTTTGAAGTTCTTGTTCGTAGAAACATCCTCTAATGGTTTGATTTCGATGATCTTCTAAATGATATGTTACTGGTATGGTTTTATTAATCTTTTTTACAGTAAATATTTCAGTTGTCCAATTAGGAGTGTAACCTTTATCAAAAATATGTTTGTATTTACTGATCCGAACATTTTCACCTACTTTGAACTTAGGTTGACATCGGCGTGATGTAAGTTTCTGAGTTTTTTGAATATTTTCTCTTATCTTTGACTCGTTCAACTTATTTACCTCGAATGGTTTAAATTTGATTGTACGATGTTTTGTACTATTATAGGTTTTTAGAATAACTTCTAATGGTAAACCTAACCATTTGTAATTCCCAAAGAGACTAAAGTACTTATACAATTTATTTTTAATCGTTTTAATAACCCGTTCTACAATCGAAGCTTTCTTGGTAGAATACGAAGAGTAGTGGTTAATATTGTAGCTCTTCATAAGCTTTTGGAATGTTACGTTATAGAATTCTGTCCCAGAATCTGTTTGTAAATGATCAGGTTTTCGATTACTCGTAGTTAGTATTCGCTCAAATGCACGAGTAACATCAAGTTTACATTTGGATTTTAGTGGTTCTGTCCAGGTATACTTTGAGAAACAATCAATTACCACTAAAATATAATTATATCCTTTATTAAACTTTTTTAGATTTTGCATATCTACCAGATCAGCTTGCCATAAGTCATCAATGCCTTTTAAAATAACTGAACGTCTAACAAAGTTTCTTCGTGCCGCTTTGTGAAGTTCATTAACAATTTGTTGCTTTGCCATCACGGAGTTTTTTCAAGTAATTTTTGGACTTCTGCTTTGTTATAATACTTATCTTCCAACTGAACTAAAACTTCAGGTATCTTCGCTTTTAAAGTGGCTTGGACTGTTATTTTTACATCTTTTATGATTTGAGCACGCATCAATCCAATCACTCTATTCTCTTCCTTTATTGTCTGATCGTACAATCGATCGACGTAATCTTTGTTTACAGCATCATCTATGTCTACAGGAGATCTAATTCCTCTTAATCTAGATTTTTTCAAATCAAAATCACCACTTTCAGATTTTAGCAATGCATTTTCATTGAACTCTAATAATTCAGAGAAACGCATTCTCTTATGAATATGGTGTCCAAATTTATCTACATTCATATTTAAGGTGTATTATATTTAAAGGTTGATAATAAAATGAACGGTGAAAAATTTATACCAATTATTTATTACTTAATAATTTTACTTTCACGCAGTTCTTCAATAATAGATATAATTTCGTTGTCTAATCCAGTGTTACCAGCGTCTCGAGATGCAATTAATAATTTTAACCTATCCACAAGTTCATTAGGATCATCCCAATATACAAAATCTATATTTTTTTTCCACATTTTTGTCAAGGGTAGCCCTTTCCCCTTTGCTTGACTGTTTTGAATAGTATTCGGCAGTTTGAAAAGAGTTTTTATAACTTGCAAATATTTTTGTCCCTTATTACTTTTTATTGGTTTATTCGAATCAAAGTCTCGACGATGTGCGTTTGTGGCAATCAACATCATTTTATAATTCTGCATATCAGACTCTGTAACTGTGCTTAAATCTACGTCCTTTTTCAATAATAATTGTTTCAGTCCTGGAGTACTTCGATATTTCCGTCCAGTAACGGTGATGTAATCATCGCTGATCGTTATGACAGCAGAACCTAACATCAATTGTCCTCGTTCCGCTCGAACACCAAATGGAATATCTGTTAGTGCTTCCGCAGATACTGACCAGGATGATGTATTACGCTCTTGATTATTGTCTCCTAATGATTGGTACGACTCATCACTGTCGGTATCACATTCATTTTCTTCTACATTACTATCTTCTTCGTTATTAGAACTGTCTTTCTGTAAAGTATTGTTTTTAAACGAAACTTTTGTTTCTTCAACTTCTTTAGATCGCAAGAGGTCAGTTTGCTTATTGGTGTCTGCTAAAAAATTTAGAGACTCTGTTACAGGTCTAAAAACTGATTCCAATGCTTGCTTATTTTCAGTCTCCAAATCTCGCATCTTTCGTACCTTTTTCTTTACAGCTTCTGCAGCATCAACAATTTGCCTTTTCAGTGATTTTTCCATTACTACGATTTTACGGACTATGATAGTTATCGATGAAGAGTTGACCAAGGAATAATGATATCATGTAAGTACCATATCTTAAATATTTGTATTTCTAATCAAAGACTACAAAAGTGTCAAATTTATTTCTATAGCATCCGTTATTTTTGTTGCAATCTTTATTAATTACAACATAATTAAAGGGCTCACTCCATATTTTAGAACACATTTCACGAAATTCAAGCCATGTCATATCAGTGTTAACATGTTCTTCATAAACATGCTTCAAGTTAATATCATCTTGTTTGAATAATATAATTAAGTTAGCATTATCTCTTACTAACTGTTTAGGGATTTTGCTATATGTTTGATTGAGATAAAAACAGTCGATGTGTTTGTGTCTTCCCATTGCGAAATAATCACGCATGTTAGTTTGATTCTCGCAAGCAACGTCATCAAATATAATCACAGAGTTGGGTTTTGCGTCCTGAACGCTTATAACTTCCTCATTCCCTTGATATTTCTGGAATGAGATAATTGGTACCTGTTGTAAAACTCTTTCTAAAAAAATGTACTTTGGTTGGTGTAAGGTTTTTGAATAGACATAAACATTTTGAAACCGTAAACCATTTTCATGTATAAGAAGTCCAATAAGTAAATTTGTTTTTCCACAATTCGATGGTCCGCAAATGATACATCGTACTAAATTAGGTAATAATTCTCCATGACGAGATCTAGTTTTACAAAAATCATCGCAAATAGTGCTTACATGCAGTGATTGTGGTTGTTTTACAAATTTCATGATTACTGTTGTCAACAAACTGATTAACAATGAGTGCATGTGTTTATTACAACATTATTTATAAACTGAAACAGTAACAGATTTCGCGTACGAGCGATCTGTGTGACAGAATGCTAAGAACTCGAACGAATGAACAAATGAACGAGTCGAGTCGATTACCGATTATTGGGCGTTCTAGACCACTTTTGGCAGCGAGGCGTACTCGCCGAG
This sequence comes from Agrochola circellaris, assembly GCA_914767755.1. Classification (NCBI taxonomy): domain Eukaryota; kingdom Metazoa; phylum Arthropoda; class Insecta; order Lepidoptera; family Noctuidae; genus Agrochola; species Agrochola circellaris. The sequence goes on along the minus strand of OU611850.1, from coordinate 15,334,177 downwards.
CGATTTGCCGAAAGTGGTCTAGAATGCCCAATAATATACTACTTACGTATAATAAGGAAATCTTGATGTAATAATATAATGTAACGCCAGGCGGAATGCGACCGCGCGAGCGCCACGGTGACGCAGCGCACTAAGGCGGCCGCACACCGCGCCGCTACCACGCTCGTGCAGCAACTGCAGAATGGACTCAAGAGGCATATTGCTAAGTCCAGGTTAGTGGACTGCTAGATAGGATGACGAAGGTTTCTGAAAGACTACTTAAACCAAAGATTTAAATCGTAGATTTGCCCTCACTGTACTAAGTCGCACGAAAAATAGTTCATAATAAGAGGAGCGAGCTCACACATTAACAATGGCGTTTCCATGACAACCAAGTCAAGTCTCTGCGACACTGTCTGTCTCAGAGGTGTCAAAACAAAACAGAAACGCGACCATCTTTTGACGCGGAAGGGCAAATCTACGATTGAAATCTTTGACTTAAACTGCGTTTATAGTCTAGTTTCCAATTTACGTGATTTATGAAAAATGACTTTAATGCTTACACCATAAAGTGTCGTTTCCGTTAGAACTATTTTTTTTAATGACTCTTTTAGGGATCTCGCATACTACGCGGTCACGACCACAACTTGTTGCCCGACTGGCCGCAGTCGCTACGACGAAGAAGAAAGTATGGCCGCACGACGCACAACCGGTCGTCCGACCAGTTTTGTTCAAGATTGCATACAGTCATGGTCGTGGCCGCGTAGTGCGCGAGTTTCCTGAATAGTACTAATCAATCTAAAGACAAGTTAATTTCCACTAACTTAAAGTCGGTATTTGCTTAAGTAAAAATAACGTCAATTGGAAAGAAAGATTTGAATAGACTTTAGTCTGTTGTCAATTCTCATAATTGGATGTTGTTATTTTAGTTAGATAGACAAAAAAGACATACATAATCATATAGTTACTATATTATTAATATAGTTATGTATACAATAATAATATAGTTATTATATTATTATTGGTTGTTTTATACTACTGTATCTACTATAATATGAGGGTTTTCATGAAAATGCACGCCACCAGTTGGCGCCACTTTGACAAGATGTCTTCCATTTCAATATAAAATATACGATGACGTTCATAGTTCAGTCACGACTTCACGACTAAAGAAAATATAAGCGCTTTGATACTTTTGACAGGTGCCCGGACCTGACGTCTACGTGCTGCCACCTAGTGAACGTCATTAAAAAATGCTCATTACAATAGCTAAAATGAGATTTGAGAACAGACTTATTGAAATATTCGAGCTTCCTGAAATTAGTTAGCCATTTAGTTTGTCTCACAAATCTTGGTAGTCCATATTTAAATATTTTTACCCTAATTCCAATTTAAGCCTCTATTATTTAGTAATTGCTTCACTTAATGCTTGCAGTGCAAATAAATTTATTTCCCCTTTAATGCAAGTTTTTCTACTATTTTCCGTAGTATGCAGTTGAGAAGCTAGCTTAGTTTAATATTCTTAACACTAACATAAGTAGTTTGTATGGTGTTCAGACAAATGCTGGGCGAAAAATGATTCTTCGCGAAGAAAGTTAGTTGCCTATCCACCTTCACGGAAATATTCTCTTCAGAATGATTGCTCTTATTAAATAACTGATCAACTACTTGACAATTCAAGAGAAGTCTTATCGAAGTAATCACTTTGAATTTGGACGTTTTTAATTAAGCGGCGAAACTTCACAGGCTTAGTTGGTTTCAAATTGCAATAAAACAAATAAAATATATAATACCGACCTCATCTAATTTTAAATTATTATTCGTATAAGACGTACTTATAAAAGTTAGTGTGTCACCGAAAATTAATTTTGAGCTGATAACGAAAAAAAAGCTTCAGGTTTACTCTTATTTTCGGCCGAAAACGAAAATGGTTTAGATATTTAAATATATTAATATTTCCGCTGTGCACTGAAATTTTGTTTGTTTTTTTATACCTAAGGAGAGAAAGAGCATATATATAGGATAAGACGAAATAAAACACGATAATTTACGAGCCGAGCTTTACGAAGTAGGCCGAATGAAGCGCGACAAATCACGACGTTCGGATTATCGGCTTGGCCGAAGCTTCGGCTGGTTTATGCCCGAATCATGATATTTTTGCCGAAAATGGGTGAAAAAGAAAACGAAGCTTCGGTGTTCGGTCGGTAACTAGTAAAAGTGTTTTTATAACCTATTTCAGAAATAAATCATTTATAATTTCAACTACGCGCGACACGAGAGCGTTGTTCTATTAGATACTGAAATGTGTCTCGTTTGATAAGTTTCGCCAATTAATCAAGATCTGTGTACTTACGGAATTCATAACCTTTCCTTTTGTCCCGCCACTGTCAGGTAAAAATAGCCTATAAAGTAGCCTTTGCCTGTCCACCTATTAAACACTAACTCCGCACCATATCTGCTTGACTAGTCGCACAGTGCTCTCTCTTTCAGGCACGCGCCGGCGCAGCAAGCACACTATTGGTACTGCAATTTATTATTATTATTATGCATGTTTTAGCAAATATTGAGTGATTACACTTATCGATCCGCATCACCACACTTCTGTCACTTCGGCGATCAGAAACGAGGTGATGATATGACTTCTCTTTCGCTTTTATTGCATGGACATAAAGCTTTTTCTGACCGGCTCATTCCACGTCGATAAGTGTGGTCACTCCCTTACTGGTAAAGAAAACTTGTAGGTTGCACCCCCTAAATTAATAATCAATCTTGGATCATATTTTGACGTTTAGGTTGACATTTGACTCCATTTTTTTCCATAGATACAGTATTGTATAGCTGTCAGTGTATAATTTATTTATAGAATAGCGATAGTCTTTGGTAGTCGGGTCTTTCCAAAGAAATCGTACAATGTCAGCCGTTTTGTTGGGCTCCTGTTGTTGGCTAACAACTGGAGCCAGACAAAAAGTTACGAGAAGCGGATAGAGAAAATATATTTCTGTCTCGTTTACTCTTTCTACTGAATCTGATAAGTGCGTCCTTGTCACATTATTATTAATGTTGAGTGACTTATCTATTGCTATGCTCAGTCTACGATTTTTTGGGTGAAGCTGCCAATAGCCAAACTATGCAATCACAGGATTTGGCCAACATTGGGATTGAAATACATTAATAATATTGGGCGTTATTGAGTTTTTTTTAGATGCATGGTATTTGTAGAATAGTTACTATTTTAAAGGACATAAGCAGTCAGCGTTTTAATTACTTAATGCTTGCATACTGGTATGATAAGAAGTAATAAAATAAATAAAAATAAATAACGCACTTTACATTGTCAAGCGAATTACATCGCGGGCATCTCTAAAACAGTTAACTTTGCTGCATGAACAACAATGCCCCAAGAAACGTAGTTACGTGAAACTAAAATGGAGCCCCATTTAATAACAATGTTTTTTTTATATCGTTTTTTATTTTCACTAAATAATTATATTTAATCAAGACAAACACGTGAATCAAGTGTCTTCTCCCCTGAACATAAAGTACATTAGAAAGACGTTATTGGACGATTTCTTAGATTTATAGTTACTTAACAGTTGTAAGTAATATTTAAATTACTTATTACCTAATATGCTAGATTGTTATGTGAATAAAGTATCACCAACTGTAAGACTTTACCAAGGAAAAAAACGAACGTATACCTTAAAAAAAAACCTGATTATTTCAAACCCACGCCACAATCTGTTTATCACAACAACCCATCAAATTCCAGACCTTACTTCGAGGAGAAAGCGCGAATCAACACGGCTTTAGAGGGTCAAAAAGCGAGGATCCAAACCCTGGAGGTACAGGTGGCTGACGCGAAGCAGCAGTACTCCTCAGCGTTGAGGAATTTAGAGAGAATCTCCGATGAAATACACAAGCATCGGTCTAGAAGACAATCGACTAGAAATGGTGAGTTGAAGCAGCCTTTTCATGTCGAAGAATATTACTTTATACGTGTCCAGTTCACATTCGGTAAGGAGTATCGATCGCGTTACCCAGTAACTGGGCTGTGGAAGTTAGATAGGCATTTGCTCCATGTAAAATACTTGTATTCAGCTGCTTCCGGTAAGACTGGAAGCAGACCCCAACATAGTTGGGAAAAGGCAGGGAGTTTATGAAGATGGTTAGTATTGGGGCGGCCCCACTGCTGCGCTGTTCTTGTGAGGCCCAGAATCAGCCTGTCGGGCTTAAGTATCAAGACTTGAATGGACTTTTACTTCCGAGTTTCAATCTAGCTTTACTGAGAACCTATTTTTGTCGCTGTCAAAGCGCCATATTTATTCTTCAGATAAAACGCTATTTTTTTTTAATTTCTTATCCGACGGTTACCAAACGGAACCCTATTCCTAAGCGTCCGCTGTCCGTCCGTCTGTCAGCGACCTGTATCTCATGAACCGTAATAGGTAGACAGTTGACATTTTCACACATTGTGTATTTCTATTGCCGCTATAACAACAAATAATAAAAATAAAATAAAGTTAAAAATGCCGAAAAAAACTTTTATGTTGACCATAAGAAACGTGTTTTTTTTTGGCATTTTTTTCTTAAGTATTGTGCGAGTTCAACTCGCACTTGGCCGGTTTTTTATATAAATAAAGAGGAAAGAAATAATTATAAATAATATAAAAACAAGTTTAGTATGTGTAAGTCCTATAAGATGCCTTCTTTCCCAGACATAGACCGCTCAACGATCACAGACACAGCGAGCGACACCAACACCACATGTAGCGACAAACTGGAGGAGCTATGCGAGACCAGCACGGACGCCAGCGTTAGGGAGTGGCTGCGGAGGGCGGCGGACGCACAGAGGCCAAGATGTCTGCCTGATAACGACACCTGGACCGAAATAGACCTGGATTACTCCAGCCCTGAGGAGGTAGGGTTCCTCTTGGTGAAATTGATATTTTTTTTGGTGCCAATATAAAAAAAAATTTTAGATAAGAATAAATAGCGTTTATTGTTCAACAACGTTATGTGAAGATAATGCATAAAGTGCTTAGAAAATTGAGAGCAGTGGTAACGGCCCTCGGCCTGAGTTGTAGGTAGGGTTGCCAGCCATACAGTGAAAAACAGTATTATACTGTTTTTCACTCTAAAATACTGTTTACTGTTCAACAAAAATAAAGTACGGTATATGAATGTTTTCACTGATATCCAAAGCTATAAGTACCTAAATTAAAAGGAAATCATTGGCAAAAAAAACGAAAATACAAAACGCAAAGACACCGATTTCCGAAATTAAAGCTATCTATTTTTCATTACGTAGTGTTTTTTTGGAAGTCTGCTGTTATTAATTTTTTTTGGAAATATATTTGTCACTGTTTTTTTTTTTCCGAAATACTGTTTATTTTCCCACTTTGACCATAAACACTTTATTTTGTGTACAAAAAGTTGGCAACTGTAGTTGTAGGTCGTGGGTCCGAACCCTAGCAGGTGCTTTAAAACGGTGAAGGAAAACATCGTGAGGAAACCGGCATGTCCTAGAACCAAAAATTCGAAGACATGACATCTACCAACCCGCACTGGGCCCCCGTGGTAGACTACAGCCCGCATCCTCTTGAAGAGAGGAGCCCTGTGGTCCAGCAGTGGGAACATTATAGGGTGATTATGCTTAGAAAATTTCAATTGATAAAAATAGCCATTCCATTTGGCCATAACCACGTAACATTTTGTTGCAATGTTTTAAACTTAGTAACTATATCTTTCTATTTTTATGCAAAAAGATATGCGCTTATAGTTTTTGGCCAGACTAGTCTTGAACAAACCACTCTAATACAATCCATACTTTTGGTTGTCGGAGTCTCAAAAACCTTTCACACCATCGCAGGTAAGCTTCGAGAAATGCTCACTCCGCGCCCGTTCTACCCCCGAAAAGTGGTCCCCACCGAGTCCCGTGGAGTCCCGGGCTTCGGCCGCGGAGCCCCGGCGCATCATTCGGACTGCGCCCCGCACGCACGTGCTGCGGGAGGACTTCGAGCGGCCGCGCAGGCAGAGCCTGGACGCTCTGCTGCATGACACCGGGGAGAAGGTCAAGGAGATGTTCCAAGGTGAGTGTGTTATGATAGGGACGTTTAGGAAGACCAGCAACCCAATTGCATACCACACTTCTATCATAACCCGAAAGATTTAGAAACAAAATTATTATCCATTGCTTCATATGTTTGAATTATTTGTCTGCTTGACAAAGTAAATAAGGAAATGAATATTTTTGAGTTGTCAAAATCAATGGCATTGAAATTAGTGTTATGCAATTGCCCTGCATTTAGACAATCCTTTATTTATTTATTTATTCACTCCAAACATATAAATATCCTTACAGGCCAATCCCAATGCGATATCGTAGTACACTTAAAAAATTAAGTTTAAATTTAGTTTCCTTACAGATAGAATTTTACCAATTTTAGGTTTTGTATTGGTGAACCTCAGTCGCACAGTGAAATATATTGTTCCTGGCCGTTTGGGTTTTCACATAGTCAACATTTGAGAAAATGAACCCAAAAAAAAAAAACGGGCATTGAGCGATTTTTAGTAGAAGATAAACATGAATTCGCGTAGTGCTGGGCCATTGAATATAGATGGCGCTCATACCAGTTTTAAGATTTCACTTTGGTCGGCAGACACGTTTTCAATACTGGCTAACCTATTGGGATAGTGTGCTTATCTAAACTCACTAACTTATACTACTAGCCTAACTTATTATTATAATGAATAAATATGGTGACATGTACAATGTGTCCAGGGCTATCTCTGTTCGGCGAGCGTCGCGGCTCGTCGTCGGCCCCGCGCACGCCGCGCCGCGCCGCGTCGCCGCGCGCCGCGTCGTGCGCCAGCGACGAGCGCTACTCGGACAGCGATAGTCTCGCCAGGTGAGCGCTTACGGCTGGCCAGTGTGCGTTCTGTAAGCTGGCAACGTCGCAGATACCTGTCAAATACTTAATTGTCTTAATCTGCCTAGCCTTTTCCCAACTATGTTGGGATCGGCTTCCAGTCCAACCGGATGCAGCTGAGTACCAGTATTTTACAAGGAGCGACTGCCTATCTGACATCCACAACCCAGAAACTGGGTAACATAATACCCCTTGGTAAGACTGGTCGTCAGACTTTTGGGTTTCTGACGACCCGTAACGACTGTCACAGATCCACGAATTACAACCGGGACCAACGGCTTAACGTGCTTTCCGAGGCACGGATTATTTTAATCTTCTATATATTAAAAATGAAATGCTGTTCGTTGGTAAGCGTATCACTTGAGAACGGGTGGACAGAATTGGTTATTTTGTGTTTTAAAAAGTTCATTATAGTCCGAATTAGGTTTAAAGAAAAAATTTAAAAGTTTCCAGGAAAATGTACAAATTGGGGAAAACCTGAATGTCCTTTTTTCTATGGGATTTATGTATGAAATCAAGACTATAACTGTAATTTTCTTTTAATTGGACAGGACAACGCCTGTCGGGTCAACTAATTAATAATAATACCAGCATATCACTGTCCCAATGCAAGGCAAAAGCCTCTTCTCATAAATTCAAAATTCAAAAGTCATTTATTTAAACTAGGCATAATCAGCACTTTTCGAACGTCAAAATTACATAAGACAGCCCCCAAAACGCCCACCTTTCACCACTTCCTAGTGCTTAAGCTGGGAAGAAGAAGTGGCGCAACAAACTCCCCAGCAGCACAGCTGTCTGTTCATACAGACAAGGCACGAGCATTGATCACCACGCTCGCTCAAGATGGGTTGGTGATTTCAGACTTATATCAACTATAAGTCCAGATTCCCTCAAGGTTTCATCGATGTCAGTAATGCCCAAAATACACTCAGAAATGAATCAATCAAAATAATTTGACTCATTTTGAGCGACGGAAATCGCTTATCTAGCTCCTTGAACTAGAAGGTCGTAAGGACTGCTTCCTGTTTCTGCTGCCAAGCAGTTATTTAAAGATGACCGGCATTCTAATTGCTTAGCGCACGTTCAATCACAATCCGTTTCATTTTGACAGTTCAACATTGCGTTGTTTACGTTGTTGAGCAGACAAATTTTGACAGTTCAACATTGCGTTGTTTACGTTGTTGAGCAGACAAATTTTGCTAGTTCAACATTGCGTTGTTTACGTTGTTGAGCAGACAAATTTTGACAGTTCAACATTGCGTTGTTTACGTTGTTGAGCAGACAAATTTTGACAGTTCAACATTGCGTTGTTTACGTTGTTGAGCAGACAAATTTTGACAGTTCAACATTGAGTTACAGCTACAGCTGACAAATTTTTCGAACATATTCGCTCATTTGCGACAAGAACGTGTTATCTGCTAAAAGTATCATTTTTGAATACACGTAACAAAACGTGGTTGAATAATGTAGAAAAATGAAAAGAAAAAAAAAATTGTGAAAAAAGGATAGCTAATGAACTTTCCTCTTAAAGAGCCTCATATTTGAAACTTCACAATTACAAAGTTATGGGACTTCAAAACTTTCAAATGCATTTTCTGAGAAACCAGGTTATCTGACTTAACACGTTAAAAGTATATTGCAAATCCATTGCTTCATATTATGAAGCAATGGATTAGCAATATCCTTCTAAATGGCTCAGATTATGATTGATCGTGTGTAACGCAATTAAGGTGCCGGGCACCTATAATGTTTGAACTCGCGCACGTAGAGACCGTTCACTAAAAGCCCACGTTCGTACCGACGTAAAAATATCGCAGCGGGATTTTATCGCCCACTGGATTTTCAACTGTCGGTGTTGAGACGAGCGTTGAAAATCCAATGCACGAAAAAAAAATCGCCGCGACATTTTTACGTCTGTGCAAACGTGGGCAAACTTGTCCCTTGCCGTCATGTTGGCACCATTGCTTGTCACGCCATTTTGAACTCTATAAGTATTGAAACTAAGCTTGACAATAAATAGTGCCAACATGCAAAGGACAGTACACACACAGTATAGTATAGCGAACGGTCTGTAGTCGGTATATGAAGGTCGCCGCTCCTTTCAGTTGTCTTTCTCACACCTTTACTTGTTGGTTTAGTGCGACACTTGAGCGTGGGGTCCTGGATTCGATTCCCGGGTCGGGCAAAGTGTTATTGGATTTTTCCATCAGGAATTTCTCAGAAGCCACCCGGCGTCTGGATCTGTGCCCGGTTGATGGCAATAATCTCGCCCCCTATTACATGGGACTTAAACATAACTGGCGAAATGTGGGTTTACTATTGATACTCCTCTGTCTAACTCTTCGAGGAATATAAGCGTGGTGTTATATTAGTTCCAAAACGCTCGCATTTAATTATCTTTATTTTAAACAATAAATAGAATTAACATTTTTTCATTTATTTCAGCGTGGAAATGCTAACAGACGACCAGATAGCGTCGTTGATGTTGGACGCACAACTAGAAGCGGTCTGCGAGCGACTAGCCGGCGTGGTTGTACGACAGCCGCGCTCGCCGCACTCGCCTGAACATAGATACTGACATGGTAACTAACGCTGCCCACTGCTGGACATAGGCCTCTCCCAGGCTGCGCCACAACACCCTGTCCTCCGCCTCCCGCAGCCAGTCTGTCTGCCCGAAGCACGGTCTCCACTAAACGCGCACTACTGCGCATGCGCCGGTGTTCGATCTCTGGGTCGGCCAATATGAAAATGAATTTCTCCATCACCAAATTGATAGTTAGGAGTCTGGGTTCTTACCTAGTCCACTTCAGTAGACCCGCCACCCATTTTATAGAGCTGAAATGTAACTGGTGACCCGTGATATTGTGTTAAGCGCTGCATACACTGGGAACAAACCTAAGTTTGTTTGGGTTCGCTCATGTATCTATTGCGTGTTTGCATACTTCGGTTCACACCATGGCCGTACCCAGCTTTTGGCTCAGAAAAAAAAAAATCAGCATCAGAAATTTCTTTAAGGTGAATCTGCAGTTGTAACCGCGAATTTCGAATTTTCTCACGCGTTTTTGCGATTTGCAGGTCAGTTTCAGATTGTTCAATTAAAATATGATTCGCGACCATAATAAATATGTATTTGCTAAATTATAATTCTTAGAATCATTTATACATCTCCCTAAGTTAGATTTGTTTTGAAGTAGTGCCAACATGAGGGCACGGCACAGCTACCGTCCGTCCCAGGGTACGCCCACGGCTCACACCGCGAACTATGAACCGAAGTATGAAAAGATACGATAGCGCTAGCATGAACGAAGATAAACGAACTTAGCTGCGTTCCCAGTATGACCTGCGTTTTATGAAATTTTAACTTTTTTTCGGGTCATCTATGCAGTGAAAACAAACACTTATCATAAAACAAACAAGCACAGTTGAAAAGTTACGCTTAATTACCGTATAGTACATCGAGTAATGCATTCCACTTAGTGACAACTAATAGTTTTGGCACTAACACTTTTTGGTACCAGCAAAGACAGTTTGGTAAAAAACTGAAAATATTTCTCAACACTTTTACATGTCGAAAAAAAACTTGATATCAAACCAATATTAAAAATGTTAGTGCCGTAACTATAAAACTAAATACTAGATTACTTAGAAATAAGTTTGGAGTGATGATGCACATTTCGTGCCGTCTCTTTCTTTTTCTACTTGCAAGAGAAAGATAGCAATACTTCTCTCGGTTTATTCCGACTCCTTCGTTTGCTAGACGACAAACGCCCTCTAGCGGGGAAGTAACATAATAATACCAACACAAATTAAACTAGTCTGTAACTAACGCTTAAAATCTGCGTTTAAGTCTACTTCTTAAGTATTGGCGAAATTTCTATAGCGAATTTTCAAATATAAAATAACCGGCCAAGTGCGTGTCGGACCAGGCACAATGAAGGGTTCAGTATGGGATGAATTTATCCCAAGAATAAACTTAACATTGTAGTTGAAAAAACATGTTCTCCCATACGGAATGTATGGGAGAACACCTTTGAACAGACGGACCGACAGACAGATAGACATGGCGAAACTATAAGGGTTTCTTGTTGACTACGGAACCCTAAAAATACATTTTTACATGATATCTATAAACATATTATTAATTAAAGTCGCTTTCCATGTCTGTCTGTGTGACGGCGTTGTTCTACTAAACTACGCAACGGATTTTAATGCGGTTTTCAACATCATTTAGAGAATTGATTCCGGAAGGTTTGTGTGGATTATACATTAATATTAAACTTATATATAATAAGGAGATCTCGAGCTTTTGTCAAGTCATAAAACTGTGCGAAGCAGGGGCGGGTCCCTAGTTGATAAATAAATTACAATTTCAATAGCCATACCGTTATTCAGTTAATTAACGTGACGTAAATAGTTATAGCCTGACGTTGGTCTATAGGAAGTTTGACATTTATATCGCCTCCCGTGTAGGTTATTTAAATGCAACCAGTATATAATGATACGACTAAAGCTCAGCGCTCGACACGGCAAATAACTTGTCATTCAAGTTAGGATTTTTAATCAAATGCTTTAAAGTCTATTTTATGATGGCTATACAGAATAGTGGACGGCTCGCCGGCCGCTCACTGCCCGCGAGCCGTCACACGTAAAATAGACTTTAAAGCTTTTGATTTAAAATCCTAACTTGAATGTAATAATGAGCGATGTCCTTAATATGACATTATGATCTCACATTTAGAAAAAGTTTTACTTTTTAATTAAATTTCTCATATATATTTTTTTAATGATTATTTTAATAAATATAAATCGTAGCAGAAATACGCCAATACGTAAGAAGTCTCGTTTAATTACTAAGATCGATATAAATTATGATATATAAAAGCAAGCTACTCAATTTAACGCTTATTCGTCGATTAGTACACATATCAGCGTGGAGCTGTATTCACTGGGCGACGAGTATTGGGCTATATTGCCCGGGATGTGGGCTGTATGTCTGTAAATCGCTTTATACTGTCAAGAATAGGCACTCAGATGCCTGAAATTCTTAAGTACTGGTAAGATCAATAATATCCAAAAACAGTATGGCTGGTACCATCGGTTTTAGAAGATATTTGTTTTGCACTTGCAAATTATTCTCTGTATTTTTATAAAATGTCAACTTGTAATTTTAAAATACAATCCATTCCGTTACGATTTATTTTCACTGTAAATATTTCACCAAATTAAAATTGATTCGATTCCTTGAGCAATCAGTCTGAATCAGAGGGCGGAAATCTGAAAAATATAGAACTACCAAATATGTCAAATGACGCCAGCATAATCGGCAACGTTGCGCCACAATACTTGCTAGATTTGTTGCCCAAAGGCCGCCCAGTGAACACAGCTTAATATTCCCTTAATTTCGTACAAAAGTACATTTAATTTAGAACAAATACGAATAACTTATGTTCGTTTCGAATTGTTGCTGAAATGCGTAATCTTAAGAGTTCCAATTATGTTTTGAAATTAATATGGGGAGGAGATATTAAAATTTGTGATATCTATGTGAAATATAGCTTATTCTTGCCTTGTTTACTAGTACTGCGTTAGTAAAAAACAATAACAATTTGGTTAAAAAAATACTTTCAGGTGAAACGAATTTTAAATACAATTTAAATTCTGTGTACCGTCGAATTCCTTAAAGGCAAAGGAGTTTTTATAGTAAGTTATTTAACTAAGTATAAATAGGTATTCATATTTATTCATTTGCTTCCCAGAGGAAGGTATAATTATTTCTTGCCCATAAAATACCTATCTTTGCCTTTTTAACTGACTTAAAAAAAGGAGGACGTTCTCAGTTTGTCGGAATATTTTTTGTTAATGTATGTGCGTTCCCCGATTACTTGAAGACGGCTGGACCGATTTCCTAAGTGGTCCTTTATAAATTTTATTAACTTTGCTCGGGTAGTTTTTGAGTTAGCTTCAATAATACGTATTCTCCCACTTAGTATATGTGGATGATGTTATAATAGCCTCCTGTCACTGTTATTTACTGCAGGGTATTCGAATTTATTGGTTTTTTTTTTTTGTAAGCATGTATTTTTCTTTACAAATAATACATACCTAATATTATTAATAATTTATTCGCTATCGTATCTCCTCTCCAACCTGTAGGTTATTAGTAAAATGTTGATCGTTCGCAATAAGTACAGATAATAACGTACTCCTAGCATAATGCATCGCCTAACACTTGCCTATGAACTTGGTGTCCTAGAACAGTTAGATGTGACGTAACTGGTAGAATGTTTGTGGAATGACTGACAGATTTGAGGGACTGCTACTGTGTGGGATTTTCTTTAAAAGTTGTCGATGGTAATATAAAATCTATGGTTAATAATTTATTATTTTTAGAAAAGCAAGCCTTGTAAGGCGCCCTGTGCTTGACGCCGGAGACGCACCGGCACCACGTAGATTTTTCACTTATTCTGAGATATTCTGAGATATTCTGATTTTTTTTTATCCTGCGGTCCGGCGCCCGTGTGGCTCCGGCGTCATGTACAAGATGCCTTACAAAGATACTGTTCTAAAAATAATAATTATTAACCTTAGATTTTTAGGCTGCAGTTATGCGATGCGAAAATTTTGCATCAAATAAACACCCCAAAGGTGCTGAACTTAAAGTTTTAATTGAAACATCATCTCTTAATTTCAAAATAACTACTAATATAGCACTGAGACGTCTCGGTGGCCGCTGCTAGGGGTCGTCCATAAATCACTTGAAACTCGAAAGAGGGGGTACGGAAAAAATCACGAAATATTACAAGGGGGAGGGGTGTAGTGAGATATCACTTTTTTTTTTATCGTTAACGCACGTTTCTAAGCCGAAAAGCGGCCCCCTAAATAAAATACTTTTCTTTCTATTTAAAGATAAAATATTCTGTATTTCTTTAAGATACGCTGTAATGAAAAAATACACGTGACTTTGGGTAGGGGGGAGGGTTAGACTAAAACCTCACCACGTATCACCAAGGGTTAAAAAGTTGGTAGAAAACATCACTTGCTTACTGACGACTCCCTAGAGGCGGCATTGTCGACAGTTTCCATACAAAAAATGCGTGTCATTGTTTACTCGCTCAACGACATAAAGAGCGTATAGAAACTGACGACTTTGAAGGCGGTCCGTGACAGAAGATGTGCACTCAGCACACTTTTGTCGCCTGGACGTTTATTGTTACCGCCATCTCTAAACGCTGCAGGCGCGGCGAATCCATGCTCCTGCTACAAAGTTTTACAAATATGTACCCAATAACACAGTAGCGCCCTCTATGTTACTAAGATCATCATTATGTCTCAATTTATATCATTAAAAAGATTTTATTATTTTATTTTAACTAATTATTTTTAAGTTGTATTATTTTCGGCTGTGCTATGCCAAGTGCAATTTTTTTCGAGTGGCGTTCGAGGCTCAAGACACATTGGAAGAGATTGAAAGTAAGCAACTAAAATTGAGCAATTCTTGGCAATTTAGTATTATAATATTAGAATTATAAAAACTGAGTAATTATTGGCAATTTCTGCACAATATTACAATTTATTGGGAATTGTTATTGGGTTTTTCTATCTGGAATTTCTCAATAGCAGCCCGGTCTTTTTTTTTTGAGGTTGCGATATTATCAAATAACTTCTCCCGCTCTAGGCGAAGCGGGGTCAGTAAAAGTCTAACACGCCCTGTTAGACTTTTACTGACCCCCCGGCACACAGGCAACGGAAGGAACACGGGTGGGCCGTGTTCCTTCCGTTGCCTGTGTACCGGGGTCGCGATATTCCTTTCGGACAAACTTGCAACCCCGGCAGAGCAGCCCGGTCTGGATTTGTGCCCGGTTGATGGCAATAGGCTCGCCCCCTATTACATGGGACTTGAACATAACTGGCGTGATTTTATTTCGTTTCATTAGAATTGCTCGGTGTAGCCGAGACGTAGTTTTATTAACCAGAATTGCGCAATTAGTTTGTAAACGCAACATAAATTCCTTCATATTATATTTTCTAATGTGTCTTGAGCCTAATATAATTCTTGCCACAGACGGATTTAGTTTACATTTGAATTTTAGGGCTTCGCAGATGTCGTTGTTAACGATGTTTATCCCTTAAAATATCATGAATTGGCATAATTTATTATAAATAATTTTATCATAATGTTAACAGTATTATATTATTTCTCAATAATTTTGTAATCTCAACAATTTTGTGAATAGCCATGTACGAAGTACAATCACCCGCCAATTTTATTTGTAAGAAGTATAAATATATAAAAAATAGTGATATTATCAATATTTTGATGTAATACTCCTAAATCATGACAAAATTTTATATTACTAGTTTTATTTTGAAATATGTTTAAAAACATGAAGTGTTCTGGATTGTATACCCATATAAAAATTATTTATACAAAAAATACGTAAAATATCATCAATTTTGTGTTCAAATTGTATACCCCTGTGCTTTATTTACGCGAAGTGTAATTACTATTTCTTACATATATACAAGAAATCTAAAATGTCGAAACAGCACTGCCTTTTTATATAATACAATATACCGTACATATACACGGGAGAGAACGGAAACACAATTGGACGTAGTTAAACGGAAAGGATCCAACCCACACAGAGTTAGTTTTGAGATATTCAAGTTTTAAGATCAGATCGTGTTATGTGATCGTATGACCTGCCATACATACGGGTTGGTAACGTATGGTCATAATGACATGATGCGTTGGGATTGTTTTTGTGATATTAAAGTTTTAACTACAAAGAATGTTTTGGTATACATAACTCATTTTAGCCCATAGTGTGGGTTGGATCCTTTGCGCTTAACTACGTCCAATTGGAAAAGAGATTTTAACGTTGAATTCACACATTTTGTTGCCAGTATCCCTAATAAAATATTTTTTCATCAGATTTGAAGGTAAAATAGGGTACTATTTTACCTTCAAATCTGATGAAAAAATATTTTTCTTCGCGTAAATAAAGCATCCGTCTTCCATACTTGTTTGATATATTATAAAAATATATTGTTATATCAATTAAATTACGTTTGAACACAAGTATATAGAAATGGTTGGAGATGTTAGTTTGTGTAAATGAAAGTTGTTGATTATTGTAAGTTGTAATTCAGCAAGTAGATGTAGACAGCGGCTCTAGTTGAAACATCGTTAATTATTCAAATTTTTTGCAATGCGTAACTCAAAATGGCATTAAAACGGCACACTTGGATGTAAAATTAAATATAAGACAAACTTTCAAATTAAAATAACATCAGGAATAAACAACAACAACACACAGACCCAAACAACATAACATTGTTGGGATCAGAAGGTTAGTAAAATGATACACCAATCATAGAAATAATCGTTCTCCTTTATTCATTATAATCCTGCCTTACATTATGTTTTTGGTCATACAAATTGTTGCTATGCTACTAAACCCAATATTTAATCAACGAATAGGAGAACACTAATTTACTTCAATTTATAAAACTTAAATCTAATGTTCTATTGAAGTACGGGCACCCATCTCACTCTAGCACGCGCGCAACGTATAGCGTCGTCTGTACGCACACTAGCGTTAGTATGTGGATACGTGAGTCCCATATCAACATGGTGTTGTGTGTTCAACCAAATTTATTCACTTTTATGTTTACACGATTTAATTTGGTTTCTTCAACCAAATGGAAAGATGAAAGTGAAGGGTTTATAAATGCTAGATTATTTCAGACATTAGAGAACTAAATGTGAATCCCGTACATTAATTATTTAAATACATTATACGACCCATAATTACCAGCGGACGATCAAGATGCTTCCAAAGATAGCTCATTTGTCAAATTATGATAAGCAGTTTAGAAGTTATTAGGGAACAGATGAACATACATCCGGTCAAAATAATAACCCTCCTTTTTGCTTCGCCGTAGTCGGGTAATTAATATAATTTATTTAACTAACAACAGAAAGTGTCTATTTGACTTACGCATTGCTAAAAAAAACTAAACTTTAAAAAATATCGCAATAATAAATTAAGCTGTAAACTAGGGTCGCCATTTTAGACGCTTTTAGCTGAAGAGACGCATAATATAATGTTGTAGCACAAATACTTGCAAGCATAGCAAAATGGTATACAGTACCTGCCGTAAATATGGCCCATCGGGCTTAACCTACCTCGTAGTTGTTGACAGGCCTACGCTGTCCTCTCATACCTATTAAAAGTCTAATTTGAAAACATTGTAAAAGCCAATAGATTTTAAGAGTAACCGTGGAGTTTCTTGCCGGCTCTTCTCCATAGGAAACGACGAATTGGAATCGTGCACCTACTTCTGACATTTCATAAATGTAGGTATAAGTGAAATAAAATATTTTGAATTTAGAACGATACTGTCATACAGATATGAGTGACAGGGATGGCGCTATACAAACTCGAAGTTTCTCTCTTTTTCTTTAACTCAATGTGCCGTATTATCGGTCGGGTATTGTAATTAATATAAGAACAATGCAATGTAAAGTCACTATATTTTATAAGAAATATCAAATATGGCAGGCTGGTAAGGAAGAAAAGTATACAGGGTCAAAATAAATTAGTTAGCGAACTCCGCAGACGCGATGAGCATCGATATGTAAATACGATTAAATAATATTTATCGATACCTATCACGTATGCGGAGTTTCGCTAGCTAATTTAATTTGAGCTTGTATAAAGCCTCGTACCCACTAGGAAAACCTTGACGCGCAACACGGTCGGTAACGTTGCACAACAGCTCGCGAAGTTGCCAGCTGGCGAACAATATGACGCGCGGCTTGATGTTTGTTTTCGTGTAACATGCAGTTGAACATCAGTTCAACAAATGTTGTCGAGAGGCGACGTGACGCGCAGAAATGTCCATAATGTGGTGTAACGAATCAAAACTAGTTCCTCTGGCGACATGTTGTCGACGACTGATCATGCGTACACAGACAACGTTGCAAACAAAAGGTCCGCGCTAACTTTCAACATGTTGTGCAACATGTCGCGCGCCAAATGTTGCCTAGTGGATTCGAGGCTTAATAATGACCCTATTTTTATGTAAAACTCAGAATTGCAGCTATTTTTTAAAGAAATGTGTCACTTATTAAAGTTATTATAATGAGGAATAAATAAATTGTTTTCCGTGTCGGCAGCTCAAAATTAATTATAACTACATCTTGTTGATAACATTAAAGTTTTTTTTTTTCCAGATTGTTTTACAAATGTAACCAACATCATGCATTGAAAGATTGATTGATTGATTAGTAAGCAATACAACAAAATCGATATTTTCTGCACGATCGCTTTACTTGCCGCATAAAATATTAAATGTATTTTTGGCTTAAGGTGAAAGCGCCAGGGTAGAATTAAATACATCAATACAACTCTCTAAGTTAAAATTGACCTAAAATGTCACCACGATTTCATGAAATAGTCATTCATTAGGGTAATTTGAACTTAGTTGTATTGATTTTAAGGTCGTAAATCATATGTTGATCAACATACGACCTGATACTGAAAATAAATACCGAAAATTTGAATTTCGCGAGCTACCCTGGCGCATCTCCCTTAATAAAAAGAAAAGCGCTTTGCGATCAATCAATCTCGTGTTCGAAATCGATTTCGCTCATCATTCAATCGATATATCGGTCATTTTAAATCGATATCGTTTGTCAATAGTTTTTACGTAACTCTGCCCAAAAGTTTAAATTCCAACCATGGTGCTATGTGCACTGTTGTTGTCTTCATGCTTGCGTAGCTTTATATAATACTTACATCCCTTCATATACTAAGCAGCTGAGAAATAACTATTAAATTAATATATTTTTCAAACAAATGTATACAAAAACGCGTGCAAGTGTAACTGAAAATGTTTTATATAACATAACCAGAATCATATTATTGTATCGCAGTGTTTTGCTCACGGATCGGTGATAGATAGTTGTTATGTATTTGCGTATTTGAAAAGACGTATACAAGGTCAAACTCATTGACTGGCGAAAATTTACAGACGTTACAAGAAGTTTCGCTAGATAACTTGATTTGACCCTGTTATAAAGCAATCTAACCTTAGTTAGGATCTATTAGCTTTCTGCCACTTTTTGTGTAATTTATTTAAATGTCTTGTATTCAAAATCCTGTGACAATATTTAAAACTATAATTTTTATCTGCCATCGATCCACAAAAGCTGCGTCTCCACTTGTAACCAACACGCCAACAACTCCCAAAGTGACCCAACATGTTGCACATAATGTGGACGCCCCCGATGTTAGCATTTCGCTCAGCGAACCTTCGAACCAGTCCAAACAAAGTCGTCGGTTCGAGGCTCTATCCTGCTTATAGCAGACTTGTCATGCCGTAGGCAACATTAGCAGAGTTGTCATGCCGTAGGCAACATTAACAGAGTTGTCATGCCGTAGGCAACGTTAGCAGAGTTGTCATGCCGTAGGCAACGTTAGCAGAGTTGTCATGCCGTAAGCAACGTTAGCAGAGTTGTCATGCCGTAGGCAACGTTAGCAGAGTTTTCATGCCGTAGGCAAAGTTAGCAGAGTTGTCATGCCGTAGGCAAAGTTAGCAGAGTTGTCATGCCGTAGGCAACGTTAGCAGAGTTGTTAGTATCGCTAATTTGCAAATGCATCGTAAAAACATACGTAATTTTTTTTTATCGTGAATGTTCTTTACTTTGAGAGTTTGGAACAGGGACAGCTGTGTGACGTCAAATTTTTCTCCTCGCATGTTGGAAGTTTTGTTGGTGAACATGTTACAAGCGGAGACGCTGCTTAACGGCTTCAAACGGCTCCCACGCAGACAGGCGCGACGCAAATCTGGTGGAATAATTTCTATGAAAACTTCATGGCATTAGTTCTACCGTAGTCGCGCGTCGCGCCTGTCAGCGGGAGCTTTAAACCAGCTTTAGTGATTATGTTGTCCGTTGTGATAAAGTGTACAAAAGTTAGCGGTAACGTGTACGATGTACATACGAGGTGAAGCCTTCACATTATTATAATAAATTAATATTAATAAATCACTTGTGGTTTTTTTTTTTCATATTTATTTTAATTTACCCTTTTTATTCATGTCATAAATCTAGGTTAGACTAGGTCGCAAGCGCAAGCCAAACATGAGGTCCCGGGTTCCATTCCCAAGTCGGGCAGTGTTATTGGGTTCGTGTATCGGGATTTTTTCAGTAACAGCCCGAAGTCTGGATTTGTGCCCGGTTTATGGCAATAGGCATGCCCCCTATTACTTGGAACTTGAAGGTAACTGTCGAAATGTGGGTGTACTATAGGTACACCTCTACTTAACCCTTCTGGGATTAAAGGCATAATGTTATGTTAAATAAAAAATTATATAATTTTCAATAATGACTTTATTCAGTACAAGTACAACAGAACAAAACGCACGGGACGGAAACAACACTGAACGCTAAACAAACGGCCGGCCGTAAAGAAACATCGAATAATAATACTTATTAATTAATAATATAATACATACACAAATCAGTTACAAAAATACGTCTTTTTGGTTACATTTTGGCTCCAAGAACTAATGATCTGTTTCTTTTGAAAATATCCGTTATTACGTGATTACAGGTCACTTTCAGTGTCCAGATAGGCTATCTTCAGGATAAATTAAACTAGAACAATTCGTATAAAATTATCTGCCAGATAAGTCGACCTGAACTTGACTGGGCCCTTAGGGCACTACCTATGAGTGCAACCCAGGGTAATTTACGTCGCTCAAAATGAGTCGAGGAATATTTATTATTTCCATTGGAACTCATTTTATGAAACCAACTAAACTACGGCCGCCGAGAAAATACGTTCGACACCTCTCAGTTGGACACTATTACGGCCAAATAAAGTCAAATCGAAATCATTCTTTCTCTTCAAACGATTGACACAAACCGAACGATATTTTAAATAGGTACTTTAGTGCTAAACGTGTTCAGTGATTTTATAATAGTTTAGTGAATCTCTTTGCGTGACGTAAATTATACGCTGCACTCGTTCGTCCCAGCCTAAAGCAGAAACATCGCGAGAAGTACACCATTCTAACTTATTATGAAATAGATAAGCTTCCTGGATGTCGTCCAAGTTTTCTAAATAGCCTCTATGAACGTACTTAGTTCTTAGTGGTGACACTTGCCACGATAACGCTAACATAAAGGAAATGTTATAGCTTCTTGTGGCTAACATAGCTTGGTAATTCTATTCCCATATTTCCCATGCTACGCAAAATTCAGCTTAAGGGGGATGCGCTAAGGTAGGCCTCGAAATAAAAAAATACGTGTGGCACTCGAGGACTGCCGCGGTAAAGCTATTGCATAGCATATATTCAAAAATAAGAAGATAATATTGTTGATTTAAAATATTTTTTAAAAAAAATTCCCCTATACCCCCCCCCCTAAATCGCAGAATTTACACAACCGTCAATGACGTCTGCCCTCACGCGTCTGCCCGCGTTCGGGTCGCGCACTCGGCGATCGCGCGTCATTGCCTATCCCGCCCCTCCACCCTCGTTCTGCGCGCCCGCCGTCGACTCATCGCAGGTCATTCTTATCGTTCTAACTTTTAAAATATTAGTCCAAATTACTTAGTGTAAAAGACAAATTTTATCTACATTAAATACCGAAAGCGATGAAGGTATTTATTTTGATACGAATTAACTAAATACTCTAAAATATGCAACTTAAAAAAAGTATTCAATTTAAATGTATTTATAGCTCACTATTTTGGCTATAATGGCTTCCACATAAAAGGTAGATATATGCTGTCGCGGACTTTTATTTAGAACTCTTTAAGACAAACAACCCCACAATACATTCTTTTCATGTAACTCCAGCGGTTTAGGCAGCGCACGCAAAGATAGATCTCAGAGGGCAGGATTTTTTCCGACTTACTGGATACTTATCGTTATATTATGGCTAAATCACATAAAATCTTTATAAATTGTAGCCTATGTGTTATTCTGATATATAAGCCACATTACTGTAAAGTTTCATTAAAATCCGTTCGGTAGTTTTTGCGTGAAAGAGTAACAAACATCCATCCATCCATCCTCACAAACTTTCGCGTCAGGTTTTTTTTTCGTTACGGAATTTCTACATTCGGTCGCCGCGCTCAGAGTCTCCGATAAAAGCTATGCAATAGCTTAAAAATCTTAAGGGTTTGTAGGTCAGTGTCAGGTTGTATGTTGCTCTAAATATGATCCGCGAACGTCATAAATATGAATTTCTAAAATTATAATCATTAGAATCATCAATACAACTATCTAAGCTCCATTACCCCACCGAATGACTATTTCATAAAATCATGACTTTGAGGTAAATGCTAACTTAGAGAGTTGTATTGTTAATTCTAATGATTTGAACTCTGGAAATATATATTTGTTATATACATCTTTTGATCCAGATACAACATGATACTGACCTGCAAATTGCAAATATAAAAAAAAATCGCGAGCTCTTCTGGCGCTTTAGCCTTAATACGTTTAGAAACAAACATTAAAAAGATAAGGAAGCCGCAGACAATTATATATAATCGATTTAAGCCTATAGAATCTTATAATTTAAGATTAGTGTGAGGAAACTCTAGAACACGCAATTTTAAATATTTTCAACAGAATCAGATCCCAAATCAACTAAGTTTCTACGAATAATTCGCGTTACAATATAATAATAGATGAAAATTGAGCGAATAAATACAAAAAGATAGTAAATACAACAGCTACATATTTCGATACATTTTGGATAACATATTAAAACTGACTAATCGACTATTTGCTTATTACTAAATCGCTTTTCATATAGCTAAATACTTTTCTTAGGCGCGTTTGGGGGTAACAAACTTGATTCTTTATTTAAATAATAAGTAGGTAACGGAAGACTAGATAAAGACATTAATAAATAAATAATGTTATAACATTAAATAAACTTTTCAACCAGTGTTATTTTTTTGTGGAAGACAATTCAAATAATTAAACTTGGGCTAAGCTCCGGTTTCAGAAAACATTTAGAGCTAATCTACTGTCAACTGACATGAGCGTTTACTTTGAAAGTGGGCAACGTCGCAAACAGATGTCAATTATTTCGCTGTTTTGATTAATTTGGCAATATTACTGTATGGAAATATGAAAGAGAACTAGAATAGAACTAACTAGCGAACTAGAATATTAATAATGAATTGCAATTATACACACTGAATTAGATGTTGTAACCGTTTTAGGTGTAAAAAAGTCATTCCAAATACTTTTTTTACATCTAAAACTAAATATCCGGTATTACGATATTTATTATTGCATTTTATAATCAATATTTTAGTTCACTAGTTAGCCACATTTCATATTTCCATACAGTATTATTGCCAAATTAATCAAAACAGGTAAATATTTGACAGCTATTTGCGACGTTGCCAACTTTTACAATAAGCCCTCTTAAGCATAATCAGCCTATAATGTTCCCACTGCTGGGACACAGGCCTGCTCTCTGTAAGAGGGAGTGGGCCGTAATCCACCACGCCGGCCAGCTAGAGCGCGATGGTGGACATGGTGGTTTAGCCTATAAAAAAATTAACAACAAATAAAAACTTTGCCGAATCTAGTTAATTACCCATCCGCGTACCCTGTCCATCTATACAATATAAATAACACTACGTTACAACAAGGGAATGCAATGAACAACGTGTACAAGCTATCACAATTATTTACTATTTTGAGCACGTAAATTCAACCATAAGCTACAGACATTGTAAATGTTTAAGTACAAGATAGTTTGTTGAAGCGTGTTGTGGATGTAGCCTCTAAAATCGACTTATTTTACGGAATAGAGTTGGATAAACAGGTGGTTAAATTATTACCCATTTAATCAAGATAATTTAACTAGCAAAACTTTATAGAAGTAACCGGTATCGATATCTAGCGATGACACAGAATAGTACAGAAGGCGCACGCGGAGTGCGCCTTCTGTACTATTCTGTGTCATCGCGTCAGATCGTCGTCGGTCGTCAGATCGTCGTCGGTCGTCGTCGTCATCAGTTTAGGTTTGAAGCTACAAGTACGATTCAGTGAGCGTAACGTAGACAGAAGATATAAGAGTTACGCGATAGAAAAAGAGGCAGGTTCTTGGTGAATATAAGGGGCCACACACTGATGGACGTAAGGGGAGAGCATCGAGGGGGATTCCTCTATCCGCCAGCTTACCGGAGCATCCGCCGGTATGCCGTGGCATGCGCTGGTATGCTCCAAGGTCGATCACCGAGCATTGAAATATATCCATTATTTTGATTGGATGAGTATTAAATTCAATTGATACATTTAAAATCCTCTGCCGTCCCGTCCGCCAGTCTGCGCAGGCCCTTTATTTAAATGATTTTGCGAAGTTTTGTATTAATCTGTGGCGATGATAAAATAATGTTTTATTTTTACTCATAACTTCAATTAACTACACTGCCAGAGTCCGTTGACCCCGTAATCAGCTGTAGATACTTGAAATTATGAGTTAAGAAAACTTTTTTTGTATTTATCTCCGTTAGATTCCATCACGTCTATGAAGTTTCGCTGGTTAATTTTATTTGACCTTGTATAAATAATAGATTACAAATATTCCTTGTCTCTTGAGCACAAAATGTCCTCATCAGTTACTGACATCAACGGAATCCAGACTACAGTGGCTTTGAACTTACTTATCGTTGATTGCCAGTCAGCCTCTTACCCACTGGGCTATTGACTTACACCCAGTTGCACAAGGACAAACATTAATGCCCCATTACGTAATGGATCATTAACGCTAATGATTCCATTAATTTCATCAAAGAACCATTAAAACCGAGTCTAATGTTGCTGTCTGCAACAAGTTAATGGATGATTTGTATTTAATGACAGCTTTAAAAGTTAAAGTTCGCTTCTGCAACTGACTGTATATTCATAAATATAAGTTTCTTTCAAAATCACGCTTCAGCAACGTCAACATTCAGTCACTAGAAATAATTCAAACAACGCGAGCAATAAATTAAATAAACTAAAATAACAATAATTATAAGCTAGGTAAATAGTTTTTAAACTTTACATGTCGTGTCATCGAAGATAACTCGTATTTGCTAGCAAATTTTATATTAATAAATCTATCGGTCGTGTTTAAATATATACAGAGGGAGTTTCTTGACAAGGATCACACCATCCATCCCTCTCTAACTCCAAACTCATCTGTATAAAAATTTGTAAATATCTACATGAAGTATATTTATTAAATTTTAAGTCTAAAATATAAGTTGACATGGTGATGTCAACCTTTATTTTAGACTTGATATAGAAAGACTTGATGTTAAATATAAAATATGCTAACAGCAACGAGAATCACATTACTGTATTTAAGCACATAATATCATTTTTAGAACGTCTTCTTCCATGTCTACAGAGGGCATCACCATTGATATATGCAAAACTTGAACCTATCCCCGTTCCCTGTGTCAACAAATCGATGCTTTTTGACTGTGGTTACATAAGAGGTATCCTGTTACCCTATAACTGGTATGTCGAGGTCAGCTAAGCAGTCGCTCCGTGTAAAATACTGGTATTCAGTTGAAAGCAATATAACTTACGACATAAACGATCAAATAACGATCAAGACATAGGCCGCGTCCTAATTAAAAGCGATTGTCGCGCGAATACGCGAACATCGCGTTAATATGTCACTTTGGAACGCGTGGTCGCGCCAACAGAGGGCGCTTTCCTGTTTTCCCAACAAAAAGTGACATATGAACGAGAACGATCGCGTATTCGAGCGACTGTCGCTTTTAAATAAGACGCTGCCCGCCCTCTGTATACTGTGTTCCTTCATCAAGTTTCGAATAGGGATGATAACTAAAAATTATTTTTATGTCCATCAGGTAAATATTGGCCACGTATTTTTTTCTTTATATGTAATCAAAAGATTACGTCGATACATTGAGTTAAAATATGCCATGACGTCACGAGTATGTAGATTTTATACTTACTTGTGACGTAGCGACCCCCATTCCCCAACTTAATGCGTTTTATCTGAGTATTTTTTTGTTAATACGATACAACAAAAATACGTGTCTAATATTTTTTATTAACTGACTGACGGACTAAATAATCATCCCTAATATGACGTAAAGGTACTGAGCACATTGTTTACTGGGCAAATTGACAGCAAGCCATCCTGTGTGAACGAATAGCATCATTAGTTTGAATAAATAAATTAAGACAAGATTAAAGTATTTGGAATCAATTGTACATACGGGAATTCATTGCATTTGGGGACCAAACATAAGCTACGTAGCCCATTCATATTTTAAAGTAAATAAACAAAGTACTAGGACCCGATTTTATCGTAATTGAATAAAAATAATTAAGATCTAATTGTGCGTTTTATAACGATTTCTATCTGATTAAGGTCGCGTCCTAACCAAAAGCGATCGTCGCGCTAATATGCGATAGTTGCGTTTATATGTCAAATTTTTGTTCGGAAAACCGGAAAGCGCCCTGTCGTGAACACGCGTTCCGGTTTACCGGGTCGCGTATTCGCGCGCCAATCGCTTTTAGTTAGGACGCGGGGTTAGGTGGGCAGAAAATAGAAATGAGATATGTTTGAAAAACTTTCTTTGGAAATCCTCTTTGTATAAATAACTGACACAGAACCTCGTGACAGAGGTACACACATGGATATCGCGACCCCGGCACACAGGCAACGGAAGGAACACGGGTGGGTTTTAGTCAGTAAAAGTCTGACACGCCCTCCCGCTCCGCCCAGAGCGGGAGAAGTTATTTGATAATTTCCCACCCTCAAAAAAATAATAAAAAAGAGGTACACACATCCTAAGCTCGATAAAAATTATACCGATGGCATCCTTTCGCTACAGACCCCTGAAATCTCACCTAGAAGGATTACGTAACTTATTATTGATCCCTAATAACTTTGAAAAATATTTTATAACATTGAACAGTCAAAAAGTTACAAAACTGCATTACAATATAAATTTATACACATTTAACATTAATTAATAGGTACTAAATAATAATTGATTTTTAATAATTCGCTTAAAATCTAAAACATAATTTTTTTTATAATAAATTAGCTAAATATAATATCTTTTTAATTTAATACATCGGGTCAACGATTTGGAATGCATTTTTTTTTTTTTTCAAAATGTTGGCACGAATTATAATACTTTTCTTTTACAAACTCTACTTTTTATTGTTTTTCTCTACGGTTTTATTTAAAAAATAACAATAATATTATGCGTTAATTTCTTTTTACAAGTCAAACAATGCTCATTGCAGAAAACCGGTTGTAGGTATTTTTTTCTGTTAACTATTTACAAATTCTAAGGCAGTTTACACACTTAGCAGGTAATCCCGGTATTTACTGGAATATAATACCTGTATAGTGTGCAATATACCTTAAAATTTGATTACACAAGCGCTTTGTAGAAACACGATAGAAACATCAACCTTTTTTATTTAATATCGACTCTTTTAAATTTTATTTTATTTTGACATTTTTATTTCCTTGAGATCAATAACGCATTTTATTATTACAATATTTCCATTTCAAAAGTTCTAGCATTATTAAATACACTAATTCAACAATTTAGTCTATCAATCGATCAATCTTTCAATCAAATTGATGATTGATGCCACTTATCACTTGGTCCTAACTATTCAACCGTTTCAAAAAATACAAAATTCCAACTTTATCAATCATTCAATCACTTTTTTATGAATCAATTTGACGATTGATAAGCAACACTATTTTGTCCTTGTCCTTAGCTTACAATGTCAAAACTGTTCTTCAATCAATCTCGTAGTTGATTGATAGCTGGCCCCTTTAAATGCATCGTGTACAATTTGCGTCAATCGAATCAATTGTCTGAGGCTTCATTTATTATGTTGTCACTTCCTGTAAAGACAAAAATCTCATTATGTATGCTTAATTATTATAATGTTTTGTTGTTCCAATAACGGCATAGATTAATACAGATGGGACACTCCGCTAAATCATTTAAATAAAAAGCGACTCTTGCTACGACACAATAAAGTGGAATTCAGGTCGTGCAGCGGGCCAAAACTGCAACAACTGCTGACAATATATGCTGCGATACTATTGGTTGATGAGATTTATATAGCGGCTGAGCGCTGCAAGCAGAAATAGTCTTTACGGTGGTTAGATATGAAGTTCTTCGATAGTAGGTCGCGGAAATCAGCTGAATGTGAGAAACAAAGGACCAGTCATTGTGGCGATGCTGGGGGTGACTTAAGCTGCTCTTTCGATTAAAATGATGATGGTGACATGACCAACCTGCCTAGGTGAGCGTGGTCAGATGTCAGGGCGTGTGTGCGGGCTGCAGGCTGCACGTGTCGCAGGTCAGCATGTGAGCTGTGTAGCGCTCGATCTGGAACGTGGCCGAGGCCACGCCCCACTCCGTGCGCGCGAGCTGCTGGCACGAGTGGAGGACCGCTTCGGGGTCGGTGAGTTCATCTGTGGACATAGAAAATTAGAGAGATTTTGTAGGCGAATAGCAAAGAAAAGGCCAGTATAAAAAAAAAATAAGAGTGCAACCAGAGTGTAGATATCAGAAAAGAGAAGTGACAAAATGACAGATAAACAATCACAATCTGTCATTTTGTCTATTCTTTCGTCGAACAAACCGTAGAAAACCTGTTTCTATGGTTTGTTCGTACTTTTATATGAAAATACATTGCGCTGCGGCCCGTTGCCGCTGTGATGTTCGCTGGGTTTTAAACCCCAAAAAATATTGGACAAAACTAGTTATCCTGAGTTTTCCTTTTTTCCATGGGGATGTTATCTAGCAGCGCTGACAAAAGACTTTAAAATTTAAATTAACCTGTATTTTTTTCCGACAATAAAAAGTGGAATATTCTTGAATGTTTGAGTAATTATACTTACCAATAGCCACATGTGCTGTGAGGATAACATATTGCGTGGACAGAGCCCACACGTGCAGCGAGTGCACGTGGCGCACGCCGTTCAGCGAAGACAACATGGACACGCATTCACGATACCTGAATAATTTAATAATAAACAGGAAATAAATAATACTCAGTATTTTTGTACCAATTTTTTTCCCGCCAATGGCCTAGTAAGCCAATACCCTTAGAAGCTGTCGTGAAGCAGTTCGATCATGGTGCACTTTTTTAGGGTTCTGTAGCCGAAGGGTGCCAAACGGAACCCTTTTACTAAGCCTCCGCTTTCCGTCCGTCTGTCTGTCAGCGGGTTGTAACTCATAAAACGTAATAGGAGACAGTTGAAATTTTCACAAATTGTTTATTTCTATTGCCGCTATAACAACAACAAATAATAAAAATGAAATAAAGTTACAAATTAAAGGGGGTTCTTATACAAGAAATCGTCGCTTAAGTTCCGCGAATGTTACGACATACGCAATTTTTCAGGTGAAAAAAAAAAACATTTCATTACTGTACAACACTAATTTGACTTCCGCGACGACCTTAGAACTAGGGAAGTTGCGTATTTACTCAACCAGGTTTTTTTACCAGGTATTTACTTGCAAGTACGCCGACCAAATGCCGCCCGAAATACTCGCAAGACTTCAAAGTATTTTGTTCCGTCTACCCATGACGCGATTCTGCTCCTTATTTATATTTGGTTACGGATCAATGTTCTATGCAAGTATTTTTTCTTCGAAGTTGGAAGAAAAATAACACATTTGTTTTTTTTTCGGGGTTTTTCGCTCGATCTTAATACGGTACGAATACCTTCGTGTAAGTACGAGTTCGTCTTGCTCTTGGCCGGTTTATTTTTTAAAGATTACCTTTTTGGCTAGCATATTTTATATCTAAGTACCACGATTTTTTTTTACAAATAGTAAATGCTGCGATCACCATTCCGTAATCTAAATTTGTGTGACAATATTTTGTCTACTATGAGCCATATTTAGAGGTCATTTATAACGTCGAAACGTGCGCTCATTTATGTCCTTGGTTTATTAAGCGATGTTGCTAACCTTCAAAAATTGTTGCCAATAAAAAAAAAGTAGCACAAACCTGAAGTTCTTGGGCACGGCCTGCATGAGCATGGCGAGCGCGTCCCGCACCACCTGCGCCGACGTCAGCAGAACTAAGAAACTGAACACGAACGTGCAGATAGGGTCCACCACCTTCGCTTCAGGCTGGAGACAAATAAACCAGTATTTAGGTATAATGCTTGTATTTATCGAAGGGGTAATAAAGACCATACAATAACATTATGAAAGGTAATTTCTAAAACTCAAGAATAATGACATTCCCCGTTACAAAATTGTTCTTGAAACATTTTCACAATATTCTATCTACTCTCGAAAACATGGACAAGGTAGGTATTGCAAGTCAGAAACGATGCGAAAGACGAACTTTCTCCGACACGATTTAAATTCGTAAAAATTGTAACGCTATACTTTATTTAAAAAATCTTTCACGACATCGTCCATCATGTAGGCCTACTCGACGACACGGACTGTTCGCCACATCCCATTGGCGCACTGTGTCGCGCGCGCAATCCCCGTTGTGTCGCATGCATGGTGCTATAAACTCCTTAAGAGGGCGCCTAAACGTCCACTAGCGCCACTCTCTTAAAAAAATATTATCTCGTGACTGAGAAGGAATTATGAATAACGGCTAGACAGGACCCTCGGTAAGTGTGTCTAGAATTTTCTAATACCTTTTATAAAGCTTTATATTGAGACACGAAGCAACAAAATACGATCTAAAGAAAAGCGGCCACCTTCCTCTAGATCATATTTTGTTGCTCCGTGTCTCAATATGAAACTTTATAAAAGGTATTAGAAAATTCTAGACACACTTACCGAGGGTCCTTACTAGCCGTTATTCATAATTCCTTCTCAGTCACGAGATAATATTTTTTTTAAAGAGTGGCGCTAGTGGACCTTTAGGCGCCCTCTTAATGGAGACAGTCCCGGAATGTGACATCTTTAATGACCCACTGAGGGTGATCATGTCAAATTGTCTTATGTTCTGTGAAGGCTATGTTTGTTAGGTAAATAAGTTGTATGTTTGTTATCACTTTATTAGATTTTATTTTTCTTAAAATTATTGTTAAGTATGTTTGATCTCTGACTTGTTATTGTTTTTGAATTATGTTTATTTATGTGATATGTTTAGTTATAAGATTAGTTTTTACTTGTTAATTACTGTCATTGGCACAAGCCGTTGTAATGAATAAAATAAATAATATAAATTAAATTAAATGTTTCGTCTTTTAGATACCTATAAATACAGGGTGGCAGGGACTTCGACGCCAAAACTTTGACCATGGATTGAATATTTTATATGTAGATTATTTTCTTTTAAATTTTGTGAATGTGAGAACGTTGTAGACATAACAGACTGTAGATCTGTGGACCATTTTCTTGTACTTGTTGATGGGCCTACACTGTCCTCTCATACCTGTTAACACTGTAATTTGGAAACATTGTAAAAACCATTTACTTTTAAAAGAGTAAACGTGGAGTTTCTTGCCGGCTCTTATCCATAGGAAACGACCAATTGGGACCGTGCACCTAGCTTCTGACGTTTCATAAGTGCCCTTGTAGGTTTATGTGAAATAATATATTTTGAATTTTGTTTTTTTTTAATTCTTGATTTCCAAACACTCTGCGTTGAAATTTTTTCGTCGGGAATTAAAAAAAGAATCTGCTGTTTCATAGAAAAGTGCACTACCAACGCGGTCAAAATGTATGGAACAGCAGATTTTTTTAATAACCGACGAAAAATTGCGACGCCTAACGCAAGGGCTTGAGAATCACTACACAGTACTGAATCCATGGTAACAGTTTTCGCGTCGATGTCCCTGCCACCCTGTATATCTATATATATACTCGTAAAAGAAAGTCGTGTTTGTTACAACACTTATAACTCGAGATCTGCTGGACCAATTTTCATGGTTTTTGATTCGTTGGATTTGTCTACGCCCCGAATAGCAGAATACATCTTAAAAACAATGAAACGGTAGGGTATACCTACCCTACCGTTTAGGGTAGGTAGGGTAGGTAGGGTAGGTAGGGTAGGTAGGGTAGGTAGGGTAGGTAGGGTAGGTAGGGTAGGTAGGGTAGGTAGGGTAGGTAGGGTAGGTAGGGTAGGTAGGGTAGGTAGGGTAGGTAGGGTAGGTAGGGTAGGTAGGGTAGGTAGGGTAGGTAGGGTAGGTAGGGTAGGTAGGGTAGGCAGGTAGGTGCGCCGTAGATAAGTACTTAGTGCTACTCGAGCGAAGCCGGGGCGAGCAGCTAGTACTTACATAAAACTTAATAAGTATAGAGGCGAGCAGTACTCCACAGCTCTGTATCAGGTCGCCGATGACGTGGATCAATGCCGCCCGGAGGTTTATGTTTCTGTAACAATTACCGTGTTATAAGATTACTACCGTGAGGGCTGGACCGAGGTGGCGTGGGAAAAGAGATCGTTAAAGGACTTGGTCCCGAGGCTGGGCCCAGCAGTGGGACAGTAATAGGCTTAAGAGCGTAGAACCTTACATCGCATACATCTGACATCTTGGCTGACGCATCAGCATCGTCGTCGACATCATCATCATCACCTCTCGGAAAATGGTACCATCTCTAGCACCGCGCGCGTTCATTGGTCAAAACAAAAAGCGCACGCTTCCCCGGCATCCAGCCATGCGATTCTGTAAACATCTCACCGTGAAAACTTGGGTGAGGTGAGCTGTCAATAGTGTCAATCCCCGTGGAATGACAGCTCACTCCACCTAAGTTTTCACGGTGAGATGGTTACAGAATAGCACTGCTGTTATACACTTACGTCCCATATTTCCAACAACAGACATTAGCATTTATTCCCTATTCAGTAAGGTCTATTTTTATCTAAATTACCTCGGCTGCGAGCCCACGACATTGGTCTCGACAGTCGCCAGGTCCTTCATGGTGTAGTCTCCGTTGACCAGCGAGCCGTTTGTCTGTTTATGTTCTCGTGATCTCCGGAACAGTCGCCAGCCGCGGGAGGCGCCTCCGGTGGAGCCGTGCGAGTGAGCGTGGGCGCAGGCTGCTCCGCCGTGTGAGTGGTGGTGGGCTAAAGAGAAATAAATTAAGTTAATTTATGTCACGAACAAGAAAATTTAAGTTTTATCAGCTGAGAGTCAGCATTGCACTGCCTAAAAATATTCATAACACCAGAGAATTCACTGATGCGTTTTAAATTATAGGCTTCAATATTCAAGCGATTAGCGAATCTGAGGGTTTGTATATTACTTTCTGCAATATATTTTTTTAATAAAATGATGTGAAGATGGCTATTGTAAATATTTAACGGACCAAAACTACACCAAAATCTGTTTGATAGTCGAAAAAAATACAGACATTTATATTTACCTCACTCATACTTACCTTACTCATACTTTCCTCACTCATATTCACCTCACTCATGCTCACCTCACTGATACTCACCTCACTCATGAGCACTATACATATAATTGTTTGGCATTAAAAGTATGAGAGTGGTGAGTCCACTCTCATACTTTTAATGCCAAACAATTATATGTATAGTGCTCAAGAGATTGACTCAATAGTCAAGAGCATTACATTATTTTAAACTGATCTCAACATTTTTCATTACTACAAAACAATTTTCGAACTCACCGATATCAGACGCGCAGCCATATCGGGCTCGATGTTGTACTCGTCGTGTGTAAACGTACCGCGGTTAGTACAGTTAGCACTCACCTATATCAGACGCGCAGCCGTGCAGCACTAGCGCCAGTATGACATTGAAGCCGACCCCGCAGCCCGACACGATCATCATCATATCGGGCTCGATGTTGTACTCGCCCGTGTGTAAACGGACCACGGCTACGTATACGAATATGCCTGTCAGGATCCAAATTAGGAGGACTGATAGCATGGCGCCAAGGACCTCTGTAACAAGATGGTTGAATTTCAGATCTTGAGTTTGTAATTTTGTGATAAAAATTCTGTAAGATTTGAAGCTTTACTTAATTTTACAATTACAAGATGACACGCCGTTGAAATAGTCGACTATTGAAGAGTGAAAAGCAATACCAATGTTGCTATACATAAAAAAATGTGGGAATAATATTGTTAAGTACTTGTGCCAATAATAACGATTTGTTTTTAAGGTATTTTTAACCGCTAAAGCCCCACCGTTGGCAAAAGATATGGAAAGGACACATGCCTATAACAGAAGACAGTGGTTTTGTGCTAACGTTGCGGCGACAAAAGTAGCTATACTTGGACTATAAAACGCTTTGAAATAATGCCGAGGTCAAAAATGGCACTTCAACCACGTAAAACACAAGTAATATAAAGACAACTTAGTTGTACGAGTTACAGCCCAAAAGTGATCAAAGTTTTCG
This sequence comes from Agrochola circellaris, assembly GCA_914767755.1. Classification (NCBI taxonomy): domain Eukaryota; kingdom Metazoa; phylum Arthropoda; class Insecta; order Lepidoptera; family Noctuidae; genus Agrochola; species Agrochola circellaris. The sequence continues at coordinate 15,299,860 of OU611850.1, read as the reverse complement.
CAAGGTAATTGAATTAGAAGAAAACTTTTTCTATTAGTGGGGTGGGACAACAGATAATTATTTAGTTACTGGTGCAGGGAATCAAGGAAATTTCCAGTAAAAAAATATATAAAAAACTAAAAACCCGACATCTGCTGAATTTTTTTAAAACAAGAACACTTTTCAAGCAGTCTGATGCAGTGATTATAATAATAGGTCTTTACCTATGAAATTGACGTTTTGTATGAAAAAATTTAAACGATTTTTTTTCATGTATTTTTTATTTGTATTAATCGAAGTAATCACCCATGCAATCAATGCATCTTTGCCAACGCAGTGGCAGTTTATTGATGCCCTTCTTAAAGAAATCTGCTGGACGGGAGGCAACAAATTCTTCAAAGGCATTTTGTACTGCCTCTCGGGTATTGAATTTTTTTCCCGCCAAGAAGTTATCCAAATTCTAGAAAACGTAGTAGTCTGTAGGCGCAAGGTCTGGTGAGTAGGGCGGATGACGGAGAGCTTCCAACCCCAGTTCTTGCAACTTGGAGACCGTCTGCTGTGCAGTATGAGGTCGCGCGTTGTCGTGCAGTAGCAGCGGAGACGAGCAATTGTCCAATGCTGGTTGGAGATGTGCCAGCTTCTCCATCATTGTGTTCAGTTCTTCACAGTACACATCTGCAGTAATGCTCACCCCGTTTGTTAAGAAGCTGTGATGAATCACACCGGCGCTAGACCACCAAACAGTGACCATCACTTTTCTAGGGGTAAGTTTTCGTTTAGGGCATTGTTTAGGTGCTGAACCAGGATCCAACCAACTTGCTGAGCGCTTGCGGTTATCAAACAGAATCCATTTTTCATCGCAGGTAACAATGCGGTTCAAAATTCCTTCATTTGTGTGTCTGTTGAGCAGTGCAAGGCACGTCTCGACGCGTACTTTGCGCTGGCGATCATTGAGTTCGTGGGGCACCCATTTGTCAAGCTCTTTTACCTTGCCAATTTGACGCAAATGGACCAATATTGTTTTGACGCTAACGTCGAAAGCTGCTGCTAATTCAGCCGTAGATTGTGTATCATCAGCTTCCACAATCGCCTTTAATTCGTCATTGTCGACCAAAGTCTTCGGACGACCGCGAGGTTAATTTTTCAGGTCGAAAGTTCCAGAACGGAAGCGAGCAAACCAATAACAGGTGGTGCGTTGGTTTGTAGTGTTAGCTCCGTAAACGTCGTTGATGTTGCGTGCCGCTTGTGCCGCGTTGCTGCCACGACGGTACTCATATTCCATAATTACTCGAATTTTTAACGTATCCATGATGACGAAAAAGATTGAAATGCGATGAAAATGTAACACTAATCAATAAACAAATGACTACTTTTGGAAAAAAAAATCCATGTTTTTAAAATAAAATTAATTTGAAATTAGAATTCTTAGCCAAACAAAAATTATTTTGATTTGAAATAGCCAGTACTGCAGAACGCCAATTTCATAGGTAAAGACCTAATACATTAGAATCCATATTAATATTATAAATTCGAAAGTAACTCCGTCTGTCAGTCTGTCTGTATGTTACCTTTTCACGGCTAAACCACTAAACGGATTTCGATAAAATTTGGCAAGGAGATAGATGGTATCCTGGAGAAGGACATAGGGTACTTTTTGTCTCAAAAATAATCTTAGGGGGGGTGATAATATAGGGGATGAAAGTTTGTATGGGAAATCCAGCATTTCTTAAGTAAGAGATACGAAAATTCAAGTTTATACTTTTAGTAAGAAATAAAGAATTACACCTATCAGCGTTTTTGTAAAATCATCCCCCACAGGGGTAAAAAAGGGGATGATTTTGAAATTCACATGTAATATTGATTTTTTTGTGTCTTCTTTTCAAGTGCATTAAGGTATTGGAAATATAGTCATAGTCCGTATCTTGAATTAACATTTAGTCTTTATTTCATTAAAATCAGCCCACTCTGTCAAAAGTTATTACAATTTAAAGTCATAAACTATTATGTGTTGAATGGCGGCACTAGAGTAGGTATTACAAATTAATGGTGATAATAATAATAAAATGATTATTTAGTTTTTTGGCATTTAGAATTATATAAACCTGTTTTATTTATTTAAAAACCGGACAAGTGTCAGTTTTTATTTTTTTGTCTGTCTGTCATTTTGTTCCGGCTAATCTCCGAAACCGCTGGACCGATTTTGACGGGACTTTCACTGACAGATAGCTGATGTTATAAGTAAAAACTTAAGCTACTGTTATTTTAGAAAAAGAATTAGGGTTCACGCGGGTGAAGCCGCGGCCCGCGCCTAGATCTATATTGAAAAAAAAAAAAAAAAATTGCATATAAACATCGCATCGCCCGACCTAGACGAGTTGATGGACATCTCATGTATTTAAATCCATCCAGCCGCTGCGTCAAGGATATTAAGAATCCCACATCCAAACATACATAGATAGACTCGTGAAAACCATATCCCTGTCTTTGCTGTCACGCAGTCGGGTAAAAATCCTTTGCCAATAGTTACCGTGGAACTACTAAAATGTATTCTCACTTACCCGCACGTTTATAACCATAAGACATGTCAACATCGGGCCGTCTCTTCGCGCAGTGGAAGGCGAGCAGTGCCAACGCAAACCCACCGCAGTCGCTCAGCATATGTGCCGCGTCGCTCATCACGGACAGACTGCCGGCTAGGTAGCCGCCGATCAGCTCGCATACCTGGACAAATAATAATAATTGCTTAGGTAATTCTCGACCAACACCTGCCGAGGATCTTGTTAGGCAGTCGGATCAAGGACTTAATTCAGAAAGCAAAACTAGAAGTACGAAGTACTTCCAGACACGGCTCGTATTGAAACGGCGGCTGTACACTCTTGTCCTAGTGCTCTCGCTAGGTCTCGCGAAAAAGTCTCGAGTGAGGGGTTCAGCCCGAGTGCGGCCATGTACACTATCGCCAAGTTCAGTTGGGCATAAAAAACCGACACGGGACGGAGAGCGAGCGAGGAACGTCGAGTCACACCAGGGGCGGGCCGAGCGCTCTAATCTACATTTTGCACTCGGCCTGTCTAGGTGTGCCTCAGGGAGAGTGTACTGCCGCCATTAGGACTTTCCTTTCTCAGGAGCCGGTAGCTTGGACCGCATAATCAATTACAATATTTTTTAAATATCATTTATATTAAGTATATTTTTAAATAAAAGAGATAATAAATATCGAATAATAATATAATGTCACGCTTGTGTTCCCCGAAGGTAAGCCCCGGGGTTGCGAGTTTGTCCGAAAGGGATATCGCGACCCCGACACAGGCAACGGAAGGAACACGGGTGGGTTTTAGTCAGTAAAAGTCTGACACGCCCTCCCGCTCCGCCCAGAGCGGGAGAAGTTATTTGATAATTTCCCACCCTCAAAAAAAGGTACGCACGGACGATTTTTTCCCGCTTACATTTTTACATTTTTCGCGCACTGCATAGCGCCAAGAATTGGAAATCCAACAGTGTGTTTTCTTGACGCGCTGGATTGCGCTCTTTTGAGTTCTCAAGGCTCGGTTCAACACCGAGACTTCAAAATCCAGTGCGCGATAAAACCCCGCCGGGATATTTTTACGACCGCGCGAACGTGGGCTCAGTGTAAAGGAATACCAATATTTACCCGTATGTCTTAGATAGAGCCAAAAGTTCGAAGACAGAAAGAAAATACGTTTATTTGCGGTCCACATGACGCAAGGAAAGACCAAAACACGAAAATAAACAATTTGGGGGAAAATGCGTCACATGCACGCAAAACAGCACCGGCAACGGTGGCTTGGGAGCACTGAACTAAAGTTCCAGTCAGTCAGTTGTATGAAAAATATTTGACAAGTTATTTCGAAAGGGATAAGGGAGCAAGGGTCCGTCAACATATTGATTATGACACAATAACATTCTACTGGAGGAAATTGTGCGTTGACCCATAACCCATAAACGACATTTCCACATGAAGTGAACTTTTCATAATATTCTAAGAGCAAGGAAAACAGCCTGCTGTGTCACATTTTATAGGTCAGATAGTTATCGTAAACGGTGGATATATTCAATGTGAAATTTAATTCGTTTGCATCCTCTTATGCTGGTCATTGTACTCATCATTATGAACAACTTTCACTATGGGACCGATGCTGAAATCGCGAAAAAAAAATGAGCTGTTCCCTACATTTTGACGAGATATACGAACATAAATGTATGGAACACCTGATGTTTTTTTCGCGATTTCAGGTTTGACCCCATAGTGAAAGTTGTTCATAATGACGAGTACAATTACCCCTTAAGAGGTTTAGGGTAAACAAAAACTAAGGTTGTATACATACATAGTATATCGACAAGTAGATCAAGTAAACAGGATATTGATATAAATAGGTCAGGTTGAGTAGTGCGCTTATTCTACTCTTATTTTGGCAAGAATACCAAGCTCATGCCAAGATAAAAATATTTGCCAGTTATACTACGTTCGCGATTTAATTTCCAAACTTGTAAACAATTATTTGTTTTTGGATAAACAACTACTTATACCATAACGTTCAGTTTCTGTATAACTTCAAACACATAAAGTTCAGTTTCCCTACAACAATAGTCATTCTGATTTAACTTAATTTGTACCGGCAAAAAGTTCAATTGGAAACAAGGATTTAGTATCAATGTTGACAGCCCAGAGTGTGCCAGAACCAGAAGTCAACCAAAAAAATGGTTTCAGTTTTTTTTTATGTTTTTTTTTTGTCTGTAGTTATTTTTTCAGAAATTACCATTGTTAGATAAGGCCAATAAAATGTAGTCAAGCCAAAAGCAGCTGTAGTAAGACCTACACACTCATCTCTTTTGTCGACTGCCCTTTAGATAACAAGACCCAATAATGAGTACGACTTTGTTCGGTAGAACACGGATAATCAAACATTTTCCTTTGTGGACAGCCCGCCTTTTACCGTCATTTAGGCGGACCCATATATCCGGACATTATCCATTGTCTGGGCCGATATTGGGTCGTGTCTATGGCATGGTCGTATAATTCTATAGACCTCCGGGTTGTCGGCTCATACAATCGGGTGAACAAATCGGTAATTTCAGGCAGAGTAATGAACCGCATTCTTACTTATGTCTTACATGACTTGTTTTAAAGGAATATGAACTTTGTTCATTTTAAGCACTTATCCCGATATATATCGATGTATCTATACAGTATGGCATTGCAATCAAAGTCTTTGGTTCCAATGTTGGCTGTTATTTTGGAACTGTTATTTCTCTGGAACAGGTTTCTAATTTACCTGTTACCGACCACCTCTATAAACAGGGTGGTAGGGACATCGACGCGAAAACTGTTACCCCCTGAAATTTAGTTCTTCTGAAACCCCCTGTGTTGAAATTTTATTTTAATAACCGACAAAAAAAACATTTTATAGCCCATTTCATTAGGAAGGTTATAGGTTATTTAACATAATGCATAATGCGAATGCTGGCTTGCGCGCACCCCTACGTCGTATTACTGCCCAATTTAATAATGTTTTCAGCAATATTGATATCTTCGCTTTACATGCTGAGAAATTCCGTAGCCTAATCCACACAGAAATTTCAGAAATTTAAACCCACTCATTTGTTTTATCAACAAAATTATTTCTTTTTTGTATTTGAATTCCTTTTTAGTTTTAGTTAAATATTTTAAGCACGTTTTAAGTATTAATTGCAACCGCACTATGTAACATAAAAAATTACTCTTTTTTATAATCAGTGGAAAATGTCGTGGGTTATACACTTGCTCACTTTGTATGAACTGTTTGTATATTATTGTAGTGTGTAACTGTTTATTTTCCTAAATAAATAAAATAAAATAAAATAATGCTAATATTCTTAGGGGCCGAGCAAAAATAAAAAATCAGAAAGAACGTTAAGTGAAAATGAAGTAAAGCGCGAGCAGGCGATGCGATGCGACAGGGTGAGTCGGGGGAACAAGTAATTCACGCGGACGAAGTCGCGGGCAGAAGCTATGTACAAATAAACATTTACTTACTAATAAAACATATAAAAGACAAAGGTTTTTTATATGTTTTATTTAAATTCAGAAGTGATGCTTATTAATTCAACTTGCGATTTGGATACGGAACCCTAAGGTACTTGTCACACTGGACGCGTTCTGCGTCCTGCGGTCCGGTCAACTCAAACATTTATAAATGTCATGTTATGACCGTACCGTAGGACGCAGACCGCATCCAGTGTGACAAGTGCCTAGAAACGAGAAGGTTCTCTATTTGTTGCGATTATTTTTATCAGCGTGTACCTAAATGGAAATAAACCATTATCTGAACGCAGTCCTTAAGATGCTTGTATTCAGCAGTGGTCCATTGAAACAAGGAAAGGATATACCTTTACTAAACGGTACTTAACTAAAGTCACTTCTGAATTTATGGTCTTTATTACTACTTTTTGCGTGGATGTGACGCATATTTTCCCCCAAATTGTTTATTTTTGTGTTTTGTTCTTTCTTTGCGTCAGTTGTACCGCAAATAAATTATTTGCCGTAGGTATTTTCTTTCTTTCTTAACTACTTACCATAAAAATACCACATAGCACAAGCGCAGTCAGCAGCTGGGGGATGGCGCTCGGGGGCTCCGCTTGCGGCTTCCAGTGGCAGTGCTCCACATCCGCGGAAGGCGTCACCGGGACGTCCGTGTAGGTCTCCTGAAAACAATAAGTACATGAAGCCTTAGTACCACTAAATTGGAATTCTAACAAATCATCACGCCTGTAATTCTCGAAGGGTTAGGTACAAGTGTACCTGTAGTGCACCCAAACTTCGCCAGTTATATAATAGGGCTAAGGGACGAGCCTATTGCCTTCAACCGGGCATAGATTGTGACTCCACACTGCTACTAAGAAATTCCTGATGGAAAAACCCAATGACACATTGCCAGACCTGGGAATCGAACCCAGGACCTCAAACTCAGCAAGAGCACTAGCGGACTGCTAGACCAACGACTGACGCTAATGACTCGTGATCCTATATCCATATATAGCATGCTTCATCCCACTGCTGGGCAAACGCCTGTCCCCATGCCTGCCAGCTCTTTCGATCCAGGGCTCGATATATTGCGACGTTGCCCACTTTCAGAATAAACGGTGCACGGTTTCTATTGGTCGTTTCCTATGGAGAAGAGCCGGCAAGAAATTCCACGGTTACTCTTTTAAAAATAAATTGTCTTTAACAATATTTTCAAATTACACTGTTATTAGGTATTTGAGGACAGCCGCAAACTTCTAAATCTAATACTAAGCTAGGTACAAAATTAGAGGTCCTAATACAAAGGAAAATTTGCGCTTTTATCATTTCTAACGTGGCGGTATTATCGTGGACATCCACGATATCACGACAATACAAGGACGTAAAATGTAAGAAAATATTATGAAGACGCTTTTTTTCCGTCCACGTTACAACGTGCACGGATGTTTTAACACAGCCGTCGACGTCCACGATAACGAAAAACTCAATTTTTGCATGATTGATATACATTGATGCGCAAATGTTAAATCAAATGTCAGTTTTTACGTGATTGATACACATTGATGCGCAAATTGATCATCAACCAAATGCAATTGAAACGACTGACAAAAATCCTACAATACAAATTGATGGCAATTCATCGTTTCGGGGACCCCTTTAAGCGCAAATTGGCAAAAAAACTAACTTACATCTAGTTTCTCCATCTTGGCACAAAAAACCGTTTCTTTAACTTTACAATCACAGGAGCTCATCGCTGCTAAATCAATTCTCGAAGACTCATATAATTTACTTGGAAAGAATAGGATGCTAGCTTTTTTACGATGTGGGTAGGTAAAGAAAATAAGGCAGCCCATTGGCGCTGCGTCTTTGGGGTCCCCGAAACGATCAATTAATTTGTATTGTAGTAATATTGTCAATCGCTTCAATTGCATTTGGTAGACGATCAATTTGCGCATCAATGTGTATCAATCACGTAAAAATTGACGATTGCAAGTGATCGTTTCGGGGACCTTTTGTGTTAATACTTGAAACAATGTCAAGGCTAATTTTTCATTGTCTTGAATTAAAACAATGGAGGTTTTTGGTTTATTCATTTAATGTAAGGCAGGTGCCCACCTCCGAGGAAGCGACTAGTTTTCAACGATTTTCTCGCTCAAGAAAAGTACAAAAGATTGTAGGATCCATGTAAGTAAAAGAGATAGTTGATTGCTAACTGTTCACACCACGGTCACCACGCAAGTAGGTATGTACTCGTTTATCGCAGCGAAAAGAGCTAACAAAGAGTGTTCTTGCTCAGCGACGCTCGCTTGGCGGGCAAAACACTCGCTGACAGACTCACGCTTGGTACATACGCATACCAGCGAGAAATCAGCGGTCCCCGTCGCGCACTCCCTGCTCTTTGCTCGCCAACTCGTTAATAGTTGCTAGCTCGCTTTTCGTTAAACGCTGGCGGTGGAACAGGTGCCTAAGTCAGTGGTGAATGAATGATCAATGAGTTACCTAATGCTCTGTTAGGTATTAAAGACTACATATTTATAGTAAATTACCTAATGCTTTGTTAGGTATTAAAGATTTCAATGTATTTAAGAAGTAACTCAATAATCTACTGATAAGTAAGACATACTACATACACATATAAGGAATACGAGCAAGTATTTGCATGCCTGAATTGGTGCAACACGGTGGACTGTGCATTCACTTGACATCTAGAAATGTATGATTAAGTATGTACTGTGTCGAGCAATAAACATTTGAATTTAAGTTAGGAGAATATCGATAAACAATAGGATTGTGTAACAAGTACAAAAAAATTAAATGAAATGAAAAATGAAATGAAATTGTTTATTCTGTAAATAGGATATCGGAATCACTTTTACACGTCATTTAAAAAAATATTAAAAATAAGCTAGATGAGGTCGGTGTTTCCTATCTGACTACTCTGAGAAGAAAGGCCGAAACTAACTCAGAGGTCGTAGTCTCTTTTAAAGTCCAGACATAATCTTGGTCAAGTACATTGAAATGCAGTGATTTTAGATGTAGTATCTAAAAAGTATTCAGTTTGTTTTAATTTTAACACAACATTACATCACACTCCTGTAATCGCCGAAGGGTTAGGTCCCATGTTATTACATACAATCCAAGTACAGTTATTTGTTTTATTAACTATTTATTACGGGTTCACTACTTGAAATCGAATGAAGTAAGATCGAATAAGACTTGCTCGAAAACGTTAACTCGATAGTACGTACTTGAAATCGAAAAATTATGAGCGCGACAGTTCATTACCTCGATGCATCAAAATCTCGAATAGGTAACTATAAGCTCAAATGATCGGCAGCGCGAAGCCCATTATCTTGAAACATCATTTCTCGAATGACCATCTAATCGATTTACAAAATAGTTTTAAGGATTTTTATTGGAGTAGGTACAATATATTGAAACAATACATGCGTAGAAATATAAATGAACTCTACTCATGAAAAATATGATGGTAATAAAATAACGTTACAAATACCTAGTAATTTTACCAAATAAGTGTCATAAGTACATATAAAAAAAAAAAAAAAAATGACATTTATTCCATATTTCGTACATAGATAAGTTTACCTAATTCCTACCTATTTTATTCGAGTTAACGTTTTCGAGCAAGTATTATTCGAACTCACGTCATTCGATTGCAAGTAGGGAACCCATACATTAATTACACCTACATATTAATGTATGTTGCATATAACCCGCATTTTATTATACAATGTTACTGCTAAACAAGTCGCACGCATAAAACAGTTTTCACACGTAAACAAAGGCCATTCAATTTTCATTGACAAGCCCGGATTGTGTCGCACCGTGAATGTCACGCTTTATATCCCGTGTTACTAAAATAAATAAAGTTTTAAGTGGGTACATGTTTTTTCCCACTTTCTGAGGGCAGTATGGTATTGTAAATATTTTTTTAGAAATGTCGGTTCAACGAACGGTTCTTTAGAATTTCTGGTTTAACTTCGGAATTGTAACAAAGTTTTACAAAGAGAGCTAAGTTGGGAATTTGAAGAATTTTCTCATTTAGGCGTTGGCGAGGGTCAGTGTCGGATTCCTTCGTTTTAAACGTCCTACGCCTGCAGGCATACCAATAAAATATACAAGAAACTTGATTATTACAAGTTTAGATAATTTTATTATAGAAACAATTAAGTATATCCCACAGCCTCAAAAGTTAACAATGTAGCTGGTTAAAGTTAAAAAAAATACAATAATATACCTACAAGATGGCATACATCGACGTGAAAACTGATACCATGGATTCAGTAAATGATTCTGAACCCCCCTGCGTTTAAATAGTTCAACAAATTATTATTTAAAAGTCAGCTGTCTGTCCCATACATTTGGCCGCGTAGGTATTGCAGTTTTCTATGAAAACAACAGTTAAAAAAAAAAAATATCCGACGAAATAGTTCAACAGGGGGTTGAAGTTTTTCACAAAACAAAAATGAAATGGTCACAAGACAGTCAGAATATTTATTTCTTTGAATTTTTCTATTTGTGGGCCCCATTGTAATTTACCGTCAATAGTGATTCTAAGAAAAACTGTCTGTTGCAAATTACCCTGCCCCAACAAAAACATTGCCCCACGAAGAATTTCTCCTGTACTGTGGATACGTTTACAAACTTATGTCTCAGATACAAAAACTGCCAGCTAGAGCTAAAGCAAACAGTTTTTTTTACCGTTTTTCATCAGAGAATAATCGCCACGCCTATTTAGCGAGTTAGCGAATTAGTTAATGAGCTCGCAATTCGTGCAAGGCATAATGCCATCCGTACAAATTCGCAGCAGTTGTCAAATGTCTTTGTCAGTTGCATAGACGTACAAACTGCACTCGCTTCGGAATGAGCTCGAGCCCTATTGTTAGATAAATAGGTCAGGTTTGATTGTTGTTCCTCTAGTCTCTGAATAATAGACAGAACAGATGGGGAAGACAGACGTTCGGTACCTTATTCTTAGACCACTCCGCGGAATTGGTAATCGAGTCTTTTGAAGTCTTGTCAATCCATTGAATGTTTAATGGAAAACCCGATGTATTTGTGATTGTAAGGCAATCCCTGTATATTTTCGTTGTAAACTAGTCTTTATTGGGAAACTCTTAGCGTTCAATATCATAGTTATCATCCACTCCGTATGAAACACGAAACTCCCTCTCTCAAGCGTGTAAATGTCGATGTCGTAACATTCAACTGAGGAACAACGTCGGGAGTTTCGGATGTGCCTTCTAATGATAAGAAGTTCTCGACATACGCAGTGGCGGTATTTCCCTAAGGCCAAAGAGGCCCCAGCCTAGGGCGGCCAGATACAGGGCGCGGTCAACCTGCGCCTGCGGCTGACAATATCTCAGCTCATACGTAATAGATGTGTAACGGCTAAGGGCAGGCGAACACTAGGCAGCCTGGCTGCGGCACCCAGGCTACGGCAGCCAATCCAACATATATATAATGTCTAATTGGAGCCCGCGCACTAGGCATCTAATAATTTTCTCCATGTTCCGGCTGCCGCAGCCTGGCTGTTGCTACTTGGCTGCGCGGGAGCACTAAGTGGGATCGAAAGCAGTGTTTTTGATCTTACATTGTGTCACCCTATGTGACACAGTGGGTAGTATTAAACACTACATCTGTAATTCACATGGTGTACAAAATAAAGAGTAGGTATTCTATTCTATAACTGCGATGACCAATCTGTCCGCCAAGCTTCATGATTAGGTTACAATAGCAATTCTCCTACGATAATCTAAAAGCCATATCCATCAGTTGGTAGATGCGAAGCCATCTTCTGTTGTGCAGGGGTTGACTCCCTCAACCACTGTAACATACAAAGTCAAAATTCTAACGTCATTTATTCAAACTAGGCTGAGACTCAGCATTTTCCGAACGTCAAAGTTACATATGACATTCCTGCAAAACACCCGCCCTTCACCACTTCTTAGTGCTTTAGCTGGGAAGACGAAGTGGCGCAACAAACTCCCCAACAGCACAGCTGTCTGTTCAGTTAGAACAACTTGATTCGACACAATAGTTTGCATAGAGATCTCTTTTCATTGACAAAGCATCCTAACTAATATTATAAATGCGAAAGTGAGTTTGTTTGTTACGCTTTCACGCTAAAAGGACTGAACGGATTTGGACGATATTATGGACCTGGGACATAGGATAATTTTTATATATTTTTTTTTATGGCTAGCTCGCCGTCCGATAGGGACCAGGCCCGGGTCGACGGCGCGTTGTGTTCCACGCGCGCCTCAAAGAGATGTCAGCACCAACTGACGGGGTCCGGAAGGGCCATTGCCTGCCGGGGTTGCGGGTTTGTCCGAAAGGGATATCGCGACCCCGGCACACAGGCAACGGAAGGAACACGGGTGGGTTTTAGTCAGTAAAAGTCTGACACGCCCTCCCGCTCCGCCCAGAGCGGGAGAAGTTATTTGATAATATCCTACCTTCAAAAAAAAAATAAAAAAAAAGAGAATTTTTATCCCGGTAAACGCAAACGAAGTCGCGGGTAGAAGGTAGTATAAAAATAACGGTGAATGAAAAGCCTGGGTGAATAGCTGCACTGTTAGCAGAGTCGGGCGGTGAAGCGTGGTGCAGATTAGTTACGTTAACAAGGTAATTGTTAACTGGTATTACTGCTTAATTAGTTTGATAAGACTTTTCCTGTTTTTATTTATAACTGTATAACTATAACTTCATGATTTGCCGCCCCTCCAACAGGAAGTAGTCCTGATGTTTGTTATATTTGTACAACCTGTGTTCTCCCATCGGCAAAAATGACGGAGTTCCATACAAACTTTCATCCCCTTACAAACCCTTTAGATTTGACAGTGAATTGTCAAAAATCCAGTGCTCACTTTCGCTGTATATGAAATCCTTGTGCAAAATTTCAAACATCTAGACCCAGCGGTTTAGGCTGTGCGTTGTCGTTAGTGAATGATGAATTAATAAATTTAAGAGATTATTGGACATTTCGAAAAGCCCCACCTCCTTAAACTTCTTCACAAAGTTAATCTGTCCGAGCGCTAAGAGAAATCGCAAATAAAGTTTAAAGCTGCCCAGATTTTCACGATCAGTCCATTTGGATTAAATCAAATGGATGGACGTTAGTACTCAAGGCCACTCACGGCTTCAGTCCAAATGACTTTCATTTCTCGATCGACGGGGACGCACAGACGTAGGTATGGACTATGGTGTAGTACAACCCGGGCGCAACAACTAGACACCTGGCTCGAAACTCGACTCCCCTCCCGCTACCCCGCTCTCGTACTGAAGGACGAGAGCGGAGCCTCGCGCGGGGTAGCGGGAGGGGAGTCGAGTTTCGAGCCAGGTGTCTAGTTGTTGCGCCCGGGTTGTAGTAGAAAATGGATTCAGACTCTGTGGATTACGGCGCGTACGGAAAATCCGTGAAGTCGCGCCAAAATTTGGATTGAAGAATCGACACTCACGATCAAATTTCAGATTTGCACCACGCCATTTGGCGCGATGGGCTGACCGTGAATGCCCAGCTTTAAATGCGCCTCTATGAGCACTCGTAATAACGCTCTTAGATAAACTCATAACATAACGAATGTTTATTTTTTTAAGACTGATAATTTTGAATGAATGTTTTATTTTATTTAATGATAATTTTTAAAGCTTCGTGCAGACCAGCGCGACGCGACACCGGTTATTGTTAAGCTTCGTGCAGACCAGCGCGACGCGACGCCGCGACGCGACTCGAACAATACAATTTCTAAGAAAACTTGACGGTATAACAATAACCGGTGTCGCGTCGCGCGACAAGTCGCGCTGGTTTGCACAAAGCTTTATACCGTCAAGTTTTCTTAGAAATCGTTTTGTTCGAAACGCGTCGCGGCGTCGCGTCGCGCTGGTCTGCACGAAGCTTTATGATATTTTTTATTGATAATTTTTTATGTTTTTACTACTTATTTATTGATTTTTTTGTATATGGGGATTTTGCCTGAAATAAAACACTATTTCAAATGTAAAACCCAATAACACTTTGCCCGATTCGAGAATCGAACACAGGACCTCATGCTCAGCTGTAGCGATTGCGACTACTGGTCAGAAAATAGAAGCTAGTTCAATCTTGCAAACAACTTGAAAGGACGATAATAATTGTCATTTGCTATACCTACCATCTTGCAAACAAATGACGATACACCTAATTGACTTGTGTTATTCCATCTTGCAAACAACTTGACAGCAACTTGCAAACAACTTGACAGGACGTTATAATTGTCTTGTGTTATCCAATTTTGAAAATTGGAATGATTATTAGATGCTTAGATGGTTTGTTCAAGTTGAGAGGATGAATGAAAGGCTACTAACAAAAGGTATTTACAAGGTAGATGTAGGTGGAAACGCCGGGTGGGGACGCCCTAGAAGGCCATAAGCATATGTAGTGACCTTAGAGATAATGTTCTTCAGAAAAGTCAGGTGCGTAGAACTCACAACCGGCGTGTATGACCAGCTATCTAATTACGCAACACATTTTCGTTGACAATTCCGACTAATCTGTTTCAATTTGACAGGTCAGCAACATTCATTGCGTTATTTACGTTGTTGAGCAGATTTTTTTTTCGAATGTACGAAGCAATGGATTAGCAATCTGTTTCAAAACGATTCAGATTCTGATTGATCGTGTATTACGTAATTAGGGTACAGACGTATGAACGTAAACGAAGCATAAGGAGTAACGATCGCAGCAGGTGGCGTTCTGTAGATTCTGCTTACCCCATGAGAAAAGAAGGCGTGAGTTTATCTACGACGATAGATTCTCATAGACGATAGATTTTCGTAGACTATATATTCTCATAGACGATATATTCTCATAGACGATAGATTCTCATAGATAATAGATTCTCATAGTCGATAGATTCTCATAGATGTTAGATTCTCATAGACGATAGATTCTCATAGACGATAGATTCTCATAGACGATAGATTCTCATAGATAATAGATTCTCATAGACGATAGATTCTCATAGATGTTTGATTCTCATAGACGATAGATTCTCATAGACGATAGATTCTCTTAGACGATAGATTCTCATAGACGATAGATTCTCATAGACGATAGATTCTCATAGACGATATATTCTCATAGACGATAGATTCTCATAGACGATATATATATTCTCATAGACGATAGATTCTCATAGACGATAGATTCTCATAGACGATAGATTCTCTTAGGCGATAGATTCTCATAGACGGTATATTCTCATAGACGGTATATTCTCATAGACGATATATTCTCACAGACGATAGATTCTCATAGACGATAGATTCTCTTAGACGATAGATTCTCATAGACGATAGATTCTCATAGACGATAGATTCTCATAGACGATAGATTCTCATAGACGATAGATTCTCATAGACGATAGATTCTCATAGACGATAGATTCTCATAGACGATAGATTCTCATAGATGATAGATTCTCATAGACGATAGATTTTCGTAGACAATAGATTCTCATAGACCTTCAAACTACCCGGGCTAACGACCGCATGACAGCACGACCTTTCATGTAGAAAGGCTGATGCGACGCGACGGCGACGGTATCAATGGAGCAGAAAGTGATGGAATGTAAACAACATCAGAGGACGCAGAAATGACACAAAGGTCGCTTGAGGTTTTTTATAGGCGACCTTTACATAATGCTAAACTTTTGTAGTGAATTTTTGACTGTATTAATAAGTTGCGGCCACTAGCGGCAAGTAGTTTACATTATAGCACCGACTTACGATGCCATTTAGCTTAGTTTAGGCGTGTTATAATTTAGAAAATGATATATCTTAGGTAGTGCTAAAATAATTTAGACTGTATAAGTTACGACTTTACGAAATTTAAGCTGTTTACACTTCAGAATTCTAAAAGTTGGCAACGTTGTAAATAGCTGTCAAATACTTACCTGTTTTGATTAATTTGGCAATATTACTGTAGGTATGGAAAAATGAAATACCTATGGGTAGCTAGTGAACTAAAATATTGATTATGAAATACAATAAATAATATTGTAACTGCGAATATTTATTTTTAGAAGTAAGAAAGTATTTGGAAACTTTCAGAATAAACACTCTTATGTGCATTTATTCATTTAGGAAAAAGCTGTTTACACTCCAGAATTTAGGGAATTTATTCGTTGCAGTAGCATAATAATTTACAGAATGCTAACTTCAATGCTGTAATTTAGGCTAGCGAATTGAGAACGAGTAATTCACTAAAGAGACTAGAGAATTTAGCTTACTGTGTGACTTTTAATGAAGAAATTAGGAGTACTTAGAACTTTAACTGTAGCAGCTCGTGGCTAAGTAATAACAGCCGCACGGATCGATCCATTAGGTTAAGCTACGCTTGCCGGGGTTGGTCCGTGGATGGGTGACCATCTTTACATACCGAGACACCTCCGTGCCTCGGAAAGCACGTTAAGCCGTTGGTCCCGGCTGTCATTCGTAGATCTTTGACAGTCGTTATGGGTCGTTAGAAGCCCGAAAGTCTGACAACCAGTCTTACCATGGGGTATATTGTTACCCAGTAACTGGGTTGTGGAGGTCAGATCGGCAGTCGCTCCATGTAAAATACTGATACTCAGCTGCATCCGGTTAGACTGGAAGCCGACCCCAACATAGTTGGGAAAAGGCTAGGCAGATTGATTGTAATTAGAAAATTTGGAAATTTTCTGGTTATCACATTTAATTTAACAGAAATAGGTACCTATTATATAAAGGGCGAAAGCCGGGCATGCCAATCTACGTCTCGAATAAAACTTTTAGTCTCTTTCAAATTGCCAACAGTACTCCAATAAGCCGTCCCATAAATTCAAATTGAGCCGCATTCAAATACGAACCAGACTTTGAATCCGTCGAGAATATTCCATAGCTTTTAAGGAGATTACAGCCATATAATATAGCCCTAAGGATCGCAATGTAAGACGGGCTTAAAATATTCTTTTGAGGAAGAAAATTACAAAAGGGAACATAAATAGACGAGAATGGGGGCTTTATGGAATGATATTTATAAAAATACTAGTGACCCACCCTTGCTTCGTGCGGTTGTTACGACTCGACAAAACGTCAAGATTTCTTTGTACTATCGAAGAACTTCATATCTAAGCAGTTTGAAAACAAAATCCCGTGAACACGATGACCACATGTGTTACCGCCCCGGTGCTATAATCGCCGAGCGCAACAAGCAAAAATAGTCTTTACGGTGTAGATATGAACTTCTTCGATGGTACATATCAATCTGCCTCGCCTTTTCCCAACAATGTTGGAGTCGGCTTCCAGTCTAACCGGGTGCAGCTGAATACAAGTATTTTATACAGGGTGGCAGAGACATCGACGCGAAGCCGGTTACCATGGATTCAGTACATGATTCTGAGCCCCCCAGCGTTGAAAATTTTTGGGCGGTTCTTAAAAAAAAAAAAAAACAGCTGCTCCATACATTTTGACCGCGTAGGTATTGCACTTTTCTATGAAACAGCAGATTTTTTTTTTAATAACCGATGAATAATTTCAACCCAGGGGGGTTCAGAATCATGTACTGACCCCATGGTAACCGGCTTCGCGTCGATGTCCCTGACACCCTGTATAGAGAGACAGCCTATCTGACCCCCACAATCCAGTAACTGGGTAATACGATACCCCTTGGTAAAACTAGTTGTCAGACTTTCGGGCTTCCGACGACCCGTAACGAATGGCAAAGATCCACGAATGACAGCCGGGACCAATGGCTTAACGTGCTTCGGTACGAGTCTCCGTATTTAAAGATGGTCACCCATCCACGGATCAACCCCGGCAAGCGTAGCTCCTCCCCTTTATTATAGGTATGCTAGTTTGATGTAAATGCATTGTACACATAAAACTTCCAGAATTATTTCTCAAGTGATGTTGAAAACCGTAACAAATCCGTTGTGTAGTTAAGAAGAACAACGCGGTCACACAAACAGACTCGAAAACCGATTTTAATTTATAATTTATTAGCTGACCAGACAGACGTCCTGTTTCCTAGAACTCGATTGCAGTGCCACCTGCCGGGTCCAATTGTGAATCTAAACCATCCAGGGGACTCAAACACACAAAATATTTCATTAAATCGGTTGAACCAAGGAGTTCTGCGAAGAAGTGAAAATGTCAAATTATTTGAAAATGGTTGACATTTGCATAGGGGTCATTTGTTTGCAAATGACCTCTCTTGCCGACATATTACCAAAAACCTTGTATATTTATAAAGATAAAAATAAGATGGGTCTAGAATTTAAAACCAGCTTGTTTGTACGTAAATATATTCATAGCGGTACTATGTGTAAGCAGCAGTGTTATTTTCTGTGAAAACAATTTCAAGATAATTTTACATTGACAAGCGATCTTTTCAGTAACAGCTGTGACAGATTGTATTTATTTTTTATTATCGAACAACTGTATTACGCACTGAAATCAGCTTATTAATAAGGACTGTTTGAGTGTGAAACCAATCGAGCAATAACTAACATTAAAAAAAACAACTGACTTAAAAAAAAACAACAAAGTGAAAAATAAGTAAATAACTTTGATTTCGGAAGTCGGTGTCTTTTGATCTGTATTTTTTTTTTTTGTATAAATGTTTTTTTATTTATTTTGTGAACTTACGTACACAACCTTCTCCTGTTTATAAAGTCGGTTAAAAAAGAAAATAATTAAATGAATACACTCTTTAATCCTTTCAAACATATTATATTGGGTCCCCACCTATGAAATTGGCGTTTTTTTCTCACAAATAGAGAACCTTGTCACTTCTATGATTTAAAATATTCATCAATTGCTTGGTATTATATCGAATAATGACCATCATAGACAACTACCAATAGTAAAAAAAACCTTATTACTTATAGTTTATAAACATAAAAAATACCTTAAAAATGACTCCTCATTTTGTTAGCAGAAATGACCACTATTTGTTTTAACTTAGCCAAAACTTATTTTTGTCGCTTAATCTAGTGGCATATTACGTTGTCTTAGTTTTTAAACATTAGTGTATAATTTTTTTTAAACATTAGTGTTCATGGTTGTTATATAAATTGTTAAAATGTTAGTATGAAAAAAGCAACTTCTTTATACAATACAACGTAATATACTTAGAGGAAGTCTGAAAGTGACACCGGTGACTGAAAAGTTGTGTGGAAATCGGTTGGTATGGGCATGTGATGTGGAGGAATGAGGAAAATGTCGTGAGTGGCTATAAGAGGAACGACGGATGGACTGTGTGAAAGATGATATGGCTAGAAAGTGGGTGACTACTGAGATGACGACTAATAGAGAAGCATGGAAGAAAAAAAAAACAACCGTCTTCCAAAAAAAAACACTACAAAGTGAAAAATTACTTTATAATTCCGGAAGTCGGTGTCTTTGGTTTTGAATTTTCGTTTTTGGCCACCACTTCCGAAATTAAAGTTATTTTTTACACTTTGTAGTGTTTTTTTTTTTTTTGGAAGAAGTTTTTATTTAAATTTTCACTTTTTAATTGTGGTACCTATCCCACACAAATTCGAAAACCAGTACCTGCTATGTAAATAACAGTGACAGGAAGTTATCATCATATCATCGACATTATATCGCACCGTGAGAATAAAAGGGACCTAACACAAAAATTGCATTTTGTGGGAAATCACAAAATTGTGTTCGTATTTTAGGGAGTTTTCAATCAAATATGTCATAACTTTTTCAAATGAAAAGCTATTTACATATTTATGCTGCCAGTATATTTTTTAGACTATTTTCAACTGGTTTAATACAAAATGCATTAAAAAAAGATTTTTATTAGTTTATAAAAACCTCGTTAAAAAAAACCTTCCAAAAATGAGTCACTTTAGTACTATATTTTTTTAAATATCATTGGCTTATTCAGATATAGGTCAGCTTCATTTTTAAAATTAATGCACGTCTTACAACTTAATTCAAATTAAGTCACTTTGGGTCCGTACATTGATGAGAAATTGGCCAATAAGACAAGAAATGGTTAAGTATGAAATTATATTTGTTAGTGAAACATAGTTATAATGTGAGATCAAATCAAAATAAACTAGAAAAGAAACACGTATTCAAAATTTACTTAGTGTTAAAATAGTTTAGGACTTTCAAAACCTTCGTACTTCTTTTATAATTAAACATAATTTGCGACTTCTTTTTTTTTTATATACACCATTTTAGTCTTACGGATTCTTCACAGCAATCTATAAATTCTCAATACTTAATTATTTATTGCCTTCCACAAAGAATTGAGTATTGAGAATTTATAGATCTCAAAACCCCCAGAGAGAGGGTCAGAGGGTTTTTTAGAGTCTCTCTGATCTTAGTTGAGCTATTAGAAATTAACATAGTAGGTATTTAAATCATTAAATTATTTATTCAATTTATTTACTATTCATTATTTAGGATAAGTAATCGAAAGAGTAGCTCACTTTCAATTACTTATCCTAAATAATTATAATATTTGTAAGACTTTTACTAGTTGTTAGGTACAATCATCAGTCCTAAACGCCTTTCAGTAATCCACTGTTTATATTTAGCGCTCAGACGCCCTAGTGTGAGTTTCTTTTATCCATCTCGACTTTACGCATCGACCGCGTTTGGCGCTCCGATTGGCGCTTCACCGGTGAAGGCCGGCTGGCTGCCAATCGAAGCGCCGAACGCGGGCAATGCGTAAGGTCGAGATGGTTAAACGAAACTCACACTAGGGCCTCAGTGGAAAGTAGTCCACTACACAAAGTATCTATCATTTAAATCTAAGTATTGTAAAATCATAAAGGGTAACAATAATAATCGAATAAGTTTCAATATCTGATATTAAAGAAGAATCATTATTTTATTACACATAACAGCCAATAATATTACAAATTATAATAATAATGTGTAGATATAATACAAGGGTATTTGATTTCCTTACCAAGTCTTTCAGATCTCTTTTCTTTTGTTTTTTTAAGCTAAGCGCTTGCGCATATAATTTATCTAATCTAATTTCTTCGTAATTTTTCATATTCTTCCTTTTGTTACGCATATTAATCATTCCATATTCATGTCTCTAAATAAGAAGTTGTAAAGTACAGTTGAAATTCGTTTCCTTTCCTAAAACTTAGCATTTTAATATTATTCCTTAGTGTAACTTTGTGTATTTGGGTGTTGAAGGCTCAATTATTTCAGATAATCAAAAACACATGAACCTATTTCGTCCACTCCTCTTTGAGCTTGGGTTTTATCCCAAAAATAGCAGTGAACATCACCGTAAGCAGAAACATTATTGTCTTGATTACTTTTATTATTTAGTTCGGTTATTGTGAAGTTTAAACAGTTCATTTTTGAGCAATCGTAAAAATAGGATGGACTTGGACAAAGCATTACAGACCGCAAATCGTACACAGCACAAATATGAGTTTGGTCTATATTCTCGCAGTCTCTCTGTTTTTTTTACGACACTTGTTTATTTCAATAAGATGCATATCGTAGTTAGTTTTTAGTTTTACGTCTGCGGGGGCAAGTTCATAACCTAAACAAGTTTCACACCTATCTTTTTTTGGATGATAAAATCTTTATTACCTAAATGTAATAAGATACAACCAGTATTCACATTCAGGTCTATTTTTTTCCTTTTGAAGTAAATAAAAGTCCTTCCAGAGATCTCTAATAGTTTTGCAGGTAGAAATATACTCTATAATAGTCTGAGCTGTTAAATAATGGGATTCTATTCTGGGTATCAAATTGATGTGATCTTTTATATCTTGCACAAGTGCTTGGTTCGATGCTTCGTTTCTGATATTTGTTACTGCAGGTTGCGTTACTGTTACCTAAAATCATAAAAAGGAGAAAAGTCAATTTATTTATTTCTTACTAAACGCACTTAAACACTGATCAGATTAACATTTAGATGACCATACTACCTCTGTCAGACCATCTTTACATACCGAGACTCCTCCGTGCCTCGGAAAGCACGTTAAACCGTTGGTCCCGGCTGTCATTCATGGATCTTTGACAGTCGTTACGGGTCGTCAGAAGCCCGAAAGTCTGACAACCAGTCTTACCAAGGGGTATCGTTTTACCCAGTTATCTACTGGGTTGTGGAGGTCAGACAGGCAGTCGCTCCATGTAAAATACTGATATTCAGCTGAATCCAGTTAGACTGGAAGCCGACCCCAATTAAGTTGGGAAAAGGCTAGGCAGATTGACTACCTCTGTCAGATTTTCAAAACCGTTAAACATCGTTGGACTATTATAAGTTTGATCAGAATCCATCTCATCGTCTTCCATCTTTGGCATCAAGAAGTGACAAAAAATATCCATTATTAATGTTATAATAATAAAGCATTAAAATAATACCAAGTTCACAAAAGATACACCTACCTCAAGCTGTTTTAGCGGAAAGCGTAAAAACAAACAAACAAACTCACTTTCGCATTTATAATATTAGTAAGGATTACATAGGAAATAACAAAAATCCCTTAAATAAATAACAAATACTTTACTACTACTCAATATAACCTGAAATTACTAATATTCTTACCTCGTTTCCGCGGTCCGTTGGTAGCATTTGAAAAATTAAATCAACTCTTCGTTTCATCTTCTGGTTTTCATAAAACGACCTAAACAGAAATATGCACACACGTTAAGTACGATAAAGTGGCATTACCCTTAATAAGACTTTGAGTTATTTCAATGAATTAATCATAAAATGACATTATTACAAATAGTACCGTTACACGGGTAAATTATTTAATAGAATAAAGACATATCTATAAATAAGTCATTGCATTGACCTTAGTTTTTAATAATAAAATGACCGAACTAGACTTGAGTCACTACAAATAGCTTTATATAAAGTACAAAAATGACCTAATACAAACATTGGTCACTTTACGATTAGAATTTTAACAAAATATGTACTTACTTTTGCGTAGAGTAACGGCGCACTAAGGTTTAGGTCACTTTAAAATTAACAAAATAATAACCAACCCGAAACACTGCGGACCAAACATTGAATCGGTCACTGTCGTTGCGGGGGGAGTGCTGAGACGCGCCCATAAGAAAGAGACGCAATGTTTATGTTTGCCCTTTTCTAGCACGAAATTGTCACTTTTTGATTCACTAGACGATGGACCATGTTATTAGGAGTAGGTTCAAGTATCTAACTCAATTCGCCGAAATTTTGAGTTCGGTCTCTTTCATTCTCACTGTGCGATATACTAAGTGGGAAAAATACGTATTATTGAAGCTTACTGAAAAACTATAAGCAAAGTTAATAAAATTTATATGGGGCCAACTTGGGAGCATTTTCATAGAAAAAAGAATTTAAAAAAAAAACATACGTGACGAACATATAACACCTCCTTTTTGGAAGTCGATTAAAACGACATGTAGCGCCGACCGCAAATAAATTAGGATAAGGACAGAGAACTCAAACTCAAAATTTGCGTGTTCTTTTCTTTTCCTATATAAATTCTCTAGCTAAGGTTTGGGTATTTTATTGTTTGACCATAAAACACAGCTAGCTATAAATAAAACTGTATCTACGCAACGGATGTAAAAATCCTGCCGCAAAAAATATAGTTCACTCTTATCAGGCACGTAGGATATTCGACAAAAACTTTTTGATAACGGGTGACGACAACTCTGCATATTTCCACAGCTATGCTCTGCGGGTATTTGCATGGTTAGATAATTTCACAATTTTACATTGTTGGTTAGATTATTTATTGTTTAAACTAGGTCATGGTGTTGTACAGTTATCGTGGCACGGATTCTGTGTAATATCGATAAATTGTGAAGTGAAATTAAAATGCATGGATTAACTGATTATGTAGAACTAAAACACTGATTAGAAGAGGGCTAAAAATTTTGCTTTGTTGAAACAGATTCAGATGACTCTAGTTTTCACTAGAATTTTACATTATTGGGTTTTTCCATCTGCAATTTCTCAGTAGTCTGGATTTGTGCTTGGCAATAGGCTCGCCCTCTATTAAAATGTGGGTGTACTAAAGAGTATAGGTACACCTGTGCCCAACCCTTCGGGAATAGGTACTGATAGTTATGTTATTCTTGACGTCGTTTTCCTTAAAAAAATCGAGTGCTTTATATATGTATAGAATCGATGTTAAGAATAACGCTTCAAGCACCAATAAAATGCATTAAAGCGAGTGCAGACCAGAGCGACGCGACGGCGCGAGGCGACTCGAACAATACAATTTCTAAGAAAAGTTCACGGTATAACAATCACCGGTGTCGCGTCGCGCTGGTCTGCACGAAGCTTAAAATGTTGCCCAATCGTTATACTCGTTTTGCTGAGATAGGGCCATTCTCTGGCCTCACACAATTTATTTCTCCTTTTGTGGGTACTATTTTAATTACCATATCGCCTGTCGATTATCCTTGCCAATTTCAGGATAGCTATCTGACGAAATTAACTTAGGTAACATACAGAGACGCAACTTGGTGCCAACTTCCCCATCGATCTGTCAAAATCAGTGCATTTTGGTGTGGTTTTGACCGAGTATGTGTAAGTTTAAACCGTTGGTCCCCGCTGTCATTTGTAGATCTTTGCCAGACGTTACGAGTAGTCAGAAGCCTGAAAGTCTGACTGTTTGTCTTATCAAGGGGTATCGTATTACCCAGTAACTGTGTTGTGGAGGTCAGATAGGCAGACGCTACATGTAAAATACTAGTATTCAGCTGCATCCAGTTAGACTGGAAGCCGACCCCGACATAGTTGGAAAAGGCTCGGTAGATAAAGATGATGATGAAATGTAAGTATACGCTAAGATTTATCGTTGTATCTCAGGCCGAGATCTACTTTACTGTACTTAGCCCGTGTTTTGGCTGACATGTTCCCGTCTTTATCTTGCACTTGAAGTTTGACAGTTGTGCGACAGTGACAAGAATAAAAAAAAAAGCGAACGCAGGTGTTATGTATTGTCTATATCTCGGCCTGTCTAGAATAACACACCCCCATGCCCCATCCCCCATCGTCAGTCCACTGCTGGACATAGGCCTTTCCTATTGCATGCCATTCATCTCCCTTTCCGGCAACTATCATCCAGGTGCTACCAACCTGAGGGCGTCATACCTTACGTTTGCCGATTCACAGTCTCCACTCAAAAACACGTCCACCCCAATGGTTATCGGTTCTACGGCTAATATGGCCGGCCCACTGCCACTTCAGCTTGCTTATTCTGTGAGCTATGTCGACAACTTTAGTTCTCAGCCGGATCACCTCGTTGCGGATTCGATCCCTCAAAGAGACTCCAAGGATAGCCCGTGCCATAGCTCGTCGAGCGCTCACCCCATCCCCGATGGAACAAAAATTGTTTTCGGCTGTCTTGGACTGCGCCCACATGTCCGGCATTTTATAATTCTGCCTCTGATATTCTACACACACTGTTTTAATTAAAATCACATGAAGCTAAATTAAACAATGATTTACATGCTGCTGACGTTTATTTTAATTTACGTTACCTACATAAACCAAATAAGTTGAGCGGTGTTTTTTAAACAAGTATTTTAATTAAAATTATTTATACAGAACCAAGAGTTATTGATCGCCGAGCTGTGGGATGATTGCGTAACACAGCCAAAATGGCAGTCTTTCATTTTGACAGTTTAGCCACGTTCTTTGCGTTATTAACGTTGTTGAGCAGACGAATTTTTCAAACCTATGAAGTAATGAATGTCGAAATGAAATTTCCGATCATCAAGATTCCTTATACTGATCCTCATCAAGATTAACTTGAATTTAAACAATCTCTGCACACTTACTTTTAACAACGACATCTTGGAGCGGTCGAAGTCGAACTATGACAAATCAAGTTTATACTATCGCTTGGTGTAATATTTTATACAAGCTGTTGCTCGCGACTTCGTTTGCTATCCAGGATGAAAAGTAGCCTATGTCCTTCTCGAGCTCCCTAATTGCGTAATACACAATCAATCTGAATCATTTTAAAACAGATTGCTAACCCATTGCATCACAAGTTCGAAAAAAAAATCTGCTCATCAACGTAAATAACGCAATCAATGTTGTT
Source organism: Agrochola circellaris (assembly GCA_914767755.1). Classification (NCBI taxonomy): domain Eukaryota; kingdom Metazoa; phylum Arthropoda; class Insecta; order Lepidoptera; family Noctuidae; genus Agrochola; species Agrochola circellaris. Next base: position 15,273,778 of record OU611850.1, on the reverse strand, counting down.
GAACTGTCAAAATGAAACAGATTAGTCGTAATCGTTTACGAAAATGTGTTGCCGAATTAGATAGCCGGTCATAGTCTACCCATGTGCCAATTTCCATTCAAATCCGTTTAGCCGTTTTAACGTGAAAGCATAACAAACTCACTTTGGCATTTATAATATTATAGCTAAGATTTAATTTGCTTCGGACATGAAATCAAACAGGTAACGTCGAACTATCTCGTTACGCTCACACGTAATTGAGCTCAATTCACCCGACGATTTTATAATATCAACAAGATCAAAACGTGGGAATCGATTTATCGCTCTAAGACGTGGACTAACGCATTTTAATTGAATCAGACATCAATTCGCCAGCCAGAGAATGCAAAGTGTACAAACTAGAAAAAATATTGCCATCCCCCGACATGGCTAACAGATTGTCTTCTCATCTTCCTGCACGCGTAGCATGACCACCGTAGAAACGAGTTTTGTCGACGGAACAACAGACATAATGACAGTTAAACAATCACAATCTGTAATTTTGTCTATTCTTCCGTCGACAAGACCCGTTTCTACGGTTTTCATGCTACGCGTGCTGCTTCTAAGTTTAAGATCTATTGAAAGTTGTGGGAATCTTCTAAATGTGGGTCAGGACCGGTTGTTATGGCGATAGGTACTTAGCAAAGGCCTTTACCCATCAGTGGACGTCTTTCAGTTACTATGACGACGAATTTAAGGTTTAAGTACTTAATTGATTGGTATTTGGTGAGCCATAGACTACAGCAGATATTCCTGGGTCTCGGTTTTGTAAGAGCAGTATTGGCCCAGTGGTGACAGCCGCGACCTACGAGTTGTAGGTCGTAGATTCGAACTCTGACAGGCGTTTTACTTTATGTAAATTATTTCTTGACCACTGCTCTCAAAACGGTGAAGGAAAACATCTTGAGGCAACCGGCATGTCCTAGAAACCAAAAATTCGAAGACATTTGTGACATCTACCAACCCGCACTGGGACCGCATGAGACATGAGTGAGTTATGGGTGAGTGTGGGCCCACGTGGTAGATTACGGCCCACTCCCTCTCTCAGAGAGGGGGCCTGTGTCCCAGCAGTGGGAACCTTATAGGCTGATTATGCAAAACGGCTTTATTCAATTTGGCTTAGTACACCCGAGTATCCGAGCACCTATTTCTTCTACTACAACAACGAACCATGGACACGAAAAGAAGAAGAGACTATCGAAGTACAAAATACGTAGACACACAATATATCACTCATCTCAAACAAGATGGAAAACCGAGGGAATCTCATGAATTCATAATAAAAATCTGTTGACTCATCTCAAGTTGTTTACCCACTTCGTAAGTCCGTAACATGTATGTACTTATATTGCGCAGTCAACAAAACCGAATGGATTATTGCTATGAGGGTATCGCCCTCGGGCATACGATGAAGGGGTTATAGAATATTTAGATATTGAATGGGAAAATTTGCTTATGTCTCGGCTATTATGTTAGTCGACAAAGAATAGAAACATCGATACTTAATCCTATCCTAACTAGTCCTATTAATATTATAAATGTGAAAGTTTGTATGTTTGTTACTCAATCACACAAAAATGGCAGAACAGATTTGGATGAAATTTGGCACACAGATAGTTTATAATCTGGATTAACACATAGGATACTTTCTATTCCTGTGAGATAGATTCCGCCCTCCACGCGGGCAAAGCTGCGGGCGAACTGCGAAAGTGAGTTTGTTTGTTACGCTTTCACGCTAAAACTGCTGATCAGATTTGGATGAAGTTTAGCACATGAGTAGACTATGACCTGGGGAAAGACATCTAAGGTAACCTTTTATCCCGATATTCCTACGGGATCGAGATTTATGCGGGTGAAACCGGAGCGCGCAGCTAGTTACTCATATTATAAATGCGAAAGGATTTCCGTCTGTCTGTCTGTTACCTTTTCACGCCGTAACGGCCGAACATATTTCGATGAAATTTATTACACAGGTAGACCATGACCTGGTTTAGGACACAAGATACTTCTTATCCCCGTAGTACGTTCCCGTGGGAAAGCTTCCGACCTCCACGAGGGCGAAGCCGTGGGCCGCGGGCAAAAGTACACAATACATACTTCATAAGATGTGAAGACAAAACTTTCATGTTACATGTTGCTGAAGTATCGCTTCAGCAACATGTAACATTAAAGTTTTGTGACCTCTTTTCTTTACGACGCATCTTCAAATGTTATGGAGTTTCCTAAGAGCGTTTTATTTTTACTGTAGCTTTGACGATGTATGTAAAGAGCCCTTTGAGTCGTAAAGATTTCGTTCCTTTTTGCTGATCCGACGCATCGAGACGTTGTTAGACTATGGGGTTTTGGTACCAGGAAAAATTGCCTGTCTGCGGGTTGGGCAGGAATCTAGAAAGCGTCGGACCACCTCTAATGTAGTACCTGGCTCGTGGATTCCGAACTATACGATTGTACGACATTTAATCTTTTGGAACTTTTAGAGAAGGTTAGCTTTGGGATCAGTGAACTATGATCTCGTCAGTCTGCTACATTTTTTACACTCGCCAAATAAAAGCAAATACTTCCTCAAATACGATGAATGTAGTTAATATTATGTTAATTTTTAACTACGCATATAAGTAAAGCCGTGTGAATAATTACCATATTTATTTATAATTTCCGTGTATTTAATGTCTTTATTTATAAATATTCCACCATAACTAGTAGGTAATTATTCTGCGCCTAATTGATACTCTTTAATTCATTAATTTATTAATGAAATCCACGTGTTTCATATATGATCGAGACGTGTTCTTGAGTAGATATCGCAATTCGTCAATCATAGGGTTGGAGTTGACCGATGACCGTTGGTAGAGTAAAAGTGTTCTAGAGTGCAGACCGCGAATCGGCAAACGTAAGGTAGGACGCCCTCAGGCTAGGTGGAGCCACGATCTTTGCAGGGTGGCAGGTAGCAGCTGGATGAGAGTTGCCGAGAATCGAGCTGAATGGCGTGCAATACGAGAGGCCTATCCAGCAGTGGACTGTTAAAGGCTGATATTGATGATGATGATGATGATGAGGGTGGTAGGTGGTAGTTGGGACGCCTTCAGGCAAGATGGAGTGGAGTCGACAATCTTCAAAGGTTAGCTGGTAGCAGGTAGGCCGAGACAGTGGCCGAGGACAGACAGACGCGACACAACGGTACGACGTGATTCTGATAGAACCATCTCCATGAAGTTTTCATAGAACCTGTTCTACTAGTCGCGTCGCGGCTTTCTGCGAGAGCCTTTAAATGGCGTGTGAATTTCCAACAGTGGACTGGTATAGCATGATGATGTTCAGTCGACTGCACGTCAGTTTTCGAACATATGAAGCAATGGATTAGCAATATACTTCTAAATGATTCAGATTGTGATTGATCGTGTGTTACGCAATTAGGGTGCTGTATCATTCTTATCTCAAAACTATGAAAATGATAAAAGAGTAAAGTACTTAGATAGTAAGATTATGATTACGATATCGCGCGTCACAACAGTCTGTTCTACAAGGTTTAATTTTTTATTTAAATTGTGGGAATAGTATCAATATTGTATGAATAAGTTTCATTGTTTTGTCTTTAACAGTACCTACCTACTTTTTTTAAAAATGAGGGAAAAATACTGTTTGAATTGGATTTTGCCGCCCGCTAACATAGCATTAAATTAAAGGCTCGTGCAGACTAGCGCGACATGTCACGTGACGCGACACCAGCACGCGTAGCATGACCACCGTAGAAACGGGTTTTGTCTACGGAAGAATAGACAAAATTACAGATTGTAATTGTTTAACATTATTCGTCATTTTGTCTATTCTTCCGTCGACAAAACTCGTTTCTACGGTGGTCATGCCACGCGTGTTGTAATTGTTCTTAGAAATTGTTTTGGTAGAGTCCCTTCGCGCTGGTCTGCACGACGCTGAACTCAACATCCTAAGTAATAACAGCCGCACGGGTCGATCGATCAGATTAAGCTACGCTTGCCGCGTCTTATCCGTGGATGGGTGACCATCTTTACATACCGAGACCCCTCCATGCCTCGGGAAGCACATTAAGCCGTTGGTCCCGGCGGTTATTCGTGGATCTCTGACAGTCGTTACGGGTCGTCAGAAGCCCGAAAGTCTGACAACCAGTCTTACCAAGGGGTATCGTATTACCTAGTCACTGGGTTGTGGCGGTCAAGAAGGCAGTCGCTCCATGTAAAAGCGTGCAGCTGCATCCGGTTAGACTGGAAGCCGACCCCAACATAGTTGAGAAAAGGCTAGGCAGATTCATTCCTATCCAACAGAGGAACAGATTGTAGACATCAAAAAAAACATTTCGTCAGCCATAGCAACTTAATATTCAGTTAATATTCTGATACAAGGTTGAATATTTTATTTTCGTGTTCAATATTCAATATATTTAATTCATTGGGCATGGTCCGGATAAAATTCAGCCAATATAATATTTTATGCTCTGATAATATGTTTGTACTGTTATCAATTGCATCTAAAATATTGATAACATATTTATCTAATACAATAAAGTAATTTATTGTGTGTAAAACAAATTTATTGGCTTCTGTGCCCTTGTGAACAGTATTCAATTAAATGTGAATCAAAACTGAGATTAATGTGTGTATGGAAGCTAGTTTATATCAAAGGATAAATTCAGTGTTAGAATAGAATGAATTTAGAATTTCTTTATTTTGCATAAAATATGGTACAGAATAGGTCTTAACTTAAATATAAGAAGTTCCAGATATTTTGCTTACTTACTATTTCAGCATGCAAAAAAATATCTTATAAAAAAAAATGTGAGCCGTCACGGGACGCCTGGCAGATGTGAAACATCGACATTATTTTGTAAAAGTAATATGCAGAAAAGAACAGATTGTGATAGGAACTAAATTTTTTTCCAGATAACGACGACTATTTATTGAATAAACATTTTTTTCATTAAATACAAAAATTTACATTTAGAATCCCAAAGTCGATTGCGCATGGCGACGCGTTGCCACACCGTACACACTACTGCATATAGACTGTATATATATACCATCATATAGCGTGGCGACGCGTCGCCACGCCAGAAATCGGTTTTACGTGCGGCTATAGATGTTTCACATCAATAAAATTATATACAAAATCACTTCAATTGTTACTATGGAGATCATGCAGTAAAAAATAAAAATAATAAAAATCCTTAAAATTATGTTATTTAATTATATTACTAGTGAGATCATATTTCGAGCTTTGCTTATAATTTAAGAACTCACTTATTGTATAAAACTATTATTAAAAAAAGAATAGGTAATGTTTCTTTTATGGTGAGTTTCTTCACCATTTTTGTTGATTGATTATGTCTTTGAGAGCTCTGCTACAGATGATAATAATATGTTAAACATTATAAACGAAGTTAAGTACACAGATAATTAGTAATGAGAGTGTGATAATATTTAATAAAGAAATTAAGTACCAAAACTTGATAACTAGTACATGTCACGCTATCTTATCATTATCAAATATTTATTTTTGCAATATATTATGAGTATAAGGGCCAGCGACTTGGAATGTCCTCTCTTTAATTAAGATAAAATTTAGACTAATAAAATCTTCTTTCTTTTTTGTATGGTTACTGACTATCCTGGTGTCAGAGATATCAATGCCGCCCATCGGCCTATGACTTGGCTGTGAAGCCAAGTCATAGGCCCAGACCTATGACACTGAACACTGACACTGGGGGAGACTGTTGAGAAATATCTCTTAGGCATGCCGGTTTCTTCACATTTTCCACCTTTACCATTTTTTTAAGCAAGTGATGAATCTGAAAAGTCAGAGGTGCATGCCTTGGGTTTGAACTTGAGACCAATGACTTGGTAGTCTGACGCACACACCATTAGTCCACTGCTAACACTAACTACATAAATGATGATGGTAGCCTATTATTCATGTGTGTGTTGTTGGGCAAAGATGTCCCCTTGCTCTGTCTAATGTGGCTTTCTGTCCTGCCATTTGCCAATACATTTAGATCATGTTACATTCACTGTGTATATGGATTCTACATTTCATATTATGGTAATAGTATTTTTAGAAATTAAATAAGTTAGATTTTTTTCTGCACTGATTCTAATTTTTAGGATAGCCCACGATTATTGTTGTTAACAACGTGTTCATGCATTTGTAGAAAACAACAATTCGGTACTTAAGATTTTTTAGAAAGCAGTGCAATTAAATAATATTGGAGTTATAACATAATAAGAACTTTCTAAGAAAACACTAATTAAGTAACTCTATAATACTTTATATACTTAGTTGGAAAATTAAAATGTTAACTTACTGAAAACACACAGGTAAAAATTTTATATCATAAAATACAAAATATTATTTATTTTATTAAGTATAACTCTAAGGCGTTGAAAAAATATACAAAATTCGGTTTACCTCAGATAACAAAGGGGCTCTGTCCAAATGTTCTGACGAGGCGAAGGCTGACTCAAAGTACGGTCCGCGGCTTCTGGATTCGTATCGGGAGCCCCCATCGTCCCACATACGAGCTTCAAGCTCATCAGACATTCTGGCGCCGACAATCGCAAAAAAAACAAGCAAAATCCTTCACTCTATTTAACACATTTTTTTGTCACCAAATAACACACAAAACTCGCGCCCGTGTCACAGAATATCGAAGGCTGTATAAATTTTAAAATATATTATCATAGAATTATTGTATTGTATTAGCGTACGAGATAATACGGCGATAAATATCGGTGCCGGTGGACTCTGTTCGCGTATTCGGCTGGCGACGGAACTTGCGTTCTGAAACTAGGATCGGCGAGCTAATTTGTCAGTGACGTTTCGAGATATATTTTGTTTTTAACTACATTTCTCTTGGTTGCAAAACTATAATTTCAACTCGATTATATTTAATTTATGTGATACTCTTAATTTTTGTGTTAATTTAAGCAAGATTTTAGCAAACTGCATTTTTTTACAGGTGTTTAGAAATTATGTGTTTCGCTTTCAGAACAGTCGTAGACAGAGCGGTGACAGCTTGAATGACAGCAATCGATATGAATGCGTTCACGTAATGACGCATTCAAAAGGAATACATTTGAATAAAAAATCTTTCATTTACATATTTTTAATTGTGATCGACATTTTTACGACTTACGAAGTTTATTGACTGCTGTGCACATCAATTTTATTTTTTTAAGCATATGCATATTCTATTGCAGACTTCACCGTAACAATTCGTGGTCATCTGTCTAATGCAGACCGAAATCTATCCGTAAATCCTCTTTACTAGCGTAGACCGTTTTACTAGCCGTTTTTTCGGAAATTCTCAAAATTTAATGTAAACTGCATAATTATGGCCAAATTGAATGATAAATGAATTCACTTTTTATTTATTTAATTAAAGTAATGTGTAAGCAATCAAGCAAAACATGTTTTAGGCTTCTGTGTCATTAGACATTTTTTTTACAGACATTTAAAGTTCAGAAAAAATAAAAAAATTGTACAATACGTCTTTTAAACCTTATTAAAAAAAAAAAAATTGGTAAGACTTCGTCTAAGACAACCATGGCTTAAATGGTTCTAAATTGTCTATACTATCTTCACCTTAAAGCTTTGCACCCATCTTCCAATCACCCTGTATATTCAATGCGGCGGTTGGTGAGCGTTGGTATAATTTTGAAAGATTTTTCACGGACGCCTCTAAATTATCAGATGCAAGTTGCACTGGTACCTACTTTGTAAAAAAGGGTACTATAAAATTTCAGATTATTTAGAAGATAAAAAAGCTTGGGATTGAGCTGCTCGCTCTGCTAAGCCTTGTGAAAACCATAAAACTTGACATTTTAATTATTCATCACAATAAACCAGTTTTATATACAGATTGACATTGTTGAAAATTATATTCAAACTGCACACGATTACTTTGTAAAGTATTACTTTATTTTAAATATTGTGAATGTGAGGAGTATGTGGATATTTTATTTTTATTTTTTCTCTTTAATTTATTTTTTCTTTCTCAGTTAGTTTTAATGATGGTCTGGCAGTTTGAGTAGTTGATGGGGCCTACCCAAATATCCTTTCTTTGGTATTGTTCGTCGAGTTGAGCTCCTTCAGTTTTGAGTTGAGCTCCACGATTACTGACAAATGCTTGCACTGACGGGACAGGTCCACTCAAATCTGTGTGGTTCTTTCCTCAAAAGACCATTTCAGACACTAATCCACATGGTCCTCATATGACTTGACCAAGATTATGTCTGGACTTTAAAAGAGACTACGACCTCTGAGTTTGTTTCGGCCTTTTTTCTCAGAGTAGTCGGATAGGAAACACCGACCCCATCTAGCATATTTTTAATATTTTTTTATATGACGTGTAAAAGTGATTCCGATATCCTATTTACAGAATAAACAATTTCATTTCATTTCATTTTACTACCAAAACTCCAATATTGATTTAAAATTCAAGTGCCAACTGCAATCTTCAGTGTTTACGGGTGAGTGCGTGGCCATATTAGAAGCGTGTCGATTTATAGAGGCTCATAGCATTCAATTTGGTGTCATCTTTACGGACTCACTGAGTTGTTCACAAGCTTTGGAGCAGAATCCTTTTAAGAGTAAACTTCATAGTGCAATACTGCTTCAAATCAAAAAGTCTCTTGTCTCGTAAAACCGTATACTTGATTTGGATTCAAAGTCATTGTGGCATAAGAGGAAACGAATATGTTGATGCTCTCGCTAAGGACGCTGTTACGTCCCAAGACGTTGACCTTAAACACTTCCAATGTCAGGGCTACGACTAATTTCCCACCCTCAAAAAAAAAAAAAAAGGGCTACGATTTGCTGAGCCTTCCCAAAAAGAGCTTGCTAACCTCATGGCAAGTCCAGTGACATAATTCAAGTAAACAGAAAGGTGCTTTTTATCACGCAATACTGCACAAGCTTATACTCAAGCCCTGGTTTTGTCCCTACAAAAAAATATCCAAAAAGTGATTTCAATTCTTTGTCGTCTTCGTATAGGCCATTGCTGTTCTCCGGTTTTCCTTCATAAAATTCGGGTCAGAGCCTCATCGCTCTGCGAATGTGGTTGGATGAAGGTACTTTGGAGCACATCTTTTTTAACTGCTCCAATAATAACCCAGCCCATGACTTATATAGTCATCTTCCTAAATTAAAAACTCCTGTCCCAACTAACTTTCCATCCCTACTAACACATTCTTCCCCAAAGCTCTTTGCGGCTTTAATGTTTTTTATTCGTGTCAATGACATCAAATTATGATAATTTTTGTGTGATTTGTGATTTATGTACCTACATATTTAATCATATAACTAACAATATTTTTATCTGTTTTTTTCAGTGTATTACTAATACCCGTCAACAAGTGTTACATTAAATTATATTAGTGGTATTTTATGTTGGCTTCTACATACATTTTTTTTTTTTTTTTTCCCCTCCTTCGCAAGTTTTCTCCACACATCTGATATTGGCAGAATTATCGACATCGGCACCATTACCATATAGAAAAATAGAATAGGATTTTTTTATCCGTTCTCTTACGTAATAGCGTCGATCCGTTTCTGGGCATTCGTGCTAAAAATAGATGCAGTGCGGCGACAGCCTTTAAATTGTGTCGACTGTCGCTTGTTGCGGTGTTTGTCGCTGTCGACGCCATGGAAAATCCAAATCATATCTTCATCGGTCTAAGAAGTGAAACAGGCGTTCGGATTCATCGTAGTGCGCCACCTATACCATCAACATCGAGAGCCAGCCAGATGTCCGAAGAAGAAAAAATAGATATTTACACAGATGACACCATCGAATTGGAAGACATTGGGAAGGATACGATGATGGATAAGAATCCGCAGAAAACAGCAGAGACACTGGAGGATCGGTCGTTGATCTATGGTCACGAGCTTCAAGATATCCTCAACCGACCAGACGAACTACCGAAAAACATCAAAGCGCCGGGGACAGCAGATGACATATTCCGAACCTACGAAGACAAAGACCGTAACACAAATAAGACTTCTTTATCAAAATGGATATCGTTCTCCAAGAAGGTGCGAGATCGAATCAGTTGCAGGCTAGGAAGTATATGGATGTGGAGAATTCTGTGCCTGATTTTAGCTGTGACAATTTGCGTTTTGGTAATTTATACAAAACGACCTGTACATAATGTTTATCATATTTATGAATAACCGTATAGTTCGGAAGCGCCCCCGATTGGACCCGAACACACAAACCTCCGCCGGGTCGGTAGCAGGCCCCATTGGACCCCGCTCTCTCTCTATCAAATTAGAAGAAGACACTCGCAAGTATGAACACTTTTTCGCGTGACGATTTCTGCCAGTTTACTCCTACCACAAGTCGCGTTAAAGAATCATAAACAAAATCTAGTCAGGTCTAATTTCGATATTCGCTAATCTCATCTCGCGCATCCCTAGCGCAACACCGATTATCAGTCCCTTGTACGCCATGGTCACAAATAGACGACAAAATCGTGACGTCATAAGCGCGGGGATCATTTTTAGTGAAGTCCATTAGATATTTTATAGTACCTACTTAGTATATTATAATAGTGATATTTCTATGAACCCATACTTAAATGACTTTGGATTTTTTAAAATAATTATTTATTTTATTTGTTTGTTTACATTACGTAAATAAAAACAAAACAAATATTATTTCAAAATCTAAAACGATATGACCCTATTTTATTATTTACCTAAAAAATTGCCTTGATTTTTTTATTGTTTTTCAACTACACACAAAATTTATCCACCTGTCAAAAGAACCAGGGGGCCTACTCCCTAAGCGAAATCCGTTCGTTCGGCCGTCGTCACGGGCGCTTCGCTCTCTGTCTAACTTACGGTATGTCCGCGAGACGGAGAATGAAGCTCTCACTAATAATAATTTGGCTGTAGGTACCTAACCGTACGGCGATTGTATTGTAATTAACTGGTGATGACATTTTCCACACACTTGCAGGCTTTGGACTGTCGTAATGATCAAGTGTAGGTAGATATTATTATGTAATCTATATATCGCACCCCCGGTGCGAAACTTTCACTTATGCAAAAATGTAATTTTTCAGGAGAAGCAATTAAAACTTTGACATTTAAAAAAATAATTATATTGCAAGATTTAGACAAGATGAATAGCTTTTACTACAACGTCAACTTTTAACTTACTTTTGAATTAATAATGACCACTCAATATTGTATTGCTTTAGGACAGTTATTACATATTTAACTCATTATTGCAATTTTTGCATGACAGTCTCGCACCGGATGTGCGATATATAAAAGAAAGTCGTGTTGGTTACACCATTTATAACTCAAGAACGGCTGAACCAATATGGCTGAAACTTTTTAGTAGGGCAGGTAGGTAGGGTAGGTGCGCCGTAGATAAGTACTTAGTGCTACTCGAGCGAAGCCGGGGCGGGCAGCTAGTAAAAAATAAAAATGATTAACAGCTAATTTAAAATGTGTTTTATTTATTACAAATTAATATCATACCAAAAAGTATCGATAAGCGAGATGTTGATGTTATGTTGCTAGATCCAAATTTCGATATACAGGCTGTAATGGTAAACACCGTTGTCACACAAACCATAGTTAGTCGACTTAATATAAATATATAAGAATGAGTAAAAAAAAAATGTAATACGTTATTTTCATAAAAATATTTTAAAAGATTTTTATCCGACACCGTACGTAAATTTATGGCTATGTACCCGAGTGAAGTAGTTACCGTAACGATCGCCGGTCGCCGCCCGTTCTACCTACCTACACAACACATGAATAAATACACAATACACAAAACCTGGGATGCAACTTTCCCTTCATACTTTTCCTGGCTTAGGACAGGCAAAAATACCTATTGTAAATTTTATTCGACAACAAAGAAATTGTCGATAAGCCACTGCGAAAATACCATCCGTGGTATGTGATGGTTGTCATTCAATTCTTGGACCGGTTGAAAATGATACGGATGTTGACGGTCAATGTTGTCCAGGGAAAAACATTGAGAATACACGCCGCCCTCCTGGTACTTTCCTCTGGGTGCTCCGCGAAGACATTCAGAATACGTACTTAAAGATCAACTGGCAGCTGCAGGTTGCCACAACCCTGAGCATGGGCCGGCACGGTGAACTGGCCGTAGGTACGCATCCTTTGTGCAGCCGCCAACATCGTTTCACGATTTGACACACGTTGTCCAGGGAACAATTCTGCGTACATCCTACGAGCCTCATTCAGTTTATCACCCGCAATAGCGTAAAGCCGTACCATTTCATGTCATTGTGTAAGACATACGACGGCGGTACGACGACGCGGCGATACATGCGCTCGCTAGCGAGACAGCTGACTGACTGGGGTGAGGGAGGGGTCGCGCTCGCGACCGGTCGGGTCACGTGGCGCGGCGTATTCCCCGCGCTCTCCTCCCGTGTTGAGACGCGAGGTTGACACCCTTAGCGCATAGGGTGAAATACTCTTGTGGTAAAATGTAGATATTCTTTTTTTTTTTAAGTTGTTATTTTCCATTGATTTTACGTTCTATAAATGAAACCAAACCACTGGTTTCAAGGATAACGGTGTTTACCCTTACACCCTGTATATCAAATATGGGATATTTTGATATTTACAAATATAGAATCGATAAGCGACATTCTGTACTGCTACATCTCTAAGTCAGATGCGTGGATGTGATATATTGGCCGGCAGCCCACGCCATTGTCACAATGTCAAGACAGCAGATCGAGAATAGTGCTTTACCATAATGTAAATTGTTTTTTTTGTCTCCTAATGTCTGTTTTTGCATTGATAAACTCTGTAAATGCCGTGTAATTACTACTATAGCGGGAATTAGTGCAAAGTTAAATAAAATTACAGACAACAATGTTTGTTTATCGATAAAGTTTTGGAGTCCCTATTCTTTTTGTAGGTATTTGCGGTGAAATGGGCTTGGCGTGGAGGGTACGCGCAAGCGTTTATGCTCTGGTGTTCAAAAGGTTAAAGAACTTCGTTCCAAAAATAATATAGAATTATTAAAAATAAATAATTGTGACTTTCACAACAAGCCCTTTCATTTGATATGTCACACGGTATAGCTTGCAAAACTTTTTTTACAATGTTCTAATTTGCCCCTAAAGTGAGCATAAGGGGCTTGGGGTCACCGTAAGTGACCCCATATTCAAAATTCATTTTTTTAGGTTACATTTCCGTGTTTGAGTCACAGAAAGTCGTGTACCAAATTTCAACTTAATCGGTGCAGCAGATTCGGAGCAAATTGACTGAGACAGACCGACACACGAGTGATCCTTTATGGGTTCCGTTTTTTCATCCGTACGTACGGAACCCTAAGCGTTACTCTGCTATCCACACTGTACGTGTATGTACAAATAAAATGATTACTATCTAAAATAAAATTATTAATGGGAAATATACCAAAGAGTTTTTATTCAGTTTCTATTACTTTTTATGCTCGATTTTATTGTAAGTATCGATTAGGCTGAATGCAACTTTTGAGTCGAAATAACAAAAATTGGGTAGATGGTCAGCACTAAGAAGTGTCACATCGCAACACAATTTGTAGTCATTTTTATCAAGATTTGATCTAGTTTATGTATGAAAAATCGTAAAATTAAGAATTCAGAGAGAATGATGTTTCTTTTCCCTTTTGCATATTTTCAGCGAGAGAGTAGGTTGTTTAGTAGGTACATAGTTTCAGCGAATTTAAAGAGATACTACCTTTTGGATAAGTGTAGTAATACCTATTCTATACTATTTTCTTAGTGTGACCTCAACATATAATTAAAGATATTTCCTACAAACTGATTGTACAAAATAGGCGCGGTAACGTGTTTCTTAAAAAAATCTAATGCTGACTCCTGATGTAAATTACACACACAAAAATCCATAAATAAAGAAAATAAAATAAATCATGGTAATGTAATGTACAGTAAATAAAAACAAACCAACACTTGATTCATTGTTTATTGAAATATCTTCTCCATAAAAATTACAAGATTAAAATTATTAAATTACACAAGATGACAAAATTATAACAATATTATAACAATAACGAGCCATTTGAAATAACACTGCGGAAATAAAAAATATATTTTCGTGTATCGCCGCTTTATTTTCTTGAAGCGGTAGTCGCTAAAGAGGTAGACGAAAAGGCAATTATTAAAGATTAGCTCGATACATAGTTAAAAATTACAATAGTCAAAATAGCATCTCATTCTACTAACAAATGGGAACTTTTCTACCGCTTTACAAAACAGAGCGGTCCTTTAACCTTCCCCTAAAAAAAAAACAAAAATAACAAATATATACTCCATTTGAAAGAAGTTTAGACATTTTACTGAACCTTTTTTACAGTCCGTTCAACCGATTTTGACTTCTATTGCGTTGGTGGCATGACAAATGGTAGCTGCAGTAAACAGTTGGTATTGTAACCACTTTTTTGCTTTTAATGCCGTCCTTATACCTACTGGTATAGAAGTCAGAATCGGTTGAACGGACTGTAAAAAGGTTTGTTTAAATAAACAAACTTTTTTACAGTCCGTTCAACCGATTCTATTTAGACATTTGTCTAAACTTATTTCAAATGGAGTATACATATCTAGTAGAAGAATTTACAGACGAGCGGGCGCTTATTTTACCACGCAAACTCTTGGCGTTGAGCCAAACGTTTAGAATTCAACAGAGCGCATCCCTATCAAGTTAAAAAAGCGTACTGTTGGAATTTCAACTCTCAGCGTTAAAATTCCAGTGCGCGGTAAAAAAAAACGTCACGGAAAAAGCGCTCGTGCGTGCTAAAAGAGGCAAGGTTTTAAATGCTATAACGATTTATGTTCGCAATGTTATTCCTATGGATATCGACTATCCGGCCGTCTCGAGTCGTCGTTTAGAATCTGTACTGGAAACGGAACTATACATAAGCGTTTGGGTTTCTAAGTTTATTACAACTATTTTTGAATTTCGACTGTAAAAAAAAAAAAACATCTGAATTGGTTAAGTAGTTTTTGAGATAATTGTTGTCACACATACATACGGGTCGAATACAGAAATTTATGTATTGAAGTCGGTTAAAATACTAACTTGGGCATAGGACGACATGAAACCACCTGTGGACTAACACCACGTCCATAATGGAAGTCAGCTCCGAACAAGATCTTGTTTTTTTTTTTAGTTAAGCAGTTCAAGGATTTTGTTTTGTTCAGTCAATGTCGTTGGCCCGTCTTGTCCTGACTGACAGCCAATGTAAGGGTCAATGCCTCGACCGAATCTATTGTTTTTGTGAGTTGTTTTTATTTAGTAAAATATTGGCACTTGATGTTGTAACAATAAAGTACCTATACACCGTGTATAAGAAATGTGCGGGTCATTCTACGGGTGGGTTGAAGTTTTCTACGGGACAGCTGACAATTTTGTGCAATGGAGAAAGTTGTATAGTTTGATGGTCTGTGTGGTACAGACCATCAAACTGAACAAGTCCCTTAAATGTGACCAAACGTTTCCGATACATGCTGTATATTTACTAACGATCCATGTAGGTATACTGAATTTGTGAGAGCATTTATTTAATTTAAATTTAAAACGGTAGTATATTTCTGAAATAAAATGATTTATTCTGCTTTTTTTAAAGCAATGATGGTGACCTGTTTTAGAAGTAATTGATGTTATAGACAGATGTCTGACAACCAGTCTTATCAAGGTGTATCTTGTTATCAAGAAAGTGGGTTGTGGAGGTCAGATAGGCCGTCACTCCATGTAAAATACCGATATTGAGCTGCCGATTGCCGATTGGTTAAACTGGAAGCTGACCCCAAAATAGTTTAGAAAAGATTAGCTAGATTTATTTATGTTACAGAGAATAGTGATTATTTTCAAAAGTCAGAATGTACAGAGATATGATAGACCCTATTACAAAATATGGCTCCAGCATAACATTGCTATCCAGCATGCGTAGCTTGACAACCATATAAACGGGTTTTCTACTGGATTTTTCGACGGAAGAATAGAGAAAATTACAGATTGTGATTGTCTATCTGTCGTTTTGTCTATTTTTCCGTCGACAAAACCCGTTTCTATTGTGGCCATGCTATGCGTGCATGTAGACGCAATAAAATACTCTTTACCTCAAAAACCCAAACGCCAATGCCACTACACAATAAAACTGTCAATTCCTTGACCAGGAACATGGTATGGGACCACAGCGACAAACCATTATCTTTTAAACTATAGAAGCAACTAAACGCACAATCACGACTTTGTTACCAATACATTTTGTTCTGTCGCGGTGCGCAGGACGCTGCGATTTGTCGGACCTTTTGACAAGTAGCGTAGAAAAGAATCTACTTTTTCCTGAGTATAACATGACATCACGCCTCTATAACCCCAAAGCACTAATAGAGTGCGATTGTGTATTTGAGTATGTTACGAAAAAAGGTGTTGACACCGTAACGGAATGTGTATGCAAAGTTTCAACTTGATAGGCCAAGATGAAGCAGTCCAAAATTAGCTTACAAAATTCGACCTCAAAATACCAGTGAGTAGAATTAAACAAAACAAGTTGTTCTTGGCTGAACTGAGTATTGTAGATATCTTAAATGGATAACACGGAAGGTCAAACAAATCGCATGCGTTAGTCGTCAATGGAATGCTAATATGTAATTAATATTTGTCAAAGACGTATACGTGAACCTAAGCTAACCTTGAGAATCTTGTATGCCCAGAATAAATATTATACGCTCTTCTTAGATTTTATATTCCCAAGGATGTCTTCATGAATAATCCATGAATACTCAAACGTCAGAAGTCTATGTGGCTGCAATACTCTTATTCACATCCAAAATAGCAGGCATAACATGACCCCGCGTCCTAACCAAAATAACAGATCGCGTGTCGCGTTTATATGTCACTTTTTGTTCAGAAAACCGGATGTCGCCTCAAACACGCGTTCGGGTTCCCTATACAAAATAAACGCGACAGTCGCGTATTCGTGCGAGAGTCACTTTCAGTTAGGACGCAGGGTGAGACCAATGAATTAAAATTAAATTCCGTATTCGAATTTGGACGTAAAAAACCGAACAGACCGAATTATTCCGACAATACAATATTCAAGTTTGCTTAGGTTCAAATATTCGCCTAATAAATATACATCTTGATTGACACTAAGCAAAAATAGCAACAAGTTTGGTCTAACGAATAGTCTTTGGTAATTATTAAGAGCGTTTATTCTGAAAGTGGGCAACATCGCAAATAGATGTCAAATATTTCGTTGTTTTGATTAATTTGGCAATATTACTGTATGGAAATAAGAAATTAGCCACATTTCTTATTTCCATACAGTAATATTGTCAAATTAATCAAAACAGGTAATTTTTTGACAGCTATTTGCGACGTTGCCAACTTTCAGAATAAACGCTCTTAATATAGTCAGAAAAAGGAATCAATTTTTCAATCAAAGCAACAATCGGAGTATTTTATTGTTGGACGTAATTAAATAATTGATGAAATACTGAGAGCTGTTTGAGGTCGTGTTTCGCAGTATACAGATAGGCACTATCAATTAAGACGCAGATATATGCCAGTGACCTTGGGCGGTTAGCTTGCGTGTTCTGTACTGAGCTCACGAAACGCGTCGTACGTCCAGCCAGTAATAGGACTCGCCCATCAAGGAGCGCTGTCCCAAATTAGACGCATTATTAAAAAGGTATTTTAATAAAACACGTAGGTATACTAAAACATCAATTAGAATTCAAATATTCGGGATAACACATTTAGCATTTAAAAAATCAATTCATTTAGCTGACTACATAAATAATCTCCATAAGACTTGTAAATATGATTCAATATTTGTACAATTGGACATTTGATATCTTTGTCAAAGACTCAAAATGAACTCTATGATGAAACGAATAAAGTACAATTTAAACTGTGGTAGACTTGCATTGATGTGTCCTAATAGAAGAAAAAGTTCATATGTAATAGGTTTTCAGAATGGCGTTTTTATACTAGTGTTGTTTTTAAACTCGCTTTATAACTAATTCTACTGGAATTTCTAAGCTTTGTACTATTCAAAGAACGTCACTATATTTGGCCCGTTTATTAACAATAAATAACCTTTCTTTTGGGGTTAAATCTAATCATATCAATTTTCTTCACAACTTTTCAGAAATAGTCCAATGATTCCGTAAGCTTTTACATTCTGCCTAACTCTTCAAAGAACAGGGACTGAAGAATATAAATATGGTGAAAACCTTTTAAATTGTTCACATTTAGAATCAACGCGAGACTATTAAAAAAGTAACAGTTCAGAAAATGCCTTCCCCCATACTTACAATAACCATAAATATTTTCACAATAAATATAATTAGACTACAATTTCCTACCATTTTATCCCATTACACTCCAATATTTGATAACACACACATTATACGAATACGGAAGTCTCTGAAAACATTATTATTTAGTAACATACTGTCTCTGTCAAAATTCATGTTAGCTTCTGATTGGTTGACCAAAATAGCTAACAAACTTCAGTAAACGATATTTTAAGCATAATAAATAACTAATATAGAGGGTGAATGAACAAAAACGAAACACGATCCTTACATACTCCTTGTATGTAAGGCTCGTACCTTACATACTCCTTGTATGTAAGGCTCGTGCCTTACATATTCCTTGTATCTAAGGCTCGTGCCTTACATACTCCTTGTATGTAAGGCTCGTGCCTTACATACTCCTTGTATGTAAGGCTCGTGCCTTACATACTCCTTGTATGTAAGGCTCGTGCCTTACATACTCCTTGTATCTAAGGCTCGTGCCTTACATACTCCTAGTATGTAAGGCTCGTAACAGGCGGCATTCTGTAGTTTCTGCCCACCCTCATGGTAAAGACGGCGTGAGTTTATGTTATGTAATATAGAGGATAAATACAAAAGCAATAGCAAAGCTTTTTAAAGTACGTCTCTATATTCTTTATGGGAATTGGTTTGATTGGCGTAATTTAGCCTACTGTAGAATATGATACTTGTCCAAAACAATTCTTGAATTGCAAATTCCTTTCTTATTTATTACTTTGAGCTTGTAACATACTATCTACTAACGTTTGGTCTCTCTGGTTGGTCAACCAATCAAACTCAAGATTCGACAAAACATACTTCCTAACAAAACAACACTAGTACAAAACGCCATCTAATAGCTACCTATCTCACTTGCTCACCACTCAAACGGGAACGTTAGAAGGAGACGGAAGTATGTTAGACGACGACTACGAGCGGCAGGTCTGCGATCATAAGGACGACGGCGCCGGCAGGGCGCGCGCGGCGGCCAGGCCGCCCGCGTCCAGGCGCGGCCAGTCTACGAACTCCTTGCCGTGTCTGGAACCATTATATTTTCATGAAACTGAACACCATCAAAAATAATACAAAAACAAAAGAGTATGTGCCTATGTGCCATACGATAAAAGTGAAAACTTACGACTGGAGCCGAGTATGCACGATTCAGTGTCACCGACCGATTGGAGCCGAGTATACGCGATTCAGCGTCACCGACCAATTGGAGCCGAGTATACACGATTCAGTGTCACCAACCGATTGGAGCCGAGTATACACGATTCAGTGTCACCAACCGATTGGAGCCAAGTATACACGATTCAGTGTCACCAACCGATTGGAGCCGAGTATACACGATTCAGTGTCACCAACCGATTGGAGCCGAGTATACACGATTCAGTGTCACCAACCGATTGGAGCCGAGTATACACGATTCAGTGTCACCAACCGATTGGAGCCGAGTATACACGATTCAGTGTCACCAACCGATTGGAGCCGAGTATACACGATTCAGTGTCACCAACCGATTGGAGCCGAGTATACACGATTCAGTGTCACCAACCGATTGGAGCCGAGTATACACGATTCAGTGTCACCAACCGATTGGAGCCGAGTATACACGATTCAGTGTCACCAACCGATTGGAGCCGAGTATACACGATTCAGTGTCACCAACCGATTGGAGCCGAGTATACACGATTCAGTGTCACCAACCGATTGGAGCCGAGTATACACGATTCAGTGTCACCAACCGATTGGAGCCGAGTATACACGATTCAGTGTCACCAACCGATTGGAGCCAAGTATACACGATTCAGTGTCACCGACCGATTGGAGCCGAGTATACACGATTCAGTGTCACCAACCGATTGGAGCCGAGTATACACGATTCAGTGTCACCGACCGATTGGAGCCGAGTATACACGATTCAGTGTCACCGACCGATTGGAGCCGAGTATACACGATTCAGTGTCACCAACCGATTGGAGCCGAGTATACACGATTCAGTGTCACCAACCGATTGGAGCCGAGTATACACGATTCAGTGTCACCAACCGATTGGAGCCGAGTATACACGATTCAGTGTCACCAACCGATTGGAGCCGAGTATACACGATTCAGTGTCACCAACCGATTGGAGCCAAGTATACACGATTCAGTGTCACCGACCGATTGGAGCCGAGTATACACGATTCAGTGTCACCAACCGATTGGAGCCGAGTATACACGATTCAGTGTCACCGACCGATTGGAGCCGAGTATACACGATTCAGTGTCACCGACCGATTGGAGCCGAGTATACACGATTCAGTGTCACCAACCGATTGGAGCCGAGTATACACGATTCAGTGTCACCAACCGATTGGAGCCGAGTATACCCGATCCAGAGTCTGTACATTGATTACTTCTTGCCGTCTCAACCACTGACCCTGTCGAATCGATATGATTCGACAGGGTCAGAGCACGACCTGAAGAATGACGTTGGATACTTTTTCTACCGAAAAATAACTTAGTTTACTAGGTACCCAATGCACACGGACAAAGATGCGGGCAGACGCTAGTTATATTTTTATTTACCTGAATATAAAGGTGAGTGTCGCAGTGACAGCGGCGCCCCAGAACATAAGGTACAGCAGTACTTCGCTCGTGTAGCGCTGCGGCAGAGTTGCGCTTGCGCAGAACATTGACATCGCTACCAGCAGGACTGATGGGAACTGGGGAACACAAGAAATCATTATAAGTACGAGGTATTGGTCTTCTTTTAACTGGTCTGTCAGTAATCAGTCTGCCAAACGGTTACCTTTAAATTTGTCTATATATATCGGAAGAAATGTTTTTTTTTTCTTTTTCGCTGCCCTAAGACCGAAGTGTTTGTTTATTGAATACACGAAGATTAACGTAACTCCGCACAGACATAATAGGTATCCATATTATGTATCAATACCTACGCAATAAAACAAAAAATGAAATGATTTAATGATTTTTTTTCGGGGTCAGTGACTGCGGTTACATGAAGAGTTGAGAAAAACCCGTTTTTTTTTTATAAATGTCGATATCCATTAAGTATGTAAAGTTTACACAAAAGAAAAACGGCTTTTAAAATGACATTTCAAGTAACGACCCTGACGTATGTGAAACAAAAAAATAAATGATTTAATTTTTATTTATTGTAAAAAATTTATTAAATCATAATTTTTTTGTTTCTCGAACTAATTTAATTTGACACTATATATCTAACTTTAAAACGCAAAAATAAAAGAAAGAAACAAAATACATAAGGCACACAACACAACATAATTATAACACAAGTAAATTGATTATACAGGGAATAGAATTAATGAGATAGAGACTACAAAATTTTTAGGTATGACAATTGATTATAATTTAAATTGGAAGTCACATATAGATACGTTAAATCAAAAATTAAATAAGCAATCGTACGCCCTACATATGCTAGCTAAAATCGTGAACACCTCTGCTGTACTTGCAGCCTACCATGGCTACGTGGCATCCTTGATAAAGTATGGCATCATATTCTGGGGTAATTCCACAAATAAGGATATGGCATTTAAGGCGCAAAAGCGGTGTATTCGGGGTATGTTTAATATCAAACAGACTGATAGCTGCAGACCGTATTTTATCAAGCATAATTTATTAACATTGCCGTGTATCTACATTTATGAGATTGCTAGCTTTGCAAGAACTAACAAGTATCTTTTTGAAAAGTACAGAAGTAAGCGGCATGGTGACAAAATTTGTTGCAAATCCAACAATGCGGCTTTATATGCCAAGAGCATTTTCAGTATGGCACCACGTGTTTATAATCATTTACCTAAGTCTATACTAGAAAGTCCATCCACCGATGATTTTAAAAAGAAATAAAAAAGATTTTTGCTGTGTAAATATTATTATAGTATTCAGGAATTTTTAATTGAGGATGTAAAGACATACTGTATGGAAATATGATATAATTATGTGAATAATGCACTAGTTTAATTATTGACGTTATTATTACTATTTATTTATTATTTATTTTTGACATTTATTAGAAATATATTTTGACAATTATTTATTAATGATGACATTTTAATTATTACTAGTGACATTTAATTTAACAAATAAACTTAATTTACCTATACTATTAATTATTTGACATTGTTCATTGTTAGTATTTGCGTTAAAAATATTGTTATTGTTTACTATGAATGATGGTTGCTTGGCTAAGTGTACGATAATGTAATGTGATATAATGAAATATGTAGAAAAAACATGTAATTTGCATGCCATAAGGTGTAATATGGTTGAACTGTGCTCTATTTTTAACAACTTTATTTTATTACCCATAGTCGCAAATAAATAAATTTGAATTTGAATTTGAAAAAGAAGAAATAAAAAAAATAAAAAAGTGTAAAATTGTAATTTAACAGAAAAGTGTGCCTCGCGGCTGTGCAAAATAATAGGATAGCTCCCAAATAATTATAAACGAGTAGTTTACAACTTACTGTAATGTATATGATAATACTAATATATTAATAAGCATTAAATGGTCAATCGACACACTTTCACTCGTGTGGCTAAAATTTGGCTAAAATTTGTATTTAATCAAGCTGAGCTTTAGCTTGATTAAATACAAATTTTAGCCGATCACTGTCTCTTAAGATACCTCCTAGTTTAAGAGACAGGGTTCATATTATTTTTGTATACACAGACTTAAATCTTTTGTGCTCAAAGCTATATTATTATGCTCATTGTATTTCTGCCACTTTTGAACTGTGTCTGTGTGTATTATTTGGATAAATAAACAATTTTATTTATTTATTATTATAGCGAGTTTAAAGTCGAAGTTTAAAGTCAATTCTTTAAATACAAAAAAAGGTTTGATGGTCTTTCAATTTATTGCTCAGTAGGCACGAAGAACACAACATATAACATTTTGCAAGAAATGGGAAAACAATAATTATCATCGCGACTGAGAGTCGCGGAGGATCGCCGTTACACGCGTCCGTCTCCGCTCACGATCGGGGTTCTCTCTCTTCTCTCGCCCGCGCCGCTCCCGCCGCGGCAGCAGCGAGGCGCGCGGGCGGCGGAGGAGGGGCGCCCGCGGCATGGCACGGCGCAGCAACAACATATATGGATCATACCTACCACCACCGTAGAAAACCCGCGCTATATCCTCCCCCTCTAGCCTAAGTAAGTGCCCTCGCGGTTAGGCTAGTCTAGGTACCGACGCGGCCTACCACGTCTACGTTTCTCTCGAATGGGCGGTTCTATCTGACCAGCGAAAGGCGTGAGGTGCGAAACGTGATATTTCCCCACGTTCCTACCGGTCTGTACGTTCTCCAGACCGTAAGTTGTCGGGCTGATAACCTTCCCGATTTTGTATGGGCCGTCACGACGTGGGATAAACTTCGCGGTCTGTCCGCGGCCAGCGTCGTTAGGTCCCTGCGTTTTCAATAAAACTAGGTCGCCTACCTTGTACCCTGGTGACGGCCTTCTCTTTTGGTCAGCATTTTCCTTCTGGACGGCCTGTGCTTTCTCGCGAGTATCCCTGGCCTCGTCTAGGGTTGCAGCCATCTTCTTCAGATAAGGCGTAATGCTGGGCACGAAGTTGTCGTGTTCTACGATAGCCCTCATGTCTATCGCAGAGTCGGAAGGAGCTCGTAACTCTCTGCCGAAGGTGAGGAACGCCGGCGAATACCCTGTACTGCTGGTAGTCGCAGAGTTCATAGCAAACCTGATTGCTGCAAGATGCACGTCCCAAGTGGTATGGTCATGGCCAACGAGCATAGCCAGTTGAGGTTTGAGGTCCCGGTTCTTTCTTTCTATGGGGTTGGCCTCGGGATGATAGAAGGGCGTGAGCGACTGGGTTATTCCAAGAACGTGGCAAACCTGCTGCATAACCTCGCTCACGAACTGCATTATTATAGCTATTTTATGATTTGTGCTGCAAGTGGGTCAAGTTAAGCTAGATAGTCGAAATAAAGATGGCGTATTCAACTTACTGTAATGTATTTCCAGTCTCTGTCCCGACGAAGCGGACACGGCAGCGTGTTACCCTCGCCGTCAGTGATCACGTATTTACCCAGGAACAGGTCGATTGAGTCCTGGACATAAACATTATCAATAGGGATGCCGACTAGAAAAAAAAAAAGATTTATAAAAAATACGTGTCTTATATTTTTTGCTTTGCTATTAATAAAAATGGTTTAGATAAAACGCATTAAAGTTGGGAGTGGCTCGCTACGTCACAAGTCAGTATTTAAATCTACCAGGGAGTGACGTCATGCCACGTTTTAACTCAATGTATTGCCGTAATCTTTTGATTACGTAAAAAAAGAAAAAATACGTGTCCAATATTTTTTTATAATCTACTTGACGGACAAAAAAAAATTTAGTCCCTTTTGTAAATAGCTTGAGAACTTTGGCTGGTAAATAATAATAGGTCCTTCCTAACGAACCTGTCTGAATCCATCACTGAAGTTATTCTTGTAGTATCTTGTGAGCGAGTTGATGCCGTCTCGCATTAGTCCGAAGTGTGTCCGCTTGCCCGTGCGCGTGAAGTCCGTCTTCAGGGCGCCGGTGCCCGAGTACTGGGTGGAGATCGTGTCCGCGTGGTCGGCCCATACCTGGGGGAACAACAGGGTTATAATCAGTGGTCGGATTAGGTAGGCCAATGACCTAAAACGTATACTCTATTTTGATGCGGATGAACTTAGTTTTAGCAAGGTTGAGATATTATTTTTTGTTATTTAATTAAATATTTCTGTACTTTCCATCGTATTTGTGAACATATTATCTCTCTTTTTATCTTTTGTTTCTCTGTAACTAAATCAACTAACGTAACTAAAACGTCCTTTAATCATTAAGTTCTCTGCTAGTGCTGTGCACTTCTGTAAGTAACGAATTCACAATACCTAAAACTGTATGTGATTTTTGTATGTGTATGTTTCAGTAAGTCGTTGAGGTGCCTTACCAATAAATAAATAAATAAATTACATACACACAAGTGATGTAGTAGTATGAATTTTAAGTTCTGGTGCTATCAATGTTACAAATAATTTCCGCGCAGAGACTATTTCAATAGATTATTTCGTGAGAGAATTTCTATAGATTAATTTATAAGTACAAAGAAAATTTATAAAAAACAAAAAAAATATAGGTCCGTTCATCTATACTGTATTTTTCCATATGGTAAAAAATTATTCGGTTAATACGTCATATTTTTTTCAATAAATGTGTATAAAAAACTCTTTCGATATCGATAATATTATGTCACATCACATATTTCAATGAACAAATTAGGCGAGATAAAAAGGATTAACCGGTCTTTTGACGTTTTGTATGAATTCAAAAATCATCCCAGATTTTGACTATTATTGATGAATATTTAGTATATTTAATAGTTTCTGCTGATCCACAAAATGAATAAGTGAATGTGTGTGCTATTTAGTGCGTTTTTAATCAGTGATACTCGGATATATCGCATTTATTACTAGTCAAGTTGAACGTTTTTTCTCCTGGATGGGTGTCAAAACCCCGTCTACACACTTACATTATTAAACAGCTTATCCAGATACGGATGCTTCTCATCATCGCTGCTGGTGATGGCTAACAGCCTGAGCGCCGCGTTGAGCTGCAGCCGCGCGAACAGACTCTGTACCACGTTGGTCCTGTCCAGACAATCTACGCAATTGGTTCGAAAAACTCCATTCTGGCGTAGCAGGACTGTGCCGCCTCGGGAGAGGAAGTAGCCGAATTCTGTCTGTTGGATAAGAATTAATATTACTACTAAAACAACTACTATTACTATTATAATGTAATAATAATGTATTAATAATGTAATAATAATGTACTAATAATATAATCTGCATGATAGTAGTGAAATACAACCTAAATAATTTGCACGCTTGCTTGCAGGCAGAGTACAATAACTTTAAGGCTATAAGATCTTCCTTTGTAAACAATGTATTTTCATGCAAATAAACAATTTGAATTTTTGAATTTGAATTTACTGTACCACGAACTATGAGAGATTTAAGGTTGCAATAGTCGATATTTTTTTCATGCCAATTTCGGTGTGTGGGGGGGGTATAACTCCACCGTTTGACATTGTACATCCAAAGTTAAACATGATATCGTTTTTGTCAACGGAAAAAGAACTTTGTCTGTATGGAAACAGAGTAGTGAAATAAAAAGCTATTAAAAAGCTAGGAGCCAACAAAGGTTTGCTTTTTCTTGCAAATTTAAACGCAACTTAAATAAGTAATAAAAGAAGTGTAAAATCTCCAAAACAAAATCGACATCGCAAAATCTCAATTATCAAAGAGTTCAATCAACTTTATTTGATTTATGTCGTGGTTTTTTCATAAAACTCGATTTTCCAAAGGACTTTTCGTCATTTTTTACGCGCTCGTTTCACTAAAATATGTAGTTCAGAACGGTGTTTGTGTGCGTGCAAACTAGACGTTGTGCATGTAGACCACCGTCTAACTGCTCATCACTGATACTATCTCTGTCGGACACGATGCCAAGTGAGACAGTGTGCTTTTTGGCCACGCCCACCAGTGAGTTCAAGCGCGCGACTAGTTCAACTTTAAATGCTAAATTAGATCGACGAACCTTGCTGCTTGTATGCACCAGGCAACCATAAAATCATGTGTACAATACGGCCGATGAATCATGGCAGGTCTGAACATAGGCTCTACGAACTTTTGCGCATGTTCTCTCACTCACACCCGCCTCATGTTTCCATTAGGTTCATAAAAAAAATTATTGCACCGCCTTCTGCACAAAGTTCGGACTGGCCATGATTCATCGGCTGTATTGTACAGATGTTAAAATGTCTTTTTATCACATCTATTCAAAAAGAGCTAGATCTAGCTAGATCCAAGATGGCGGATTTGAAAATTGTCAAATTTATCATCATGGGTATCATTTCCATGGTTTTCAAGGGTGCTAAAGCAGACAGTGAGGTCAAAATGTAAATCTAAGATGGCGGCTGCGAAAATTATGTTTTTGTTTTAAATCATACATGAGAAGGAACTCCGTTCCTGACGAGGGTCCGCACACGTTTTTTTCTTTCTCATGGATTGTGATAAAAAGTAGAGTGTTCACCTCGGGAGCAACACTATTTTAAGCTCGAGTAACGTACTTTGAATCCCTCGCTGCACTCAGGATTCTACTTTAGAATCCTTCGCTGCGGATTCAAAGAAACACTCTTGCCTTAAAAATTGTTGTTTGCTACCTTGGCAAATAATCTACTATTTTAGCCCACCACAGCCAATTTGTAATGCAACTTACCAATTGAGTGCTTTAATTATAATTTAAAAAAAATTACATCCCCTTTTAGATGTTTTTCATTTGACCATTGAGAAGTTAATTTTTCAACGATTTTGCAATTACTAATGAATAATGTTATTCAATCAATAATTGTTGCAAGTGGTGAGATATAAACTTGAAACCTTCCAAATACAGATGAATGTGTTAATAATTCCTTTTAGTGAGTGATTGCGTAAGAATTTAATCTGAAAAGGGTTTGTTTACACTTCATCTGATACTTATGGAACAGACATTACCTGTTCATGTACTATCCTGTCTATGAGCACATTTAAGTCGCTGCGGCGACTGCGACACGGAAATCTCGTTCGGCGTTATTCGGAAGCGCTCGGGAAACCTCGTGTTTATGCCCCCGCGATTAATAAACTTACTTGTTCGTGTCTCGTGGACCTGCATTTAACCCACATGGAAGTCTGTGCGTCATGTTAGTTTGGCAGTGTTCGTGTGAGTTCGGCAGTGTTCGTACCTGTTCGTGCGCTATCCTGTCTATGAGCACATTTAACCGGTAGTATCTCATAGAGCGGCACTCTGCGTGGAAGTCGAAGGGCTCGTATCTGACGCCCGGTAGAGCAGCCGCGGCGACGGCGGCGCGGAAGCCCCGCTCTAGAGCTTCTTCTTTGCCGTGCTGGTCGATCTGGGGAAGGAAAAGATGTTAAATATCTGTTGTTTGTTTTTATTGTCAAGCCCTAAGAACATATAATTTAGGTACTCCAAGCATCTTTTATTTATTTCACCGAGAAAGTACAAATAAACATTTAAATTTGAGATAATATAGCTTCTACTGGTGAAATAATTTTTTAAATCGGTTCGTTATTTTTGAGTTTATTCATAACAAACAAACAAACATACAAATCTTTTTTCTTTATAATATTGGTGTAAATTTGTGACTTTATGATATAAACTAAGGTTGGGTGGATAAAGACGCTCTACATGCAGAGCATACAGTACACATGTACTGTAGAGCATACATAATATTATTATGCTCTGCACGTAGAACGTCTGAACCCATCAATCTCCTCATCTCCACTCATCTCTTAGCTGCCATGGCTTATTTTAATGTATTAAAATTTTATTCTAATGTATTAAAATTTTATTTTAATGTATTAAAATATTTGAATTTGTTTATTTTCTTTTCATTGCAGACGCTTTTAACGTGCACGTCTTTCTACATTGTTCTCACATGTATAATTTCAACATGAATGATGTAACCAATATTATGTAAGAATATTTTGATTTAAAAGAGTGTCCATGAAGTCTCTTGCCCGTTCTTCTCCATAGGAACCTACTACGGTTTGGAATGGGCAACTAGCTTCATCTTTCTGACTGACCGACCCCTTGACAATTCAAAAGTGCCTGTAATTGGTTTATTTGAAATAAATGCTTTGAGTTTGACTCACCAGATTGACGAGCACCTGGTTCCCATATCTCTGTTGCTGGTCCCTCAAATGCTTGGTGTACGCAGCCACATGGTCTTCATGCGACAGCTCCATCGCCGGCTTGTATTTGATATTAGGGTACTGACTCCAGAATAAGGGGATAGAACCCCTGGTCTGGACAAAGGAAGACTTTTCACCACCTCGCTCTATTATCTGTTCTGTTTCTACGAAGTTCGCGACGTTGCCCTATGGAGAAGAGTTGGTATGGTGAAATCCTCGTTTGTGACGGTTGCGGTCATAAAACGTGGGAGCGAGAAGACACTGTCTGTCTTGCTTGCACATTTTATACAGTGATTGCCGCAGGTCTTAGGGGATTGCATACTTATAGCCACAAAAAAATGTGAGCCGTCACGGGACGCCTGGCAGATGTGAAACATCGACATTATTTTGTAAAAGTAATATGCAGAAAAGAACAGATTGTGATAGGAACTAAATATGTCATAATGATAAAATAAAATATTACGATTTTTTTTTCAGATAACGATGACTTTTTATTGAATAAACATTTATTTTCATTAAATACAAAAATTTACGAATTTATTTTCGCACAGTCGATTGCGCATGGCGACGCGTCGCCACACCGTACACACTACTGCATATAGGCTGTATACATATATATACCATCACATAGCGTGGCGACGGCCAGAAATCGGTTTTACGTGCGGCTATAGATGTTTCACATCAAAAAAAGTATAAATAGGTATTGTGTCTGATAAAGATAACAAACTCATTACCGCTACTTGTGGGCCCGCAGTTAATACAATTTAGGTAATCTTTTGCTTGGGTTCTTGGCCCTTATTGCAGCAGGGGGCTACATATTTTTAAACTCACCTGGGCATCGACCCCCCTCATAAAGAAGCGAGTGCCGGCCCTGTCGACGCAGCGCCGCGACACCAGCGACCACGACAGCTGGTTGCCGTTCACTGTCACCTTGTTTATAGACACGACTGCGTAAGAGTTAAGAAAACGGTGGAATATAAAGAGATATAGAAATGATACGACACAAAAACATGGATTATTTTCATTGAACAGATAACTCTTATCAAAGACGACAAAAAAACTTGGTGAAGCAGGAAATACTTAAAAATCATTGTTATTTTTATTAACTAACAGATTCTATTTTCGAATTTCGGTAAAATTCCCAACAATCTGTGGAATATTGTACACAAAGAAAAATATATTCCATAGGACTTCACGTCTTAGCCTACGTTCGCACGGAAGTATAAATATCGCGGTGGGCGGTGTTGCGCCGAGCGTTGAGAATCCAATTTAAAGCCCAAAAAAGGTGCATCAGGACTATGTTTAAATTACAGTCAACCGAAACTTGTAAGCCCTACTTTAAAAAATATAAAATATTAACTCTGCCTTGCCTTTACATTTTAGACATTGTCATGTTTGTCAAATCAAATCGACACTTATTTCCACGTCAATCAGAAGTGGTCGATCGCAACCATAGTAGACGCGAAGACAGTATTCACTGTCTACATAGATCGAAAACAGCATTAATGCATAAGAGTGTTTTCTGTATGGCCCCTAAAATTTTCAATAAACTCCCAAATAGTTGGAAGGAGCTTAATGTCCGTCAATTAAAAAATAAATTAAAGATACTGCTAGAAGGGAAAGCATACTACAGTATTCTGGAATTTATTAATGACAACATCTAATGCCGTGTAGTAACCAATATTATCAATACATCTTTGACATAAATAAAGCAACATATTATTGGTACCTATGACGATAATTTTAATTGTTTAATAATTGTTACGTAACTATGACCATATATTTAATTTATTTGTTTTCAAATTTGACATTTACTATTTTGTTATTATCTAATCTAATACACTGTAATCTAATGCACTTTTATTACTGAAATTTAAATATTTGTACGACATTAAGGCCAAACATGACTGATCTCAAACTATAATATAATTTAATAACTTGCATGCTCTGTATGTGTACTCATGTTTCCACAAATAAATAAATCTGAATCTGAATCCGAACGCGCTGGGACGCACTCTCGTCCCAGCGCGTTGAAAAAACATACTGTTGGATTTTCAACTCTTGGCGCTAAGCAAAGCGTTGAAAATCCAGTGCGCGAAAAAAAATCCCGCGATTTTATTATTTCCGTGCGAACGTAGGCTTACACGAAGTTAAACTCCTTTGATTAGAATCGTAACCAAACAATCCTCACTAATATCTATATATATAAAAATGAATCCCTATTTCCCTTGGTCACGGCATCACGCGTGAACGGCTGGACCAATTTCGCTAATTCTTTTTTTGTTGTGTTTGTTATTGTAAGGAGAAGGTTCTTACGCGCAGAAAATTGGAAAATTTCAGAAAACTTAACGACTATTTTAACTACTCGCGTTGGATAGTTAGCGCGTTTGATGAATGTGAATTTAGCAGAGTAGGGTTGGTAGGTAGATAGGTAGGGAAGGTAGGTAGGTAGGTGAGTAGGTAGGTAGATAGGTAGGTAGAGTAAGTGAGTAGGGTACCCTACCTACTTACCCTAACTAGCTACCTAAGTAGGTAGGGTAGATAAGTACATAATGCTACCCGTGCGAAGCCGGGGCGGGCAGCTAGTTATATTATAAATGCAAAAGATTGTTTGTTTACTACGCTTACACGCTAAAACAGCTGAACGGATTTGGAAGTTGAAAAGTGTTTGAAAGAGTGTCCGTGGAGTTTCTTGCCCGTTCTTCTCCATGAAGATCTATGTTTTGGAACTGGGCAACTAGCTTCAACTTTCTGACTAACTGACCGACTATTTGACAATTCAAAAGTGCCTGTAAATGGTTTAATTGAAATAAATGCTTTCAGTTTGAGTTTTGACGAAATTTGGCACATGCGTAGACCATGACCTGGAACATAGGGTAGGACATAGGATACTTTTTATACCGGAAGTACGGTCCCGTGGGATAATTTCCGACATGCACGCTCGAAGCCGCTGGCAAAAGCTAGTTTTCAAAATAATTCTTAATTTAAAAAGGATACATCCTTCTATGAGTGGCAGCGTGAACCGTGAGTACTGATGATGTGAGAAGTCTCTCAGCAGGAACCCATTCCACAGGAACCGAGGGTCAGCTCGGCTTGTGATAGACATCTGAAAACAAACGGCATTATTAATATCTAACATCTTTCCCGTCGCTTTCCTGAAATCAAAATCTAAAAAAATCTATATGGCTTTTTAACACCTAAAACGGTTACAACATTTAATTCAGTGTTCTAATTGCAATTCATTATTAATCTTCTAGTTCTCTAGCTATCCACATTACATATTTCCATACAGTAATATTGCCAAATTTATCACAACAGATAAATATTTGACAGATATTTGCGACGTTGCCCACTTTTAGGATAAATGCTCAATTTTTTTAAATGTTATTTATGTAATAGGTATTGTACCGTTTTAATGAATTATAAGTATATTAAATAAATAAATTACCAAGGTGAGATGTCACATCATATGAGACTACTGTAAGGCTCGTTCGTTTTTTAAATTATTGTAATAACTGTATTGGTGAGGGCCTCGTGGCTTAGTAAAAGCCGCATGGGTTGATCGATCAAATGCCGAAGTCGGTTTGTGGAGGGGAAACATCTATTACATACCGATCCTCAGAAGCCCAAGTCTGCCAACCTGCCTTACCAAGGGGTATCGCGTTAGTCAGTAACTGGGATGTGGAGCTCAGATAGATAAGATAAGATAATATTTATTTGCCTAAACATGTGTCATACATACAAGAAAAATACATGCATGCAAGATGGTAAGGACATTATTAGGTACAGGCATGTTTGCCACATGATGTGACGTGCAAATGTCAAGGAATATTATTAATTACTATTATTACTATTATTTTATTGTTTTTTTTTTTTTTATTACTGCTGTCTCTCGTGGGAACCTGTGTACCTTTGTGTAATAACTTTTGTTGGAACACTGGTACTCATAACACAAGTTAGATCTTACTTTGAGTACCAGAGTTCAAATTACGCTAGTTTTGAAAAAAACTGGTAACAGCTCTTAGCGTATCATAGTTACTAGGTGTTATTGTTCACTTTTTTTGCGAAATAAAAGAATTATTATTATTATTATTAATTAATTAAAACATTCTCTTCGAATAACAATAAATTAAGGAAGTAAGCAAAATGAATGAAATGAATTAAGGGAGCTTTCATAGGAAGTCGCTTCATGTTAATTGCCGGTATGCTGGTGCATCCATTGTAAAAAAGGGTACTATAAAATTTCAGATTATTTAGAAGATAAAAAAGCTTGGGATTGAGCTGCTCGCTCTGCTAAGCCTTGTGAAAACCATAAAACTTGACATTTTGCTTATTCATCACAATAAACCAGTTTTATATAAATATTGACATTGTTGAAAATTATATTCAAACTGCACACGATTACTTTGTAAAGTATCATATTATTTTAATTATTGTGAATGTGAGGACTATGTGGATATTTTATTTTTATGTTTTCTCTTTCATTTATTTTTTCTTTCTCATTTAGTTTTAATGATGGTCTGGCAGTTTGAGTAGTTGATGCGGCCTAGACAAATATCCTTTCTTTGGTATTGTTCGTCGAGTTGAGCTCCTTCAGTTTTGAGTTGAGCTCCACGATTACTGACAAATGCTTGCACTGACTGGACAGGTCCACTCAAATCTGTGTGGTTCTTTCCTCAAAAGACCATTTCAGACACTGATCCACATGGTCCTCATATGACTTGACCAAGATTATGTCTGGACTTTAAAAGAGACTACGACCTCTGAGTTTGTTTCGGCCTTTCTTCTCAGAGTAGTCAGATAGGAAACACCGACCTCATCTAGCTTATTTTTAATATTTTTTTTATATGACGTGTAAAAGTGATTCCGATATCCTATTTACAGAATAAACAATTTCATTTCATTCCGGTTAGACTGGGAGCCGAATCAAACATAGTTGAGAAAAGGCTAGGTAGATGTTGTTGTAGCGGCATCTACATCGTCAAATGCGAACTACGCATCAAAGACCCGACGTCACACAAATCCTGCATCGCGCAATTAGAGTTTACCGCGTTTAAACGACATATATATGACTATCCGACACCAACGGTTGCGCAGTTGCCCGCCAGACACGACACTCGTCTGGTCGGAGGATCCCCCCTTTTCTAAAGAGGATGAGTGAACTTGACACCCTGTTCTTCATACCTCTAAATTGTCACATCATACCTTATGGAAGTCGGGCGTGACAGAGTGCAGCCTCTGCAGGCAGTGCGTCAGGTCGTAGCTATAAGAGAAGTAAATTCCGGGAGTGTCGAGCGCGAGGCGCACCATGCGCTCGTATGTGTTGTTGTCGTCTATCTGTTGGCAAAATGTAAATTAGCATGTATTAATTACAGAAAATCACAGTAAAAAAAAACACTTTCCATTACTAGAGTGCAATGACTATAGTGAACTCTAGTAATTTCCCATATACAGGGTGTCAGGGACATCGACGCGAAGCCGGTTACCATGGGGTCAGTACATGATTCTGAACCCTCCAGCGTTGAAATTTTTCATCAGTTATAAAAAAAAAACAGCTGTTTCATAGAAAAGTGCAATACCTACGCGGTCAAAATGTATGGAGCAGCTGTTTTTTTTAAATAACCGACGAAATAATTACCCCATGGTAACCCATGGTAACCATGGCTTCGCGTCGATGTCCTTGACACCCTGTATAGTCACGGTTCCCAATACAGATGGTTCACTCCGCAAAATCATTTCAATAAAAAGCAACTTTTGCTACATCACAATAAAGTGAAATTCGGGTTGCACAGAACTAACCTACCTACAGTTATATTCACCTAGAAGTTGCCTCTCTTTGTATCGCGTAACTCTTATATCTTTTGACTATGTTGCACTCACTGGTTTGGCCCTACAAGACGAGCTAGCCGTGTACTTGTAGCTTCATATCTAAAATGCGGAGTGCGCCTTCTGTACTATTCTGTGGTATAGTGCGAGACAAACTCGTGACACGTTACGCAGCAGTCTGCCGCTGTCAATGCGCAAACCGTGACGACAACAATTTTAAGGTGTTCGTAAGTTTTTTGAAGTTGATCTTTAAAAGCAAGTTAGTTATTAATGAGGCCCTAAGATTTGCAATTAGGTTTATCACAAACAACATATAAGTAACACCTACCTGCTTGCTGGTGAGATGTGT
Organism: Agrochola circellaris; assembly: GCA_914767755.1. Taxonomy (NCBI): domain Eukaryota; kingdom Metazoa; phylum Arthropoda; class Insecta; order Lepidoptera; family Noctuidae; genus Agrochola; species Agrochola circellaris. The sequence continues at coordinate 15,238,460 of OU611850.1, read as the reverse complement.
GTTGGAGCGCGCGTACGGTATGATGTCGGCGCCCGCCAACTGGTATATATCGTGGCCGTTCAGTTTACCCATCTGTGGGCAAGGTACAGACAAAATTAATTTTTATTAGGTTTATAAACACAGTTTTACATAACAATAATATTTTTCATCATAGATAAGGCACTTTTTGGGACTAGAGTAGTTGATTATGTTTAAATTAGTCCTTATCAATACCATATTATTAGATCAGATAAGTAGTGTTCAAAAATACATATATACTTGATAATGGCTACTGCCCACTGTCACTACATTTTGTCTCTTTTTATCCTTTTAACCAAGGATTCTAAAATTATTTAAATACTCACCAAAATTCTGTATTTGGCCACAACTAAATATAATCCAGATAACAGTTTGATGGAGCCCAGGAAGCCACATACTGGTCGGTATGCACTTGCTGGTATAGGGATTTTGACTTGGCTAAATTCTGAAAAAAAAACAGAGAAATAATTGTTTTTTCTATATTAATTTTTATTGTAAATACCTTGTTTGTTTTTGGTATAACTGGGTATATTCCTGTTTATCTTTAGTTGTTATTTCTTCCTGGCTAATTCGTTAGTCCCATGGTCGCTCAGATCTCAGATAGCTGATGTTATAAGGAGTAACTTAAGGCTACTTTTATTTTAGAAAAAGTCACACGGCTGAAGCCGCGGGTAGCAGCTAGTGACAAGTGTCATGTATTTCTTTCTTTTTGTGTACTTCTGACATGTGCTGAATAAACATATTTTCTTTCCTTCTTTATGTTATGTAATGTTTATGTTATATAAATAAAATAGACATACCTTTAACAACAGACTCCCCAGTATTGCGGTCTATGATCAGTATCTCCGTGGGGTTTATTGTGGGTTCGAAATAAAACTTGTCTGAAGTTGTGTATCTGAAAGTTAATTAAATATTGAATAGAGATAAGATGAGGGAGTGATTACATCAGTTATTTGAACAATAGCTTACTGTGGGCTGATAACAAAATTGATATTAGAGTTAATTGATGTTCACGTTTTAGGGTCTACTTTTAATAAACAAGAACTTATTTTATTGAAATTCTTAGGGTCCATTTTTAACTAACGAGAAAAGAAATAAGCCTTTGAATTCAACTGGATGATAGTTGGTGCCAAATAAAGTTTTTAATCCATATTATTTTTCAACTGGGGTGGGGATTAGCACAATAAAGAGAGGCCTATGCCCAGCAATGGAAATTTGGGCTGTGAATGATAATGATGATATTAAAAACAAACTTAACATCATGTAAATGGTACTTATTTAATCATATTAAATCGAAAAAATACCGAAATAAGACCACTGCTGCATTAAACTGGTTTCACTCTTATTTATGTGACCTAATCAATTTGTCCTTGACAATTTCTAGTCAAATCAAAGTTCTTTATTTGTAAACAGAGGTGCATGGTGCAAAGGTTGGTGTAAAATGTCTTTAGAAACTGTCCTAGCTTGGAGGTAGGACTTTTTTTTACATGTCTATGGAAAGACAGTGTAAATATTGCACTCATTAACAAAATTATGTGTGCAGTCATCAAATTCATACACGTGACGCAATAATTAGGCTCGGCTCGGTTAGATTTACGATTGTAGCTACAGTAAGCCATGTCTTTTAATGTGTTATTGGGCGCGATTAAAAAACGTAAATAAAACATTAAATACTTTGAATTTTAGGATGATATGGATTTTTATGGGATCTAAGGTAAATATTGGTAATAATCACACAGCATATTGGACAAAATTTTATACGGCTTCAGGGAAAACTTGAGAGCAAGACAAACGTAAGGTGAAGATTTGAACAGGCTGTATTTACACGAAATTGTGGGTAAACACAAACATTTTAGATAGAATAATATACTTACAATTTAATATCATTGTGAATACTTAGCAGATCTGCCATTTTTAATGATTTATCGGTAAAATATATTTAATTTTCTGCCATACACTTAAGAAAAGTTGACATGTATGACATGACACTAGTGATGCCCCAATTTTGCTCTTCTCCAATCAATTGAACTATATAGTCAAATCGTCACAAAAAATCGACTACTTAACATTTAGATAGAAAGAAAAAATCGATGATACGTTAATGGTTGGCTTCGTTGGCGTTGGATCAATGGCTTCTATTTTCAGAACGAATGAAAAATCCATTACAAGTCGTACGTTGTGTAACGGAACTTAGACATTTTATATTACTGCCAAAGCATGCCAAATATGTGGAAACCAGTAGATATATTCTTAGGTGAAATGGAACGCAGCAACATGCGAGTTTGAAGGATAACCTCAAAATACATTTATTTACAAAAATAGTCTAAGCATGTCGTGTGAATAAATAAAATAATTATGAAGGTATCCACAGAAACACCGGAATTTATCAAAACAATACAAGATGGCGAGGAGGTTGAAGATTTCTCCGAGGAATCGGATGAAGAAATTGAGGTAAACAGCACTTTGAATTTATTTGTAAAACCACACACTAAATACACCAAAAATGTGTTTTAAAAATATAACAGCAGGTGGATTGTACCAATTCAAAACGTTCACATGGAATGAATTGTTAATTAATTGTATTTACTCGCAAAAAAACCAACAATTATTCACAAAATCAGCTGATTTAAAATGTATGTCAGTGAAATGCACTTCAAACTACTGCATCTAATGTTTGATTTATTTCCAGTATCAACCATCAAAACAGAAAGTCAAACGGAAGGCGGATTTCAATCCTACGTTCCAATTTGTTGGTTCCGTGGATGAATACAACAAGGTATGTTATTTTGAAGACTGGATTTATCTTGCTTAATAAATCCTCTGCTAGCTTTACTACTAAATAAAAAAAAAAAAACTAATTTAAAATTCACACTGTTATGACAATACACAAATACTTATTTTACAAGTGGTGAAATTCAATTATACATAATCAACCATACAAACTAATATAAACAAAAAAACGATTCACTAAACACCATTTTTATAAATCATACATTATGTATTAATTTTCCAGAACACTTGGGATGATCTGCAGAAATATGTAAGACGTAATGTGAAGCGGACTATTGATGAGAAGATTGAGAGGAGAAGGGCAGCTGTGAAAGTACACGGCAACGCTGATGACGTTGATACAGACTCTGATGTTGATAGGAAAGGTAACAACAAAAGCATAATCAGCCTTTAATGTTCCTACTGCTGGGAAACAGGCCTCCTCTCTGTGAGACGGAGAACAATTGTCTATGAATTATAGAATAGAATTACAACTTTTTGATTGGTACTTGGCAAAGAGATCTCTTTTCCAGTACGTATAGGGTTATTTTAAATTAGCTAGCTAAACTCTGCAGATGCGATGGGTATCGAATATAATTATGATAAACAAAAAAATCATTGCAGTTATAGTCACTTGAAATATCAGTTTAGAAAATCTGTTTTTTTTTTGTGTTAACTTCACAGAAATGATGGATATCGATATCTAAATGCGATAAAACATAAGAAAACAGGATAACTGACCTTCAAAAAAAAAAAATCTTTTAAATTTTTATTTTGCTTACATATCAATACTCATCAAGTCTGCAGAGTTTAGCTAGACAATTTAAAATAACCCTGTATGTGAATAAGGTATTATCTCTGGGGAATGGTCAGGAGCAAAACAAGGTAGAAAAAAATGTGTTAAAAGTTTTCTGTGCTGTGAAGTATTCTGGTAAAGTGAAACATTTTCTTTAATATTTCAGACAGTGATGTTGGTGAGCTAGAGATATCAGATGATGAGCTGAAAAGAGATGAAATCAAGACAAAGCCTAAAAAACTCACCAAGAAACAGAAGTTACAGGAGGTAAGTTATAAAAAATTGATTACCCTGTTTTTTTCTTTTTGTTATCGATAATAATTTATGGTTATGTTTTATAAATATTTTTATTTGTGCAAGCCTAAAACTGAAACAATTCATATTTTAATGGTTATATTTCATGAACTACCCTATATCATTCCCACTGCTGGGACACAGGCCTCGTTTCTGTGAGAGGGAGTGGGCCATAATACACCACGCGGGGCCAGTGTGGGTTGGCGGATGTCACATGTCTAACTATGCGTTTGCACTGGGGAAACATTCACAACAAAACATGTTAGAATCTTTACTTACTGTCAATTTTCCATACAATTTTTAACAGGACCTAGAGATTTCAACATGTTTTGTTGCGATGTTTCGGCAGTGCGAACGCACAGTTAGATGTTTTGGTTCTAGAACATGTTGGTTTCCTTACTATGTTTTCCATCACCGTTCTGAGAGTGGTGACAAAAATATTTACACAAATTAAAATGCCTGCCTGGGTTCAAAATCACGACCTACAACTCGTAAATCGGAGCCGGTACCACTGGGCCACCACTGTTCTGACTGTAATTCATACAGATTATGTTTCAGTTTATAATTGATAGCCTATGATAGCCCACTTTAGGTGTTGAGCAAAGGCCTCCTTTTTTCCACGATTCTCTGTTTCCTGCCCTTAATAAAAGGAGTAGTGCTTTTATTTATTTTGATACTAGCTGCGCCCCGCGGTTTCATATAGCATGTCTCGATCCCGCGGGAATTTAAAAAAATCAAAATATTTTATTTCACATAAACTTACATCGGCACTTATGAAACGTCAGAAGCTAGGTGCACGGTTCCAATTGGTCGTCCTTACGGAGAAGAGTCGGCAAGAAACTCCACGGTTACTCTTTTAAAAATAATTGGCCTTTACAATATAGTTGTGTAGTAGTACCTAGAGTTTGTTGCGCCACTTCTTCTTCCCAGCTAAAGCACTAGGAGGAAGGGGTTTTGGGGGACTGTCTTATGTAATTTTGACGTTCGAAAAGTGCTGATTCACAGCCTAGTTTGAATAAATGTCTTTTGAATTTGAATATTTTCAAATAACAGTATTAATAGGTATGGGACGATAGTGCAGGTCTTTCAACAAGTACGAGGTACTTAACAAAATAAAGATTCAAAATAAAGATTTATTGACCATAAATCTACAGTCCACTAAAAATATAAAGAATATCGGGATAAAAATTATCCTATGTCCAGGTCATGGTCTACCCATGTGCCAAATTTGCGTGAAACCGTAACAAATTCAAATTTTCAAATTTCAAAAGTCATTTATTCAAAGTAGGCTGATAATCAGCACTTTTCGAACGTCAAAATTACATAAGACAGTCCCCCAAAACCCCTTCCTCCTAGTGCTTTAGCTGGGAAGAAGAAGTGGTGCAACAAACTCCCCAGCAGCACAGCTGTCTGTTCAGTTAGAAAGAAAAAAATTATTCGATATAATGGTATTATTCGATATTCAACATAATTAACCTAATTTAAATTATTATCCATATGTTAGATAGCACACGCCAATATACCAAACAAAATCATCGAGAACTATACTCGGGCAGAAATAAAAACTAAACGTAAACAAAACTTAACATCTTAATGAAAGCCTCCAAGCATAAAGGGCGTGCCCAAACAAACTCACTTTTGCATTTATAATATAAGTTAGGATTAACACTTAATATTTCTCCACCAGGAGCTAGAAGACGATGTAGAACAAGGCGCCCGCATAGAATACGACTCAGATTTCTTCGAGGAGCCTCCACCATATGACGAGCATGCTTCCTTCTATATGATGAACCTGTCCCGACCGCTGCTGAAGTCTATAGGCGCGCTGAACTATGTGCATCCTACTCCTATACAGGCTGCTACCATACCGGTGGCTTTGCTGGGTGAGTTTTTTAATTTTGTTTTTGACAAAAAAAATCAGGGTGCTTTTTACAGGTGGCAATGTGATTCGGAAGGAGAATTTTATGATCATGAAAATTGCGTAATCCTTGGTCCCCTGGTCTTCATTTGCTTTTCAATATTGATGGATATAAGTTTAGAAATACTCTGTATTATACTCTTTACTAATAAACAAACGCTGTTTTATATACTCATTCTTCATACAAGTAACGAAGTATGCAGTTCAGATCATGTTAATAATAAGTACAGCTTTTCTTTAAAACATTTGAAACAGTTTCATTAGTAACAGTTCAGGTTTTGAACCTACAACGGACCGCTTGGGTGTCCAGACACATTAAAAACAGTATTAAATCTTCATTTCTCCTTTGCTCCCCTCAGGTAAAGACATATGTGCGTGTGCAGCGACGGGCACGGGTAAGACAGCGGCCTACATGCTACCCATACTAGAGCGACTGCTCTACAAGACGGCCGGCGGGGAGCGACTCACCCGCGTGCTGGTTTTAGTACCTACTAGAGAGTTGGGGGCTCAGGTATGCTGATCTTTACATATCGTCGTCTTAGAGTGAAAACCTCTTATATGCGAAAAACTGGTGGGCAACTGGGAAAATTCAAAATATAAAAGTCATTTATTCAAACTAGGCTGAGAATCAGCTCTTTTCGAACGTCAAAATTACATAAGACAGTCCCCCAAAATGCCCACCCTTCACCACTTCCTAGTGCTTTAGCTGGGAAGAAGAAGTGGCGCAACAAACTCCCCAGCAGCACTGCTGTCTGTTCAGCAGAAAAAAATTATACTTGATTCTATACAATAGTATGCAAAATAATTTACATTACTCAACACAAATACATTACTCAACACAAAAGTTATATTATATGCTGATCGCGCGGTAAAATCTGCTTACGCGATGCAGGATTTTGCGTGACGTCAGTATGATGCGTAGGTCGCATGTGGCGATTTAGGTGCCGCCACAAAACTGCGTGTGTTGCGAGGTTTTTTTTTTTTTCAAAAATGTAAAAAAAATAAAAAGTCAAAGTTGCATTTCCGAGCTTTTCACTCTAAGGCGACGATATGATATAAGCTCTGGTACATATTCGAAAGGAAATGAGAGCTGAGAAAATGAATCGAACTAGAATTTACACGGTGGCTTATCAGAATATTATGTCATCTTAAGAAGCCATCAAAACTTTTATTTTGTTTAAATTAGTGCATAGCAGAGAATTTTCGATAATGTTGAATCAAATCTTACCAAAATTAAATGATTATTTTTATCTATGCAGGTTCACTCAGTTACGAGGCAGTTGTCACAGTTCACGGCAGTCACAGTCGGCTTGTCAATCGGTGGTCTGGACGTCAAATATCAGGTCAGTCAGTATTTATCATTCGTTTATTTACATCATCGGAGCAAAACATAACATTACAAAACACAAGCCATCCATCGCGATTTATTGCAATCGACGTCTTCTCACTTCGGCTGCAAGTACATCAGTCTTGTCTAGGTAGGGCTACTCCATCGTCGAAGATCGTCGGTCGTCGATTGATTGATTGAAGCCGAATAACTTGGCTATTGGTTTCGATTTATGCGTTGTGTCGCGAATGCACATGCTAGTGGCACTGATAGGGATGTTGACTGAGGAAATAAAAATAAAACTATTTAGTCCGTCAGTTAGATAATAAAAAAATATTAGACACGTATTTTTTGCTTTATCATATTAATAAAAAATGGTTTAGATAAAACGCATTAAAGTTGGGGTGTGGGCGCTACGTCATTAGTCAGTATAAAATCTACCGGCCAGTGACGTCATGCCACATATTAACGCATTGCCTACTCAATGTATTGCCGTAATCTTTTAACTACTTAAAAAAAGAAAAAATACGTGTCCAATATTTTTTTTAAATCTACCTGACGGACAAAAAACATTTTTAGGAAACATCCCTATTATTGAGATAAAGATTCTTGATCTTAGCCAACCCATCACTACGCTCATGGGCAAACATGTTTATGTATTATAAGTAGTACTAGCCGCGCCCCGCGGTTTCACCTGCAATCCAGTGGGAATGTGGGGATAAAAAGTATCATAATGTCCTTCTTCAGGTCATTGTCTACCCATGTGCCAAATTTCATCCAAATCCGTTCGGCCGTTTTACCGTGAAAGCGTAACAAACAAACAAACTCACTTTCGCATTTTTCACATTAGTTGGGATGCATGCACACGCTGTATGTATGCTCCAAATCATCCGTCAGTGGGTCTTATAAACTAATCGATCATGGTGCAGCAAGATAATATTAAATTATCCATAATTATCTTTTAACATTCACGAAAATAAACAAATAACTACAGATCGTTTTGAAAGTTTTACGGAAAATACGTCCTTAGGTAAGTTTCTATAAAACGCGTAATTAATGCGTTGCAACATTGAGTGTTGCAACGCATTAATTACGCGGACGAAGCATAAAATAAATCATAAATGTACATGTGGTTTAATAATTTATTCTTATTATTTTTTTAAACATAGTGATGGGCTACTCTCATATAATATGTTTTACAAAATAATAAGAGTCATATCATCCAAATTAAATACATAATTTGGACGTAGTTAAACAGAAAGGATCCAACCCACACAGAGTTAGTTTTGAGATATTCAAGTTTTAAGATCAGATCGTGTTATGTGATCGTATGACCTGCCATACATACGGGTTGGTAACGTATGGTCATAATGACATGATGCGTTGGGATTGTTTTTGTGATATTAAAGTTTTGACTACAAAGAGTGTTTTGGTATACATAACTCATTTTCGCCCATAGTGTGGGTTGGATCCTTTCTGCTTAAATACGTCCAAACGACAAAAAAGAATACATATTTCATGTGTTATTTTGCCATCGACATGCTCAGAAGAAAATCCAATTAAAAAAATAAAGTTTATGCTTACTTTTCCTAGGAAACCATGCTCCGTCGCAACCCGGATATTGTGATAGCGACGCCGGGTCGTCTGATCGACCACATCCGGAACACGCCGTCGTTCGGACTGCACTCCATTGAAGTATTAGTACTGGATGAGGCTGACAGGTAAGACTGTCAAACTGGCCTAACTATTCTGCACATATCGCTGTTTGGACTGCCATTCATAGGTCTTGAGTATAATTATCACTTGCTTCTAAAACGGTGAAGGAAAACATCGTGTGGAAACCGGCATGCCTGAGAGATATTTCTTGATGGCATGTGAAGCCAAGTTAGAGGCCCATGGGTGGCATAAAAACTCTGACACCAGGCTGGTCACTAACCAGACGTAAAAGAAGATAGAAAGAAGATTATCCACGACCCAGCGCGGTTGATTCGAAGTGTCACTGACATGGTCTATGACTGTCTCTCTTCCCGCGTCCCCTCAACAGTTTTGAGGCGAAAAAATAATCTTTGTAAGCCCCTTTCAATTCCTGTTTTTTCTAGAATGCTAGACGAGTACTTCGCTGAACAGATGAAGGAAATCATCCGTCAGTGCTCCCCCAAGCGTCAAAGCATGCTGTTCTCTGCCACTATGAGTGAACAGGTCAAGGATTTAGCAGCAGTGTCTCTGAAGAAGCCAGTCAAGGTGTTCGTGGACTCGAATAAGGACGTCGCGTTCAATTTGAGGCAGGAGTTTGTGAGGTGAGTTACTACTTGGATAAAGAATGTTAAACTGTGGCATTTTTTTAAGTTTCAAAAGTTTAAGACTCAAAACTCAAGCATTTGTAGGCACTTTTGAGTCTGTCAATCAGAAAGATAAAGCTAGTTCCCCATTCCAAAGTGTAGTAGGTTCCTATGGAGAAGAACGGGCAAGAAACTCCACGGACACTCTTTTAAATCAGAATATTATAAGAGGAGTTACTATGTATAACCAAAAATTTATCAAACATATTCAGAATTAAACTATGAGAAATAGAGTTAGGGAACTTTTCGCTGCGACCAAAATTGAGTTACGAATTCCATCTATTTTCCAATCTAATTTAAACCGTAATATGTTAACAATAAGCCACATTTCAGGATCCGTCGCGAGCGCGAGTGTGATCGCGAGGCGATGCTAGCGGCGCTCGTGTGTCGTACGTTCAGGGACAGAGCCGTCATCTTCGTGCAGACCAAGAAGCAGGCGCATCGGTTACATGTGGCATTGGGGTTACTGGGAGTTAAGGTAAGACATTTTTAATTTATTCATCTTTTAATGAAAGATTTAAACAAAAATATTTTATTTTTCTACATAATCTCACTCCAATGCAATGCATTTAGAATAATGCGTTTCTAACTTCCTTATTCCTCGAAAAACTTCTCTACGGCAACCATAACCGCGTCATTATCGTAAAATTTTGTTCCACGAATGTCCTCTTTTAATTCGGGACTAAGTCCGGAGAATATGGAGGGTGGTCAAGGAGATTGCAGCCAGCATTATATTCTTCCCTTTTGCATACCGAACTTTTAAGACCTTAATTTTCTTTGTACCGCCTAAGCTATATTGCTCATGCTAGCAAACAGGTGCGAATGTGTGATTCGCTGATATAACCCATTCTAGACTTTTTATTCTTGTGCCTTCGAAAACTATTATTTTAAGACATAAAAATAGACTAAACTTACCAACATCGCGTCTAAAAATGCACTCCAATAGTACTTTTGTACTCTATAAAAATTTATTATAAGTTACCCGAAATAATAAAGAATTTAAATAAATATAACATCTTTACCATTAAATTGAAGCTTTTCCTTGTAAGCAAATGCTACTATAGTATAAGCGAATAATTAAATGATAAATTATAATTAACTTCATAACCATCTATTTGTATCTACAAATAATCACTATTAAAGATACGTCTACCTACTCAAAATAGGAAAAATAAATTTTAAATAAATATGAAGCGTCTAATAAATAATTTACTATGGGATAATAAATATTAATTACGTAATCAATCAAAATAATAATAAGTAAATAAATAATAATGAATAATATTAAAGGTTTCTATAAAGTTACAAGGATCAATTCTTGGCCCTTTCCTATTTCTAGTCTATATTAATGACCTTCCGTACATGATGGCCAACTTATCAGATATAATTCTATTCGCTGATGACACTTCTCTTATTTTTAAAATAGATAGAAAAGATACGGATGTCTTACATGTCAACAATAGTCTAGCAGTTCTTTCGAAATGGTTCGCAACTAATAATCTTTTACTTAATGCGAACAAAACTAAATGTCTTAAGTTCTCATTACCAAATGTACCTCAAGCAGGTCTAAATTTAAAACTTGACGGCAAGAAACTAGATGCTATTACGGAAACTGTATTTCTAGGAATTACTTTAGATTCGAGATTGCAATGGGGCGCCCACATTAGAGCTCTTTCAGGTAGATTAAGTTCAGCTGCATATGCAGTAAGAAAAATAAGGCAGTTGACTGATGTAGCCACAGCTAGGTTAGTATACTTTGCTTATTTCCACAGTATTATGTCTTATGGCGTTCTGCTGTGGGGATCGGCAGCTGATGTAGATTCAGTTTTCATCTTACAAAAGAGGGCAATTCGCGTGATCTATAAAATGGCTCCTCGTGAGTCGCTTAGAGATAAATTCAAAGAAATTGATATACTTACTCAGCCTTCTCTTTATATTTTAGAAAGTATTTTGTATGTTCGTAAAAACTTAGGACTTTTCAAAATAAGAAGCGATTTCCATAATATAAATACACGTAGTAAACATGAAATTGTGATACCCAAATTTAGATTAACCAAAACTAGTAAGTCATTTCTTATAAACAGTATTCGCTTTTATAACAAGTTGCCAAAGTCAGTTACAGAACTTAGCGATGGAAAGTTCAAAGCCCACATCAAACGTGTCCTTATCAAAAAAGCATATTATAAGATTAAAGACTACGTTGAAGACAAGGAAGTTTGGCAATCATTCCTTCTGCACATGTGATGTGACTTCCCTGGTGCCTCATTAACGGCATAACTATGTAAATGTCTATTAACTGCTCCCAAATTACGATAATTATTTTAATTTACTTTTTTATTTTATTTTAATTTACAAATGACATAATCTTTGTATTATTTGACATTGTATATTTACAATATATTAAATTTGATTTGTTACAGCAGTAATGGCAACCATTATCATTTGGTTTAAATAGGTTTTTATTTTTATTAGGAATTTCATTTATCTTTTATATAGCTTATTTTCTTTTAAATTTTGTGAATGAGAGAACGTTGTAGACTTAACAGACTGTGGATCGGTGGACCATTTAATTTTTTGCTAAGTACCTGGTACTTGTTGATGGGCCTACACTGTCCTCTCATACCTTTTAACACTGTAACTTGGAATCATTGCAAAAACCATTTACTTTTAAAAGAGTAACAGTGGAGTTTCTTGCCGGCTCTTCTCCATACGAAACGACCAATTGGAACCGTGCACCTAGCTTCTGACGTTTCATAAGTGCCCTTGTAGGTTTATGTGAAATAAAAATATTTTGAATTTTGAATTTTTTGAACTAAATAAATAAAGGTAGATAAGTAATTTATAAAACAATAATTATAATTCTTAAATTAAATTCTGTTTTACTAAAAGAGTATAACTTACTATTTAACTAATAATAAAATGTATCACATTAAACACCCAGGGCTCTTCCTCCTCTCTCCTACTTATCTATGCTGTGCCCGACAGGGTCCATAATTGTGACTAATATAATTCTTTACCTACCAACTTAATACATTATGGTACGCAATAAAGAATTGAGAATTGAGAACTATACCAGACTACAATGACATGTATCGTGGTGAAGTTTTGCCAGCCAGCTTAACTTAGACCACACTGGACATAAAATAACCTACCCTACTTTTAAATGACGCAACATCTTAATTCTCCAGGTAGCAGAACTCCACGGCGCATTAAACCAGCCCCAACGTTTAGACTCTCTCAAACGCTTCAAAGAGGAGCAAGTGGACGTCCTTGTAGCTACTGACGTGGCCGCCAGAGGGCTGGACATACCCGGCGTGAAGACTGTGATCAACTTCACGCTGCCCGCCACGCTCGAGCATTATATACACAGGGTGAGTAGCAGGCTAGGGTTATATCTATAGCAAGTGGACGTGCTTGTAGCTACTGACGTGGCCGCCAGAGGGCTGGACATACCCGGCGTGAAGACTGTGATCAACTTCACGCTGCCCGCCACGCTCGAGCATTATATACACAGGGTGAGTAGCAGGCTAGGGTTATATCTATAGCAAGTGGACGTGCTTGTAGCTACTGACGTGGCCGCCAGAGGGCTGGACATACCCGGCGTGAAGACTGTGATCAACTTCACGCTGCCCGCCACGCTCGAGCATTATATACACAGGGTGAGTAGCAGGCTAGGGTTATATCTATAGCAAGTGGACGTGCTTGTAGCTACTGACGTGGCCGCCAGAGGGCTGGACATACCCGGCGTGAAGACTGTGATCAACTTCACGCTGCCCGCCACGCTCGAGCATTATATACACAGGGTGAGTAGCAGGCTAGGGTTATATCTATAGCAAGTGGACGTGCTTGTAGCTACTGACGTGGCCGCCAGAGGGCTGGACATACCCGGCGTGAAGACTGTGATCAACTTCACGCTGCCCGCCACGCTCGAGCATTATATACACAGGGTGAGTAGCAGGCTAGGGTTATATCTATAGCAAGTGGACGTGCTTGTAGCTACTGACGTGGCCGCCAGAGGGCTGGACATACCCGGCGTGAAGACTGTGATCAACTTCACGCTGCCCGCCACGCTCGAGCATTATATACACAGGGTGAGTAGCAGGCTAGGGTTATATCTATAGCAAGTCGACGTGCTTGTAGCTACTGACGTGGCTGCTAGGGACATACTCTTGATAATAATTATTTCTTTATTTTCAATTCAATACACAAACATTTGTTTAGCCCTGGCTTTGTACTAAGAGTTCCTATATTACAAGGGCCAGACCTCGCAATTGACAGGAAATGTGTTTAAGAAGCGCGATAGATATTTTTTTAATAAGTTACAAATATAGAGCTTATATTTATGAACAACCAATCACAATAGCTAATATGAAACTTGGTAGCAACTTGCCAGATCAGCTGGCTTGTCGACTGCAACAAGTTCGAAATCGAGTTCGATTTAGGGTCGATTTGCCATTTAGCTATTTGAATCAGATTCGATACAGAATTCAAAATGTCGAAAGTTACCCAGCTTGCGACAAAACACTGGTAATGAATGCCTGTGTATTCTGTAATTGGACGTAGTTAAGCGGAAAGGATCCAATCCACACAGAGTTAGTTTTGAGATATTCAAGTTTTAAGATCAGATCGTGTTATGTGATCGTATGACCTGCCATACATACGGGTTGGTAACGTATGGTCATAATGACATGATGCGTTGGGGTTCTTTTTGTGATATTAAAGTTTTAACTACAAAGAGTGCTTTGGTATACATAACTCATTTTCGCCCATAGTGTGGGTTGGATCCTTTCTGCTTAACTACGTCCAATTGACATTAAAAACGGAGCCAGTTATTAATTTATACGTTAAACGCAGACATGTCTACAGAGAAGGACTATTAATTTATTTATTTGTTTGTTTGTATTAATCTTTGTTCCCCCACAGGTAGGTAGAACAGCCCGAGCGGGTCGCGCCGGCGTGTCGGTATCGCTAGCGGGTGAGGCAGAGCGCCTACTCGTGAAGGCGATCGTCAAGCGAGCGAAACGGCCTGTCAAGTCCCGACAAGTTCCCCCTGACATAGTCGGCAAGTATAGAGACAGGCTAGCTCGACTGGAACCGGAAATTGGTAAGTGGAATACCAGCCATTACTTCTTTAACCAGTACATTTTTACGACGAAATACTGGAAAAAGGATTCAAAAATCACTACTATACTACTCGCGTTATAAACTGGACATAGTTAAGCGGAAAGGATCCAACCCACACTATGGGCGAAAATTAGTTATGTATACCAAAATACTCTTTGTAGTTAAAACTTTAATATCACAAAAACAACCCCAACGCATCATGTCATTATGACCATACGTTACCAACCCGTATGTATGGCAGGTCATACGATCACATAACACGATCTGATCTTAAAACTTGAATATCTCAAAACTAACTCTGTGTGGGTTGGATCCTTTCCGTTTAACTACGTCCAAATGAGTCGTCGGGCCATAAATGTCAGTAGCAATAAGAATGTGCAACGCCTTGCGTCTTATCGATAGTTTGCTACCTGCTCCACGAGTGCGAGCGAGACAGACTAATAACAATGATTTAGTAGATTTTTTTATATTTTTTTTGTTCTTTTTCTTTATAGTGTTTCAATGGGACAATTTAAGTCGAACGACAAAAAATTGTATTTAGTAATCTAACACCTCATACAAGTATAAATAAATTTAATCTATTAGTGACTTAACAAAACTTTTAAAAAATGCTAAAAATGGTACCGAAACCCTTCGTACATCGTCAGCACTGGTTCCCTTACTTTTGGTGCATTTGAAATTGAAAAGGCTAGTGCAGTTTTTGCGATCATCAACACAATTACAAATAGTGGTGGTTTAAGCAATTTTCACCTACACAACTGTCTGAACTATCATAAAATCATGTTAAAACTCATAAAATGTTATTTATAATTAAATATATCATTTTCTAATAAACTTTATCCAGCCGCAATCCTCGACGAAGAATACGCAGAGAAGCAAATGAACAAGATGGAGAAACAGACGGCCAAGCTGGAGGGGGCCATCAAGACGGAGGGGCCCGAACAGGTGGGGCCCAAGATCGAGCTCAAGAGGCAGCGGGACTGGTTCCAGTCGCCGAAGGAGAAGAGGGAGGAGAAGGAGAGGCTGGCGTTAACTACGCATCCGGGTAAAGGTACATGTTATGAAACTAAGGACTATTATTCTGCCCTGCTAAGCCGAAAGGCGGTATCTCAATCGGAGAAAGTTTTGAGAAAATTGACTTTGTAAATTATAATAATAATATTTTATTCAAAAAATTACAAGGTATAAGAAGTAGTACAGTTTTGCTTAAATGTAAATTATATTCCTAAGACTTACGTGCCTGAACTAGGTAATCCTGTGATTCAGGCGAGAAGAGCTAAAAATAGACTTACAAAATAAATAAATGACAATAGATCATTAATTATATGTTGAGCAGCTTAACTCTTAGTTTCTAAATTTGATAAATACTTAACGTAGGTGAAATTTGTACATAGTATATTCACTTTAACACAGTTAGTAAATTCTCTGTATCTTCGTAAGACATACTTTGGAGAGCATCCTTGAGTATTCTCTTACAATTTTTGTAGTTCAAGGGGTAAATGTTTGCTTTCGAGTTTAGTCTATTATAGAGAAGAGGACCGAGGTACAGGTAAAATTTGGATACAAAAGCATGTTTTGTTGTATTTTGTGGACAAACTATATCTTTACGTCTTTTGTTAGTATATATAATTGTAAGGATATAAAGAACTTCTGAGTGGTATTTTTAAATGTTTTAAGTTAGATAGCGGTATGTGGCTTATACCATTAGATGCGAAATTATTATAGCTATTGAATTGTATAATAAAAACTAAAAGGGCGTATCTCAGAGATACCACCTTTCGGTTTAGCAGGGCAGTATTGATAACAGAGAACCGTACCGATCGTAAAAGAGTTGACACAAACAAACACAAAAGACGTACATTTCTCGTAACATTACAAACATAACTTTTTTCTTTCTTTCACTGCATATGGTTCAAAATAGCTTGACACTTCACTTTCTGTCAAAGATTGAGTGCATGGTAACCCCCTGAACTTTATAATTTTTATGGCCTGTTTATGAATCTGGATACAAAATATGAATGAAATTATGCGGAACTTACCGAAGGGTTGAAACAAGCCATTAAAGCTTTCGTTAGACACAATCATGTTCACGATTTAACAATAAACATGACTATAAAATCAAGCAATTTGATCCGTACAGTAACAGCGTGATCTGAACTTGACTGCGGTCGACGGTCTTCATTCGAGTCCGATGATAGCCGGACAAAAACATTTACAGGCACTTTCGAATTGAAGGGTACAGGGGCAAAACAATGAATGTCTTCAATAAAACAGGATTCTGTGTAATCAATATTTTAATTTATTTATTTAACGGTTTATGTACACACATATAAACAGACAAGAAAAAAGGAACAGAAAAATACGTACAAAGGTGATGCTTAATTCTAAAGAAATCTCTTCCAGCATACCTGCGATATGTTACCCCTTTAATGTTACAAAGTTAGAACTTTTGCACCTGTACAGGGTTTTGGAATATTGAAGTTATGAAGGACTGTGATTGTTTTCTTGTGTTGTTTCAATCACAGTCCTTCATAACTGCAGAAGGACTGTGATTGTTTTTACGCTATTTACTTATGCTACATAAAAATACGCGCGAAAATCGAAGTGTTGCCATACTTAACTTACTTATATTTGATTTTTTTTGTGACATTCCACGTTTTGCCCCTGTATTTCAATTGTAAATTACGGGAACTTACAAAATTGCCTGTTAGTGGTTTGACTAGTTCCATTACCCTCGTCAGTACGTATCATCACACATTTGTAGTCACAATACTAAAACTTGTGCTCTCGCAGACAAGCAAAAGAAAGGTGGCAGAGCTAAGAAGCGTAAACACGACGATGACGACGACTCCGGCGACGACGGCGGCGGACGCAAGCGCAGGAAGCCGCCAATGCCAATGAAACACAAACCCAAGGACACGCCCGAAGAACGAGTCAATAGAGAAATGGAGAAGGTATAGTCATAACCGCCTTTTATGTGGTTACATGAATTATCTGTATTTTATATTCCAACAAAAATTCTACATGCAACGAGAAGAAAATGCTAAGTTAGTGTGCGAGCGAGATAAAGAGTGACTTTGAGCTGAGGTATTATGTACTCTTAATATAGTTTTATGAAACACAAATTGGAGACAATCAAACGAATTCTTATCGATGTTTACATCGATATTTTTGAGGCTGACTGTACCAGAATAACATGTCTACGTATACGATTCCTTCTCGAGTCGCAACTCGACTACTCAAAGGAATTATGAAAAACCTAAGTCGTCATCATCAAACATGAAAAACAGGAATCGAATACGTCTTCACCGACGTGAAGTTTCGCTAGTTAATTTAATTTGACCTTGAATACTCTAACACTAAAACGTGCTAATACATAAGAATAAAGTTAAAGTCGCTTTTCTGTCGATCAACAATATTTTTTTTTAGAATAGTTGGAAAAGCCGACTAAGTATGTTTTTTTTTTTGGGACAAATATCTATTTCCCAAATATATTTTACTTCAGCGCAAAAATCACACCAACCTCCAGCTTAACTATATCAAATATTTAACCAACAGGTGGCGCTCCTGCAATCTCGAATGGAAAAACGCAAGAAGAAGCAACGCAGAATACGCGCCGTAGACGACAACGACGACCAACAACAACACAGACCTAACAAAACATTCAATAAAAGCAAGAAAAAGCAGAGCAATTTCGCTAACGACCTTACAGACACATCTCGGGCCGCGGCAAAACGACTGCGATATGACGCGAACAAGGCCCAGAAAGGTAACAAAGGGATGCCCCAAAAAGGCAACAAAGGGATGCCGAAGAAAGGCAAAGGGGGACCGGGTAAGAGTCCAGGAAAAGGGGGGCCGGGTAAGAGTCCTGGTAAAGGGAGATCTGGTGCTAAGACGTTTGGTAAGCCGCAAGCTGGGAAGAAAGGCGGGCGTAGGAAAAATTAATAAATATGACTTTGTTTAATTGGTGGTTTTATTTTGTACTAAATTCTTTACCTGATTGGCTAATACCCTCAAAATAGGCCAGTATAGTCGCTTATAAAAGTCGGCCAAAAGTAGTCGTAACTTTGTTGTCTATTTTGTTAAGAGAAATTATTGGGAATTAATAACTACTACTATGGGAGAAAAAGTAAAATTGGCAACACTGCAGCAGTGAAACATTGTTGATAGTGAAGTACTATTCACAAAACGATTGTTATCGATACTATCAATCTTTTTGTTTATTCATTTCTACTGATTACTGTTTTTCATGTATGATGATGACTTAGGTTTTTCATAATTCCTTTGAGTAGAGTTGCGACTCGAGAAAGAATCGTATTCAGATCGTATGCTATATACTGCTTGCTGAACTTAGAAACATGCAGTATATACAGCATTTGGTTTCAATAATGTCATATTAAAAGTAACTTTCAACTCTTTATTTGTGACTTTTGTGGACAAGACATCAAAATTTTGTCAATAATTCGTAGGTATGTGTACTAGTAATAAACTCGTCCCAGATCCTAACGATAAATTATAACCCTCTACTACATGCTCGCTTGTTAACGTATCAGTACATGCATACATCACGCACAGGACGTCATCGATCGCTCGCGAAAAGTGGGCCAAACATTTTCAGACATAGACTTGTAAACAGAGCGACGTCGTTCAGACATGCTCCCTCCAACATGTCTTCGAATATTTTGTCACAGTACGAGTAGGGCTAGCAATCGCAACGTATCGACGACTTCATGGAATCTCGCCATCTCTTTCATCGATGACAGTGTAAACTTTATCCATCATTTTGATTTTAAATTACATAAAGAGGTAGGACGATGGTTTATCCACCTAGCTACATCCGCAGACCTGTCAGATTCCTGCAGCAACCAATAAGCAACGCTGAGTGGGCGGCAGAAGGGATGGCGGGGTGTTGATAACTGCATACTGTATTGCAACTAGGTACAGTAGGTAGTAATCAATCGGACAGGGCATAAATCACAGCTCGTATAGCCACTTGCAGGCAAATAAAGGCGGAAGCTTTATTCTCGCGGAAAACCTTGAACAGTAACAAGTGGTTGGTGTTAACTTTTTAGTTTACTATTAAAAACTCATGAATATGTACCAAACTTTCTTTTGGCCTAAAATTGTGAAGACGAGATGTGGGCGGGATCGAATATATTGATCGACGTTTTTGGGAAGAAAGTGCGCGTAGCTGCGCAATAAGGTTTAGAAGTTAATACGAGGACAGAGATGATTTGGAGGCGACTTTGTGAAATATTCTCCTCAGTCGGTGCGGGGCGAAATGTTATCAATGATGCTGATGCCGCGGCCGCGGTGCCCTACGGAAATAATTTTTCCTATGATGTTGAAGTTGCCGCCTTGCATAGCGAAAATGCAGAGATTTTCTTGTTCAACCAATTCATTTATTTTACGTGGAATCCCTAGTGCGAGTAGGTAACGTCGCGAGGAGGCGACGATAAGACTTTATTTGTGGCCATGTGAGGAAGGAATAACAATGTGGACCCATGTAACGTATCTTCTCCTCGGCGACACAGGGTCGTTTGACGGAGGTCATCGAGGGTCGCGGCAAGACGCCGCGCATCGCTATAGGAGTGTAGGTAGTGTAGGCTCGGTGCGTGTTGCCGGTGTCAAGCAAGACGTATTTTTTTTCGCAACGACGCGATTTGCGCCTGTTGCACTCGTGCTGCTAAAATACTGGTAGGGGTTACGCGATACTTATGATCAGCGTATTACCAATTGTTTATGCCCTTCGTTCTTAAAAAATAAATTGTTTTTTTATGAACGAAACTTGCACAGTACCCGTAAATATATTTTTAGGTTTAACACCTAAACAGCTAAGATAGGTACTGCGCACGTTTCGCAAACCACACAAAGTTTACTTTAAAAAACAATTCATGGGCGCCGGCAAGTTTATATTCAGGGGGGTGCATCTTCAGCTCCTCGAAGCGACCTCGATTATTTTTGCACTTCACCTCGGATATAATTTTGTTAGGTTATCATTTGTCCATTCAGAAAAGCTTAACAATCAAGAACATGCAGGATGCAAGAGCGAGCGAAGCGAGCTCGTTAATTTTTGCATCTCGCCTCGAACGGGCTAGGTTTTATTTTATCCATTTAAGAAAACTGTGACAAGAAGCGTAAGAATTAAGATAGAGTAGAATGCAAGAGCGAGCTAAGCAAGATCGATAATGATAGCAACCCGCCTAGGGTCGATTAGATTTTTGGAAATAGGAGTTCGGTACTTTATCGATTAACGCACAGAAGCTTTAGAATTGAGAGATCGCAGATTGCGAAAATTTTAGGATTTCGCCTGGAATAGGTTAAGTTCTCTATTATTGTATTAGGCGTTAAGGCTATTTGACGATTTGATTTTGCTTCGGGTAGGACTTCTCGTTGTACGAGGTAGTTCACAGATAAATACAAATCGCAACTGATCTTTGTAACTTCCAGGTGTGCCAAACCGGAATAATGGAGAGCTGCCACAGAATGAGATTACGAAGTGACGACGAGGGAGAGATAGCAGATGAAGAAAGTCCTACAGAACCAGATGAAGAGCCTCCTAAAAGTAGCTCGCCGGTCTCAGTGGTGATGCCGTGCACTTCGACAACTGACGCAGTGGGTAACCCGAGTGTTTACGACGAGCCGCTTATTCTGGACTCTTCAGACGAGGTGTATTGTACCGACGACGGTGACGAAGCCGATGATGATGACACAAGCGACGACCAACAGAGAGATCTTACAGTAACCTTCAGATCGGAAGAAACGAATGAAGAAATAGCCACAGCCACGCTCATAGTGAAACGACATGACCCCGTTGACACGTTCCTGCCATTCGTAGGAGCGCTACTTCGAAGCATACAAAGTGAACAAATGAAGCTGAGTCTCATGGAAGCTATTTCACAGATTCTTATTAATGCTAAAACTGAGGAAATACAGAGATATCGTCGTCCTCGATTACAGTAAAACGTGCTTTTTATTTACCATCCCATTGAATATCGATCCTTTACGAAGAGCTGTACCATGTCCCCTCTTCTGACGCAGTCGGGGGTAAGTTATGAATGTCTCACGAATTTTACTAGGGCCTAGTATCTGTAATCATCTGTACATGTGGCCTAGTAACTAGGTCATAGGTACAGATGGGTCACTCCAAATTTTAGGTATGAAGCTACAAGTAGGTACGCGGTAGGCTCGACTTGTATAATTCAGTGGGCGTAACGTAGTCAAAAGACATAAGAGTTACGCGATAGAACGAGAGGCAACTTCTAGGTGAATATAACTAGCGCCGTGCGATCTGAATTGCACTTTATTGTGTCGTAGCAAGAGTCGCTTTTTATTTAAATGATTTCTCGGACCCATCTGTACCATAGGAAGATGGCGTGCGATTGTAGAAGCCTATGTCAAACAGTGGACTGTTATGGGCTGTTTATGATGATGGCAGCACAGAAAGGGCACCAAAATTGTATGGCTGATTGAACGATAAAGACTGTTGATCTTAATTTTTGGCTGTAAAGTATTGATTGACGTTTCTAGCTCCATTTGAATAATGAGGTTTGATTTTGGTTGTCATGAAGTAGTTTTCGATAACGAGTGGGTATACCTGCACAGAATAAGAACAAAATATGATAAGCTTTTGTGAAAGTATGCAGGATTTGTATCTTTAGAAACGCAATCACTTTACAGGAGAATTTATAGTGCGATCTAGTTGCAGGTCGCGTGAATCTACTGGATGTGGAAAAAGCAGAACCACACCCTAATTACGTAACACACGATCAATCATAATCTGAATCATTTTTTGAAGGATATTGCTAATCCATTGCTTAATATGTTCGAAAAATTTGTCTGCTCAGCAACGTAAATAACGCAATTAATGTTGTTGAACTGTCAAAATAAAACAGATTGTGATTGATAGTGAGGGTCGCGATGTGGGCTTTTTTCGTCTGAAATGATGACGTATAGTACAACTATTTTCTTAATGTCCCTCGGGAATCATCGCATTTCCGAATACAAACGATTTCTAATTTCCTTGTCCATCAATTATTAGATTAATATCGAGTATAATCATTTGAATTCAGAACTAAGTACATACCTACAATGTGCGAGTGAGCTCTAAAGTACAATATTAATGTCGTCAATAAACAGGGAAAATACGTGAATATAAAATAAAACACCTTTTTTGTCGGCAACCATTTATTCACAAGTCACCCCTGCTTACCAGCAAAGTTGTCTTTAACCTATACATAACCTAAT
Source organism: Agrochola circellaris (assembly GCA_914767755.1). Taxonomy (NCBI): domain Eukaryota; kingdom Metazoa; phylum Arthropoda; class Insecta; order Lepidoptera; family Noctuidae; genus Agrochola; species Agrochola circellaris. The sequence goes on along the minus strand of OU611850.1, from coordinate 15,215,628 downwards.
TATATAATAGATCCTGCATCTCCACCCACCGTCAACAAACACGTTTGGAAACAACTCCATGTTATCTGCACGACATTTTATATGTTTCTGAACGAAAGATAACCCGTCGAGTTGTCTGGCAGCTGATATCTGAATTTAAAACCATGGATTTGTATCAATAATCAAGCGCCGTCTTGATTATTGATAAAAATCCATGGTGAAATTTATGATGTGAATTGTAGAAATCGGATGCACGAACAAAGATTTAACAAAAACACTGAAATATTTCATTTGCCAGCAATTACACGTGCACCCATAGGCCACGTCCTATTTGGCGCAGTTTTAGCCAGAAATAGGCATTAATTTATGATGTGAATTGTAGCAATCGTATGCACGAACAAAGATTTAACAAAAATACTGAAATATTTAATTTGCCAGCAATTACAATTACCTATAGGCCACGTCCTATTTGAAAGCGATCGTCGCACGAATACGCGATCGGTCGCGTGCAAATGTCACCCACGCGTACAGGCTTACCGAACATAAAGTTCGAACGATCGTGTATTCGCGCGACGATCGAATAGGAAGCGGTCCCACCCTTCAAACCGACAGCAACGCTGCCTGGCGGCAGAAACACGTAGTGTTGTAGTACTTCTCTGGACGAAATTTTACTACTTAGATCCATTGATAGATTAGTTATAATTTTTTATAAATTCAGAATCATTTAACCGGTTGAATGCCGTAGTTACAGAAACAATTAAAATGCCATTGTGGATCCACGTTCGCATACGAGTTGAACAAGCTCTCGGAGTTTCCTTTCGTTAAAAAACATGCCTTAACAGCTTATCGTAACAGATAACATCAAGTTCGTCCACAACAACATTTTGTAAGCAAGTCATTTACATTTTATACATCAACTCAAAAACTCACCAAAGATATAAACTAAAATACAAGAAGCATCAGAGATTATTAACAATAGACGTTTATGTCTAAATTATATTAAAAAGCTATGCTTTAACACAAGTCATGGTGATAATGATAAGTCAGTATTTTGTTTTTGGGCTTCGAAGCAAATATCTTTAAAAAAATATTAGAGGACGATCTAGCAACGATTTAAGGAGAATTACAATCATTAATACATCCATGTAAGTTTGATTTGTTCTCAAATGTCATAATTTCATGAAAAAGTCATTCAATGGAACAAATCTAGCTTGGAGAGATGTATTAATGATTATAATTCTGTAAATACATGATCGCGAATCATGTTTGATCAAGATACAACATGACCCTGACCTGCAAATAGCATAATAACGTAAGAGTATTTGAATTTCGCGGGCTTCCACTGCGGATCGAACTTAAATAGCAGTAGCGACGCCCCCTTGCTTCGCTCGGTTTTTACTACTTGACAAAACATCGAGATTTTTTTATTATATGTAAGTTTAATAATAATCTTTTATATATACAAACCTTCCGGAATAAATTCTCTAAATGATGGTGAATACCGCATCAAAATCAGATGCGTAGTTTAGTAGAACAACGCGGTGAGACAGACAGACACGAAACGCGATTTTAATTTATAATATGTATATAAGCATAATCAGTCTACAAACAACGTGTGCCGTAATTCACCACGCGGACCCAGTGTGGGTTGGTGTATGTCACATGTCTTAGATATTTTTGTTCTAGGACATGCCGATTTCATCACGATGTAGTTTGCTAAGATAAATTCAAATGAACTCCAGTTAAAATCATAAAATAGAAAGGGGCTAAAAGATAATTTACTTTCGAGTTTACACAAGTAAAATGGAAAACAATATTTTTTTTACTGTTTGCTAAGATAAATTCAAATGAACTCCAGTTAAAATCCTAAAATAGAAAGGGACTAAAAGATGATTTACTTAACAAAATAAAGTTTACACAAGTAAAATGGAAAACAATATTTTTTTTACTGACTGCTTCGAAGCCGAAAACTAACAATTTAAAACGCCACTAAACGAATATAAAATACAAATGAAATAAGAACCATTAGGATACACCTCGGTTTCTGAAAGTACTCAATTTTAATCTGTGTTCAAATCTCAAGTTTACTATCGAATTTTGATGAACCAATCACAATAACTAACACTAGGTTCGGCGCGCGACTTCGTTCGCGAGAAATTTCTTTTTTTTAAATAAAATGTATCCTATGACACTCGGCAATACTGAAGGTTCCTATTTTACCTCTTTACATTATTAGTATAGATGAGATTCGACAACAGATTTAGACAGACTTTCAGACCACGGGCGACAATAATTTAGCAAATTATTTAGTTGTGAGATCGTAAGATTTTGGCTCTCTCAGACGTAATGAAGAATTATTAAGATGAAGCAAATAATAGAATTATTATGAATCCCGCAAAAAAATATATAGAAATAGTTTTTTTTATTCATAGCCCGCGGAATTTTCCGATATACAAGTAATCTGCTTCGGCGCCTCGCACGAACCAAAATTAAAATCCCCTTAATCGTACACTCTATAAGAGTCTTAATAATAAAATGCTCTATAACTTCACTTAGTATTGCAAAGACTTATTAACACTTATAAAGCATTTATAGATGTTACATTTTGTTAAAATCTACGATTGTAAAACCTGGTTCCTGAAAGCCTGAACACGACTCTTATCAGCAAATTGATATCTGACTGGTCGACTAAAGGCAGGCTCGACCAATTCTGTAAGTTTACATGAAAACATGCTTTCAGAATCCGTGGGTAAAGTATTAAAATACAATCTTTTAACTACATATATATTAAATACATACACAATATTTTCATGTATTTCTGTCTATCTGTTCGAGATACCGAGGCGCCCCCTACCGTAACTCACAAGCCCTTGTACTTTATAATACAAGTCTAAAAAAATAATATAATATTCAAACATTGCCACATAATTTTACTACTAATTTATATGTATAATGAAAACTTTCGTTTATATCTGACTCTGTCACGAAATAGGACTTACAATTGTAAAAATGCGCCCTTTGGTCGAAAATAGAGCGGTGCATGTCATATATTGCTCGAAAACCCCATAAGTGTCTGGTTCAGACATAAACGTCCCTTAATAGTTTGTAGGTAGGCGAAATCGCTATTAACTTGGCTGCATGATAACGCGCGACTTCACCTGCCTTCAAACAGTAAATTACGATTACTTGCACATCTAAAGCAGTATCATCTCTCCAGTATAAGAATTAGCACTAAAATATCTCCCGCGTCGATGGCTAGTCTCCGCTAAGATGGCCGCCATCACCCAAATTCGGTCTGGAGGACTATTAATAAGACTTAGACTGACTTTGAAATGTCGCAATCGTTTTTTAATTCATACTCTTAATTATAGCCTTATAAGTGATTCAGTCTTGTTTCCTTATCTTTTCATACATTTACGATGTTTTTTGGTAAAATAAGAAAAACGGAATATGGAATCACTTGCGTTTTCGAGACCAGTAGGTAGTCAGTTACACTTACAGCCACTTGCAGAAACGAACTTTAACTTTTAAAGCTGTCATTAAATACTAATCTTCCATTAACTTGTTGCAGAAAGCAACATCGATTTTAATGGTTCTTTGATGAAATTAATGAAATCATTAGCGTTCATGATCCATTACGTAATGGGGCATTAATGTTTGTCTTTGTGCAACTCGGTGTTAGTTGCTAAAAGGCTAATCAGATAGTCAAACGAATACTGCTGTGATTGGCTGACTTTTAATGACGATAGCCAATCAAATCCATAGACAGTCCGTAAGTTGATTGTTGTCGATTAGTCTTTCAGAATTTTATTAAAATACTTTAGATACGCAAGTAATGTACCCTAAAATAAAAATAAAAATTACACACGGAACTTAATCATGCCTCTGTTAGTATGACCACGTACAAATCAATTTATAGGCACTGATAAAATTAATTTATCTTAGAAAATATTTACAAAACTTACCATTAAAACATTTTATATATTTAATATTTCTATGTTCGTAATAAAACTAATAACTTTCAATCATAATATTATTATATTCTAATTTCTAGTACTTCATTTACAATTGTAAGACCGCAGTCAATTGGTGTTTGTGGGACAAATGGATAGTTACAAAAATATATATATATTTATGTACCAAAGTATATAAATATGCAACATATATACGCTCTGTGGATGCGTTTGTTATTGCGATATAAGACACGTTTGAATTTGCATCGCTATATTCAGGGCATATGGGTTAAGACGGTGGCAACACGATTTAAATAGAAATATAAATCACGGAAGTTATTCATTTATGCCGTTAATTATAATCAACGCCGATTCTTTTGTTTCACACTTATTGACGTGACAACGTCTTAAATTAGGTTGCGGCTCGGAGTCACTCATGAAAAAGTGTAACGCCCGCTCACGTCTGTTACAATGAGTCACCGCCGATAAAAAGACGTTGACACGTAAAATCATCGTCCGTAAAACCGACTTTACAGGCAACCATTTTTTTTTAAATCATTGCTGTATTTAATTGACCGCATAAATAAAATAAGAAGTACAGAAAAAAAAGTAACTTAAAACTCCCTAACAGATTAAGATAACACTTCAGAGAAGGTTCAAGCGACATATTTCAGAATATGCCACTTTACCCTTAACCTGCTTAAGTTTAAAACAATACCGTACGAATTATATTTCGACACTTTTTAGCTTGTGTTAGTTTCGAATCAACGCTCGTACCTAATTTCAAAAATTATATCCCACGTAAACCCGTTCTTAAACCTTTGTATGTCCACGTCTGGTTATTTAGCTAAGCAAGCTATGTAATCAGTTAACATAACGTTTAGTTATCTCCCAGCACGCATTATTGTAAATGAACTACACTACCACAAAAATAGATAGGTAAATAAACTCGGCTTCATAGAACGAGCGAAAACGCACGCAAACATAGACACGCTTCAGGCCCACTGCTGGGACACCAGCCATGCTATTCTGTAAACATCTCACCGTGAAAACTTGGGTGAAGTGACAGCTGTCAATAGTGTCAATCCCTGTGGAATGACAGCTCATTCCACGCTCACTTCACGTAAGTTTTCACGGTGAGATGGTTACAGAATGGCACTGCAGCCATGCTATTCTGTAAACATCTCACCGTGAAAACTTACGTGAAGTGAGCTGTCGATAGTGTCAATCCCTGTGGAATGACAGCTCACTCCACGCTCACTTCACCTAAGTTTTCACGGTGAGATGGTTACAGAATGGCACTGCAGGTCTCATTTCTGTGAGTGGGAGTGGGCTGTCAACCACGCGGGCCTAGTGCGGGTTGATAGATGTCACGTCTTCGAATTTTTGGTTCTACGACATGCTGGTTTCCTCACGATGTTTTCCTTCACCGTTTTGAGTGCAGTGGTGATGAAATAATTTACACAAAGTAAAACGCCTGTCAGAGTTCGAACTTATGACCTACAACTCGTAAGTCGCGGCCGTTACCACTGGGCCAACACTGCTGGTTTGACGTACTCACTTAAATGTCGGGCGTGGGTTGGATCATTACGGTTCCCTTCAAAGTGGTAGAGTCGATCCACGCGACATGTTCGTGGGTCTTATCTTTAATATTTTTTGAATTGCTTTAAATCCATCCATGCTTTACATTGTGCCCACATATAGAAAGCAACAAGAATAATGCTGCGCTTGTTTTGGATCGTTGTTTGGAGCCGGCCTTCTGTACCTATGTTTTTGTGGCACTACACTGGTACTAACAGGTACCTAATGGTACAATCAACGCCATTGTTTTATCTAAAGCGTGTTCTTTTTGACTTGACTCACTTCGTAGACAAATATGGCGTACGGTTGTTTAAATAGTTAATTCGAAATAGTTTTTAGGGTTCCGTACTCAAAGGCTGCCAAAGGGACCCTATTACCAAGGCTCCGCTGTCCGTCCGTCTCTCACACACCTGTATCTTTTGAACTGTAATAGGTAGACACTTGAAATTTTCACAGAGAGTGTACTACTATGGCTGCTATAACAACAAATAATAAAATAAAAAATTATGTATTTTTAATTATTATTTTTTACAAATAAAATAAGTCCAACTCCCACTTGGCCGCTTTTGGATGTAATGTCAACAGTACAGATAGTGCCATCCACGAAGACGCGCCCCAAACCTTACAGTACAAGAGAGCAACAGTCCATTGTTTAAGTATTCTCAATACACACTAATTACCTATAAGTGGGTAATTAGTAAACACGATAAAACAAAAACAGTAGCGATATGTTGCACACTTGTACTGTAAGCGATTAGGAATAACAGTGGGGCGCGTCTGTCTGTATGTGTTTCTTAAACAGATCAAGACATTCCGAACTTTTAAGTGTGCGATTGTTATAAAAACCTTTTACTTTTGTACCATATTTGTTTACTTTATTAAGACATGTAAGAAAGAACACACTATACTCATCAACAGTCTGTTAACTCGAAACTGTAGTACCAAGTTGACATGTTAACGAAATAAGCTATAACTTTTGTATAAACAATTATACATATAATAAAATATAATATACTTCTATAAGTATTGATGAAATTGAATATGTTCTGTGATCAGCGCCTGCCCTACATATTCACACTTATGTACATAATATAGTTCTCCTCTAAATTATAATACGATCTAGTTTGATAAGACGATGTTTCTATAAGGCGTTATTTCATTGGCTATTACGTTACTATTCGGCAAAATATTTTTATTTATTATTAAGCTACTTATGTTGTTCAATTTATTGCTTGCCTTAAACCTTAGAACAGGTAGATATATTATCTGTTGTTAAATAATATATTAAAGGTTGTTTTCACTATCGACAATGCTTGGGAGGATGATAAACTACTTACTACGGACCTTCTTTGTCTTGTATACGCGTTTATTTAAATGATACAAGCATTTAGTTCTGTTTCATGTAAGGTTTTATATTTGTCTGAAATTATCCTACTACAGCGTCAAGAGCTCTTTAAATACAGAGAAGATACAAGCATTGTTCACCACGCCTGCTTTAAAAAACTTAGCATTTAAAGATAGCGATTTGTATCGTTATTCGTGACAAAAGAGGGCTGTCCCAGGACTGATTGATTATACATGAAACAGACTTAAGGTAAAGTAAATGTCTGACGCAAGGCATTCTATCAATAGTTCAACGATCAATTCCGTGCTTAGGCATATCGTAGTTTTTCGAAGCTAGTTCTGACCTATTATTTTTCCTAATCTCATTATGAGCCAATTCTCTCTATGTTATATACAATATATGCGCTGCGGTATATATATATCTAAAATATCTACTGATGTAAATATGTACATGTAATTATGTTTACATTGGCAGTTGGAAAGCGCTAACGTTAGCTAAATGATAGTGAAACTACATGTTTATCACGACGTTTTCTGTTAGAAAATGTTACAATGCTTGTTTTTTTCGTACAATACCTGCGATGGCGGGCCGCAGTACTACTGAAAGTCCGCGAGCGACTGGCGCCACGTGGCGTGGAAGGGTATGCGCAGCAGCTTGAGCTTGGTGTGCGGCAGCTGCTGCGACAGCAGGCGCTGCAGCGTGGGCAGCGGCAGGATCTCCACCTGCGGGGGGCCCGCGGGGCCCGCGGGGCCGGCCGGCAGGCGGCAGCCCGGCACGGGCTTGAGCACCGGGATGCACTCGCCCACGTCGCGGCGCTTGGGCTCGCCCGCCTGCTCGCACTGGTCGATGAACAGCTCCGTGACGCGCAGCAGCTCGATGGTGACGCCCCACATGAGGTGCGTGAGCGAGTCCTTGAGGCGCAGCACGCCGGCCAGCACCTGCCGGTTGGTGGTGGCGGACTGCGACACGTAGGTGGGGATGATGAGCAGGCGCCGCACGTTGGTGCAGGCCGCCAGCGCGTCGTCGAAGCCCACCTTCACGTCGATGTTCACGAGCTCCAGGCGCGTCAGCAGCGGCAGCGTGCTGAGCGCGCGCAGGATGTCGGGCGCGGCGCAGTGCGGCGTGCCGCGCTCCAGGCGCAGGCGCCGCAGCCGCAGCAGGCGCGCCAGCACGCCCGCGAACTCGGCGCGGAACGTGCACTCGCCGAGCTCCAGGGACTCTAGCTCGGTGAGAGAACCGATCACGTCGCATGCGCACCAGCCCAGTTCCTGGCAAAAATAACAAAAATGCTATGTGTAGCCTAGCCAAATAAACAATTTACTTCGAAACGAAATATCATTGACCTTCTGCAAACTGTCTCTAAGGTCAAATATTATCAGGTGAAATTTAAACATATGGATGAGATGGTACGGTACACTTTTAAATTTCAACTTAAGAGACAGCTGTGTGCTGGGGAGCTGGAATTGGAGAAGGCCGGTTTTGGAAGATTGTCTCATGTAATTTTGACATTCAAAAAGCTGATTGCTGATTTTCAGTCTAATCTAAATAAATTACTTTTGATTTTATTCTCCAGATAAAAATTCGAACAATCAGGTCACATTCTGTGTGTGCTTTCAAAAGTGAGATATTATGACATGCACTGCACATACCTTGATGCTGGTGAGCGACAGGTGCTGCAGCTTGGTGAGCGCGGCCAGGTGGCGCAGGTCCTGCGTGAGCGACAGGCCGGCCATGCTCTTGAGGCGCAGCTCGTGCAGCAGCGGCAGCTCGCCCAGCGGCGCCGGGTCCAGCTGCGCGTCGCGGATGGCCAGCGCCGACAGCGCGCGCAGGCCCGGCAGGCCGCGACACACCGACTCCACGGCGCGCGCCGGGCAGCGACACATCTCTATCCTGGGGGGTGCCATACAAACGTTACATCACGCCTGTAATCCCCTAAGGGTCCGGCAGAGATGTGTCTATACTAAACCGATATTTCGCCAGTTAAATTTAAGTCCCATGTTATAGGGGGCGACCTTATTGCCATCGACGAATATGGGGCGTGGAATCTCCGTTGATATTAGCCGCCATGGCCGAACGACAGTCTGGAGGACTATCATTATTTTATGGCCCAATTCGAACGTCTTTAAATTTAATTTTTATGATAAATAAATTTAACTATCTTTAACTTACATGCTTGAAAGAAAGTATCAAGAGAACACAAAAATACACCAAATCATACAAAAATACTACAATTTCGCTAGTAAATAAGCTACTTCATTCATTTTTGTATCATTGTAGCGGCATCTACATCGCCACATGCGAACTACGCATCAAAGACCTGACGTCACACAACATCCTGACGTCATAAAAATCCTGCATCACGCAATTACAGTTTACCGCGCGATGGACATATATACATGCTCCCGACTTCAACCTCTGGGAAGTTGTCCGCCAGACATGACACCCGTCTGGTCGGAGAATCCTCCCTTTTCTATGGTGGATGAGTGAACTTTACACCCTGTTCCTCAAACCACTAAACCATTATTGTTATTTTTTTCTTTGATATAATAATAATTTTGCATGCTATGTCTATCGCATAGTTTTGTGCGCTGGGCTTGTGTTAATATGTTGAACAGTGTAACGATTCTAGATAGACCAATAAATAAATAAATAATTACCTCTCCAACGTGTCAACGGTAGATATGTGTTCGGCGAATTGTTCCCAGAAGACGGTATCGTTCTGTGGCAGTAACATCTTGCGCAGGTCCAGTCTCTTCGTGCCGTGGCGTTTGAGGGCCGCGCATAGTCCTCCCCAATCACTTACCTGTTGAGAAGATTAGAGAATTGAAAATATTGAACACGTTCCATCTCGTTCTGAATTGAATCAAATAAGATTCAGGAGTAAGACAGCTACAGTTCCACATTTATATATGAAGGCCAAAACTTTCATAGCCTTATTACAACACAAACCTTAAAACATCGAAACATTTTTTATTTTGTTCTAATTACAAAAATTGACGTTAAATCAGAGTCAAAGTGGTCAATTATGTATTAAGAACTGTACAATTGTCGGAATAAAGTTCAAAATACAATAACTGGTTCTAAAGTTTGGGCTTGGACTAAAGCTAGAGCTCGTTTTGTACACATCGAAGGCAGTACATTTCTTAAATTCCGTGTAAAAATCGGCCAAGTGCGAGTCGGACTCGCACACGAAGAGTTCCGTATCACCATACAATATTTCATAAAAAACGCCGAAAAAACCCTTTCCTGGATGGGTTTTCCCTTTATTTATTTATTTATGTATAGCGGCAATAGAAATACATAACCTGTGAAAATTGCACACTGTCTACCTATTACGGTTCATGAGATACAGGTCGCTGACAGACGGACGGACGAACGAGCAGACAGCGGAGGCTTAGTAATAGGATTCCGTTTTAGCACCCTTCGGGTACGGAACCCTAAAAATGATGGCAGCTTTGTAAGCTATATCGTATGGCTGTGCATTAGTGAATATTAGCGTTGGAGCAAACCGAAACTCCGGCACGATAAGCAAATAAATGTTGTCGCATAGAGTTATCCCATCGATTCAAAATCAAGTTAAAACTATAACGGATGTATGCATCTTATTCTTTACAAAATAGGTGTCATATTTGAATAGTTTTAATTAAAAGTACGGTGACTCGGGTGGATGATTCTTTATAATAAGATCCTTTTAGTGTACTTACATGTGAATTCTTCATTCGTACGTGCCTCCAGAGCGCAGGTGTGGTCGACAGTTGTCGCCATTGCTTGCACACGCGCGCACAATGCCCTAGGTCGCGCATGCCTAGGTATTGGAAGATCTGTAACAATCAATCATGGACTACTTACACGGAGATAGTATTCAAAACAACTTTTAAAAAAAAAACAAAAATAGCAAAATTTTTATTTTTCTACCATCGAACTGATGGTTCCTTTGACGACTGCCATATTTATCATAATTTCTACTTTAGCGCTGAAGTCTGGTGTAAAAAAATCACTCTGTATCTGCCCGGCTACACACAGTGACTTGCACATGCAAACAGTTTTCACAAACTTTTTAGAATGCTCTTGAGACTGCCCCGGTTCTGTAGTGCGTCAGAGATGTTTACGCAGAACCGTACTGATGGCTTCCATGCAATTGTGCGGAAGAAAATAGCGTCGGTGGCAGCTAGAACCCGGGCCAGTGGCAACAGCATTCTAGAAACAGTGAGTGAGAATGTGTTTTCCCCTTTTAGGAGGCATTTTGTGGAGAGGATGACCGGTTGAGAAGCTGGGTTCGTCTTCTTTACAAAGTGACTCATACCAAAAATGTATTTTAATTTATGTATATACTAACACTAGGTATAAGGTACTTTACTAACACTACGGATCTCTGTTATTTGAGTATTTGAAATAAATTATTATTATATTATTACAAACAACTCATTTTCTGCATTTTACTTCTTTATTGTGTAATATTTAAAAGCCCGGCTACATACACACTGCGACGTCCACGCCCGTCCGCACGGTATATCCTTTTGCCGTCTTAACGTTACATGCTTGTGCATATTGGAATTAAATCATGTAATGCAGTGTCTAACCGCTTCTGTAGTCTAGTGGTTAGACCACCTGTCTCAGACTCAGAGGTCAGTTCGATTCCCAGTGGGGCAATTTCTGCTCTGTTTGGTTGGTGTTAGGGCTTGTTCTAAGTCCGCTAGTTACCATTTTATCTAATCTGTCGCCATAACAACAATGTTAACAGCAATTTTGTGTTTCGGCAGTTAGAGGTAAGATAGCCAGTTCCTCTTTGGTTGAAGATTCCGGGTGAAGCTGGCTTCGACCTTAGGCCTGATCATCACTTACCATCAGATGAGATGCAGGCCAAGAGATTCCGCATTATGGATATAAAAAGGTAAAATTGAGCGTGTAGCCCTTTAAATATTACACAATAAACAAGTAATATGCACAAAATGAGTTTTAAAAAAAGCTCGTAATTAGCTGCCAGTATACTTGGCTGTGTTCACAATGCTTACCTGTACAACAACATTATAATTCCTCTCCTGCGCCTTATTATAGAAGGCCGTAAAGTGGTCTGTGTCATCGACCCGCTGTCGCCCGCGACGTCGCGGCGACATTGTCGCTGTGGGTGGAGACGCCGCGCCGTTGACTGCGCGACCTCGCCTTTTGTCGTCACTGTAGGCAAGGGAACATTCAAGAATTTTGACGTTTAAGACTACACGTCAACCGTGACAGTCGCGGTCATGAAAGGTGAGAGTGAGATGGCAAAAGACTAATCCCGTACTAAGTTTTAACCTTCCTGCTCGCAGGTTTTATTTCCGCGTCTAACAGAAGTTTTAGGCGTTTAGAAAAGTTGAAATTTATTAACGTGCCTACGAAATTGCTTTGAAGAAATTGACATGAGAAATCTATGAGATACTAAAGCCCGTAATCTGGAATTAAGCTTCATCGTGAATCACGTAATGTATGTCGTGTCATTAGTATCAAATATGTGAGTTATTGAGCACATCTGTAAGCACGTTATAGACATGTCTTTGGCTATAGTTTGACCGACACCGCTGTACCGCGCCTTAGGTATGTGCGCGGTTCACGGGGAGCATTCGTCAAGACTCACGGCGTCGTCGTCCCCGCCTCGCCGCGCATTGATAAGGCACAGCGATCTCGGTCAAACTATACAAAAACATCGTTATGTCTGTATATTCAAACTACTAGTTGAAAGCATGCGGGTTTATAAAAACAAAATTTGAAGTGATCTAAATCAGAATTCTAAGTTGATAAAAAGAAAATAAAGAATGAAATAATTATTAAAAAAATAACTGATAAATACATACCTTTTACGTTAACGAAACATTCCGGAGTACCGACAAATCAAAACGTGAAACGCATTCCGAATTTTTTTTTTTATTTTGTACTTTTTTTAAGTTTGATACATTCCTTTACAATGAGTATGTTAAATAATTATTTTAAATAAATTAGGTTTTAAAAACGAAGACCACATGTTGAGTAAAATGTGGTCAGTATCACAAAGGATTGTTAGAAAATGGAGCCGCCTCTTGTTCATCAACTGAACTAAAATTAGAATAGTGCTATCTCTTACTAACGGAAATCGCGAAAAACAGGCAGACCGCACGGTTTTGAGCTGTCAAGCCAAATAGTTCAAACCTTAAACATTTGCGAGTATTTATTAAAGTCAACGTAATTTGACGTCCCTTATTTACGTCTGTCTCTCTCTTGCTTTATCTGCGGGTAAGAGATAACAATAAACTAAGTTAATTTACTGCTCAACACAATTCCGAAGTTTCTCAACGACCACATAATCTTCACAAAAGCGGATTGTGGTCCGAAGTGCCATAAAAATAGGGATACAAAAACAAGTCGAATTCACCTCCTCCTCTGAGAAGTAGGTCAAAAATGAGGCGACAAGCAAATCATGTTTCTTTACTAAAAAACTGTAATAATTTAAAAAATAACATAAATGGTTAGCATACCACATAAAATGACCACATTGCCATAAGATTTACAGCGTATTTTGATGAATTTACTTCATAATATTGGTTATGTGGTCACAATATGGTCTTTAAAACTAAACAGTAAAGTTAAAATATGTTTAAATACATTTGTGGTACATATTATTTTGCTGCTAAACAATGATAAGTCACTGGTTTACATATTGTGAGTATAAAATGACTATATCAACTTAAAAGTAAAAAAATTATAAGGCCATCTAACATGACATAACAGGTTACTTATTCAGTCTGTTTGATATTCGTTTTTACTCACTATGTGTCAATACACAATACACTTTTTTTTTTTAAGAATTTTTAATTGATATACCATCAAAGAAGTTACCATACCATACATATCTAACCAGTTTCAAAACAAAATCCCGTGAACACGATGACCACATCTGTTACCGGCCCGGTGCTAGGGCCGCCGACCGCTGCAAGCAAGAATAGTCCTTACGGTGGTTAGCTATGAACTTCTTCGATGGTACAGCATGGCTTATGTATCATGGCCGGTCCGAACTTCGCGCAGAAGGCTGCGCAATAACATTTTTTAGGAACCAAATGGCGACATGACGCGAGTGTGTGTGAGAGAACATGCGCGACAGTTCGGAGAGCCTGTGTTCAGACCGGCCGTATTCAGTATTGTATGCCGTAGCCAGTCACACACGGCGCGTTTTGTGTTAAACTGTGTGATTTTGGAACCTTGTGGCAAAATAATTTTTATCACTACTTTTTTTATTCTATTCATTAGAATTTGAGTGTAACATTTAGAGTAAACTCTGGCCTTTGCCGATTGTTTCAGTTTTGACTCTACATTTTCTTCACAATAAATCACATACAATTAGAGCTCAACAATCTTAGCTGGATGAGAGTTGCCGTCAATCGACTTTTTTATTTTGTTTTTTGATTTTTCTTTTCGATTGAATGTCGTGCAATTGGAGAGGCCTAAGTCCAGCAGTGGACTGCTGTAGGCTAATGATGATGACTGAATCATAGCTCAAATGAAGAGCTCAACATATTATGTTTGAAATACCCAACGCGCCGCCTGTGTATAAAGCCGATAGTAGACGCTTCACTTTTTGTTCATTTTTGTCTTTCATTCGGCATCTTTCACTCGAAGTGAAACGACTGCACACAAAAAGAGTCTGAAGTCAAAAATGCATTTATTACTGAACCGATGTAACGATCAGATGAACGTTCATTCCTATATAATTTTGTAAGTTTCCTGTGAACGTGGAATGAAACAAAAATAAACCTTCACTTGAGCAAAGTGTCTGATACCTTACGAAACTTGCTCACGTAGGTAAAAAATAATTCCTATTGAGTTTCCAGAAAGCAACAAATGCATAAATGAAAAAAGTAATGTTACGTAACATATAGCACCTGTTTTCACAAAAGTTTCGTTTTTCCATTTTCCTGTAGAAGCCTGATATTCTTATTTAAGGCTCCAGCAGACAACCGACACTGTTTAGTTGGATTTTTCAGCGGTTCTTCGTTTTCAACCTAATACCACAAGCATTGATTGATAAATTTTTCTGCCATAATTAGGTGTTAAACGAGTTTTATTTTAAGTCATTTTAAAACTTATCAAGTACTCAATTATAACTATTATTTACTTTGACATAAGGTTCACATTACAACGCGCTCGTCAAAAGCAACGACGGCGTCGACTGCAATCGATCGATTTGGTGTCGTACGCAACAGTACGTAAACAGTCAGCTGTCTGCGGGCACCCTGATTATAAACCTATTTCAAGTTCACAGTCTTATAAACACTAGCTATTTAACTAGATACTACTATAAACTAATTGTGATTACATTCGTAGTTAGTAGTTACTGCTATGTCTATTTTATATTGATCTATGTGCGAGTTAGTGTAATTTGTAGGCACTTTTAAGCGTAATATGAATGAATGCCATAAATGCATACATGGATATTTTGTTTAAGTATTTCAAAATGGTTGGTTTCTAGAATATAACATATAGTCAAGCCTGTATTTCTTGAAGGAGTGGGCTGAGTGAACTGTACACCCACTATTCGCCAGTTAAGTATAAGTACATGTAATAGGTGCGAGCTTTTTGCCAGTTACGTTCTAGCAGGCTAGGCGCACTCCGCATTATAGGTATGAAGCTACAAGTAGCAGCGCGGCGGGCTCGATTTGTATAATTCAGTGGGCGTAACGTAGTCAAAAGATATAAGAGTTACGCGATAGAAAGAGAGGCAATTTCTAGTTGAATATAACTGCAGGTAATTAGCGCTGTGCGACCTGAATTGCACTTTATTGTGTAGTAGTAAGAGTCGTTATTTATTTAAATGATTTTGTGGAGTGAATATTTTGTACTTGTTCTATTATGTATTCTGAGGTTTTAGTCCATGTTGTAATAGGGGGCTAACCTAGTGCAAATAACTAGACCAAATCCAGAGAATTTCTTAAAAGTTCAATTAGTTATCTCAATAAGTTAATTGTATTTAAAGTACAAACACGTTGCTCTGTAAGTCAGGTCCCAAGTTTTTGTCTAGCAAGTTGGGATGCAAGCCATTAGTGCTTACGATTAGTTTGAATTTTCCCTTTTAGTACCAGTGTGAATTAATCTTTAATTCAGGGAATCACATTACTGAATTATAAATTACTTCCCAAATTTTTTTATCCATAATATTAGAATTTGCCTAAACGAGTTATATTCATCGTGTGATATAAAGTAACAAATAATTTAGAGTCTTCATTTAGCAGCATGTCCCGCTCCAGCATGCACCATGTTCCTCGGCACGACTACGAAGCGTCTTCCATTCAGTATGGCCAGGCCCTGCGGCAGCGCGGGGCGCGGGGCCCGCGCGCGGGCGGCCACGGCCGCGGGCACCGGCACGGGTACCGGTGCGGGGGCCGGCGTGAGGGCGGGGCCCGGGGCGGCAGGTAACACGGGCGGCGTGCCTGCTACCGCCCACACGCGTTCACCGTCTGGGGTGCCGCCGGCTACCTATGACGGAAATTGTAGGGTGAGTTTTTGAATCGAGGCAGCTATGCCAAAAATTTCAAATAGGTAGTTTGTTCGAAATCGTTCTGCATTTCTTTGCAGTTTCTTTTAGTGTTCTCTTAAAAATTGAACAATCTGGTGATAGTGATAATATAGGAAATAAACATTTTGATTTTAGGACAACTACAATAGCGACTATTACAAATTAAATTAGCCAGTGACAAAATGCAGGACGCTCTTCCAATGGCGACCGCATGCGGCAACGTCGCTCAATTGCAATGACGGCCGCGGCGACTCGACTAGTTTTAATGAAGTCTATGAAAACGCTTCTGTAGATGGCGATATTGCCGTCTGTCATAGTTTCAATAGAGTTAATAAAAACAAGAATTAATTCGGAAGAGCAGCATAAAATATTTATTGCAAATATTTTCAATTTAAATCAAGATTATTTACATAAAGCGAATTTAGCGCTTAAAGCTTAGACACCTACTTTCATCCTCAACAGCACCCGCTTATCCCTCGGCACTTTGGTCGGCACGGGAACCGGTACAGGGACGGGAACTCGCCTCGGTACTGGCGCGAGTACCGGGACCGGCACGGGAATGGGCACCGGAACCGGTATGCTGGTTGTCGTGATACCGGACTTGTGTGTAAGGGGCGGCGGCTCAACGGGAGGGGATGATGTTTTGCGGCAGTTCTGTGGGTGAATAAAACGTGGTTACGAATGCATGTGTAGTAGCGAGCGAGAGAATGTAGGAGATACCTTTACTTTAAAAATAATATTCTAACTAATAAAAAAATTACCAGATTTAACAGCGGTCCAAACTAGGTGCAGCCTGTATCTTGTGGCCCAAACACTACACAAAGTTAATACTTAATTAAAGTGTTCTGTTAGGGCACTTTGTTTTGCGAAATTAAAAAAAAAAAAAAAAAACTTGATAAATATCCATCTTCTGTCATTTCATATTGCACGTCCTTGGTATCAGATTGTGTTTGACAGCGCCTTTCACCATTATCATTATTAGCAGCTAGTTTCCACCCACTGCTGAGTTTAGGCCTCCTCCCTTTGTACCTGACAGTCTTTATTACATAGTAATAAGGGCTATTTTTGTAGTTCTGGTTCGTTCGGTTTACAATCTCCAACAATGGTGTTGCTCAATCAATGAGAATCCAAATGGAATCAAATATATTTAGGCATCGTAAAATAACTTATTTACCGTCAGCAGGACAGACTATTGAGACAAAAATATATAAAGGAACACATTACCTTGCAAAAGAACGGGTCAGGCGGCGCGGCGTGCATGTAGCCCGCACAGGCGGGATGGTACAGGCACAGGCACGCCGCGCACGACAGCGACGGCACGGCGCCGCGCCCGCACGACATCGAGCACGGCTGTACTACCGCCGTGCGGGGAGCTTCCGGGCTTTGAGCGGCGAAACTCTATGGTAGATTGGGAGATTAGTTTGTGGACGAACTAAGATCTAACGCATACACTCTGTTCCAAAAGTATCTGATGAAAGTGTAAACAAACCCTGTACAAGTTAAATCCTTACGCAAATCACTCAATAAAACGAATTAGTAACAAATTCATCTGTATTTAGAAGGTTTCAACTTTATATCTCACTAACTTTTTCCAAGAATTATTTTTTGAATAACATGACCAAAATGTAATAGTAAAAGAAGAAAAAAATATTTTAAGTGGCAATACTCATTGGCATTACGATTACGTTTACATACGTTTTCTGATGTTTACATTTTCATCAGATATTCTTTGGAATAGACTATAGATGCACATGCTGCGCTAACATCATGTAAATGTGACTGTATAGACAATAAAATGTCTCTTTTGCTCAGCGTTTTCTGTATATCTAAGTTTTATAACATTATGATATAACATTTTAAAGTAATATATTTTCATTTAATTCTTCTAAACAAAAAGCGCCTTCATCCTCTCTCCTATTATCATTTAATTAACTTTGCTGTGCCCGACAGGGTCCATGATTGATACAATGTCTAACATACCAACTGTTTTATCTCACATTATGGAATGCAATAAAGTATTGAGTATTGAGTTTTTGACAAGGCTATGCTGGACCAATGCCAGTAGCAATAGCATTCAATATAAATTTATACCATTCCCCCTCTAAAAAGCTTATTTTATTCACTGAAAACAGTGAATAAAAAGCTCTTTTAATCACTGTTTTGGTGTTTGAATTTAGAACACACCAATATATTCGATCTCCATCTAAATGCTATACAACCTCCTTGCGAAAAAATACTCGATACACAGGAAATATATAGCGCTTCACAAGTTGACCAGCCGAATAACAATAATAAGAAAATTACTCTTAATTTTAGTAATTGTTTCAATTGTAATGTACATTTTAATTAATTTAACCTTTTTTTAGGGTTGCGTAGTAAACAAGGAATCCTTATAGTTTCGCCATGTCCGCCTGTCTGTCTGCGGCTTAGCTCGGAGACGGTTAGTACTAGAAAGCTGTAATTTGGCATATGTATACATATTAATCACGCCGAGAAAGTGGTGAAATAAAATCAAGAAAAATTTTTTTTTTTAAGGTTCCACGGAAAGTGGAGATATTTTTTTTTTCTCATCTACCCCGTGGTATAGGGTATTGTTGGAAAGGTCGTTCAAAAATATTGTGAGTTTGTGAAAACCATTTTTGAATTAAGGGATCCGTTTGCGAAATAGTAACGTTATAACCGAAAATTTGTTACAGTCAAGTGTCAGCCTGCCAGCTAAATGGTTGTACCTGGATTTGTGAAAAAAAACATAGCAGTAGTATATATAACGAAATTAAAAGGAAAACTATCACTGCTAATTAGGCTTTATAGGTTAACGAGTAATAATCGACCAACTTAAATTTGCAGTTTGGTAAACATGATCTTCCCATACATTCCGTATGGGAGAAAATGTTTTTCAACTACATTGTTAAGTTTTTTCTTGGGATAAATTCATTTCAACTACGGAACCCTTCAATGTGCGTGGTACGACATGTACTTGGCCAGTTTTTTTCTTAATTAAATGTCTATTTTCGCTTAAATCTTTCTTTTTCTCGTAGTCATGGTATAAAGTATAGTATGCAACTCATGAATAAAACGGATTTATATCGAGGGCCATGAATCACTCGCGTCGTTTAGGATTCTAACACTTGAATCACTCGCTACGCTCGTGATTCAATCATCATGAATCACTCCCTTCGGTCGTGATTCAGTCGTTAGAATCCTTCACTTGCTCGTGATTCATCTATGGCCCTCGCTTTAAATCCGTCCTTTATTCACTAATTGCATAATATACTATTAATTACAAAAAAACTTACTAGACGAGTTTTTCCATTGTGTTCTGATGACAGAAACAATTCAAACTTCTTCGTATTTTTCGAAACAATGCAATTTTTGTATAGAACTACAGTCACTTTTTAGTGCAGAATATCATAATTATTTTTACGAGGTGTTAACCTCTATTAATTACATTTTATGATTTTTTTTAAATTAAAAATATTCTAAGCTTTCTGAAAGCAATTCTTTTTTGTTAAGTTGCTGACTTGAGTCTTACTTACTGTGCGTTTGCAAACATCGCAACAAAACATGTTGAAATCTCTAGTTCCTGTCAAAACTTGTATGGAACATTGACAGAAAACAGAGATTCCAACATGTTTTGTTGTGAATCTTTCGCCAGTGCAAACACACAGTTACTAACCAAGCTTTCAAAAACCTGAAGCAAAAATGATATAAAATGTGTGTCCATACTCACTATGTTGGGGGGCTCGGGCGCGGGCTCTGCGGGCGGGCGGCCCTGCAGCGGCGGCGGCGTGGGGGGCGGAGGCCTGGCCGGGAGCGCACTACACTCGCCTCCGCTCAGTACCCGCGGGGGGGGCTCATTGCGAAGCAATCAGCCCCCCACAGTGAACGGGGGTCATATAATCTCATGCTTTACAAGATTTTATTTAGAAGTTTGAAATAACAAAACCGTTATGAAGATTTAGAAAATTTATGCGTGTTTATTCACTTAGGAAGATCTCTAATAGTTGAATTATGTTAGAATTTGTTTAAATACTTAGGTATTTAAACAAATTCTAACATAATTCAACTATTACTATTAGTACAACGCTACTTTTAACTAATAAGCAAAACAGTCCATCACGTCTGTGGTTTTAACTATGATGACGAGTTTCCAACGAATAAAATAGAGCTGTTTTTCATTAAAACAAAACTGTTACTATATTATGAAAGCACATAGGATTTGTTGAAGAAAGCCGTCTTAGATTTTGCCTTAAATAGTAAAAAATAAACGTGCCGTGCCGTACCGTGTGTGTCCTTTTGTTACCTCTGATCTTTCACTATGGCAGGAACTACGCTAAATACGCGCCTTGACGTGGAGTTGCGGATACCAGCCCGTATTACCTATGGCAGGAACTCGCTGTATGGTAGAATACGGCGAGTTTTCATGCCTAAACTACCGAACGGATATCGATAAAAGTTGGCAAGGAGATAGATGGCATTCTGGGAAAGGATTTTTTGTCTCAAAAATAATCCTATAGATAGAAGATGAAAATTTGTATGGGAAACTTAGCATTTCTTATGTTAGTTGTTACTGTGTACGGTGTTTTTTTTTATTTGTTTTCGGAAGGCTTACAGACTCTAATAACATTATAGTAACAATAATATTTAACTAAATTGCTAATTACAAGCCCCGACAGATAAATACAGAGCGACAGATAAGATATAACTTAAGACTATGAGGGAGTCTCATAGTCTCAGTTGCATCTCATCTGTATACCTACATTATAAGCAAAATAAATTATTTCTATTCTATTCAGACACGTGTCGTGTCGTGTTGTTAGTTACTTTGTCCTAATTCAGTAGGCACAAATAGTGAAGATAAATAAAAATGGGTAGGTATTGAGGAAACCAAAATATGGAACTAAAGATGTCATTTCAAGTAAAGAAAGAATAAATGCTTTGTAATACAATATTTGCAAAATCTGGTTAAGCCAACAAAATATAAAATGTTTCAGTGATCTCACACAGGAGTACCACCAGTTAGTACATGTGTTCACCCACAGATGGCGTTATGGTAAAACAAACATTGATCTCACACAGGAGTACCACTAGTTAGTACATGTGTTCACCCACAGATGGCGTTATAGTAAAACAAACATTGATATCACACAGGAGTACCACTAGTTATTACCTGTTTGCACTCACAGATGGCATTATAGTAAAACAGATCAATCTTAGGAGTATCCATATGGCCATATTTGATCAGTTTTCGTAAGTTCCCGACTCCTAAAGCTTATTAATTGAGTAATTAAAAATATTGCGGATATAAAAACATCCGCTATTTATGATCTATCTATCTTTACTGAACATTCATTTTTATGCAATCATTCATTGACCCACTGGATCTCAATTTCGGTATTTCACTGACTCGCGATCAGATACGTCGTATTCACTTTCTTTAAAGTTTTACCTAAAAACTTCATTAATTTTCTAAGAAAGTTAACAAGAAAAAAAAAATCCGTACGTTGGCGCCAACATTTTTAGACGTTATGAATGACAGTTGACAGTGACAGATCCAGCTTGGTGTTATCTTAACAAGTTCCTGCCATAGTGAAAGATCAGAGGTACGTTTTTCTTCAACAAATGCTATGTGTTTTGAAGGAAACATAATGTAACGTTTTATTCATTTATTCATTCTTAGTCCACACTGTTACAGTTGCGCAAAGGCAATTTAATGCATTCATTATTGGGATGAGATTGGACAAAAGTTCAGCATGGATTATATCACATAAAAACACATCATAAAACAAAGTAAAAAAACTTTGAAAACTGATCACAAAATCAGTAATCAGAGTTTATCTAAAAATAACGTAAGAACAGTACATAACATAAAGGTAAATAACGCCCTAACTTTTATTTATTTGGTTTGTAAAGGAATGTATCAAACGTTTTTCGGAACCGTGCAGAATTGACGTCAAAAATTTAAAACGACCTTAAAAACTAACATGAATTAATAGATTTTTAAGACAACGTAAACAAAACATGACGGAAATTGATCATTTTACTATTTCTTGTGCAAAAAGAGAGTAAGTTATGGAATCAGGCGTTACTTTGCCGAAATCCATGACAATAAAATGTTATGTAAACATATTTGCTTGGATTATAAATATTTATACATAACATTTTTTTTTCAAGAGAATAGTAACAGAAAATGTCATGATTTAGTAATTTTGTAAAATGTAACAATACTGATGAAATGATAATTTTATTTACCCTTGGGTGTAAAATAGAGATCAAGACACAAAAAACAATTTTTTTATGGAAAAATCACCTATCACAATTTTGTAAACATTGCCATAAAACGTTGTCAGAAATATCATATATTATGTATCGGTACCTCGGCTTCTTCCACGCTGCGGAGTTGTTGTTGTCTGTGTTGCTGACAGTTGTTGGAGGTGGTTGCTGTGACTGTGGTGGCGGTTGTTGTTGTTGGGGCGGTTGTGGCGGCGGCTTCTTCTGTTGTTTGGCGGGTGGCGTGGGTGCGGCCGGTGATGCACTGTTGCTTAGTCGGGAACCCATTGATTTAACCTGGTTTAAAAAAAAATGCATTTTAAAACCTGAATAGAACGAGATTAGCCACATTTGTCAGCTTATATTCTCATCGTTAAAATGTCAATATCTTAGACGGTGTTTCGCAAGTAGCTGCGCGCACGCATTTTATCAATACTGTCATTTTAACATCAATAATCATAAAACCGTAGTAATGAAAACAAGTTGATGCGTGGTAAGTGTTTGGATGCTACACTCTTCTCAAGCATGCAAGATAAAAGGAAAATCTATTTTTTGGAGGATTTTTTTCTGTATCGTATTTGCGTTTACAAACATTAATATCACATAAACAAACAGTCAGCTTTACCTTTATCTTTGCTGGTGGAGACTTGTTAGCAGCTGCAGCAGTGGCAGGAGGCATGGGTTCAGGACTGACTCCTTTAGGAGCCTTGGGCTTGGGTGTCCTTTTGCCCTCCACCTGCACGGGCGGAACTATTGCCGCCACCGGGGAGTCCACGCGACGGATTAGTTTTGCGTCTCTGTAGGAGAAAACAAAGTTAGTTAAAAAAAAAAAATACGATTATCATTTATGGTCTGCTAAACCATAAATTTTTTGACGTTTAAGCGTATCGTAACTTTAAGCAACGTTTATAAATAAACTTCTGTATTGTTGGTTGATTACGGGTCTTGTGGGTATATCGCCACCTACTATGCGGATATTTAGATGAATTGTGCATCGTTGAGCAGAAAGTCTATCCAGTCAATATACTTATGAGGTATTTGCATATTGATATTATTTGATCATCATCCTCCTGCCCATAACCCAATTAATTTGAGGTCGGCATCAATATTCTAATTCGCTAGTAAGCCAAATTTCTTAATTCCATACAGTAATATTGCCAAATTAATCAAAACAGCGAAATATTTGACATCTATTTGCAACGTTGCCCACTTTCAGAATAAACGCTCTTAAAGAAAAAACGAAATAATTAAAAAAAAATACCTTATGATTTCCTTTTCAGGGTCGTCAACTCCGAGCGGTTCTTTGAAGAAGGAAAAGTTGTCTACTGTCAGTCCCGTGCCGGAAAGATGTTCTGAGACCTGTAGAAAATTAATATTTTATTATGGTTGTCTGTTTTAGCATTCTACTGAAACTACGGTTTGATCAGCATCTCCATCAATATCGATTTCTCATTAAAGGGCCTATTGGTCAGGCTTTCTTCAATTACCATTATAGAAACCGATAAAAATCGCGCACTTGGTAGCTAGCTAGCCGTCTAGTGCGCGAGATCCCTAAGACCTGGACACAAGCGCTACTGTCAACCGAATTGCCTGAGCAATACTTTATTTTAGCCACAAAATTCTTGAATTCATGCCGTCTGTCACTTTAAGGTGTATTGTAGCAAGAAAAATCAAATCAAGTCATTTATGCAAAAGCTGAGAATCAGCGCTTTTCGAATGTCAAAATTACATACAGACAGTCCCCCAAAAGGACCGCCCTTCACCACTTTCTAGTGCTTTAGCTGGGAAGAAGTGGCGCAACAAACTCCCCAGCACAGCACAGAAAAACTTTCAAGTCGGCTTGAAGTGTCATTTTCAATTTTGAGACTTCTGGGATAAGAGAACATCTCTAAACAATGAACGTACCTCTCTAGTAGAGCGCAGCTTCTTCCCATACGGCGTATAGTAATAAATATCGGCGTTACGCCTCGAATGCGCGTCCAGAGCAGCGCGGAACACCAGTTCTCTCTTCCAACCTCGTTCCAGCGGTATCCGGAGTAAGGGAGAGGACATCTCAATGGTAGCTCGACGACCGCCCCGTTGTGCGGGCGATGATGTTGCACTGGCCTATGATTGGATGATTCAAAATTAGTTGTTAGAAAGAAATACGGGACTAAGGCAGCATTTTGAAAATGGACTAATGTTTTAATAATTTTAATGACCAGAAAGTGGATAAATGGGGATTTCAAGTTGTTAAATAGGATATTACTATACTGGGAGGTTTAGTTGTTCTGCCATTTTAGCAACTGCAATTTTAAGCTAAGCTAATTTTTTTTCAATTGCTTATTAGTTTTCTTATTGTTTTTTAAGGTTTATATTAAAATAAATGAAAAAAAAATCTTGAATGTCATTCTAATAAACATCAATAAGAAATCATGCAGCCATTACCGATAATCAAATAACTTTATTCAAGTTGTGCATGCATTTATTTACTGCCGTACTGATACTGCATGCATTTACTGGTTTACTGATACTTTTTTTTTCATTCCAATTCTCTAGACTGACGATTCCAACTCTTTCATCCTATTTATTTCCTAATTTGAAACTTTGTAATTATAACTTAACAGCGCATAAGCCCACAGATTTACCATGTCTAGAATTACTACATAGAAATCATATTATATAGTTGTTTTTTAGCACATGCAGTAGTTCCAGATGCGAGTTATTAAAACCATAAAAATTAACTACTAAGATACACCGAGCAAAATATTTGTTTTTCAAAGAGAAATATCGTGAATCCATCACCAAACTACCACCTACTATGTCCTCCTTAAAGCATGCATCAAATATACAAAAAATAGGACAATGTCCTAACCTTTTTGCGTTTGATTTCAACCTCAATATGGAATGCTGGCTAGATAAAAAAAATACGTGTAAAAGTGTTAGTAACAAAACAGTGGAGCCTACAACGTTTGCTCGGTCTTTATCGATATTATGTATCATTGCATTTTATACCTTATAACAATGGTTTAAGAGTCATATGATGCCCGCTCGAGAATTGCAAAGATTAGGGCCCGTATTCCGTGTATTTGCTATAGGCCCGTATTCCGTGTATTTGCTATAGTGATTTATTAGAGCAGTCGTATCTCTGCCAATTTGAAGGGTAGTGTTTATAAAGTCGAATACACACACACACACATTCATGCACACACACTCATTCATGCACACACACACACATTCATGCACACACACAAAAACACGCATTCGTGCACACGCACACACAATGCCTGTAACTTACACACAAGTACGCCTACTCACATGTCATTGTACCAAAACTTGTGATTGGTGAATGTCACAATGTCATGCAAGCTACAAGCGTACTTTTAAGCGAGTTGCAGGCAATCAGGCATCTATTACGTGCTTTACTTAGAAAAGTTGGACTCGTCATCACAATGATAGTTAAAATTGCCATCATAATAATGATTTATTGTAAATATTTGGTTTCCTAAGAAAGCGGTGAACGGTCACACAATAACGGCCGTTCATGTATAAAGAGATGATGTACAAAAAAATGAGAGATTTTCATGACAGCTGTTATAATATGTCTGAACCTAACCTACCTTTCCTAGGAAACGAAAGCTTTAGAGACATTATCGCCGATAACGGATGATTTGTGAAACGAAGAATCCAGGCTTTTCAGACAGTTTATCAATGATCAAAATATATCAACAAAATCGAGCAAAATTGTATGCACCTTAAGCCTCGTATTCATTACGAAACAAGGTTGCGCCGTTTTTAGGAACATATTTTGATGTTGCGAGAAAAAATATAACAAATTTATTTCCCAATGAATACGACGCTTTACTGAGTAAAGAATGGTATTAAAGTCCTCTGTAATGAATAGGTCCTTTCCTTTTTTTTTTGGTTTGTATGAGATTTATGTACAAATCATAATATGCTGAACAAACAAATCAACATCCGCGACAGCGGGGTAGACAAAATTTTAAGAAAAATAAACATCATCTTTTTCCGATCGCTTAATGGTATATTTTATCGACCATCTACTTAGTCAATGTTATATTGAAATGGTTAAGAATTAATTATTGGCAAGGAGTAAATTAGCTTGTTTTCGAACAGCATTTTCAGTTTCCGGCCATTGGTTTGGCTAGTTTTCGGCCACTATTCTACTATTTGAAAAATAAACTATTTACTTCACTAGTAGGTTCTATAATTAAAAAGGCAATACTTCTAAATCAGTTATTTTAATTATAATTTTAACACAAAAAACTTGTTCGTGGACTAATGGGAAATCATAAATCATTTTGGAAAGGATCAATAATTTTTCTTTATCATATAATTTTTCAGCATCTATGTACGAAGTATTTATTAAGCTTTTTCGTCCGTATTCACGTTATTACTTTTCTGAATGGATTTTTTGACGACAGGATTGTGTACACTTCAGTTACCTACTATAATAACTTTTGATGTAGATGCTACATAGTCACTTTGAAAATATACCGATGCCTTATCAATTAGCATGCTCTTCGTCTCCTTGAGGAACCTCTTCTCCAGTAACCCATGTTTTTTTTATTATTGCGTAGTGATAATTACTTTGCATACTATTGTGTAGTTCCTTCTGACTAAACAGACAGTCCGTGCTGCTGGGGAGTTTGTTGCGCCACTTCTTCTTCCCAGCTAAAGCTCTGGAAAGTGTTGAAGGGCGGGCGTTTTGGGGGACTGTCGTAGTAAATTTTGACGTCCAAAAAGTGCTGATTCTCAGCCCAATTTGAATAAATGTCTCTTAATTTTGACATTCCGACTTATTTTTAAAACAGAAAAATCACATAACAACATCAAACGATCAATGGATTCTGTTATTTTGGAATTGCTCTCATTTCACCAAGCAAAGACTCACGCAGGAGAGGGTGTTGACCCCTCTCCTGCGATATCGACATTTGACTTAGTCATATAAGTCGCACTGGTTAGTTCAGGAGATTCAACCGTGGAAGAGTCACCTTCTGTAATCAAATGATGTTCGTTGTAGGTTGATTTCGCCAGCTCTATTTCATTGAAATTTTGAAATTGTCCTTTATTAAAACAATCTCTTTTATTGCAGTCGAGAAGTCTTGTTTCATAAACTCACCGGAGAATGGTGATGTCTCCTACCTCCTTTCCCGAATGTTCTCTACGCATTTCGTGAAATCCACTGCATTTACATCAAAGGGGAATAGCCCACAATTTCTGAATCCATTCCTTATCGTTTGTGTCATATCTGTATCCAGGATTTCTTTTAACACTTTGCTAAAATTTGTCTTTGTCACAGTTTTCTTAAGGTTCTCGGGTTTGGCTTGCCAGTTTCTTAGCGTATTTTTCCAGTCTTGTTTCAAAGGTCTCAGCACACTAACATCAGCTGGTTGCATGATATGAGCAGCATTCGGGGGTAAAGCATATAAAATGATGCCATTTTCTTCACAAAGTTTACTTAAGGGCATCGACATATTATTATGAGATTTATGTCCATCCACAAAAACGATTACTGGTTTTTTGACATCATTCTCCATTAACCAGTTATTAAAGCCGTTAGCAAAATATTCGTAAAAAACATCTAACCTCATCGTACCTGATTCAGATCTTCCTATGAGCCAATGGCCTGGTACATTTTCTAATATCGCTTTTGAGGGTATGCTAATGCACGGAAACACCAAAAGTGGAGGGCAAACCGTACCCGATGCAGTCATCATTATGAAAACCGTAAGTGTTTTGTTTTCATTACCTCTTTTGAACATGTTCACATTTTTGTAGCCTTCCGGGACGAGGAGTTCACCTGATTTTGGAGATAATGAAAATTTTGTCTCATCAGCATTGAACATTCTGTTAGGATCTTTCATGATTTCCGTCATTCCTCTTTCAGCCAAAAAAGCTGTAAGATCTTTAAACCATTTTCTTGTAGAGCTTTTTGTTGCCACTTCCCCGACTTTGTTAATTCCTTCAGGTTCTATGTTGATCTCCGGATGCCTCCTAAGAAAACTTTGATACCATTTTTTTCTTGGGCTCCCTTCTGGAAATTTATTTTCTTTTCGAATTTCGTTTATTAATATTGCTACTGATTTCAGCAAAGCCTCTTTGCTTACAGAAAAACCACGCTTGGCTAATTCATTGATCCATTCCACTACTTTTTGTTCACCATCAATGCCTAGCATGGGCCCTGGTCCTCCTCTTGGAGGTTGTTCTGAAGCCCTACCTGAGCGTCGACCCTGGACTGTTGTGCGAGGAACACCATAGTGTCGACAAGCTTCTCTAATGCCCTTCCTTTTTGTTCTTACTGCCTGAACAGCTAGAGCCAATGCTTCTTCGGTATATTCGAAGTCTGTTCTCTTTTGTTTTTTAAGTTCCTTCTTCTTAAGAAGCACCTGCAAAGTAAAATAAATCTTACGAAAATTAAAAACTTGACTAGCAAAAGTAGTAAGTAATTTTCGTAAGATTTCAATTGATGACGGACATAACCTGTCCATTTAATCCTATATAACAATAAATTTTGTTTTCAATTTTGGTTTGATTTTGATTAAACCTCGTTTAGTAAAATATTCCTTTTATTAAAGAACATTCGGTATTGCCTTTTTAAATTATAAAACCCACTATAGAGCAAATAATTAATTCTTCAAATTGTAGAACAGTGGCATATAATGTTACATGTTCATGTTTTCGGTCCTTATCAGAAATTATACTGAGTAGTGTGGAGTTACAATGTGTAAATCATGTAAATGTGGTTAATATCGTGTAGCATCAGCTTACAATAGTGCTATCTCAGTCACACACAGTTTGAAAATAATATTTTTTTAAGAGTTAAAAAAAAAAAAATGAGAGACCCGAGATGTAATGTCATCTATTGTAGCTGTTAAAGAAAGGGCCGTACTCAACAGAGGACACGTGTGGAAATGTTAGTAAAAGCGTGGTTTTGAGGAGAATGAAAGAACTCACATCAGTAGCGCCGTCGCCGTCAGATCTTGAAGATAATGCTGATGATGGCCTGGATCCGTCTATAACAACAATTTATTTATTCATTTAGTTTAAGCATATTTGTTTGAAATACGAAATACAAACGAATGAACGACCTCTATTTGTTCATTGTTTCTGGTGTTACAAAAACATTCCATTATTCTGTAAGTAAATGATTGATTTCTGTTGTAAGTTTGAGAACATGGTTTAATTTTGTATAGATCCCAAATATTTGTGAACAAAAATGTAAAGGCGCGTCCACACCAGCGCACGCGCACGGACCGTGCATGCTAGGCGCCCCGAATGGCTATTGGCGCTTCAAATTCTATGAAATTGCGATCGATACTAGTGCGCACTTTCATGTGTCCATACTATGTTCCTAAGATGTACGCGAACCGCACTTCTCGTGCGCGTACGCAGATGTGGACCCGCCGAAAGGGTCATACGCACGTGCAGAAGTTTCTGCCTCTACTCTTGATTTGAGTATGAAACCTTAGTATTTATATGTATTGTAAAATATCTAGCTTATAAAATGCTTACTTACTTAACCTGATTATGATTAAATCTAAATAAGCTGCAGGTTGTTTTGCAACACTATAAAATAATTATTTTACTCAAGATTTAGAAAAGGATGTTGCAACACTGCTGCAGCTAGCATGCAATTAGAAATTCAAGGTAGTCTGTGGTAAAATGTGCTTATTGCAACTAGATTTAGTTGTGGATGCAAAAAAAGAATTTATAGTATTACTATAGCATCATGCCTTCCGAAGGGTTGGGTGTTGGGTGTACCTATGATATTTATGTTTAAGTCCCACGTAATAGGCTGCTACTGAGAAATTCCAGATGGAAAAACCCAATAACACTGCCCCACCTGGGAATCGAACCCAGGACCTCATCCTCAGTAGTGCTTGTGACCACTAGACCAATGAGGCAGACAGAATTGATAGTATGTTATTTACCTTCCCGCAATGACTTTTCTTTAACCTGTCACTTTTTCCGTTATCCAGTGTTTTTGTTGTTGGTAAACATCAATCATTTAGTAACTGTAGCGTTAGGAGATAGTTTATTCCCATATTTGAACTTCTTCGAAAAGAATTTCACAAAACCTACCAAAATACACACATGCCAGTCTACGGGCTACTTAGTTCTGACTTTACTTACAAAAGTTTCCATTTATCTCTCTCTTGAACTTTTTATCACACCATTACTTTATGAGTTGCTCTCTATAACAATGTACTTACCGGTGTCTTTGCGCGGTCGTTTGGAGGCCCTACCGGGTGCGGGGGGCGTAGCCATCACGGTCCTCAGTGGTACCAGGTCCCTGCTAGCTGCTGTCACCTCCGCCTCCAGTCGCTCTGAACATAACATGGATAATGTTGATGTTATACAGTAGCATTTCATAGCTATTTTAATGGCAGGCCTAAGTGATATCAAAGATACTAACTAACAGTAATGCATCTCTTGAAAATAAACAGTGATAATATCTAGTTGGCTTTGGTTAGAACACGCAACCCTATTTTGATTAAACATTGCAAAATTAATTGATTGTTGGTGAACAATAAGGACAGGTTTTCCAATCTGCAAATCTATATTTGTCCTTATCACTTGCGGCTATAACTATCAATAATTCAGGATATAAAATTACAATTAAATAATTTGAATAATCATTGTGATTAATTATAATTTTAGTTACCCAAAATACGACTGTAGTCCTCGGTCTTAACTTCTAGTTTGATCTCATCGAAGCCTTTAAACTCCTCGTCGACAACGTCACTGAAAGCGAACGAGGCTCTCCGCTTTATTCCTCTCTTAAGGTCTTCCTCAATATTATGCTCAAATGTCTCAATTTCATCTTTCACGTCTACTTCTTCCTCCTTCTTAATATATAAGTCAACTTCTGGATTCTCTAGTGGTACATCTGGGTAGTCAGATTCTGGTTCTTCTTTCACTTCTAGTTTCTCCTCGATCTTTGGTTCTATTTCTGGGCCTGGGTCTTCTGTAAAGATAAGGTTGGTTACTTTCGACTTTAGAAGATAATCCTAACAATGAAAAACTCTTCATACGCATTCCATATCAATATTCATAATCCATGCAGTAAAAGTAAAGGAAGACCAAAGAAACTATGGATAGATTGTTTAAAAGATGACTAGAAAGAGGGTGAATACTAGGATAATGAGGAGAAATACTGCACCAACCACAAATAAATTGGAATAAGGGCACGTGAATGATAATGATGATGCATCTGGCAGTACTGCATTCCAGTGTACTCCAACACATTACACTACTAGGGGTGTAAGATAAGCCAAACTCATGAAAAAAAAAAATGTGTTAAGAATATTTTGCACAAGGATGTAGATGACTATAAGAGCAGGGGAAGAATAATAATAATAAGGCAACAATGAATGGACTGTGTGGAAGGTGATTTGGATAGAAAGAGAGTGACTACCGAGATGACAAATAACAGACAAGGATGGAAGAAAAAGACATGTCCGCCGTCCCCAAACAAATTGGGATAAAGGTAGGATTGCAACATAGAAGTCCATCCATTCAAAAGGAACATTTCATTTAGAAGCTTCTGTGCACACGGGATGACCGTTCAAGCCACATGGGATCAATCATACCATAGTATTAGTAATAGCGAGAAGGTCAAAGAGCAAGGTTTATGCAATAATGTAATGTTTATAATGTAAATCTGCGCATGTTTGTCTATGTATGACAATATTATGTTAAGAACTACCTCATAATACAGTTTTAAAAACCAAAAAGTTATGATTAACACAATACTTTATGCCTAGTGAGACCATCTGTTTAAAAACATAGAAAATAAGGAAAATTGGCACCTCTGAAGTTAAAAATAAATAAAATTATCATAGCATAAAAAATTGCTGTGAAGTTTTTGCAAACTGTTAACTAAGAAGATCTAGACTACAGCTCTGCGCTCAAGTTGTTTGTCTATTTCACAACCAGAAAATGCATATGCATATAATCATTTCATAGTTGAGAAATTAATCTCAATAACGTAGTATGTTATTGAGATTCATTTCACAACTATTTGTATTCAATTTACAAAATATTGACATACAACTATCCATATTATACAAACAAATTCAAAAGGTCATATGCCCTTTAAAGTTTTTATGTTGCACAGCAAAATTATGATGTCACCATCTTGTATTCACCGATACAAAGCCGATCATGGATTTCAATCAAATAATAGTGAAATGAGTTCGCTGCAGCTTTACAAATACATAAGTGTATCTGCGTTTGTTAATTACTGTCTAATTAACAGTAAATTATGCTCTGTTGGTATTCCAGACTGATAACTAACTACCGAGCAATGAGATTGTAAACTAACATATTTTCTAGTAAAATAAAGTTTAGGAAGTGCGGATATTTGACCTCAATCTTCAATAGAAAGGTTGCAACTGCACTTTAGCATGAATAAAACTAAAAAAATACAATCCAATTGTCGAAAAAGTATGTCGTGATGTTGGCACTTAGGTTATGTGAAAGTTTTTGTATTACCTTCTGCCAAAGCTGGGGGCTCCTCGACAGCAGGAACTACAGGCTCGATCGGCGTCTCCGCCGCCACCTCCTCGGGCTCCGCCACCGTCGGCGTCGTTGCCTCATCGTTGCTAACTTTAGCTTCGTCCCCAGTTGTGTTATCAGACACCGCCATTTCCTCCGACATTGTCAAATAAAACAAATTTTATCACGAGTCCACTGTCAAAATATATATGGCCACATAACCAGGCTGTTACGACACTCCGCCAGTGCTCGCGACGAATAATCACGGTTTGTGCGCGTCACAACGTAGATTTCCCGCTATAATGGTCGCAAAAAAAACTTTTGCCCTAATGGCATACACATAACATTGATACGTCACTTTTCAATGTCTCTTTGAACAGTTTCAGCAAACGTATCAAATGCACACAAGTTTTCACAAAACATGCAACAAATAGACGAAATTTTGATTAAAATTACGTCCGCTACCTAATTTCCAAAAGATTTAGAATAATGTCGAGCATAAACAATATCCGCTCGCACGACGCCACAGTGATTGCCTATGGTTTTTGACTGTTTCGTTCATTCATTTTGTCTCTTAGTGCTGGACCACACTGTGGTGTCTGCGGTATACCGAGGGCAGTTTTAGCTGAAATATTTTTTTACATGAAGAAATTAATGCAAGCGCTGGCGGTACTGTAAGTGCGGCACTTCAGCGGTTTTGCGGTTACTGCACGCGGCAAAAAACCGCTGTGTGGCCTGCCCTGGCTAAAGCTACGGTTTCCTAAAAGAGCGGTGAACACTCACGTAGCGTCCGCAATTTACGGGCGAATGACGTCCCTGAAACGTTGAATATAAAACATTTCGTGAATATATTCCAGATGCCTATGAAAGTAAGTTGGTGTGGTTTTGTAAAGAGCGTTATTGACACCGTAAAACAAACCCCACCCCCCCAAAGATTTAAATCGCTAGATTTGCCCTCATCGTACTCAGTCACAAGAAAAAGTGTCCATACTGAGCGAGCTTACACATTATCACAGAGCATGTAACTTTTCACATTATTAAATAGAGTTTCCATGACAAACAAGAATGTAGTCACTGCGTCATTGTGTCAGAGGTGTCAAAACGAAACAGAAACGCGAATATCTTTTGACGCGGTACAGCGATTTAAATTTTTGCCGCTGACATCATTTTCATGACAGCCAGTTCAATGTTCAATCGTTTGATGGAATTTTATCTAGGTACACACGCAGCGACTTTAGTCGATATTTTTTTTGTTGTATTTGACGCGTGGTTTAATCATGTATTGTACACATTGTTGCTGTATTGATAAAGATTTCGAAACATTTTTCTGATATCATCGGAAATACATAAATAAATAGATAGAGAAACGTTACTCCATAATTTAGGAAATATTATGTGTTTTACATTTGCATGCGTTCAGGGGGATGCACTAAGGTAGCCCGCGAAATTCAAATTTTCTATGTTTTATGAGATTTGCAGGTCAGTATCAGGTTGTATGTTGATTCGCGACCGTAACAAATATGGCTATACACAATTATAGTAATTAGAATCAGCAATACAATACATAAACACTAAGCTTCATAAGCGAAAGCAAGACAATCCAAGCGAAATTGACATTACGACGCAATAATATAAAATGCTGATATGAGCCACCCATACACAAGAATTGAAATTGATCTGAGCGTTCTGCGTTAGCCTCACAAAAGTGACCACTCTCTAGAAAGAGCGAGTGTGCGGCCAACACCAGTAGTTCTACTAAAGAGACAACTACTGGGCGCATATATGGTTATTCTCTCTCATACTTTTCGGTCTGTATTCACTGCACAACTGAATACGGCACTCTCAGTCTATTCTCTACGTCTATAGTATAGCCCCACAGCACAGACGTACAGGGCCAGGGTTTTAGGTTGATGTCAACTCAACTGGACAATGGTCAAAAGTATGTATGTATGGTATTTTGATCTTTGTTATTAAGTAGTTAAATATAGTTTTCTATGCAATTTTGTGGTCAGTGCCGTAAACTGCCGTAACTTCAAAAGGTAGTGTCCTGACTTGGTAAATCAAAGAATTTGAAAATTTGTGGACCTGCTAACTTTACGAGATAGTTGCAATAGCATATTCAGCCTATAACGCTCCCACTGCTGGGACACAGATCTCCTCTCTGTGACAGGGTGTGGGCCATAATCTACCACGCGGGTTGGTAGATACCACATGTCTCCGAATTTTTAGTTCTAGGACATACCGGTTTACTTACGATGTTTCCCTGCACCGTTTTGAGACTAGCACGCATAGCATGATCGCCGTGCAGCGATGATGAAATAAATTACACAAACTCGTAAGTCGGGGCCGTTACCACTCGGTCACCACTGCTCTGCATGTTACAATACGGCCGATGAATTATGGCCAGTCCGAACTTCGTGCAGAAGGCGGCGCAAAAACAGTTTTTAGGAACCAAATGGTGACATGAGGCGAGTGTGAGTGTGTGAACATGCGCGAAAGTTCGGAGAGCCTATGTTCAGACCGGTCATGATTCATCGGCCTTATTGTAGAAGATCATTGTGATTGTTTTTAAATAAATGACAACACAAAATAGAATTTTCGAATAAATTTTAATAACAACAATAAATCATCAGATATAATATATAATGTACTCTTAAAACTAATGATTATGAAATAAATATCAGGACATTGACCTTACACACATGCTATCAAACTAAGATTACAAGACATAATGATATGAAACTAAATATATATAAAGTAATATATTGGAAACATAACTAGCAACATAGCTACATCTCTGCCTTCAGGGAAACAAAGCTTGGTGTTGTTATGTTAATATATCCGTTTGTACAATCAAGTGTACATTTTATATAAAATAGTTATAAAAACACGAATTTTATAAAGTTTTTGAGTAATTTAATTGAATGTTGTCAGTGAATGTACTTAGCCCTAATTAGCAAGTTAACTAGTACAAATTACTGGAAGTTATTTTGGCTTATTTTAGCTATTTTTGATCAATTGAATCCAGACATTAGGAATAATTCTTTTAGTTTACACATCCTTGCACATACGTGTTTACATTCTCTAGTTATAGTGTAGAGTGACATTATTTCGTTGTTTATGGACGTAACCAGGGACATATGAGAGCATGTTCCCCTTCAAAATCTGGGAAAAAAACCCATGTTTTTGGCATTTCTTGGATATTGTCACTGAGCAAACACCTTTTTTTAACCGACTTCAAAAAAGGAGATTATGCATACGTCGCGTTTATTTTTTTGCTTTCCGTGTTACCATATCACAACATAATTTTTTAGATTTTTGTGTTGCCACCTCAAACACTATTTCTGCTGCCAATTTTTTCTCTCAACAAATTTTTTGTCCCGGCTACGTCCATATTATGATGGTTTAGTTGGGGGTGGCATCGGGGTGTCTCTCTAGGATCATGGCAACTCCCTGACCACCGGCCGCGCAGGCCGATATGACGCCGAACTGGCCATCTTCGCGCACCAGGCGGTTGGCAGTGTGCATGCAAAGACGGACCTGTCGAAGTAACATGGAATATTAATTTTCAGTGTTGAAATTAAACTTAAGTTATATATATAATACAATATATACAATACAATATTTATATTCATTGTGTCTCATTACGCAAGGTTAGAAATGTTAAAAAATCCATTATTTTCTTAATTAATTAATAATAATTAGTAGTCAAATGATTTTTTTTTTACAGTCATTTGCCGTAAAGATGTTAATGTTTTTGTACAATTTTTAGAGTTAATTTTGATAATTTACTGTAGAAATTATTGAACTATCCATGTCTGCAAAAATAGTATTTAATTATTATTATAAAATATTCATATTCATGAGTTCTTATGTTCAGTTTTTTTTTCTCCTATTCTTCTTCACTGTCAGACATGTTGCTTTAGGCTTCGAAAATGTGTGTGTATTACTCACCCCAGTGGCAGCGAAGGGATGTCCGATAGAGAGCGATCCTCCCCAGTTGTTCCACTTGTTAAGATCAACAGAACCAACCTGCACACAACAAACATACATTTTAGCCATGTTCCCAGATGAATACCGATGGGACACTCCGCATCTTAGGTATGAAGCTACAAGTACGCGGCGGGCCCGACTTGCTGGGCCAATTCAGTGAGTGTAACGTAGTCAGAAGATACAAGAGTGACGCGATAGAGAGGCAACTTCTAGGTGCATATAACTGTAGTTAATTAGCGCTGTGCGAACTGAATTGCACTTTATTGTGTCGTAGCAAGAGTCGCTTTTTATTTAAACGGGCGGGAGGGGTGCGGGTCGAAGGGGGCGGAACTCGGCCGCCATTCCAGTATTGTTGTAGTCGTAAAACACTGAGCACATGGTGTTGCATATTTTAATTTAATTTAATATTATAGTGGATTATGTAAATGTATTTTCAGTTTGATGTATTTTTTATTTAGGTAATTGATTTAATAGAATAGATTTCAAATTCATATTTACTTAAGGAATAACATAGTATTAATAAGTGGTACTAACACCTTTTATGGACCTAAATAATTGTCTAATATATTGAAATAAATAAGCTAACAGACTTGAGGAGCTCGTGGTTAAGTAATAACAGCTGCACGGGTCAATCGATCAGGTTAAGCTAAGCATGCCACGGTTGGTCCGTGGATGGGTGCCCATGTTTACATGGCGAGACTCCTCTGTATCTCGGAAAGCACGTTAAGCCGTTGGTCCCGGCTGTCGTTCTTGGATCTTTGACAGTCGTTACGGGTTGTCAGAAGCCCGAAAGTCTAACGACCAGTCCTACCAAGGGGTATTGCATTACCCAGTCACTGGGTTGGGGAGGTCAGATAGGCAGTCGCTCCATATTAAATACTGATATTCAGCTGCATCCAGTTAGACTGGAAGCCGACCCAAACATAGTTGGGAAAATGCTAGGCAGAATAATTTTGATTAGCTAACAGACTTAAAATAATAATATGTACACGTATATAATAAAAAAGAGGAGAAATTTAATTGATGAATATATTATTATTATCAACGTACACTATCAAGTCATGTCAGCATTTATACATATTATAAAACAAAGTCGCTTTTCGCGTTTGTCTGTATGTCCGCGTTGTTCTTCTAAACCACGCAACAGATTTTGATGAGGTTTTCAGCATCGTTTAGAGAATTTATTCCGGAAGGTTTATGTGTATAATACGTTAATATTAAAGTTACGTTTAAATAAGAAATCTCGACGTTTGGTCTAGTCGTAAAAACCGTGCGAAGCAGGAACGGCTTGCTAGTTAATTCATAAAATAATATTTCTTTTTTACTTGGGGTTAGAGATAATTTGTTATATTGTAAATTAAATAACTTTACTGGTAAATTCAATTTTAATTAACTATGGGGAATAATTTATTTAAATTAATAATCTTACCTTAGACTGACGGCCAAGATAGGTCTGTGCAAACCAGTCGGAATCCATGGCCTTCAGGTTAGCCAGAATTTGGCCCTGAAAATGTACAATATTATAAAAATCTTTTGAACTATAAATCAGTAGGAATCTATCACTATAAGAGCAACTCACATCGTATATCTTAGTTTAAAAAAAAAAAGTTGCTGAACATTTTGCTTACCTACACTTAAAACGCAAAATATTTTATAGGATTTACAAACACAACTCAGGTTATTTATTTTTCTGTGGCTTGTGTATTAGAAAAACAAATAACACTGCATACCCATGCAAAATTAACGCTCCGAAATCTTTAAAAATTGGGCTTTAATAAAAGTGTACAACGTCGGGCGTATGATACGCCCAATATCCGTTTCTTTTGAGTCTTTTTCCTATAGAGTGTGTTTTTAAAAAGGTCTTGTAAGTTTTTAAATGTTATGCTAATATGCAACTATTACTGTTACTCTTCGATGGGAAGTTTTATTAGATTTTTGGAACGAAATTAACGCGGCTTGCGGTAGGCGTAAACTGGTAGAAAAGAAAAAGTCAGTTTCAAGTGTCAACAGTTTGTAGCATGCTAAAATCTTATACTACATGGCTCTGTATTCAAAAACAAAAACTTTTGACACTTCAAACCTAAGACCATATTAGATGGCTCTGTATTAACACAGACTATACAGCAAAAGGAACTTCGTTCCATCTGGGTGTTCTACTCCCGGTTTTTTTTATAGGGTATTACTTACAGCAAAAGCCTCGTGGATCTCCCATGTGTCGATGTCGCTTATCTTGAGGCCGGCTTTGTCCAGGATCTTGGGGATGCCGTACGTAGGTCCCAGCAGCAGCTGGTCAACGGGATCCTAAACATGGACAACATGAACAAAATATATCTTAGCTTATAGATGTATTCAGGAGGTAATAAGAATGCAAAAGCACTTGGAAGGTTTAAAAATATCCATTAAAAACGATGTGGAAGCATCCCGAATAAATAAACAATTTCTCTACATACTAGAGAATATTTAATTTATTTTCGAAGATGTCTTCAAGCCTAACCACCAGCCTTTTAAGGCTGACATCTCATGAAAATCATGGAAATGTCTCGCCGACTGGTCGAAACTTCGCGAGACCAGAGGGTTGGCTTTTTCATGGAATTACCATTGCCATTCAATGGGGCAATGCTACCAGTTTTCTGGGCACGTTTCCGGATGACAGCAATGTGGAGGAGCAGGTACCATCGAAGTTCGAATCTAACCACGTTAAGGACTATTCTTGCTTGCAGCGCTCGGCGGCTATAGTACCGGGCCGGTAACAGATGTGGTCACCGTGTTCACGGGATTTTATTTAGAAACTGGTTATATAGCGAACTTCTAGGTGTCCTTTTGATTTTGTATAGCTAAGTAGTAATTTAATTTAGTACCTAGTGTATACAACGTGTGTCTTTGATATAACATTCAACTGGCATATATATGAATTCTTTTTCAAACTATTTTTTTTTGGTTTTTCATTCAAAATAATTCGACAAAATAACGATTATTTATATAAAATACCCTTACGTGAAATATAAAAAAAGACAACGTCGGATTTTCTTAGCTTTAAATAAATGATTAGTTTGAATGAAAATTGATTGGATGTGACGCATATTTTTCCCCCAAATTGTTTATTTTTGTGTTTTGTTCTTTCTTTGCGTCATGTGTACCGCAAATAAACGTATTTTCTTTCTTCTTTCTAAAAAAATATTTACTCGTACTTATCAATGAAACTTAGATACACACATTGAGACTCTAGTGTTGTGTTATCTTTGAAACTATGAATTTTTGGAACACTTGTTCTAGGACTTTTTGTATTATTTCTACTTATCTTCTACTATATAAAAATAAGTCGGGTTTTCCTTCCTGACGCTATAACTCCAGAACGCACGAACCGATTTCCACGGTTTTGCATTCGTTGGAAAGGTCTCGGGCTCCGTGAGGTTTATCGGGGTAGGTAGGTAGGTGTGCCGTAGATATGTACTTAGTGCTACCCGTGCGAAGCCTGGGCGGGCAGCTAGTAGCATATAATCTTAAGAGTTATGGGACATCAAAAGGAACACGTTGTATATTAATTTAATATTGAATATAAGCATTACCTATTAATAAATAAAATTTCAAAATCACCAACTAGCTAATTACGTAACACATTTTCGTAAACGATTACGACTAATCTGTTTCATTTTGACAGTTCAACAACATTCATTGCGTTATTTACGTTGTTGAGCAGATTATCTTTCGAACTTATGAAGCAATGGATTAGCAATCTGTTTCAAACCGATTCAGATTCTGATTGATCGTGTATTATGCAATTAGCGTACAGGATACTTCATCCCGCCAGAATATTAAGAGTATTCCTTACCTGAGCAACATACGTCCAGTCACGAAGATACGCCTTGGGCTTGAAACCGAGCTCCTTAGCTCTTTTTTCAGACATCACCAAGCACGCAGAGGCACCGTCTGTCTGTAGGGCCAAGTGAAATAATATAACTTGTAATAAAAAAAAATGTATGGCAATGTTCTATCTACAATCATTCATCGTTTTAAGGGTGTGTTCATGAAGAACTCTGGTAACCGGCGCCGATATGCCAGCGCTTTTCGGCGCAGGCAGTTTTCATACCTTTCGCCAAATCAGTGCGAACCGCCGTCTAATTAAGATAGGTACTTCTCGGCGCTTATCGGCGACGGTCCGGGCTGATTTGGCAAAATGTATGAAAACTGCCGGGGTTGACAACCAGCGCTTATCGGTGCCTCACGATGTTTTCCTTCACCGTTTATAGAGCAGTGGTGATGAAATAATTTACACAAAGTAAATCACCCGGCTGAGTTCGAACCTACGACCTAAAACTCTTAAGTCGCGGTCGTTACCACTGGGCCACCACGAGGGTGGGACATTATCAAATAACTTCTCCCGCTCTGGGCGGAGCGGGAGGGCGTGTCAGACTTTTACTGACTAAAACCCCCGTGTTCCTTGCGTTGCCTGTGTGCCGGGGTCGTGATATCCCTTTCAGACAAACTCGCAACCCCGGCAGACTGGGCCACCACTGCTCTCATAATGTTGATACCTTCTCAATACGATGAATGTGTTACTAAATCCCTTGAGTGATTCATTACGTAAGAATAACCTGAACAGGGTTTGTTTACACTTTCATTATATAGTTTTTGAGCAGACTATAATTTCAACAGTGTTTGAGCCTACTTGTGAGGTGTTACAAAAGTACGGAAGCTTCAGTTAAGCCTAATTTCCTGCTTTAGTAAGAGTTTTTATCGCTGCACCAACCCTATAGAAAAAAAGAAAAAATGTTGTTGTGTTGTTGTTGTTCATTGTTGTTATTTTACTTACCAAGAACGACGCGTTAGCGGCGGTGACGGTGCCGTGCGGCTTGATGAACGCCGGCTTCAATTTAGCGAGCTGCTCCGGAGTAGACACGCGGATACCGTTGTCTTTGTCTATCACGCCGTCCTTGCCGTCAACTATGATGAACAAACATTTGTCAGAAAGTCAAACTCATATCATTTATTTCAATTAGGCATTTAAAAGGCACTTTTCAGTGTCAAAAAGAAACAAGAAAATAGTATTGATTCTAGTTGCCCCTTCCAAAAGGTAGTTTCGTTTGGAGAAGAAGAAGAATGAGCAAGAACCTTCATAGTTACTCTTTCTTTTTATGTGTATCATCTTTCCTCTCATCTGTGGGAGTGATTTCGTGAAAAGGGACGGAAGTGTGTAACAAGAAGCCGTGGAAGCGCGCGCTATTTGATTTGACAAATGAGCGCGAGCGGTGCTAGAGTTGGCTGTCGGATGGTACCAACCCATTTTCCGAGAGGTTGGTACTGTCAGCCAAGATGTCCGATGTCATATGAGACTACTGTAAGGCGCGCTCCTTTTTTTATTTACCTTATTTTGTACACTTACATTAATTAATAATTATATGTATTAATTAATAAATATACCTTTAATAGGAATCAGATCAGTGAAGTACCCCTTCTGCTGGGCGTCCATGGCACACTTGTGCGACCTCAACGAGTATTCGTCCTGTTCCTGACGAGAGGACCCGAAAGCGGCGGCTAAGCGGTCTGCGCTGTGACCCATGGTTTCTCCGGACGAGAACTCGGCGACGGCCGGTAACTGAAAATGAGGTGTTTTTGTAAAGTTTTTATAATAACGTGGGATAGGTAATGTTCAACATTAGAGGGGTAATTTCCATATTTAAAAAAGCGGCCAAGTGCGAGTCGGTCTCGAAGGCTTTTCTCAGTATGGACACTTTTTCTTCCGGCTAAGTGCTTACGGTGAGGGCAAATGTAACGATTTAAATCTTTGACGTTTGTTTTGTTTTTTCAAGTCAGTGGATCAACTGTATATTTTGCTTCATTTAAGGTTTCATCGAGCTTTTCGTGTCGCCTAAGCTAGCGGTAATGGAACACCAAATGAATGAAACAGACAATGTACCTGTGGCCACCATTTTGTAATGCCACTTACAAATTGAGTGCTTGGAATTGATTATCTAAATACTTTAACTCGAAATTCTGATTTTAAATCACCT
Source organism: Agrochola circellaris (assembly GCA_914767755.1). NCBI lineage: Eukaryota > Metazoa > Arthropoda > Insecta > Lepidoptera > Noctuidae > Agrochola > Agrochola circellaris. The sequence continues at coordinate 15,172,479 of OU611850.1, read as the reverse complement.
TAAATATGTTTTAATTTTATAACCTCAATTTTCGCAGATGATTTTTCAATTACAATTTAATCATGTTAATAAACTATAATATAATGTTGAAACCTTCTAAATACAGATGAATATGTGACTAATTCCCTTTAGTGAGTGATTGCGTAAGAATTTATCCAGAACAGAGTTTGTTTACACTTTCATCTGATATTTTTGGAAGAGACTATATAATAATTTTGTTGTTGTCTGGTTTACAAACTCACCTCAGGCGCAAAGTAGTCGGGTCTTATAGACGCGAGCAGCGACAGGCGCTGCGCCGGAGTCTTGGCGCGGTTCAGACGAAGGAGTAAGGAACGCATCTTGCGAGAATGACGGATCGGCACGTCTGACATGAACTCTACGCCGCCCGCGACGATTATGTCGAAGGCGCCCGCGGCTATCATGCCGATACCTGGGGAAAGGATGGAAAATATTAGTAAATGAAGGCTTTGTAGCTCGCGGACGGAACCTTTTTGATTTCAATCGTCATAAATAAATAACAACCCAAATATACAGTGTATTTGGAACGAAGTTGTACGTTATACTCTACACACTTGGTGAATGATCCTTCATTCGCCGCGTGTACACCGATAAAAGTGTAACATATTGACCGCCACGACACTTTTACGTGTGTATACGTGTTTATTTTGTTTTTATTTTTTTTCATGTCATTACTTTATCACATGGGGCGCGGGCGGCCGTCGTTAAGCGGGTGTCCACAAGTCATAACGTATGACCCTTGTTGAAAATTTGCAAATTTTTAATGAATTTGGGGTAATTTTGGTACTAAAACTGTGAATTTTATCACTTTTTTATTTTCAATAATAATACGATTTTTTTATAACTTTTTGGTAATGAATGACATTACCAAAAAGTTATAAAAAAATCTTAGCAGTACCTTTTTTTACAACCGGGAATCCAACGACAACACTCGACAGAGTAAAAAAAAAGATCACTGGTACTGTAGGGGGAAATCCGAATCCATAAGAGATACGGGTAAATTGTCTTAGGAAACCTTTCCTAAATTTCATGAAAAAAATAAAATAAAATGTCATACTTCATTTTTAGGTCAAGCGCGAGTTGTTTATAAAAAAATACTAAAAGGACGGAAATGTAATGGTACTACTGTAGTACAAAATATGTTTGATTATTAAAAAAATATCTGAATATCGTATTGCGTTTTACTTAAGGTACTTCATATAGTAAGTATTTTAGTTTCCATGACGTTACATTTTCACGCTTATTTCCCCCACTTTTAAAGCTTCTAAGTTTTGTACTGCTGCGCTTTGTAGTGTAGTGCACCTATTATTGCTTGTTTGTATGAAGCTTTCTACCTACTCCGATCGCAGGTCATCATCTGTCACACAAGTTTTGTTTTTCTTCTTTTTTCTTGTTAATCTATAATTTTGTAATCATGGTGATACAAAATAGGCAAGTACTTCTATGGTTGTTCGTATCCCGAACATAGTCGATGATTCCCGAAGCGCATACTTTCTTTGGAATAACTGTATAACGAACGGGCTGGTGGTGGCTGGTGTCCGGAACTCCACGTTCAATCCCGAATTTTGCGTACGGGTTCCCACCCGTACGCAAAATTCGGGATTGAACGTGTTGGATTAGTTGATTTTCCCAAATCGATCATTTGAACCACCCCAACTCCTCAAGAAAAGCCACCAGCGCCTTGGTGTTACTGACGATCTCACGGAGGGTACCTTGGGATATCTGTACCTGTAGTGATGGCCTGGTTGGAAGATATGGACACCATGATGACGGTGTTGTGGTTAACCCCCCACAGAAGCAGTTATTCTGTGGTGCGATGTTCGTGCTAATTCGAAAACTCCAAGATTACCGAAGCGCATAACTTTTCTGGTTTAATTGTACCTGTAGTGATGGCCACGTTGGAAGAGATGCACGCCAAGGTGACGGTGTGCGCGGGGGTCTTGTCGTTGTAGCCGGCCGCTAGGGCTGCCTCGCGCGCGATGTTGGAAGTCTTCACCTCCTGGATAACCGTGCCGTATACGATGTAATCGATCAAATCCTTTGATATGCCGGTTTTTTGGAGAAGACCCCTAAAGCAATAAAAAAATTAGTTATCTTATTATGTTGGATTAGTTGCTCGCAATTATGGCGGACATTAATGACGTTTTGTCGTACTAGCATGAACGCGTAATGATATAATTAAATCCAAGGAGTTTAAAAAATGAATACACAAAAATGTATATAAAATAGGTTAGTCACTAACCACACGAAAAGAAGACGATACGTAAAAATTAACTATGTCATATCATTCAAATGTTCTACAAGAATGATTAGTAATCAGTTGCCTACAGAGTACACGGTGCATCACAAATTGGACTTCGGTCATTTAATTATATTTTACTTTCAGATATTTGTTTGAGCAGTGGTGTTTATTTAATGTTTCAACTATTGCAGAAATATCGCTCACATCATACTATTCTCCCAGTTAGGACATGGGTACGCCCAAGCATTTTTTTATTGGTCCCCCACCAATAATTCTGGGCAGAAGTAAATAAACTGGATAGGTAGTAGGAAATTACACATGCGCGCTCGATTCATCGATACTGCATTGTTTCGCGCGGTAATTTTGAATTTTACCAAATGAATGATTAATTTTGTTACTACAAACCATAATTTTTTGCTTCGTGTCAGGGACCAGGGTGGGGCAGATGCCTCACCTTCCCCACCATGGGAACGCCCATGGTAAGTGGTCTTATAAAGCTTCCATTTTGCTTTTAAGGTTACAACCCTAAAAAGCATTTAATAAACTCAGACATGTTAGTAGTGTAGTCATTGATTCACTGTCTTTCTGAGTCTTTGTTTTTAGGATTATACCTAAAAGGTGCCAAACGGAACCCTATAAATCTCTTATCACATTTCAGATTTCACAGAAACTAGTGGTAGGGGAATGTATCAGTGATATCTGCATCTCAGCTACATCTTGCTGCCTGCCATTTGTATTTTTTTTTGTAATGTATTAACTCAAAAACTACTGGACCGATTTAGAAAATTCTTTCACCAGTAGAATGCTATATTATCACTGAGTAACATAGGATATAATTTACAAAACTATCACGTGGGCGAAGCCCCTGACGGAAGCTAATATAGTTATTATCAAATAAACATGCTGCATCAACTAACACTTTCACAAATGCTTGCAGAGCACTAGATTACAGGCATAAAACCAAAAAAGTGTACTATCAAGATGGTAACATACGTTTTATTTATATCTTACTAGCTGCCCGCCCCGGCTTCGCATGGGTAGCACTATGTACTTATCTACGGCGCACCCATCTACCTACCTACTTACCCTACCCTACCCTACCTACTCTGCTAAATTTACATTCATCAAATGCGTTAACTGTCCAACGTGCGAAGTTAAAATAGTCGTTAAGTTTTCTGAAATTTTCTATTTTTCTGCGCAATTTTCTTAATTTTTCTTCCCGTAAGAACCTTCTCCTTACAATAACAAACATAACAAAAAAAGAATTAGCGAAATTGGTGATGCCGTGACCAAGGGAAATAGGGATTCATTTATATATATATATAATAATATATAGAAGATACACTACAGAAATAGCAGGAAGCAACAGAAAATAAAGAACTAAACGTAGGAAACAATTATAGGTAAAAATACAGCATTTTCTTATTATCGCCAACTAGGTGAACAATCTTTAAGCAGACAAGTTAAATATTATTTACAGTATAAAACAAAACATTTTATTATAGAAGACTAGACTACTAATTAACTAGGTGAGATATCAATGTCAGCCTTATTTATAAACATTGAGATGATAATGATATATTATGCTTCTTGGCCCTAACTAAGTATTTATGTACTCTGTTGTTCCTTAGGTCCTGACCTTTCTTTAGGAAAAATAGGAAATAAAACTTTTTACAAGAAAAAAAACAACAGACTTCACACACTAAAAATACACTACAAAGTGAAAAATAACTTTAATTTCGGAAGTTGGTGGTAAAAAACGAAAATTCAAACCCAAAGACACCGACTTCCGAAATTAAAGTTATTTTTCACTTTGTAGTGTATTTTTAGTGTGTGAAGTCTGTTGTTTTTTTCTTGTAAAAAGTTTTTTTTTTTTTGCTGTGGTAGGTACATACCCCACACAAATTCGAATACCACTACCTGCTATGTAAATAACAGTGACAGGAAGTTATCATATCATCCACATATACTAAGTGGGAAAAATGCTTATTGAAGCTAAACCAAAAACTATCCAAGCAATGTTAATAAAATTTATAAAAAAATATTTTCCAAAACCCCATCAAATGGGAAGTGAGGAATCTTTTTTTAAGGCAGCTGTCACAAGATAGTTCAATGAGCTTTAGAGTGCCTCACGGCGCCCCTCTTTACTCTCTAACAGGGCGCCGCGGCGCACACATTGGGAAGCCCTGCCTTAGGTAATAAAATTAAAATATGTCTGGGATATGTTATGCTTTTGCTGAATTGTTATTATATCTATTATTCTGTTATCCTACATTGCCATTGAGTAAATAATTAATGAAAACTAAAGAGTTTAGTTCATGACCGTAATAAATAATGTCTTACAGGATTGTTTTGATGTAAGTCCTAAAATTATTATTAACATAATAAGACTTTATTGCATTTCCAAAACATATTCACAGAAAAGCATAAAATTATAAGTGATACTTACAACAAGGAATGTCTGGCAAGTTCATGAGGCATCATCTTGGAATAATCAGTGAAGGAAACCAAGAACGGTGTTCGTACTCCGTCAACGAGGACCACATTATGGCCAGTGCGGTCCGGCAGCGACTTTCTTTTCTGCTGTAATGCTGCTCCTATACTGAGAGCTCGTCTGGCAGTGTCTAAAAGTACATTTTTCGAAATTTAGGAAGTTACATGCAGAAATGTCCTTGAAATATTGTCAAAATACGAACATTATAATTTTAGAGCTAAGAATAACTTCCAGTGTGTATATAATATGTACCTTGCACTCATTATTTGGCAAAGAACTGAACAAAATTAATTGCCAACAATGCCAATAAAAATTTCTTACAAAAGTCCAAAGTTTACGTCCATAAACGAATAATGGGAAAATGCTAAATATTTAACTGATAAATATACTTTCCAGCTTTACAGATTGTGTAGTATACAATATATTACTTTAGTTACGGTTAGAAAAGTCGTCAAGTGGTATAAAATTAAAGAAGTACTATAAAACCTACCGAATTTAGCCGTGGAGCCGACGTGGGACACTTTCAGTAAAGATTTCGATATTTGAGATGCCATGGCTGCCGGAAAACTTATACCGATTAACACTGGACCCAACGGAGACTTCTAAAACAATTAATGTAAATTATAAACTACAGTAAATTCTAATTTAAAACTTAAAATAAACTTCGAAGAAAGTTGGACTCTGACCTGTCAACCACAGAGTAAAAACGGGGTGGCTAAGATCAAATGATAAATTTCACAGCGCCATTATATAAATGTTTGGAAACGAGGGAAATAATTTTTCGTTTTTTTAAGATTTTTGTTTAAGTGAGACCGTTAAATTGTACAAATAATGCATTGTTTGATACAAATATTAATATTTATTAGTTGAGAACGTCCTGGGTAACGGATTTGCAGTAGAAATAATATTAAGTTTTAATTTACCACTGATTATCGGGAAATTGATTACTAATTGGCAACTTAATACGACAACAGTCAATATTGCGTTTCGTTACCGCATTTTCCACTGGTAAACTGGACATTAGAAACAATTATTTTTATTTTTATGAATGATATTAAATAAAGACTTTGATTTTAGAAAAATTACTTGATTCTAACCATCTTTAACGTTTTTAAAACTATTTCCATGATTTAATTTAATTTAATTTTATTAAAATTAACAGTTCAACGTCTTGTTATGTTTTCATGAAATGAAAAGGCGGGTAGGCGAAAATATTTTCAACTGCAAGATTCTATTCATCAATTTCCGTCCTGTTTGCCTTCCGCCTTGTTTGCAGCCACGTGAAATCGTTCAAATTAATTTTCAAAATTACTTATTTGTATTTTATGTAATAGTAATATTATTTATACTTTTGTTATTTTTTAAATGAAGAAACTATAGAAACCTATTAGGTAAGTTCATTTGTATATTTTTCTGTTCAATACATAATCCATATTCATCAAAACGAATCCTGCTGGAAATGGGTGGGGTTCCAAGCATCGCTACGATCGGTCTTACACTGCAATTTTAAATTGATCGCTGTAGATTCATGCATTATCAGGTACCGTTTACCAACTTTCAATTATTTCAAAATTTGATATTTTCACACGTGTTTAAAAAAATCTAAACAAATTGAAAGTAGGTACAGTAACCGCCAAAACTATTAAAATAAAATGATTTTCAATTTTATTTCATGTCTGAAACCACATATTTTATTTGTACTGTTATTTGAATACTCAAACCACGCATATTCTTCTCTTTATTCCCAGAATGAAATATCACAGCATAATATTCGTAATATACCTCGCGTGGTGTACGGCAGAGTTTGCGGATGACATGCAGGAGTTTGAGGCAGAATGTATGGGTGAAGATACGTTCCCATGCATGGGAGGTGGCTGTATCTTCCAGGCGCAGTACTGCGACGGGTTTGTCGACTGCGACGATGGCACCGATGAGAACTTTTGCAGTAAGTTATGATTAACTACGTCATTCAATTTCGGAAATTAGGTACGTATTTATTAGTTACCTATTTATGTATCCGAAATTGAATGAATAAGGTACGCAAAATTCAAAAGTATTTATAGATATTTTATGGTGTTATGAACATAGAATTCTCAAAATGCTTTTGAATTGCTTCTTCTTCTTTTCGTGTGGTTAGTGATTAACCTGGTATCGGAGTGGGCCCATGGGCCTCCGACTTGGCTTCAAATGCCGTCGCGAAATATCTCTCAAGCATGCCGGTTTCGTCACGATGTTTTCCTTCATCGTTTTTGAAGCAAGTGATAATTATACAATACGCACATGAATCCGAAAAGTCAGAGGTGCGTGCTTTGGGTTTGAACTCGAGACCTATGACTTGGCAGTTTGACCGTCCCACCGGCTATCACTGCCCTTTTGAATTTTGCTAAGTGTAAGGTACCTGTTATTTATATTTCTATGGTACTAAGTACCTACCCCCCCCCCCCTAACCCTACCAAGTGCTCTGTGACTGTACCTACTGTTGTCCGTGCATAAACAGGTTTTTATCAACTTCATGACAATCTGTATTTTTCGCGAATGTTGCGAATTTCGTTTTTTTTATCTGCATCCGGTTACACTGGAAGCCGATCCCCAACATAGTTGGGAAAAGGCTGAGCAGATGATGATGTTGTGAATTTCGACGTTCCTTTATGTTAAAGGTTGTTTTATAGTCATTATATTATAGTGTAGGTTGTAGGTATTTACTCCCGTGTCTATGACGAGAAGTTTCTAGATCAAAATGAACCAAAATCGTGAACATAAAATTGTCTCATAGCCGAAAGATGTAAGCGCTGATTTTTTCATAAATATCAAATTATTCAAATATTTATATCTTCTACTATCAGTAAACCACAATGCTAACGAGGAGTTCTGCAACGAGACCCATCAGTATATCTGCCAGGACAACAAGAAATGTATCCCGTTGACGTGGATATGTAACAACGAGCCTGACTGCGACGACGGCAGTGACGAAGTCAACTGCACCGTGTTGCCGACCGCTGAAGTTAATGTGAGTGCCTTACCTACAGCTATCATCTTTGACGTGGATATGTAACAACGAGCCTGACTGCGACGACGGCAGTGACGAAGTCAACTGCACCGTGTTGCCGACCGCTGAGGTTAATGTGAGTGCCTTACCTACAGCTATCATCTTTGACGTGGACATGTAACAACGAGCCCGACTGCGATGACGGTATCGACGAAGTCAACTGCACCGCGTTGCCGACCGCTAAGGTTAATGTGAGTATCTCTATCTCATCTGATTGACGTGGCGTGGATATGTAATAACGAGCCCGACTGGGATGACGGCAGCGACGAAGTCAACTGCACCGCGTTGCCGACCGCTAAGGATACTGTGAGTACCTTACCTACAGCTATCATGTTTGACGTGGACATGTAACGACGAGCCCGACTGCGATGTCGGTATCGACGAAGTCAACTGCACCGCGTTGCCGACCGCTAAGGATAATGTGAGTACCTTACCTACAGCTATCATGTTTGACGTGGACATGTAACGACGAGCCCGACTGCGATGTCGGTATCGACGAAGTCAACTGCACCGCGTTATCAACCGCTAAGGATAATGTGAGTATCTACAGCTATCATGATTGACGTGGATATGTAACAACAAGCCCGACTGCGATGACGGCAGCTACAAAGTCAACTGCACCGTGTTGCCAACTGCTAAGGATAATTTATAATGTGAGTACCTTACCTACAGAGCTATCATGTTTGACGTGGACATGTAACAATGAGCCCAACTGCGATGATGGCAGCGACAAAGTCAACTGCACTGCGTTGTCAACCGCTAAGGATAATGTGAGTATCTACAGCTATCATGATTGACGTGGATATGTAACAGCAAGCCCGACTGCGATGACGGCAGCTAAGGATAATGTGAGTATCTACAGCTATCATGATTGACGTGGATATGTAACAGCAAGCCCGACTGCGATGACGGCAGCTAAGGATAATGTGAGTATCTACAGCTATCATGATTGACGTGGATATGTAACAGCAAGCCCGACTGCGATGACGGCAGCTAAGGATAATGTGAGTATCTACAGCTATCATGATTGACGTGGATATGTAACAGCAAGCCCGACTGCGATGACGGCAGCTAAGGATAATGTGAGTATCTACAGCTATCATGATTGACGTGGATATGTAACAGCAAGCCCGACTGCGATGACGGCAGCTAAGGATAATGTGAGTATCTACAGCTATCATGATTGACGTGGATATGTAACAGCAAGCCCGACTGCGATGACGGCAGCTAAGGATAATGTGAGTATCTACAGCTATCATGATTGACGTGGATATGTAACAGCAAGCCCGACTGCGATGACGGCAGCTAAGGATAATGTGAGTATCTACAGCTATCATGATTGACGTGGATATGTAACAGCAAGCCCGACTGCGATGACGGCAGCTAAGGATAATGTGAGTATCTACAGCTATCATGATTGACGTGGATATGTAACAGCAAGCCCGACTGCGATGACGGCAGCTAAGGATAATGTGAGTATCTACAGCTATCATGATTGACGTGGATATGTAACAGCAAGCCCGACTGCGATGACGGCAGCTAAGGATAATGTGAGTATCTACAGCTATCATGATTGACGTGGATATGTAACAGCAAGCCCGACTGCGATGACGGCAGCTAAGGATAATGTGAGTATCTACAGCTATCATGATTGACGCGAATATGTATATACTTTAGATTTATATACGAAGCTTATGACGCGTCCCCTGCTTATCACACGATGTCACATCTTGTTGACCCCCCTCCCCCCCTTGTCGTGGGAGGTAATTAATGGAAGCCGCTTACTGGATGCGACTGGTCGTTGAAGCGATACTTGGGGGCGGCCTATGTACTTACTTACTGCTAAGTGTTTGCCGACAGTCGACCTGCAAGGGTTTCGAGTGCGGCGACGGCAAGTGCATCTCGTTCCTGTGGGTGTGCGATGGCGTGTACGACTGCGAGGACAAGAGCGACGAGTACGCACAGGATCTGTGTCGTAAGTGCTCTTGATTAAGAGGGCGCCTAAAGGTCCACTAGCGCCACTCTTTAAAAAAAATATTATCTCGTGACTGAGAAGGAATTATGAATAACGGCTAGACAGGACCCTCGGTAAGTGTGTCTAGAATTTTCTAATACCTTTTATAAAGTTTCATATTGAGACACGAAGCAACAAAATACGATCTAAAGAAAAGCGGCCACATTCCTCTAGATCGTATTTTGTTGCTCCGTGTCTCAATATGAAACTTTATAAAAGGTATTAGAAAATTCTAGACACGCTTACCGAGGGTCCTGTCTAGCCGTTATTCATAATTCCTTCTCAGTCACGAGATAATATTTTTTTTAAAGAGTGGCGCTAGTGGACCTTTATGCGCCCTCTTAACTTGTTTTTTATTTATATGTCCCCCCCACTCACGTGCTGCAGAGGGACGTAGACAAAAAAAATTAAAAAAATTGTCTGTCAGGTACTTACCTAGGTTATAAAAAAATATTGGACACGTATTTTTTCTTTTTTTACGTAATCAAAAGATTACGGTAATACATTGAGTAGGCAATGCGTTAAAATGTGGCATGACGTCACTGGCCGGTAGATTTTACACTGACGTGAAGTAGCGAGCCCCCACTCCCCAACTTCAATGCGTTTTATCTAAATTATTTTTTATTATTAAGATAAAGCTAAAAACACGTGTCTGATATTTTTTTATTATCTGACTGACGGACTGAATACTTTTTTTTTTCCGCAGTCAACATCCCTATTCACGCGCAAACTGTTAAGTTTGCGCGTTGATGTCCTTTACACCGTGTATAAATAAAAGACGTAAAAAACGAGCCTTGCAGTATTCGCATACATCAGACATGTCACCTTGGTAATAATAATACAGGGTGGCAGGGACATCGACGCGAAGCCGGTTACCATAGATTCAGTACATGATTCTGAGACCCCATGCGTTGAAAATTTTCGTCGGTTATTTAAAAAACAGCTGCTCCATACATTTTGACCGCGTAGGTACTTTTCGCACTTTTCTGTGAAACAGCAGATTTAAAAAAAATAACCTACGAAAAATTTCAACGCAAGGGGGTTCAGAATCATGTACTGACCCCATGGTAACCGGCTTCTCGTCGATGTCCCTGACACCTTGTATACAAAATCAACATGACATTAAAAAAAAAAAAAAAACAGGTATATTTGAAATGACTTTTCGTAACGAAGAATAATTATTTTTAATGAAAATTATATTTTATATAATGGAGTGATGCAATTTTTTATTGAAGATTTTTTTTTTTTGTTCAATTTGGGGGACAATAGACTTAAAGTACTATTATATAGAATCAAGTTTTTCCAACTGAACAGACAGCTGTGCTGCTGGGGAGTTTGTTGCGCCACTTCGTCTTCCCAGCTAACGCACTAGGAAGTGGTGAAGGGTGGGCGTTTTTGGGGGACTATCTTATGTAATTTTGACGTTCGAAAAGTGCTGATTCTCAGCCTAGTTTGAATAAATAACTTTTGAATTTTGAATTATGATAACTAAAATATGAGACATGTACATGATTTCAAAGTTTTTAAAAATAGGTGAAAATAACAAAACTTGTTTTTAGTGAAAGCACACTTTCTAAGTCTTTTAAGAACCAATATTATATAGATTACGTAACAGTTACAGTTGTCAGTTGTATATGGGGTTCATAGTAAAATGGCGAGAAACGCAAGTGGTCCGAAAAGGGACAGGGCCTCGTCAAGGTCGTTTCTGACGGCAAACTTTAGCACCAAACGCGCTCATTTGTCAAATCAAATATCGCGCATTTTCCTGCCTTCCTGTTACACACTTCCGTCTCTTTTCACGAAATCACTTCCACAGATTGCAGGAAAGACGTTACCACATATCAAAAATACTTGCTTAAAAGCGGTTACTTATTATAAGTGAATACATTGTCTACAGGACACGTCTCCCTCCCCCACGCGATCCTCGACGGCTCCTACTGCCAGGAACTGCCCAGTCTTGAAGAACGTAACTACAAATGCCTGGACTCGTCGTACTGCCTGCCGAGCAACATGATGTGTGACGGCATTCAAGACTGCCGTGATGGCAGCGATGAGGGGCTGTTCTGCAAAAATTGTGAGTGTTTTTCTTTGCACGTGTTAGGCCAATTTTAGGGTTCCCTACCCAAAGCGTGCCAACGGGACCCTATTATTGGGTTCTCACCTATGAAATTGGCGATTTTTTTCTCACAAATAGAGAAGCTCGTCACTTCTATGATTTAAAATATTCATCAATTGCTTGGTATTATATCGAATAATGACCATCAATAGTAAAAAAACCTTATTACTTATATTTTTTTTAACATAAAAAATACCTTAAAAATTACTCCTCATTTTGTTAGCAGAAATGACCAATATTTGTTTTAACTTAGCCAAAACTTATTTTTGTCGCTTAATCTTAGTGGCATATTACGTTCAGAGTGTGTGTATGGCTGCTATAACAACAAATAATAAAATGGTCAATTTTCATCTATTTTCTTAAATATCTTTAAAAGTATTTATTTTAAAATTATAAAAAATGTAGTTGATATCCTCGCAATAAGTTCTTTCATTTCATATGTCACACGGTACAGTTAGCAAAACTTTTTTTTATATTTCTTATTTACCCCCCAAAATATTGAAAATTCATTTACTCGTATTTACGTTACACGTCCGTATTTAGATCACAGAAATGCATAGGTGTACCAAATTTCAACTTAATCGGTCCATTAGATTCGGAGCAAATTGGCTGTGACAGACGGACAGACAGACAGACAGACACACGAGTGATCCTATAAGGGTTCCATTTTTTCCTATTGAGGTACGGAACCCTAAAAACGAGTGAGCCTTATAGTAGTCGCATCATCTGACATCTTGGCTGACAATAGCAACTTTTCGGAAAATGGGTTGGTACCATCCGACAGCCAACTGTAGCACCGCTCGCGCTCATTAGTTAAATCAAATAGCGCGCGCTTCCACGGCTTCCTGTTACACACTTCCGTCCCTTTGCACGAAATCACTCCCACAAATTGCAGAAAAGTGAGAGGAAAGATGTTACACATAAAAAAAAGAGTAACTATGAAGTAACAGAGTTAAAAAGCATATTTTCCTTCCGGAACTCAAACTCAAACTCAAAGCATTTATTTCCAATAAACCAATTACAGGCACTTTTGAATTGTCAAGGGGTCGGTCAGTCAGAAAGATGAAGCTAGTTGCCCATTCCAAAGCGTAGTAGGTTCCTATGGAGAAGAACGGGCAAGAAACTCCACGGACACTCTTTTAAATCAAAATATTCTTACTACAAAATAATAATTATAATATAATTATTATTTTGTAGTAAGAATATTTTGTATTAATTATTATATTATAATAATTAATACAAAATATTGGTTACATCATTCATGTTGATATTACTAGATTTATTATTAGAAAAAAAGACGCATATAACATTTTTTCCAGATTTGAGTTATATAATTGCCGGAATCAGAAAAAAAAGGAGCATCTGCCTGTATTTTTACATCAATCTGGAAAAAATGTTAGATGCGTCTTTTATTCTATCGGGGGCAGAATGTAGAAAGACGTGCACGTTCTACGCACGCGCGAACGGCAGCCGATCGAGCCGAAAACTTCTGGAGCACTGAGTGATGACTAAGTAATATTTTTTTCGCAGGGCACTCAATGTGCACGAACTACAACTGCTCAGGCAACGACACTCAATGCTCCCCTGAGCGCTACGGACCCATCTGCATCTGTCTTGCCTCTCCCTCCATGCGTCAGTACAATTACGTCTCCAAACAGTGTGATGACGTCAACGAATGCCTCCAGGAAAGGCCAGTGTGTTCCCATACGTGTGTGAACGCTGATGGACACTTTACTTGCGAATGTGATCCTGGGTATAGTAGGGACGAGTTTGGATACCTTTGTTTTGCTGGCGGTGAGTGGAATTTGTTTTACTAATTACAGAGGCGGATCCAGGATTGTCATTTGGCAGGGGCTTGACCCAGCTGAGGGTATGTGCTTAGAAAAGTAAACACTAAAAAAGCACACGACATTTAATTTTACTTAAGAGCGTTTATCCTAAAAGTTGGCAACGTCGCAAATAGCTGTCAAAAATTTACCTGTTTTGATTAATTTGGCAATATTACTGTATGGAAATAAGAAATGTGGCTAACTAGCGAACTAGAATATTAATCATGAATTGCGATTATAAAATTGAATTTGATGTTGTACCCGTTTTAGCTGTAAAATTATTTGGAAAGGTTCCAAGTACTTTTTTTACATCTAAAACTAAATATTCGGTGTTACGATATTAATTATTGCATTTTAAAATCAATATTCTAGTTCGCCACATTTCTTATTTCCATTGGGGGCCTTGAGCCCCTTGAGCCCGCTGGATCCGCCACTGCCTCTAGCTCTACGGTGATTACGAAGTTATGTTAATTTTAGGACCCGAACCGATCCTGTTCTTTAGTACACGCAACGACATCAGATACTTGAAGATCAAGTCTAAGCAGATGGTCACTGTAACTACTGGGATTAAACAGGTCAGTATGCTATTTAAGAGCGTTTATACTGAAAGTTGGCAACGTCGCATATAGCTGTCAAATATTTCGGTGTTTTGATTAATTTGGCAATATTACTGTATGGAAATAAGAAATGTGGCTAACTAGTGAACTAGAATATTGATTATGAAACGCAATAATTAATATCATAACACTGAATATTTAGTTTTAGATTTAAAAATAGTAGTGCCTTTTTTACACCTAAAACGGTCACAACATCAAATTCAGTGTTATAATTGCAATTAATTATTAATATTCTAGTTCACTAGTTAGCCACATTTCATATTTCCATACAGTAATATTGCCAGAAGTGAAAACTTCTTTAGGCGCGTTGAGCACTTTTTGGGTGAACATAAATCATGGAACTCGTCTTCGTCACCGAACGCTTTCCATGATCTATATGTGTACTGTGTATGTATGTGTACTTTTTGGGTCTACAAAAAGCGTGACACTCGCGTCATCGTCACGGCACGCTTCCCATGATCTATATGTACATATACTGTGTATACAGGGTTATTGGTAAAACACCAACAACCTCTTAAGGGACTCATCAATAGGAACAACTTTTAATATGGGACCAAACATGAAAACCCAAAAAAAAACAGGTGTTCCCTACATTTATGTTCACACAACTCGTCAAAATGTATGGAACACCAGATTTTTCTTTACCGATTTAAGGCTTGGAACGAAGTAAAAGTTGTTCATAATGATGAGTACAATGACCCCTTAAGAGGTTGTTGGTGTTTTACCAATAACCCTGTATATGTACATAGATATACAATTCACAAGTTACTTAGTTTTCACTTCTATCGGCAGTCCCCAAAGACAGCCCCGTATGTTTTTTTTTAATTATAAACTTGCTAATAATGTGTTTTTACCTTCTCAGGCGCACGGCGTATCGTTCGATGGTACATACATCTACTGGGTAGAGACAGCGCAAGGTCATCAGTCTATTTTCAAGGCACAACTCGATGACGTCAAAGATACTAAACAGGTGAAGGCATTTTGTTCTTCTTATGTGGGCGGTGCGGTCTAATAGTAGTCCATCCAACACTTGCAAGTCTGACAACACTGCTCTCAGTTTTTAAAACACTGGGCCAACGCTGCTGTCGGTTTTTAAAACATTGGGCCAACTCTGCTCTCGGTTTTTCAAAATCTTGGGTCAACACTGCTCTCAGTTATTTAAACCTTGAGCCAACACTGCTCTCTGTTTTTCAAAACTTAGGGCCAACACTGCGCTTTGTTATTTAAACCTTGAGCCAACACTGCTCTCTGTTTTTCAAAACTTAGGGCCAACACTGCGCTTTGTTATTTAAACCTTGAGCCAACACTGCTCTCTGTTTTTCAAAACCTTGGGTCAACACTACTCTCGGTTTTCAAAACCTTGGGTCAACACTACTCTCGGTTTTCAAAACCTTGGGTCAACACTACTCTCGGTTTTCAAAACCTTGGGTCAACACTACTCTCGGTTTTCAAAACCTTGGGTCAACACTACTCTCGGTTTTCAAAACCTTGGGTCAACACTACTCTCGGTTTTCAAAACCTTGGGTCAACACTACTCTCGGTTTTCAAAACCTTGGGCCAATACTGCTCTCGGTTATTTTAACCTAGAGCCAACTCTGCTCTCGGTTTTTTTAATTTTAAAACCTTGAGACAACTTCATTCACTTCAAGAGTTCCAAGTCAAATCAAAATGATTTAATTTAGTCCATTATTTTAGGCACTTTGTTTGGTTAGTGACTAGCCTGGTGTCAGAGGCACTTTTAGAAGTCAATAAAAATAATTGAATTAAATAACCCATACAAAAAAATCTATGGTAAAGAACTGATAAAAGAAAAAAAATCCAGCGTCTGTGGTCCCTTCCACGTGAGTCTTCGAAGCAAGAATAAACAGGCATCTTCTGGGCTTTCTCGTTCCATCGTAGACTTCATCCATCGCTTTCCATCAGGCGAGATCGAGGTCAAGAGAAGACCCATTCCGCAATAAAAAAAAAAGTATTTATTTTAAAATTATTTAAAAAAATATTTGATATCCTCGCAATAAGTTCTTTCATTTGATATGTCACACGGTACAGTTAGCAAAACTTTTTTTTTTTAATTTCTTTTTTACCCCCCAAAAGTGACCCTCATATTCAAAATTCATTTATTTACGTTACACGTCCGTATTTGGGTATAGAAATGCATATATGTACCAAATTTCAACTTAATCGGTCCATTAGATTCGGAGCAAATTGGCTGTGACAGACGGACAGACAGACAGACAGACACACGAGTGATCCTATAAGGGTTCCGCTTTTTCCTATTGAGGTACGGAACCCTAAAAACGAGCGAGCCTTATACAATAGTCGCATATGATGTGTAACATCTGAAATGTTGACTGACAGTACCAACCTCTAGGAAAATGGGTTGGTACCACCGGACGGCCAACTCAAGCACCACGCGCGCTCATTGTTCAAATCAAATAGCGCGCGCTTCCCCGGCTTCCTGTTACACACTTCCGTCCCTTTTCACGAAATCACTCCCACAGATACCAGGAAAGATGTTACACATCAATAAAAATAATTCACCAGATCGTTCTAAACACAGGTGCTGGTAGGGCTCGGTCTCGAAGACCCGGGAGACATCGCAGTAGACTATCTCGGCGGGAATATCTACTTCAGCGACGCAGAGCGCGGCATTATCTCTGCGTGCAGGGCCGACGGCTCCATCTGCACCACCATCAAGACGGACACCAAGCATCCGAGATTTGTCACCCTTGATGCCAGGAATGGGTAAGGAACATATGCAGTATTTGATCCTTTTCAGCCAACTTTGCATACATAATGACAAAAAAAAAAAAATTGTTACCCATTTCAAAATGTTATGGTAGAATTGATAAAAGAAAATAAAAACCAGCGTCTGTGAACCTCTACCAAAGGCTGTATGAAACAGCAGATTTTTTTGGATAGCCGACATAATATTTCTCCATTGGGTGTTCTAGAATCTGCTGGATTACGATAACAGACGATCACTATGCACTAGGAAGTGGTGAAGGATGGGCGTTTTGGGGGACTGTCTTATGTAATTTTGACGTTCGAAAAGTGCTGATTCTCAGCCTAGTTTGAATAAATGACTTTTGAATTTTGAATTTCACGGTAACCGATTAACCAGAATATATCTAGATCGGGACCAAACAACCTACCGTCATAGTCACCCACAGCTGAGCATAGGCCTCTCTTTACTTGTGCCAATGCCCTAACTCCAGTACCATCACCCTAATTACGTAACACACGATCTGAATCACTTTGAAACTGATTGCTAAACATTGCGACATAAGTTCGAAAAAAAATCTGCTCAACATCGTAAATAACGTAATGAAAGTTGCTGAACTGTCAAATCAAACAGATTAGTCTTAATCGTTTATCGAAAATGTGTTACGTAATTTAATTGCATAACAGATTTTCCTATGATCTACCTGTTCTACCTATGATATTAAGAATGTCGTCCGTCCATCATGAAAAACCTATCAAACTATTTGAAATAATTTAGGCGTTTGGAGCAAGTGAGTTTATAAATATAATGGACACATAACGAGGTCTTATGAGGTTGCTTTAAATAACAGTTGTGATAGGCAAATGGATTACTAATTGTTATTATAGACATTACCAGTTTTTTACTCCTAATTTCGTATTGACTGCCTAGTTAGTCTAGTGGTTGTAGGCGCTACTGCTGTGCATAAGGTCCTGGGTTCGATTCCCAAGCCGATAAAGTGTCATTGGGTTCTTCCATCAGGAATTTCTCAGTAGCAGCCCGGAATCTGTATTTGTGCCCGGTTGATGGCAATAGGCTCGCCCCCTATTACATGGGACTTAAACATAATTAACGAAATGTGGGTGTACTACAGGTACACGTCTGCCTAACCCATTGGGAATGGAAGCGTTATGTTATGCTCATGTAATTTCTTCTCAGTAAAATGTACTGGGCGGATTGGCACCAGCGCGCAGTGATAATGTCGGCGCGCATGGACGGCAGCCGGCCCGACGTGCTGGTCGACCACATGGACGTGTTCGCGACCGGCCTGGCCATTGATGCGCCCAATGGCCGCCTGTACTTCGTCGACAGGACCGTCAAAGTCGTCATGATCAATGGGAAGCATGTTTATGTAAGTTCTGTCAGAGTTTTCTGCATTTTTTTGAGTATTAGGGTCTTCAGAGAAAACCCTTTCTATCTTAGCCTTACCTACCAATTTGTAGGTCGAGATGGTGAGTACTGCATCAAACAAGAGCCTTCTTAGAATATAATACTTTTAACTACCCGACTGCGCGACAGGAAAGATATGGTTGTGTTTATTTGTATCGCGCGGTGATAATGTTCGCGCGCATGACCGGCAGCCGGTCCGACGTGCTAGTTGACAACATGAACAACATGTAGTGGACATCATGGCGTGGCCATCAACGCGCCCGATAGCCGCCTGTATTTCGTCGACAGGACCGTCAAAGTCGTCATGATTAATGGGAAGCATGTTTATGTGAATTCTTGCGGTATTTATTGGTTTTTCTTCCGAGTATTAGGGTCTTCAGAGAAACCCTTTTCAATCTTAGCCGTACCAACTGGTAGGTCGAGATGGTAAGTACTGCATCAAAAGAGAGTCTTCTTAGAATATAATAGAATAGAATACTCTATAGTACCCGACTGGGCGACAGCAAAGACAGGGTTGTTTTTCTTTGTATTGCGAGGTGATAATGTCATAACGACCACAAGGACGACTTCGCGACGGGCCTGGCTATCGACGCCTGTGCTTCGTCGGCAGGACCATCAAAGTCGTCATGATTAATGGGAAGAATGTTTATGTGAGTTCTTGCGGTATTTACTGGGTGCGTCTCATATTATCATATAAAGTTATTTGGTATATTTTCATTTCAATAACGTTCACAAGATGTAATAAACGTGAGATATACCAACTGTTGACATAATTTTTTTACATATAACATTTATATATTCTAATGCTTATAAAAATTAGTTATTATAAAATTATATCAATCGTTTATTATATTAACTGATCATTATATCAAATAAAATTATAGACTCAGTTATTATATTAGAGATTTTGTAATTATATCATATATTACTAACCCGTATTTATTGTTTTTTTTCCGAGAATTAGGGTCTTCAGAGAAAGCCCTTTCCATCTACCCTTACCAATTGGTAGGTCGAGATGTTACCATCTTGACCTACCAATTTCATCAGAAGAAGGCTCTCTTCTGATGAAATTGGTAGGTTCTTAGAATATAATAGAATAGAATAAAAAAATCTTAATCTGAATCTTATCTTTGTATCGCACGGTGATAATGTCCGCGCGCATGGACTGCAACCGTGTTATGTGCGCCGAATACGTGGCTCTATTTCCTCTTCCTTCACTGAATTAAGGCGTTCTTTACCTCTTTACCTATTTACTTTTCTACAACAATTTTCATCTGAATACCCCAACAGTCGCTGTTTGAAGAGCCATTCCACCACCCCTACTCCATCGCGGTGTTCGAGAACACCGTGTTCTGGAGTGACTGGATCTCCAACAGCATCCAGACGACGGACAAACTGCACGGTAGCGCACAGAACAGGAATGTGCTCATGAAATTTGATACTCCTGTGCTTGGTGAGTTTGTTGGATTATTATACAGTATGTTAACTATCAGAGGGCGTTCTCGTTAACCGTGTAGTGTCCATACATGCTAAAAAAATGATTAGCATAAAAAATAATAATATTAATACAATTTTCAGAATAATAATCAAAAATGGTACGTAAAAGAAATACTCTGTACACGCGCACTTGTCTTTTAAAGACGTGTATAATCTGCGTTCGCAATTTATTTGCCAAACATGTAAACAAACACGAGGTTTAGGAAAAACAACTGTAATGCCTACACATATGGTTCAGTTTGCGCTACATCTTCATAATTTTTATGACCTTTTCAACATTACTAGTCAGTCTAAAATCAACTTTATTTTCACTGAAATAAAGTTGATATTTGTTTGATATAACATCAATTGGAAACAAGGATTTAAATAGACATTGAGTGTTTGTTTTACGTATCAATTAATATTTTTTGTGAATATTTTTTTTTTTTTTTTTTTTTTCGATGTTTGATCTTTTAGCATGTATGGACGCTATACTATTGCGGGTTAACGGGGACGCCCTCTGTTAGTTAACATACTGTGTATCGATGTCGATAGAATATTCTTTACACAAATAACAAGTACTTAGTTATAAAAAAAACACGCGGCGGATGTCCCTTTGGCAACACGTCCATTTTGTGGATTTTTTCGATTTATATTTTCGAACGTTAATTATATTTTAAATTAGGTACGTTAAATAAAAAATATACTTAATTTATAAAACTCTGTTTTTTTGGCTCGTTGAAAATACCTTTTATAAATATTTTTTTTAAATTATTACTCTGGAAATTCGGACCATCGAAGTGGTGGTCGCAAGTCTGCCGAGAACTTCTCGGATCCGGCACACTTACTGGGATTTGCATTGGGAATTTCTTAGTAAAAGCCCGGAGTTCGGATAGTAAGACCACTAGTAATAAATACAAAGGAATAAATAAAAACCGTCGAAATTATGGGTGTAATTACAACTCTGCCTACCTCTTCGAGAAAAGCCGGCGTGATTTGAATCCAAACTCAAAGCATTTATTTCAAATAAACCAATTTTGCACTTTTGAATTGTCAAGGGGGTCGGTCAGTCAGAAAGATGAAGCTAGTTGCCCATTCCAAAGCGTAGTAGGTTCCTATGGAGAAGAACGGGCAAGAAACTCCACGGACACTCTTTTAAATCAAAATATTCTTACAAAAATGCATGCTACCTCTGTTGTAGGCATGCACATGTACCACCCGGCCCTGATGAACGCCAGCTCCAACCCGTGCAGCAGCAACAACTGCTCGCACCTCTGCCTCATCAGCTCCAACGTCAGCCACGTGTGCGCCTGCCCCGACGGCATGGACATCGTCAATAACGCGTGCCATCGTAAGTTTACAACATAAACATTGTAATGTAATATTAAGAGGCTTACAACTGCTAAAGCGCGGTCACTGTCGGACTGCATAGAAATGAAAGAGAAGCGCGATGACACGACGCAGGTAATTTATTGCAAAATATGAAGCAGTTAGCGATTTACAGAAAATCTATTGATTGGACTGGAAAATTAAAACACTATTATGCTAATATGTAGCTTGTAGAATAATCTGACAAAAAATCAGAATGATTGCATGTAAATTAATATGATTTTTAATCTGTAAAATAAATTTTTAGAGGTATCTTCATGATTTTTTTCTATCGTATCAAATTAGTTGTATTATGTTTTCAACACACTATCATACTAGCATATATCCTGAAGAATATCATATATTTTTCAGATTTTGTTTACTGCAGTGGATCATATTCTTTTAGGCATTATAAAACTTGCGTTTAGGCACGTTTAGGTCCTGTAGTCCCCTTAAGATTGTAATAATAATTAATTAATTGTGAGGAGAGGTTCCTGTCTCTGCAGCCCTAACCACGGGTAGCTTGGACCCTGCTCCCGACACCGGCGGAACACAATTTTTTATATTTTTAAATGTTTTTTTTAATGATTTTTATGAATATATTTAAAAATGTAATCAATAAGTATTAGGATGAATAAACGATTAATTATTTATTTATTTATTTATATATACCTACTTTATTGTACACCAGATTATACATTACATAAAGAAAAAGTAATACACTATAAAATATACAATGGGCGGCCTTATCGCTTACTGCGATCTCTTCCAGGCAACCTTGTAATCATTTAATCAATTAATTGTAATCATTTTAATTCCACAAACGATGGTACACTTAATGTCATGTCTAGCACCCTTAGCATGACCACAATGGAACCCGTTTCTATTGTGGTCAAAGGAGAGTTATGATTTTGACCGGTATGTATGTATGTTTGTTAATCTGTTACCTCATAACTTATAATCTCTGCAGCATTATTTGACAAATCGTTGAAAGCGTCCTGATCGTCCGCTGGTTATAGGCTATGTGGGAGTCACACGTAATCTGTTCGATTTAGGCCCTAACGTGTGACTCCGGATTTTTAATTTGTCTATGTTTGTGATGCTATATAATTTTACTAGATTATTTATGTATACCTATTAACAAGCACTGCTCGCGATCAAACTGGAAAGTTTGCCGAGTAAAGCTGTAAAAGTAACAAATAATTTACAAATTATTGAGAATAATAAAAATAAAAATAAATTCTTTTTGGATGACTTTTTGGTCGGTGTAGGGTTTTAACTTTTATTTTTTTATTCTTTGACCATCAGATGTCGGTGACTACCGCCCCAAGTACCTGGTGGTCGCCGGAGGCCAGCTGTTCACGAAGATACAGTACGACGCACTCGGTAATCCGGACTGTCACACCACGCATTTCGACATAGGACGCGTGCAGGCCATGGCCTATGATCAGTTTAGAGGTAAGACTTGACATGTTCCTTGATCCATAATAAGGCCCAAACTCCGAAAGCGATGATGTGCGGAGATGTCCGAAGCGGAGACGAGAAGAGATGTTTTTCAGCTAGGGTGTATCGGGCATCGTATTACCCAGTAACTGGGTTGTGAAGGTCAGATAGGCAGTCGCTCCATGTAAAATACTGGTATTCAGCGTCCGGTTAGACTGGAAGACGACTCCAACATAGTTGGAAAAAGGCTAGGCAGATTGATTCTTTATGGCACCTCGTTAGGTCATAATCTATCCGAATATCAAAAAATATTTGGCCTGTGTCTTAAGGGGGAGGCGTGAAACCTGATTCGCTGTTACAATGTATAATAGATATCCAGGTATACCTACCTTCCTTATGATTTCAGATTCATTGTTCCTATACGATGGTCAGCGCAGGACTATTAACTACATCAACATGACGGACTTCACTCTAGGACTCACGCACCTCCTGGTCTACAACGGAATGCAAAATGTTGTCGACATGGATTACGGTAAGACACAAACAGGTCTTTGTTTTTTTGTTTGAGGGTGGAAAATTATCAAATAACTTCTCCCGCTCTGGGCGGAGCGGGTTGGCGTGTCAGACTTTTACTGACTAAAACCCACCCGTGTTCCTTCCGTTGCCTGTGTGCCGGGGTTGCGATATCCCTTTCGGACAAACTCGCAACCCCGGCAGACACAAACAGGCCTGTGGTATATCTTTTTAAGAGGCTTACAACAGCTAAAGCGCGGTCACTGTCGGACTGCATAGAAATGAAAGAGAAGCGCGATGACACGACGCAGGTAATTTATTGCAAAATATGAAGCAGTTAGCAATTTACAGAAAATCTATTGATTGGACTGGAAAATTAAAACACTATTATGCTAATATGTAGCTTGTAGAATAATCTGACAAAAAATCAGAATTTATAATCGTTAAAAGAAATTTTTAGAGGTATCTTCATGATATTTTTCTATCGTATCAAATTAGTTGTATTATGTTTTCAACACACTATCATACTAGCATATATCCTGAAGAATATCATATATTTTTCACATTTTGTTTACTGCAGTGGATCATATTCTTTTATGCATTATAAAACTTGCGTTTAGGCACGTTTAGGTCCAGCCATGCTATTCTGTAAACATCTCACCGTGAAAACTTGGGTGAAGTGAGCTGTCAATAGTGTCAATCCCTGTGGAATGACAGCTCACTCCACGCTCACTTCACCTAAGTTTTCACGGTGAGATGGTTACAGAATGGCACTGCTGTAGTCCCCTTAAGACGCGGTCGCGAACAATGGCAGTTGACCGCCATGCAATTTATACACGATGCTTTTTAATTCACTGTTAGCCTTTCATAGCCTTTTAGATCATAGTTTGAATTATTTATGGTCACCCTAATACATTAAATTGTTGAGGATTGTTTATTTTATTAATATCTTTCGAAATACTGAGTGTGCAGGATGATGTTAAGAAATAATGTTGCTATTGTTAACCGATTTAATCAAATATTGGGTTCGAACCTATGAAATTTGCGTTTTCTTTCTCACAAATGGAGAACCTCGTCACTTCTATGATTTAAAATATTCATCAATTGCTTGGTATTATATCGAATAATGACCATCATAGACAACTACAAATAGTAAAAAAAACCTTATTACTTATAGTTTTCGAAACATAAAAAATACCTTACCCTGCTCGCTGCCGTAAACAGCGATTATTCACACCATAAAAGTCGTTTTCCAGCATTTTTTTCCTCCATGTTACTAAGTTTGACATACAGTATCCGTAGGTAACAGCTATGTGATGGGTCTTTTTACACCCTGTATACTTACTATATCTAGTTAATTGACTCAGGCGTGACTTTGCGGAAATGCATTATAAAATACAATAGACGACGTATATTTAGTAACCTAATCCGCGTAACTGTTCTTAATGAGTCATATAGAACCCTGTAAGAAATCGACACGCGTTTCACCTCTCAACGAGGCATCCTCAGGATGGCATGATAACAGTATGACACTGCGCTCGACGCTTGACGTGTCAACCCGTCGGGTCCGGGATCGCAACAAGTCAATCGTCATCCTGAGGATGCCTCGTTGAGAGGTGAAACGCGTGTCGATTTCATACAGGGTTCTTTATGACTCATTAAGAACAGTTACGCAGATTAAGTTACTTCGTCTATTGTATTTTACTATATCTATGTTAATGCCTTAATCGCTGTTTTTTTTGTAGACTATGCAACAGATAACCTCTACGTACTGGACGCGGGCCGTCGAGTCGTAGAAGTTGTCTCACTCAGGACACAGAAGCGAGCTCTGGTGCACAGGTTCGAGGACCAGGAGGTGCCTATCAGCTTGTGCGTGTTGCCGGATTATGGGTATGTCCATACATGTACTATTTATGAAGGACTTCAGCGCATTTGACAATAATAACTAAATAATTAACTTTGTTAATAATTTATTTCATAAATTATTATTATATTTATTTTTAAATTATTAACAAAGTTAATAATTTATTTCATAAATTATTATTATATTTATTTTTAAATTATTAACAAAGTTAATAATTTATTTACAAAGTTAAGTAAATTATTAACAAAGTTAATAATTTATTTACAAAGTTAAGTAAATTATTAACAAAGCTAATCATTTATTTACAAAGTTAAGTAAATTAATAACAAAGTTAATCATTTATTTCAATAAGACACATAAAAGGCACTTTTGAACGTCAAAATTTACAAAAAAATTGAATTGATTCTAGTCGCCCCCTTCCAAAAGGTAGTTTTCATATGGAGAAGAATGGGCAAGAAACGCCACCGTTACTGTTTTAAATGTTTTACACTATTTTGTATACATTAATTATATAATTACGTATATGTGAAGATGATGATGATATGTGTATGTACATGTCACGTATGTGTGTGTGTGTGTGTTCTCAGGTACTTAAGTTATTTTATTCAGGAAAATGATGGTAGCCGTGGTGGAGAGTGAGATGCACAACAACATACACATCGACAGCATCGGCCTCGACGGAGAGGGCCGGACACACGTCATCATGAACAACTTGAAAGGTAACGTAATTTTTCAGTTAAATAAACAACAGTAAGTACGTAACTACACAAAAAGTCAAAGAAAAAAAAAATTGTACTTATTGATTTTTATGGAATTTTTAATTCTATGACCTTGTATTATTTTTACTTTAAAGTTCAAAAATACAAAATTCGAAACAAGAAAAATCACATAAACCTACATGGGCACTTATGAAACGTCAGAAGCTAGGTGCACGGTTCCAATTGGTCGTTTCCTATGGAGAAGAGCCGGCAAGAAACTCCGCGGTTACTCTTTTAAAAATAATTGGCCTTTACAATATTTCCAAATAACAGTATTAATAGGTATGGGAGGACATTGTAGGTGTTTCAACAAGTACAAGCCGGTCGATTCTGTAAAAACATCACCTTGAAACTTAGGTGAAATGAGCGTGAAGTGAGCTGTCAATAGTGTTAATCCCTAGCATCCTGCCGGTCAATTCTGTGACAGTGACAGCTCACTTCACCTAAGTTTCACGTTGATATTTTTACAGAATCAACCGACAGGTACTTAACAAAATAGAAGACGGTCAATAAATCTACAGTCCATTAAGCCTACAGCGTTCTCACATTCACAAAATAGAAAATAATCTAAATACGTTATTAGAAATAAAAACCTATTTTAAACGAAATGACATGATTGCTATTACAACTGCATGCTGTTATTATGTTATTAAGTTATACCTACTCATTAGTTTTTGTAATGCATTGGCATTTTATTTAATTTAAATCTATTCTGTACCCTAATTCCGTAATACACTTTCAAACACAATCCGAGAGTTTTGAAGGATATTGCTAATCCATTGCTTCATAGATTTGAAAAGTTCGTCAGCTCAACAACGTAAATAGCGCAAGGAACGTTGGTGAACTTTCAAAATGAAACTCATTGCGATCAATTGTTGTTTTCTGTGTGTTACGCAATAACCCTGCTGTTACAACATTGTGAAATTTTATATGATGTAATATGATATAAAAAATTAATGAAAATTTTTATCAAATTTTCATTTTATTTGATGTACCAAATAAAATGAAAATTTTATTTGATATAATATGATATAAATGAAATGAAATTGTTTACAGAATAAACAATTTAATTTCATTTATGGGTTTTACCTGAATTAAATGTTTATTTTTTTAGCCTAGTTTATTGACAACTTTTGCTTCAGAATAATTAGAAAAGGCCAACCTTCGATTACATTTACCACTTTAGTGGTATGAGGAACAGGGTGTAAAGTTCACTCATCCACCATAGAAAAGGGAGGATCCTCCGACCAGACGAGTGTCGTGTCTCACGTCTCTCTCTCGTGACGAGTCGCGGGCAACTGCCCGGAGGTTGAAGTCGGAAGCTTGAGCTTGATATGTCTATCGCGTGGTAAACTGTAATTGCGCGATGCAGGATTTGTGTGACGTCAGGCCTTTGATGCGTAGTTCGCATGTGGCGATGTAGATGGCGCTACACTACTAAGCTGTTTTTTTTTTTGAGTTTGGGAAATTATCAAATAACCGGAGCGGGAGGGCGTGTCAGACTTTTACTGACTAAAACCCATCCGTGTTCCTTCCGTTGCCTGTGCGCCGGGGTCGCGATATCCCTTTCGGACAAACTCGCAACCTTGGCAGGCATTGGCCCTTCCGGACCACTTGCTCTGCTAAGCTAAGGTTGTATTGTCATTGTATAATAGTTGTCGCGTAATATCTCCAGGTCCTCATATTCGTCTGCGCTACGTCCAGCACATGGACCAAGTGTACATATCAGACGAGAGCAACGGCATCATCGATTACATACACCCTGAAGGTAATTTTAAACGCATCCGCCATCTTCATACTATCTTCTGTCTTCTCATATCGGCCAGAACTGTGCAATTAAATTCAATCAATTCAATTTGTATACACTTCCATTTCCTTCTTTTTAGGTCTTTTTTGTTATTTAATTAAATATTTCTATACTTTCCATCGTATTTGTGAACATATTATCTCTCTTTTTATCTTTTTATTCTGTAACTAAATCAACTAACGTAACTAAAACGTCCTTTAATCATTAAGTTCTCTGCTAGTGCTGGGCACTTCTGTAAGTGACGAATTCACAATACCTAAAACTGTATGTGATTTTTGTATGTGTATGTTTTAGTGAGTAAGTTGTTGAGGTGCCTAGTTTACCTATAAATAAATAAATACAATTCAATTCATTTATTAATTTTGTGAACATAGGGTAAAAAATTATACTTACAGATGTTTTACAACAAAAAGGCCGGACCATACTACGTCCCGCCAGAAAGCATACAACATTTTTAGGTATCATATGTCACATTAACAAAATAAAAAATCAAGGTTCAATCAATTACATGTCACAATTTCATGCCAAACACTAATAGTTAACAATAATAATACAATTACAATAAATTAAGATGGCACATAAACAAATAGGTATTCAGTTACAATCTCGTAACCTATGGGCGTAACAATTCAGCAAAAAAAAAATCTCTGATAAAAATTCAGTCACACTGTACCTAATACTTTTTATCCTTTAAAAAATTACGTATTTTACTTTTAAACAGCACTGTTGTCAAGTCTTTCCAACCACTTGGTAATTTATTGTAATAATAATTATTATTATTACGTAACACGTCCGTGTTTAGCTCACAGAAATACATATGTGTACCAAATTTCAACTTAATCGGTCCATTAGATTCGGAGCAAATTGGCTATGACAGACGGACAGACACACGACCGATCCTTTAAGGGTTCCGTTTTTTCCTGTTGAGGTACGGAACCCTAAAAATAACCTAGTGGTACCATGTGCGTATTTTATAATTATCACTTCCTTCAAAAACGGTGAAGGAAAACAGCGTGAGGAAACCGGCATGCCTGAGAGATATTTCTCGACGGCATGTTAAGCCAAGTCAGAGGCCCATGGGCGGCTTTGGAACTCCGACACCGAAAAAAAAAAGATTACCTAGTTACACGTCGAATTATAATTTCTGCCAGGCACCGGTAGAGAGAACTATCGCGAGCTATCGACGACGGTGACGAGCCTGGCCGTGGCAGACAACTACGTGTTCTGGACGGACAGACGCACCTCCCGTCTCTTCTGGTCGGACATACACCAGACCTCGCACAAGATACGCAGGATTGGTCTAGGTAAGACATTGGATATAGTTTGACTTCTCTTACCAAGGGGCCTTAAACGGCCTCATTAAGCAGTTCCTCTAATTATAATTTCTCTATTTATAAGTGTTAATGTTACATTGATGGCACGATGTGGTTGACATATCTATTGGGTTCCCACCTATGAAATTGGTGTTTTTTTTCTCACAAATAGAGAACCTCGTCACTTCTATGATTTAAAATATTCATCAATTGCTTGGTATTATATCGAATAATGACCATCATAGACAACTACCAATAGTAAAAAACCTTATTACTTATAGTTTTCTAGACATTAAAAATACCTTAAAAATTACTCCTCATTTTGTTAGCAGGAATGACCACTATTTGTTTTAACTTAGCCAAAACTTATTTTTGTCGCTTAATCTAAGTGGCATATTACGTTATCTTAGTTTTTAAACATTAGTGCATAAAAGTTTTAAAACATTAATGTTCATGGTTGTTACATAAGTTAAGAAAATGTTAGTATGAAAATGCAACTTCTTTACTTCTTTAAAACACTCCATACAAAACGCTGATTTCATAGGTCCACCTAATATTTAGATAAAAACCCCAAAACAAAAAAAGAGGAAAAAAAATGCAGTTCCTCTAAAAGCAATTCATTTTCTGAATTCCCAGCAATTCCTTTATGGTGACACATGTTTTAGCTGAATCATATTCAATTCAATTCATATCAGAATCATACTTGGTGTAAATATTGCCGCATGAAAAAAATCAAGACCGTAATTTCACCGGATAATTTTACTGTACAGTTTTTAGTAATCAAATGAAATTTTTTTTTTACTTCTGAAATTTTATTTCATTTTGATATAAAACTGTCAAACAGATGAATTGCGTAATAAGAATTGAACGCAGATAATATTATGAATTGTCAGTTTGTGTGATTCATAATATTATCATTTATTATGATTCTCTCAAAGCGGCCGTTTTAAGCCCCCACTAATGCGATAAGGTAGCCCGCGAAATTCACATTTACTTACGATTTTTGCAAGTCAGTGTCAAGTTATATGTTGATCAAAATATGATTCGCGACCATAAAATATATATTTATTTATAGACTTCGTTTGTGATCCAGCATTAAAAAGTAGCTTAAGTCCTTCTCCAGGTCAAGGTCTACCCATGTGCCAAATTTCATCAAAATCCGTTCAGCTGCTTTAGCGTGAAAATAATATACAAACTCACTTTCACATTTATAATATTAGTTAAGATTAGTATTATATCGCCAAAACGACGCGCTTCGAAATCTCACTGTACATCATAACAGTGTCGAGTCGCAGTTACGCACGGACGCGGAAGGTTTATTATCTACCGAGCGGCCGCAGGAAATTATTTCAAGGGCACTGCCAAGATATAATACTGTTTATTATGCTGTGCTTATAATTATTTCAATTTCTATTGATAATTTAAGTTAGATTTGGCTTCAACCTTAAGTCCTTCTCCAGGTCAAGTTCTACCCATGTGCCAAATTTCATCGAAATCCGTTGAGCTGTTTTAGCGTGAAAATAATATACAAACTCACTTTCACATTTATAATATTAGTTAGGATTAGGATAGCAGTATTAGATCGCCAAAACGACGCGCTTCGAAATCTCATTGTACATCATAACAGTGTCGAGTGGCAGTTACGCACGGACGCGGAAGGTTTATTATCTACCGAGCGGCCGCAGGAAATTATTTCAAGGGCACTGCTGAGATATAATACTGTTACTTTATTATGCTGTGTTTATAATTATATAAATTTCTATTGAGTTAGATTTGGCCTCAATTGTCATAATTTCATGAAATAGTAATTTGAACTTAGCGTATTGTAGTGATGATTTTTTAATTCTGAAAAAACATTATTTACGTCCTGGTGAATAGACCATGGGGTTACGTCCTGGTGAATAGAGCATGAGGTCAAAATGGTCTAAGGTCGCGAATTAATGTAATTTGCATGCCATAAGGTGTAATATGGTTGAACTGTGCTCTATTTTTAACAACTTTATTTTATTACCCATATTAGCAAATAAATAAATTTGAATTTGAATTTGAGATTATATTTCGAGCAAGATATTCGGGTTTCTTTTAAGTTTTCTTCGATAAATTCTATCATCACCCTCCTATTTTTTCAGCTCTCTTCCCAAACAACACGCAACTCTTAATCCAAGCGACGACCTCCCTACCTGACCCAAAAGACCCACTTTTGAACCACCCCTGTCTGAAAAACCCATGTTCCGACGTCTGCGTTCAAGAACCCCACGGGACCCCACACGAGAACCCGGCCCACTTCCAAATGGGTTACAAATGTTTGTGTCCCCCTGGCTTGTTGGTGAAAGATGGCCAATGCACAAAGTTGGCCATATGTGATGTGCATGAGATCCTCTGCCATAAAAGCAATATTTGCGTAGAAAAATCTGGCAGGTGTGACGGCAAGGTGGACTGTCCGCAGGCTGAAGATGAAGAAGGCTGTATGGGTGAGTTAAAAGTGTGCTTTTGTTAATTGGATCAAAATAATTGTCTATGTGTACTGTGCTACGGTGTGGCTTGTTCTATGCTACAACGTCTAAAAGTGTTGCACACAGCGCAGTTATACATTGCTCTGAATGACTATACTACAACTACAGATGAAAACAAATGGGTCACGCCGCATTTTAGGTATGAAGCTACAATCTGGTACGCGGCGGGCTAGACTTGTAGTATTCAGTGGGCGTAATACAGGCAGAAGATATAAGAGTTACGCGATAGAAAGAGACGCAACTTCTAGCACGCGTAGCATGACACAAAACTGTGATAATTAATAGAAGAACAAAGCTATCTTCTCATATTTTACATCATTTCGTTAATAGGAAATATTACCAAGGAAATGGTTATTACTGAAATATTTTTTTGTTTTAAAATACGGTTCTTCGACACTGAGAAAAATTGTTGTAGTTGTCAATATATACGTGACTTAATATCAGTAAAAATTGAGAATCAAACAGAAAATTAAATCTTATGACAAAACAAAGAAACCTGAGTCGAATTATGTAAAAAAGTGAATTTCGTAAAATGTGCAGTTAACTCTTTCTACTTTGCTACCGTCGCACTGTCTACACGGAACGTCAGTTTTGTCTACTCTTCCGTCGACAAAACGGTGTTCATGCTACGCGTGCAGGTGAATATAACTAGCGCTGTGC
Organism: Agrochola circellaris; assembly: GCA_914767755.1. Classification (NCBI taxonomy): domain Eukaryota; kingdom Metazoa; phylum Arthropoda; class Insecta; order Lepidoptera; family Noctuidae; genus Agrochola; species Agrochola circellaris. The sequence goes on along the minus strand of OU611850.1, from coordinate 15,140,235 downwards.
GATCTGAATTGCACTTTATTGTGTCGGTGCAAGAGTCGCTTTTTGTTTAAATGATTTTGTGGAGCGATCCATCTGTACTTATCTGTGCTACAACGCAGTTCGACAGTGCTACGGTGTAGCTTGACTGAACTACGTAGCGGAGGTCGAATGTGTTACGGTCTTGCTTACAATATACTACGAGTAACGTGGTCTGTGCTACAGCTACAGCGTAGCTCCTTGCTACACCGTAGCTCTGTTCCGTAGATTCGTGCTACGGCGTAGCTTGTTCTATGCTACTGCGCAGTTTGACCGTTTGTTTATAAATATTTTTTATATTTTCAGTTGAGCCTATAAATATATGTTCATCTGAAGAGATCTTCTGCGACGGTCTGTGCATTAACAGAAACAGGGCTTCTTTGTGTTCTTCTACTGAAAAACCAATTTACAAGCGTAAGCGAGAAAATGCATTTTATCTTTAATATTGTGCAATTTTTTAAATTCTCAGCGTTCATCTTACTATTTGTTGTTTCATCGTCATAGCCAAAAACATGCAAACTTACCTTATCATGGCCGTTATTAGCTCCTTGGCCATTCAACGCCATAAATCAAAGTCATGAAAATATTAGCTAGGATCAAAAACATCGTGAGGAAACCGGCATGTCCTAGAACCAAAAATTCGAAGAGCAAACCCGCACTGGGCCCGCGTGGTGGATTACTGCCCACTCCCTCTCACAGAGAGGAGGCCTGTGTCCCAGCAGTGGGAACATTATAAGCTGATAATGTATGTATGTTATGTTACTTACTGGTGTTTCTGTTTATTGCGCCACTTCTTCTTGCAAGCTAGGAAATGGTGGATGTGACTTTCCGGATTTCCATAGTAACTTATGAAGTAAAGCCAAAAAAACAACTGACTTCCAAAAACATATCACTACAAAGAACATTAATTTCGGAAGTCAGTGTCTTCGGATCTGTGTTTTAGTTTTTTGCCACCGGATTTTGAAATTAAAGTTACTTTTCAGTTAGTAGTGTTTTTTTTTGGAAGCCGGTTGTTTTTTCATTTGTAAATAGGTTTTTTATTTTTCACGTTTTAGTTATCGTACCTACCCCACACCAATAGGGATGATGCCTGAGTATAAAAAAAGAAATTCTAATTAGTCCGTCAGGCAGATAATAAAAAAATATTAGACACGTATTTTTTGCTTTATCATATTAATAACAAAATACTTAGATAAAACATTTTAAGTTGGGGAGTGGGGGTCGCTACGTCACAAGTAAGTATAAAATCATACATACTCGTGACGTCACGGCACATTTTAACTCAATGTATCGCCGTAATCTTTAGATTACGTAAAAAAGACAAAATACGTGTCCAATATTTTTTTTATAACCTCCACGACGGACTAAAATTTTTTTTTTTTTTAACCGCCCTATTCCTACACCACTACTTGCTATGTAAACTGTGTAAAGATAAACTACGATAACATGGCGCGCCCCTCCAAAATTCTACACGGTTGAAAGTATTTGTGAAATGTATTTACAAAGCGCCACCAAGACTCACAACGCATTGTGTGCGTACTGAGACGACCATCAAACAAAAATAAATCCGAGGATTTATTTATTCGTAAGTCTAGTCACTAGACCCATTGAAACAGTAAAGTGGAGGGGCGCGCCATGTTATCGTAGTTTATCTCTACTTTGAATATATCGCATGCTTAATGGAATACAGACCTAACTCAAAAAAAACGATTTTTGGAAATCGCAAAAGAAGATCTTGCTATGAGGACTTATCCTACTAACTAAACGGCTATTAGACGTTCAAATACAAGCACTATTGATTAATTTTAATCAGTTTTATTTTTATGCATCAACAAGTAGGATAAGTCCTCATCGCAAGAACTTCTTTTGCGATGTCCCAAAAATCGTCACTTTTGAGTTAAGTCAGTATTCCATTAAGCATGCGATATTTATTGTCCTTTAAAACCTTTGTCTCTGCTCCCACCAGCCTCAGTACTGAGTATATGCAGTGACTCAGAATTCGAATGCACTAACTCTTCCATCTGCGTGTCGCGGGCGCAGCTGTGTGACGGGCGCTACGACTGTCCTGGTGGAGCCGACGAGAAGGCCTCGGAGTGCGACACTCATACCTGCTTTGAGACGGAGTTTATGTGAGTTAATGCACAACGCGTGTTAAAAGACGCTTAACGAAGCCGACAGACGAGATTAACACAAGTGAATCTCGTCTGTCGGCTTCGTTAAAATAAAAAAAAGGGAAGCCATGGCCATATATGCTGATTTAAAAGTTTGAAATCATTTCTAGATAAAAAATAAATTAACAGTTTAAAAAACACGCTACTACCCCATTTACACGTCAATATACATCGTACGCTAATATCCATCATGAAGTTCCAGTTCATATCTTCCGGCTCCATCATCAGATCAGCTCGACAGTACCATGTTATTATATTCAGACCTTGAAACCTAATCATGGTCAACGTTCGTTACAAGACCTTTCTAACAAGTCCAAACACGGCTATGATACGATCATCCATCATGAAGTTCCAGTTCATATCTTCCGGCTCCATCATCAGATCAGCTCGACAGTACCATGTTATTGTATTGTCATCAAAATCACATACAACTGCCAATTTTCATAACGCTACGATCTTTAGAAGATGGTCAAATTAGTTTTCTTAGATTTGATTACATAGTTACATACATACAGGTCGACCTAATAAAAGCGTGTTAATGATCAACATTCAAAGGCATATCCATTTCTTTTTAAATATTTCTGCAAAAAAAGACACTTTTCTCTTATAGTCGCTATACCCTATCTTATATCAGCACCGTGCAACCTAAACTACTGCATTTGGGTGTATATAAATCGACCCTTCGGGTGTAAAAGGCATTAGGGCGTTAGGTAAGGCATTTTTATTCTATCAATAATTATCTAGAATCAAAACAAAATGCCTTGACGCTCCAATGTCCTTTGAAAACTGAGAAGTCGAAATACCGTTAACGATTTAAGAATACGCACATGCTACAAAAAAGGTTGACGATCTGTGTGTCGAGGCAAGACTACTGCAAGACTCTGTGACGGACTTACCTCGTCCGTCTTAGACGGTCTTCCCAACTAAAGCATTTTAAGGAAAGATATTTACGACGCTTAATATTTCAAAATTCTTAGCGTCATTGATTAATTCAATAAAATAAATATATAGAAGGGCTATTTAACTACTTACATAATATACACTCTACGCTTCAATTTGTTGGATTCGGTAGTTTTTTTCTTTTTCTCCGCAACATGTAACACTTGATGTTCGAGTTCACAACACGGCTAAAAAAAGAAGTAAATTTTCTTCCCCAGAACGACTTATAGCGACTTATAGCGATTTTGAATTCGAACTAAAACCACTATACTGTTTTACCGATCGAGATGTAGGCGGCATGGATAATCAAAAAACAGCGCTATGATGTGTAGACGAAGTTGCCTTGTGTACGGACTTCCCAACATTGACCTTATATTATCTTATTTAAACTAATATTATAAAGGAGTAAAATTACTACAACCCCTATATTGCAACTCTCATCGAAATCGTTAGAGCCGTTTTCAAGATCGAGATTACAAATATATATACAAATATTGCTTGTTTAATAGTTCAGAAATATACAGCAAAAGGAACTTCGTTCCCCCCGGGTGTCCCACGACACCGCCCGACTTTTTTTCTTGCCCATTTCAATGATTCAAGGCTTGCATTATTTCACCCAGGTGTGCGTCCGGCTCCTGTATATTAAAGACCTGGACCTGCGACGGTGATGAGGACTGCAACGACGGATCTGATGAAGTCAACTGTGGTTAGTGACATACATGATGGGTGGGCGTTTTGGGGGACTGTCTTATGTAATTTTGACGTTCGAAAAGTGCTGATTTTCAGCCTAGTTTGAATTTAAAATTAGCCTAGGGCAATTTAATAATAATAATAATATTTTATTCAAACTGGCAATTTATATGCCAGTTGATTCTTTGTCATGTTCTCGTTAATACCATAGAATTATGGGATATGAAAAGGAACAACACGTTGTATTATGTGAGTCTTGGGGGGGCCTGGTGACCATAACAAAGGTATTTTATGCCTTTTTCTTAAAAAAAAACATACAAAAAATCTGCCTAGCCTTTTCCCAACTATGTTGGGGTCGGTTGCCAGTCTAACCGGATGCAGCTGAATACCAGTATTTTGCATAGACCGACTGCCTATCTGACCTCCACAACCCAGTAACTGGGTAATACGATACCCCTTGGTAAGACTGGTTGTCAGACTTTCGGGCTTCTGACGACCCGTAACGACTGTCAAAGGTCCGCGAATGACAGCCGGCTTAACGTGCTTTCCGAGGCACGGACGAGTCTCGGTATGTAAAGATGGTCACCCATCCACAGACCAACCCCGGCAAGCGTAGCTTAACCTGATGGATTGACCTGTGCGGCAGTTATTACTTAGCCACGAGCTCCAATAACAAACATACAATTACAAGTAAATAATTATTAACATTAATTTTATTTGAATGAAAATTTTATGCGATCGAAACTAAGCTAGGTTAGCCAGCTCACCCTTACAGCGGAAACTTATAATAATAGGTGCCTCATTTCAATTAAAACGTCTTACGGGCCTCTGCGAGTTGGCTTCGGCCCCTCGTACGCCTTCCAAAGATCTGGGGCCCCAGAGTCCCGAGAATAGCTAAAATCTAAAAATAATAATAATAATAACCCCACCGCCGTATCTCTACGTTGACGTCGTGGTGGGGCTTGCGCGCTCCAAACTCTGGGTCTGTGCCGGCAGAGTTTACTTTGCCGGAACGGGTCTAGGATGAGGAGCCAGACCAAGAGAGATACAGAAACCCGCAGGGCAGCATGTGGCGAGCTGTTGGGCAGTAGCGACCCCACGGACCCTATCTCCCGGGAGAAATCTTGTTCCTCATCTCTGGCTTGCCTTTATTGGCCGGCTGGAGTGAACACTGACGAGGAACAGAGCTTCCACCTCATTCTTGCCTTAATTGGCCGGCTTGAGTGGAGATTCGCAAGAGCAAACGTGCTCGGAGGAAGGAAGTATTCCAGTAAGTGCTCGTAGGGATCTTGACCATCTTCCGGGCTCTGGGATTGTTCTGAAAGCCGTGGAATACCTCTCCACTCCTCAAGCACCTCAGGACATGTTGTCCCCTTGTCGCTACGTCACTATGTGCTAGCGACAGTTTCCGGGGGCCCATTATTGAGTGTGCAAGTCACCCCCTGCCATTTTATCCGTGTACATTTAAAACATTGATAAGGCAGGGGCCATAGTCCTTCCATAGTTCCAGGTCACCAGTCAACTTTAGCCACCCAAACCCATAGTCCAATATCTATGTTTCCATACCCTGCAATAGTCCTGCACCAACCGGGGGTTATCCTTGGGTGCACTTGCATAGTACATACAGGGACAATCGTCGGTTGGTGCCTCATTTAATTAAAAACGCTTAACGGGCCTCTGCGAGTTGGCTTCGGCTCCTCGTACGCCTTCCAAAGGTCCGGGACAAGGTCCCGAGAATAGTTAAAAACTAAAAATAATAATAATAATAATCAGGTTGTCGAGATGTGGGATGTGGATACAGCAGTCATTGTGCCCAATAGTCGTGACGGCCAATCGTATAATAGCCAAGAGCCTCGACCAACACCTGAGGAGGCTCTCGTTAGGCAGCTGGATCATGGGCTTGATCCAGAAAGCGGTACTTCTGGACACGGCGCGTATCGTTAGGAGATTCCTCTCTCAGTAGCCCTGACCACCGGTACTATTTTTTAAAGGTTTTTGTTTTCTCTTTTGTTTTTATAAAAATATTTAAAAATGTAAATTATATGTATATAAATGAAATAAAGGAAATAATCATCATTTTATTTTAGAATGAAATTCCATAATTTGTTAGTAAACATTGATCTTAATAACTAACTATGTTAGTAAACATGCAGGTCGGGCAAAAAAAAAACCAAGATAATGACCAAGGTCGATATCCTTTACAGTGAACATGACCTGCAGTCCAGGCTTCTATCGATGCAGGAACAGAGAATGCGTGGAGCTGAGACGGGTGTGTGACGGTCATCAGGACTGCTCCGACTTCTCGGACGAAGAAGAATGTGAGATCTCGGTAAGTAAAGGAACAGAAAAACCAAGAAAAAGTAAGCGTGGATGTGACGCAAATTTCCCCAACTTGTTCTTTTATACCATTCCCCCTCTAAAAAGCTTATTTTATTCACTGTTTTCAGTGAATAAAAAGCACCAATAATATGCGACCTCCATCTCAATGCTATACAAGCTCCTTGCGAAAACATACTCGATACACAGGAAATAAATATCGCTTCACAAGTTGACCATCCTAATAACAAAAATAAGAAAATTACTTTTAATTTTAGTAATTATTCCAGTTTTAATGTGCATTTTAATTAATTCAACCTTCCTTTTTTCTTCATTAAATGTCTATTTTCGCTTAAATCTTTCTTTTTCTCGTAGTCATGGTATAAAGTATAGTATGCAACTCTTGAATAAAACGGATTGATATCGAGGGCCATGAATTACTCGCGTTGCTCAGGATTCTAACACTTGAATCACTCGCTACGCTCGTGATTCAATCGTCATTAATCACTTCCTACGGTCGTGATTCAGTCGTTAGAATCCTTCACTTGCTCGTGATTCATCTATGGCCCTCGCTTTAAATCCGTCCTTTATTCACTAATCGCATAACATACTATTTTCTGTTTGTGTTCTTTCTTTGCGTCATGTTTACCGCAGAGCTGACACATTATATTTTACAGAACATCACTTGCACTCCAGACTTCTATCAATGCAGGAACAGGGAATGCGTGGAGCTGAGCCGAGCATGTGACGGTCATCCGGACTGCTCTGATTTTTCCGACGAGGAAGACTGTGTAAGTAAAGAATGAAAGGAAAATGCGTTTTTTGGCACTACAACAAAATAAAACCTTAAAACTATGAAAATTGAAATAAAATTGGACGTAGTTAAACAGAAAGGATCCAACCCACACAGAGTTTTATAGTTTTGAGATATTCAAGTTTTAAGATCAGATCGTGTTATGTGATCGTATGACCTGCCATACATACGGGTTGGTAACGTATGGTCATAATGACATGATGCGTTGGGATTGTTTTTGTGATATTAAAGTTTTTACTACAAAGAGTGTTTTGGTATACATAACTCATTTTCGCCCATAGTGTGGGTTGGATCATTTCTGCTTAACTACGTCCTAAATAAAGAAGTGTATAGAGTGTCGCTAGCGGCATTCTATTGCTATCGAATAAAGTGCCGCTATTTGCGGCTTAATAGTGGCGCTGCCTCGGCCCGGCTAAAGTGCCGTAAGTATTGCGATACACTCGAATAATAAACACATAGAGAAGTGCAATGGTCCGTTTTAATCATAGTGAGAATAAATAAATGTTGTTACGCAATATAAAATAACTGATACAAAATCAAATAAAATGTTGGGACATAATTAATGAAAACTAAAAAAACCTAATATCTACTGACTACATTGATGAGCTCGTGGCTAAGTAGGTAATAACAGCCGCATGGGTCGATCCATCAGGTTAAGCTACGGTTGCCGGGGTTGGTCCGCGGATGGATGACCATCTGTTAGCGTCAGAATGGCTGGTTGTCTATGGCAATCAGCTCTGAAAGTATATTCAAGAATTGCTACACAATTGCTGTGTCCCTTCGTCCAGCATACTCACCATGGAATCCTGATATTTCATGAATGTCAAAAAACTGTTCTGAAATAGTGCTAAATAGTGCCCAAAGGAAAAAAATAGTGCTCTTGTACTTGCGAAGTTATAGCCATAGTTCGATGAGTATGCTGGACGAAGGTTTCGCCCAGCATACTCACCTCCGTCCGGAGAATCTGTATACGCTTCAAACATAATTCATACTTCAAAAAATAGTTCCCAAATAGTGCCAAACGGTGCCCAAAAAGAAAAAACAGTGCTCGAATAACTTCGGAGTTATAGGCTTCGTTCAGTGAGTATGCTGGGCGTAGGTTCTACGCCCAGCATACTCACCTCAGTGCGCGAATATCGAACGAGCTATAGGTACAACTTACGTCTCAAAAAATTGTGCTTGAAATAGTGCCCAATATCAGTCCAATTTTTGCTTGACTTTTGACCTAGAAAACCATTAAATTTGATTGTAAACTTCTACATACATTACATTGAGTACAGTCGAATACAATATTATTAACTTTCTTTCTAACAATTTTTGTCTTGTGTAAATTATTAATTGTCTATGTAAGGGAGTATTTACTTTAGAATCGCAATATTATTAATTACACATTATTTTAATAATACTTTATAATAATATGATTAAGCCTTCGCGCGTCGCATGGGACCCCGGTAGCTAGGAACAATGATTTTATATATTTTGTCTAGATCACGGCGCTTGAAGGATTAAGATATCAAATGAAGTAAATCATGCATGAAAAATAAAGTTGCTGTTATTAATGCTTACATTACAACTGACAAAATTATTCAAAATAATCATTTTCCGGATCAAGGACGGTACCACAACGTTTACGGAATTGACCTGTATTCCTCATGTGATAAAGTTCAATATAGTGTGGCAGTAATGGATGCACGTACGGTCAATAGGTATGGGGCTTACGACGCGCGGCGCCCGCGACGCAAATGAATATGTTTATGTTTAAATACTAGATGGCGCTGCCCTAACATCTTACGATTATTAGACAAGACTGATCTGTATTTTGAAGGTGATAAGGGTCCATTTTGTGTCACAAAGCGACGCGCGGCGCCCGCGACGCAAATGAATATGTTTATGTTTAAATACTAGATGGCGCTGCCCTAACATCTTACGATTATTAGACAAGACTGATCTGTATTTTGAAGGTGATAAGGGTCCATTTTGTGTCACAAAGCAATCGAAACGAACAAGCGCTTCTCAGTTTCTTTGTTTGTTTACTTCGTCGCACATCATTATAATAACGCCGGCTTTTGAGTTTGACTACATAGTGGGTTGCAAAACCAAACAATGTGTTGGTGATGTCATTATTTACCTATATAAAATTGTGTATCTAGTACGTAATCAATATAGGAGCTGCACCCAAATCAGTAAGTATATTTCAATTTATAATAGTGGCATTTAACTAAATTGATTTTACACTCATTCATTAATTGCACTGTAAAACTAGGTAGCAAGCGAGTTGTTTTTTACAAAAACACGTTCATTTTTTCGTTGAATATGACACTGTACACTTAAAATTAAGGACATGCTTAAGAAGTTTTAAAAATGGGTACCTACTTAGTTACTTTTTTAAAGGTTTGATGTAGGTAGGTACACACATAATAACGTAATGTAACTTGTTTGTTTATCTAATTGGATCTCAAATACCTATTTATATACCTACTTCTGCGGAGGCCTGGTTTTATCCTCCAATTCTACTGGAAATGAAACACTGTCTTATTTGCTAGGATATAATTTACTTTTCTTCAATTTTTTTATTACAAGCTTGTCCTCGTTACCCGTCAGGATCTGTTCTCGTCTTAAGTTCACGTTAGTTACATTTCAATATCGAAATAGGTAGAATCAGTCAGCGCGAGCGTCGGTAGTAAGTATAAACGTAACTATAGAATTAACACAGATGTATTTTTTAGATAATATGACGTGAAGTGAAGACTATTACCGATTGTCATCCGGCGAATGCACTTAAACTTTTAAGTGTCGTCAACCTATTCATCACATTTTCTATGGGAGTTGTGACTTCGGGAAATCGTCTTCAGCCTCGTGTTTTGCCCCTTCGCTATTTATAATAGAAATCACGCTAAAATAATGGAAAACACGTAAGTGCTTAAGTACCTTTAGAGGAAGGCTGGAGCCTGTCATACCTATATTAAATTATTTAAATACGTGTTATTTTCAGATTATCTTGAAGACACAATGTTTACCACGTTAGAAGACAACTTTTTCTGACTCGTACTGCGTGAGCGGTGGGGCCCGTTATGTTTTTTACATCTATAGTTGGTATTTTCAGGTAATATAGGTAGTATAAGTACACAAGTGTTCATAATGTTATTGATGTTGATTTATATGTTAGTTAGTTAGTTGTTATTTCATATTATGTTAATATTGAAAACAAATGGCATAATAATTTGTGATAATTCTTGTGAATCTAACGACATGGATCAGCAAGGAAAACGAGGGCCTAAACCAAAGGTTTCATTAGAAACGCAAAAATTAGTAATTTCAGAATTCAAAGATGACTTTTTTTTAAATATTCCTTCCGCAAATGACTCAATTTATAAACAAATTCAAACACGGTTAAATTACAAAATGAGTATTAAATCAATCATATTAAGCATAAAACGAAATTACGAATACTTTTTTGGTGTTGATAAAAAAGAAATAATTCGTAATAATGATTCTAATTTGATAAATCAAAAGTCTACATCGTCATCAAACGAAAGCATTAATAGTGTTTCGGAGAACACCAGTACGCATACATTTTATATGGATACAATAACTTGGGATAGTATTAAGCCTCAAAGGTATTTTTATCACCGAAATAGCAAAATCGCCCCTGGTAGTCTGTATAATGTCAGACGTAAATTAAAACCAAACCAATGGACTAATGTAATTCAAATGCATCTATGGAAAGAAATAAGATCTTTATGCACTTGGTGTTTTAAAAATAATATTGTGAAAGACAATTACGAAATCAAATGCACAGGATATTGTAATCAATGTCACGCAAAAATAATTATAACAACTAACTTAGAAACGGAAAATTTAATTAAACTAGAATGTTGCATAATTAATGAAAATAAAAAGTACTCTCATAACACCAGTAAAAAAAACCGATTACGGTATTACCAAATAAGGGAATTAGGTGAAAAATTACAACACGAAGCAGCAGCTTCTATAAGATATAAATTAGCCTCAACTTTAATGAAGAAAAATGACAAGGAACCTCCAGTATTGCCAAAATTACAAACACTACATCGAATTAAACATGAAAATAAAAAAGTTGATGTTTTCCATCCCAACCCAATATTGTCACTTACTTGTATGTGTGTTTCACCACCTTTTGATAAATGTGTTAGATATGTTTCTGCTTTTCCATTTTATACATTTTACTGGACGGACGATCAAAAGAATTATTATAAAAAATGCCAAAAAGAGTTTAATTATATTAGAGTTTCTATAGACGCAACAGGTTCTATATTTAATAAAAATCTTCGGCCTGTCGTCAATGAACACACACAACTATCTCAAGAGTCGCAAAGTCCTATATTTTTGTATGTTATGATGACAGATACAACCGTTAAAAGTAGCGTGCCAATTTCACAGTGTATATCAGAAAGTCACTCTTTAGATACTATTGCTAGCTGGTTACAATCTTGGTTGGCTAATGGAAAACCTCCAAATGAAGTAGTAACTGATGATTCCGCAGCTTTAGTAGGTGCGGTGGTAAAAGTATTTTGTGGTTATAAATCCACCTCTGACTACTTAAATACATGTTTTAATATTTTAGAAAATAGAACCAAAAAAATTCCAACCTGTTATGTTCGCCTTGATACTTCGCATTTCATAAAAACATTGTACAATCAAAGTATTTTCAAAAATATAGACACTAGAGTAACAAAATTTTTTGTTGATTGTATGATTCTGATTAAAAAATGTGTTTCATACGGAGAGGTAAAGAAAATTATAGAAAATGTTTATATTATAGCAAATAATAAACACCGCGGCAGTAGAAATGGAAATTTAACACGGTGTGAAACGGCGATTTTAGAATTAAAAAACCGGATCAAAACTAATTTGCAGGAATGTGAAATACAAAATGTAGATTCGGAAAATCACGTTCCAATTAAACATTCTTTATGGGAGGGATTAGATAAAGAAGAAAACCCGCTTCTGAAAATGTATAAAGATCTTGAGGAGAAAGAAGATTTAATTAAACAATTGTGTGATCAAGAAACTGAAATCGAAAATATTTATTACTTGCCGGAAATAAAGGACACTTTGATTAGGATTCTTAAAAAACTTCCACTATGGGGAAATATAATGATGACTTATTTTAACAGTAATTATTGTACTCCAACCAGTTCAAATGTAGAAAGTTATATGAAAGACGTAAAAAAGTTATTTTTTAAAACAAATTCAAATAAGTACCGCGTAGATGAGTTTATTATTAAACACGAGCCTTTGATAACCGGTTCCATACGCTTAGCCAAAAGTGACTTGATTGATGTTCAAGAAGGAACTGAAAATATTGTCGATGAAAAAAATGAAATAAGTGACCATAACACACCACAAATAAATACTCTCGTCAATGATGAATCATTTTATGAAAACTCAATTTTTAGGAGCGAACCAAATTATATTGAAGACTGGCGGGGACTGGTGTCTAAACAGAAGAAAAATAAAAAACGAATCAATCGTCGTACAAAATTACATATTTTACAAAACGGCAGTGTTTCTACTTCAGGAACATACAGATTCACGTTTATTAATACGTGTGCTTTTGATTCCGTGGTCCAAAGTTTTTCAATTGCATATTTAGATAGACCTAATATTAGAAAATATATCAATGATAAAAAAAACGATCTTTCACAACTGACCAGAAGTTTGATCACGTATGACAATCTAAAGAAAATCACTAAGAAGGCTAGAAAACCAAAAGATATTTACACTACTCGTTCTAAGGTATTGGCTAAAATATATGATACTGTGGAATCCGATTTTAGTAGTTGCAAAAATTGTGAGTGTAATGTAACTTTTATAATAGATAACATACAAAGTTATGGTTTTTATAGTGCTAATAGATACTTAAATTGTACAAACCAGAACTGTGAAATCAATAAAGGTTCTGGCACAAAATGTAGTTGGATTCCAATAAATGTAAACATATTGACGACTCAAGGTATTGGAGCCCTTAATGAAGCTCTATTAGTAAATGATACTGAAAGGAAATGTAAATACCAATTATGTAACGGTAAAAACGCATACAAATATGAAGTACTAGACTTCGTATTTATTGAAATTAATACTTCAATTGAAATAGAAATTGATGAAATTCCTAAAGAGATCATAATAAACGGTGACACCTTTAAAATTCTGTCGGTAATAGATTTTACAAATGGTGAATCAGGACGCATGGGGCATTACAAGTCAAAGTGCTATCGATTGCTAAAGAGAACTTGGAACTGCTATGATGACCTTAGTAAAAAAGTTTGTAGTAATTCCCAATATACTGTACCACACTGCATTATTTATACGCGAATGTAAGATGAAGATCGGTCCTAACTTGTTAGTTCCTATTTTGTTATTGTTTGTTTGTTTTTTTTTTGTTCTTGTAAAAGTTATTTTATTAATAACTTACAGAAATGTGATTATAAACTGTGATTGTTAATTTGTAATTACTATAGGGTATTTAATATTAATAAAAAAAACGTGATTATAAACTGTGATTGCTCAATTTATACTTATTTGTAAGATAATTTTATTGTGATTAAAACGTTGTAGCAGTAAAACAAAGTACAAGTACCTACGTGTTATATTTTAGAAAGTTTTACCAATATTTGGCTAAACATTTTTTTATAAGTATATTATATACAATATTAAAACTACAATTTTTTCTATTTACATTGATTATATTATGAATGTTAACAAAAGCTGTGAACTAGTTAACTAGAATTCTGATTACTTTGGCCCTTTAAATAGTAATAAATAACGTAAGTAATTAAAAATGTTTTTTATTGCTAAACCTTTCATTGATGAAACTATTGGAAAGAGTTTTAAAAATTTGTATAACTATGTCACAGTACTAGTTTTGACTGGTTATAAGTTTTGCCTGCAACATATATACAAAAAGAAACTGTATAATTTCCTTTTTACAATTTTTCAAGATATTAATTTTATTGGCTGCAAATGACTGTTTTTATTCAGACAAACACACAATGCAATGAAGTAATAGACTTCATTTACGCTTAAAGTTTCATTCATTTATTATTATTTATAAAATATATAATAATGCATTTAATCGAAAGTTTTTGACATGTGAGAAAATACCATAATTATTTCCAATAACATGAAGTCTACAATTAGAAAGTTTAATATTTTTGTCCAAAAACATGTGTCGACGACTGTACCCCATTTTACGTTAGTATGTAGAAGTTTACATTAAAATTTAATGGTTTTCTAAGTCAAAAGTCAAGCAAAAATTGGACTGATATTGGGCACTATTTCAAGCACAATTTTTTGAGACGTAAATTATACCTATAGCTCGTTCGATATTCGCGCACTGAGGTGAGTATGCTGGGCGTAGAACCTACGCCCAGCATACTCACTGAACGAAGCCTATAACTCCGAAGTTATTCGAGCACTGTTTTTTCTTTTTGGGCACCGTTTGGCACTATTTGGGAACTATTTTTTGAAGTATGAATTATGTTTGAAGCGTATACAGATTCTCCGGACGGAGGTGAGTATGCTGGGCGAAACCTTCGTCCAGCATACTCATCGAACTATGGCTATAACTTCGCAAGTACAAGAGCACTATTTTTTTCCTTTGGGCACTATTTAGCACTATTTCAGAACAGTTTTTTGACATTCATGAAATATCAGGATTCCATGGTGAGTATGCTGGACGAAGGGACACCAATTGCTTATATTTGCTATATGTGTTCGATAATTGCTACATATGATACATTCAGAGAAATACGAATATTTTTTTGACCAGCCGTTCTGACGTCAGGATGGATGGTCGCCTCCGTGATCAGCATGAAAAACGCAGAATTTCTAAAAGTATGTAGTATCAATAATTGCTTACTAATTGCTACTTTCACGAATTTAAGTTTGAGCTTCGTACATACATTAGGTAAAAAAATATAGCTTTTATTAAAATTTGTATGAAAGAGCGCCTAATAATTTGGAAAGGCAATGTTTTACTACAGCAGCGTCTTGTTCAAATCGTACAGGCGTTCACAATTATGGGTCACCTACCCCATCTGTTGACGCGGAATCGAATTAGTTAATTGAAATTATTAATGACAAACAAAAAGACAACATATTATGCGTGTAGCTGACAATGGTTTGACCACCATCAGGGTTCATTGGTGGATAAGCCATTGTCAGCTACACAACTTATGCTTAATCAAGCAGTACATACCTACCTACAAAAGCATAAATATGAAACACGGGAAATGTATGAAAGAAAACAATCGTAATACTTCGTTAAATCTTTATATAATATTATTTCTACGTGTACACAAAATCAACAAATTACTATTTTTTAACATATAAAATACAATGAGGGATCATCTTCTTTGGACTTTTTGTTATCTTTGTAGATTGATCATCGTAACAATTCCACTGTAAATTTCGCCTGCAGTGAGCTTTATAGTGACCAATTTGTATTCCAGGTGACGGAGGAATAAATTCTATTATTGACAATAAACGAAATTCAGTGTTGTGCAATAACAGGTGGATCGGTGGATCATCTACTGAAATAAAATCAATGCAATTAGGTCTCGTAAGGCTATAGTAAACGATTTAATACCATGACAGTTATGTCGACGGCATTGTGTAATTTCTTCACAATTAATAAGTGTATTTGCGGCTTCTTGTAACTCCTTAACAGTTTTATTAACGTCTATATGTAGAACAGGTATTTTCCGCTGAACATTATTGATCGGGCATTCTAATTCTGTGCAATGTTCTCTTTCGTCCGCACTATATATGCAATCAATTAATATGCGTTCAAACACATTATTGACATTACACTCGCAACTAATCTCCACAGTATTAGCCTGTTCAACTTTGTTAAAATATACTTGAGCCATTTCTGATCTAACTTTGTACAATTCTTCTGTATTTTTCTCTGTCATTAGCCTAATAAGTTTACAAAACAAATGTTTGCTGTCCTGTATTGTTCTACTTATACGGTAATCGTCGACGTATGCTATAGCCAAAGCTTGACATATAGAATCCATAGCGCATGTGTTCCTCAAAATATATTTTTTATCACCAATCTGTAATCTGCTTCCGTTAGACAAAAGTACAATAGATTTTAACTTTCTTTTTCTTTTTTTAACGTCTTTTCCTTTTCCTCTCCAGTTTTCAATAAAGGTCGGATTCTCAGCAAAAATCGAATCATCTGTAAACTCTTCGTTTGTTTGTAGCTTTTTTTTCTGAACCAAAGTTTTTGAGACCTTTTTCAGCGTGTTTTTTGAATTATTGACCTCGACCTTTCTTTGGTGAGCTAATTTATTAGCAGCAACTTTTATTTCTCCTTTTAGGAATTCTAAATGTTTGGATATGAATTCGTCTGTCCGCAGTCTATGAGATTTTGTGCTCATTTGTAATAAAAGCCTTTTAATGTTTTTAAAATAGGCCTCTACATTTGAGGAAGATGGTGTGGTGATGTTGGAATCATAAATATTTTTCATTATGTTAGACCATAACGGAAACTGTGTCAGTAAACGCGATAAAGTTCCAATAATAGCGGGAAAATAGTAAAGGTTCTCATGGTCGCCAAAACTCTCAGTATCCAGTGTCACCAATAATTTTTCTGTATCAATTTTGTTTCTAAACCATTTATAGAAATTATACTTTCTGTATTTTGTTTTTCTAATTTGATGGGATGTTCCGATACATCTTCAAAAACCGACTTTAGGTCAACTTTAGGCGTATCAAGTAATTTATCATTATCCACAATTTCTATTTCATTGTCCGAAGTCTGAAATTGATCCAGTGACTTTAATCGATTTTTAGCTGTAGCACATCTAGAACGAGTGTTATTTTTGTCTAATCCATCATATTCATTTAAGCAAACTGTAATTATATCTGCCAAAATATCTTTAGCTTTTTCATAAGATTCGCATTTTTTTAACTCTAATAAACATTTAATATAAAAAAAAATTACTTTGCTGTCGACATGTTTAAAACATGACATCTAAATAATATTTTTACAAAATGACTGGTGTCTATTCTTAGACATTATGGCAAGATCGCGTCGCTTGCCGGCGAATTTGAACAGCGCGTTAATACTGGTGTTTTTATTTATATTTTGATACTGCTGCGACTAAATAAAAATCGAAGTCGCCAAATAAATAGATTAAAATTGTGCTAAAGTGACAGAGTGAGTGAGTGTGCGTGAGTGTTCATAAGTGCCTACCTAAGTGCGTTCCAGATCTCAGGCGAGCGTTCCAGAGCTTACAAGGAACTCAAGCTAATCCGGTGAAATCTTTCCATATAGTTTAGGGCATACCTTCCCTCTGCAAAATCGGTATTTTATTTAATAGACTATGTGAAAACATCGCGACCGCGTATTTTCAGTGGCGAAGTTTCTAAGCAAATGTTATGGGATCGTAATATGAGCATACATATAATATATGTATGCTCATATTATGATCTTATAACATTTCTTCATCTTGCCATTATATTATAATGGCAAGATAAATTATATAAAACATGATTCTAACAAAATCGCTACATTATCGCTTTAGATTTCATACAAAACTATTTTCCAATAAAACTTCTGCAAGACCCCCTTAGTTTCGTAATTTTAAGTCAATTTTGTCCCTACGGGTTTAATTGGTTTTATGGGCTAAAAAGTTTGGTACATTAGTACCAAACTTTAGATACAATGCATGTGTGATAATTATAATAATATTTTGCGCTGTGTCTTGTTTTTGTGGTGCGTGGTGTTTTGACGAACACGGGCGCGTATACCTAACAACTTGAAAACGGAATTCCGTGCACCCGATGACCACATCTGTTATTTGCAGCCCCTTTAGCGCCAGATGTGCGCTCACGCCGACACCGCGCCGGCCCTTAGGGCGCATAGCAATTGGTCATTTAACTTTTATGATGCTCACTATTTGTGTATATTATAGAATGCCTTAGCGGGGTATCTCAGTAAATGCGCTATATACGAGTAATCTGACATTGAAAGCGTAAATTTAGATTGTGTTAAATACTATACTCTGATACTATAATAATTTGCTTTTAACATTTACTATTTTTATTTATTATTTACCCAAACTGATGTCTAGGTTCTGTACCTGTGGTGGTTAAGGTGCATTCTTTGAAAAGGGGTTATATATGTAGTTATATTCGAACTAATTTAAAACAAATATGACGGGTGGTTATCGACATTGTACGCTTTTTAAAGTTTTGTGGAAGTTTCCGGGTCTCACCCAAAACTGCTAATGTGAGAAATCCACTCAACCCTGGACGCTATTTTTATACTTTTCTGATAGCATAGAAAACGTATTCATAAATAAAAAAAAAAGATCTATGGCCTTGCCCCATCCCTGCTCGAACGACAACAGGACGAAGATATTGATAATTATTTTCAATGAAAAACGCACCAACTCTGATGGATTTTTAAGGTATTTTTATTGTTTCATTTACAAAAACAAGAGCCTCAGTAAAAAGCTGATGATATTGGTTGATGATCGTTGGAAGCGTTACAATAGCGGCCGAGCGCTGCAAGCAGGAATGGTCCTTACGGTGTACAGATGTCCGCGCCCGCGATAGTACGAACATAAAAACAAGCATTCGGGCGACGCGGGTCGGGATTTTTTGTGTGCATAATTTCGAACTATAATACAATCGCGGCAACCTGAGGTAAACAACGACGAGCTCGAAGTTGTTCCGCGTCAGAACTGGAGTTAAACAACGAGTAGCGCCAACAGATTCACTTGTGAAGCTGGACTTGCACGAACCTGGCGGAGAGAGTTATCATATGAGACTTGATTAATCACGCTAGGAATAAACCAAGCCGAAAGAAAAATATGAAAATAATGTTAGACGGAAAAACCGTAACCAAAAGCAGCAAGAATGTGCCAACTCGCTCAGGCGCCGCAAACCACACCTGTAGCATGCAGAACAAGACCAAATCCAAGAAAGCCGGACGACTTATTTACGCATGTTATGCCAACTTCGAACAGGACATGACTTACTTCGACAAGGAAATCTTTTTTTGGATGGACACGACTGAAGACCGAGATAAGTTTAAGAAGACTGTTAGCGAGATTTACAAGAAACCTGAAACAGCAGCAAGAACCTCAGACGAAGACTTTGGAAACAGCACAGAGCAGATGCACTGATGAAGCTGGACATGCACCTGAACCAACGGCGCCGTCGTAAAAAGATGCCCATCCTTAGATAAAAATAACCCGTCTCTCCACTATTCCATTGCTTACTCAAGGATGCATATCCGGTACGGCTCGTAAATCCTTCCTTATCCTAAGGGCACGTCTTCGCTACCATTAACCCGCGCCCCCCGGTCTACTCCTTGATATGCAATAGCCTTTGAAGGCCCATGAAACATGAGGCTTCATGGGCTAGTGCAAATCTTGGGGTTCATTCGATTTATCGAGTCTGGTTAAACCACGCTGGGGTCGGTGCATTTCATTCATTCATTCATTCAAAATGACTGGTGTCTATTCTTATGTAACAATCATCACTACTTTTCTCTTGTTCCAGTTTTCTGTACGATTCTTCGACATAATCTTTTGTCGAGTTATGTTTCGTAAATGCTTTCACGCAAGCGCCAATTAGTGCCGATGAATCGTCGACATTGACCTCATCTGGTTTTGGATTGCATTCTTGCCAAGCTTCTAACCATTTATATATTGTCTCCAAAGATTGACTTTCCGACAACATCTGTGTAAGCGGGACGCTACTTTCATTTTCGATTGTCTTCATGACACATACATAAATGAAAATGTGTTTAGTAATTACGACTTTATGTGTTGGACCAAATGGTTTAAAAATACTACCGGTGGCATCCAGACTAAGGATTAACTTGCCAGTTTTCTTAAACAGTTTATAATAATTATCTTGGCAAGGATCCCAATAATACACATAAAAAGGATAAACTGAAATATGCTTAATGGCTTCTTTATAAGGCGATATTAGTGTCATTAACCATAATGAAAGAATTTGATTTTTATCTAAATATGAACTCTTGTTTACTTCGTGTTTTATTTGACGTAGGCAACCAACTGTCGGCAGATGAGCAGGCTCAGGATCATCGGAATCCATAATTTTATTAGCCATTGTGTTACGGTATGTTATAGCAGCAACATGTTTGAGATCATCAGATATTTCTGTTCGCTTCGTAGACGATAGTTTTGTTTTTCTAGCAAAAGTATGAACAAAATTTTCATCGTAATTTGCTATAATGCATTTGCATTGAGCAATTTTATTAGAAGGCCAGCTAATTATAACCTTCACTTTAGCCTCACATTGTTTACAAAATCCAACGCACGTTATGTTATTATTCTTATTAATAGAATACTGTTTAAATATCCAATTGTGTGCAATGGGATGAACCTCCCAAATTTTTTCACGCATTAGATGCGCCCACTGATGCTTAGGCAAAAGATTTTTCATTCTAAATACAGTTTCTGCACCCTTATTTAATTTAATGCGTTTACTTATTGGTTGCATTCGTTCCCATTGATACGTGTCAATCATAAAATCGTAACATACTGTTTTTTTACCTTTGTATTTTTTTTTTAATTCATCACTATTCGAAAGAATTTGTTTTGGTTCTTGGTTATCACAAACCTCAAGATCATCAGAGTCACCAAAGAAATAGTCAAAAATTTTCTTTACAGAAAGGAACAGTGCTTGCTTCGTAATTTTATTTGATAAAAAGGCACTTATTTCACTGAATAATGGATCGGTAGATGATGGTAAATGGGATTTATTGGAAAAATACTTTTTGTATTGCAGGAACGCATTTTTTTGATCATTTAGTGGCACAGTAAACTTTCTTCCTCTTTTCATTGTCACCAAACGTAAATCACAAAACACAGACGTAAGCACTAAGTTTCACTATTGTTACATTTTTCTTTTGATGTACTTATCAAAAAAGTCAGAACAGTTTCAACGTTTAACTGATACTAGTAAATATTATGTTATGGAGGGTAGGTACCTACGTTTATTAAATACTCACCAAACGTCATTAAAGTCGAAGTGAACGCCTGCAAGATTTGAACAAGACACCTCTGGTAAAAAGAATTTGTTGCCTTTCTAAATTATTAGGCGCTTTTTCGTACAAATTTTAATACAAGCTATATTTTTTTACCTAATGTATGTACGAAGCTCAAACTTAAATTCGTGAAAGTAGCAATTAGTAAGCAATTATTGATACTACATACTTTTAGAAATTCTGCGTTTTTCATGCTGATCACGGAGGCGACCATCCATCCTGACGTCAGAACGGCTGGTCAAAAAAATATTCGTATTTCTCTGAATGTATCATATGTAGCAATTATCGAACACATATAGCAAATATAAGCAATTGTGTAGCAATTCTTGAATATACTTTCAGAGCTGATTGCCATAGACAACCAGCCATTCTGACGCTAACGACCATCTTTACATTCCGAGACTCCTCCGTGCCTCGGAAAGCACGTTAAGCCTTTGGTCCCGGCTGTCATTCGTGGTCAAAGTCAAACAATTTATTGTGAATGTGGCACATAAAAGGCACTTTTTTGAACGTCAATTCTACAAAAAATTGTATTGATTCTAGTCGCCCCTTCTAAAAGATAGTTTTCGTATGGAGAAGAATGGGCAAGAAACTACACCGTTACTCTTTTAAAATGTTTTACAATATTTTGTATACATTCGGTATATAATTATAATTATGTGAAGACGTTGCATCTAGAATAAGATTACTATACTACGATAGGTAAAAAGAATGAAAAATGAAGCAATGACAGATAAATTAATTATGTGATAGATACATGGTGCTCAAATACTTACAAACATTGTAAAATTATACGGTATTCCTAACATTTTAACAAGTAATACTAATAAGTCATATTGTGTCGTGGATTTGACATTCGATACGGGTTGTCAGAAGCCCGAAAGTCTGACAACCAGCCTTACCAATGTATTACCCAGTTACTGGGTTGTAGAGGTCAGATTGGCAGTCAGTCCACTTAAAATACTGGTATTCACCTGCATTCGGTTAGACTGGAGTGCGAGCCCAGCATAGTTGGGAAAAGGTAGGCAGATTGATTTATCTACTGACTACTTGTATGTTAGGTGCTCATAAATAAAGGCTCTGAGACTGACTATAAAATGCCAGCCTACAATATTCCCACTGCTGGGACACAGGTCTCCTCTCTGAGAAAAAGAGTGGGCTGTAATCCATCACGCGGGCCCAGTGCGAATTGGTGAAGGGCTCCGGGAATAATCGAATATTACTTTTCCTAACTGTGTACTTCCAGTCTCACTGAATGTAGCTGAATACCAGTAATTTGTATTTTTTGTTTGTATTTTGTTCATGGCGCGACTGCCTATCTGACCTCCACAATCCAGTTACCTACTGGGTAACACGACCCCCTTTGATAAAACTGGTTGTCAGACTTTCGGGATTCTGAATACTGTCGAATGTTAAAGATCTACAAATCGCCGGGACCAACGGCTTAACGTGATTTCCGCTGCATGATATATTATGTAGTGAATGGTATTCCATCCACGGAACGACCTGGACAAAATAAATGTAGCTTAACCTTTGATCGACCTGTGCGGCTGTTATTATGAGGCCGCGAGCGCAAAAACAGCCTAAATACATTTAATTTAAAAAAAATTTTAGTGAGCCTATCGCCGCCAAAAATCTGTTTTTGAAAGAAGCAAAATGGCCTAACATGGATTTTTCGAGCCACCAAAAGATGGCGTTAGTAACACATTTATTGCATTAAAAATGTAATTCAATTTCTTTTATTATCTCAATAAGACTAATTAGTAGTAGGCCGTTCTTGCTCTCGCGGCCTTATTTAGCCACGAGCCCCCTTAATAAGCACGTGAACATGTTTTCAGAAAGTTATATCTACATAATATCCGATTGATATACACAGGGTGTCAGGGCCATCGACGCGAAGCCGGTTACCATGGATTCAGTACATGATTCTGAGCCCCCCTCCGTTGGAATTTTCCGTCGGTTATTTAATAAAAAAACAGCTGCCCTATACATTTTGACCGCGTAGGTATTGCACTTTTCTATGAAACAGCTGAGTTTTTTTTTAATAATTTTCAACGCAGGGGGGTTCAGAATCATGTACTAACCCCATGGTCACCGGCTTCGCGTCGATGCCCCTGACACCCTGTATGATTGATTATTATTGAGTGTAAGGTAGTCTCTAAAAGGAAAGCAGGAAGCAGTTAGCTCCGTTTCTACTTCCAGAAAAACAGGTTTTTTGATTTGTAACATCTTTCCTCTCGCTTCCCTGCAATCAAAATCAAAATATAAGTAATCTTAACTGTGGGATTGATTTCGTGAAAAGCGACGGAAGTGTGTAACAGGAAGCCGGGGAAGCGCGCGCTATTTGATTTGACCAATGAGCGCGCGCTGTTCTAGAGTTGGCTGTCAGAAATGACCTTGAGGAGGCCCCTTTAATATTGCTTGTTACCAAGGCTCCCATGTCAGATGTAACACATATTATGCGACTACTGTAAGACTCTCTTGTTTTCCACTAATAATCTTTAGTGAGCAAAATTTCCCATAAAACGGAGCTCATCCTTCTTGCTTAACTTTCTTGTTTTCTGATGTTTTCTATGTACATATCATTAATTTGAAAAAAAAATATATATATAATTATGTTTTCCTCTCTGCTGTTTTTATTGTGCTGAACTGCTGACGACATAATGCTATCCAATCTCCACAGCACGTGACCTCAAGATGCGGACCCCGGGAATACCCTTGCGAACACGACCCTAGCATTTGTGTGCCGCTCACAGCTCGGTTAGAACTGCACCATATTTCCCTAACACACGATCAATCATAATCTGAAGGATATTGCAAATCTATTGCTTCATAACTTCGAAAAATTTGTCTGCTCAACTACGTAAATAACGCAATGAATGTTGTTGAACTGTCAAAATGAAACAGATTGTGATTGATCGTGTGTAACGCAATTCGGGTGCTGCTCAGGGATTATTGTGATTCGTGATGTCCTTGTAAATTATGTATATTGGTGGTGGGGTTAATAGATAGGTACAATACGGCCGATAAATCATGGCCGGTCCGAAGTTTGCGCAGAAAGCTGCGCAATAATATTTTTTAGGAATTAAATGGTGACATGAGGCGAGTGTGAGTGAGTGAACATGCGCGAAAGTTCGGAGAGCTTATGTTCAGAGCGGCCATGATTCATTGGCCGTATTTTTTTTTGTTCTTTCTGCTTCTTAGCAGTCTGTCCTCAACAACGATAAGCTACTTCTTTGACCGCTAACTCTGGGTTTTTTGTTTCACGTTTTGGAGCTTGGTGATAATTTCGCAGTTAAGTTTCTCGTTCCAATCAGCTGAATCTGTCCAGAAGAGTGGGCACTCTATGGCTCCTCGACATCTTAAATTGAGGAGACACGCTATGTCTCCTCAATTTAAGATATTGAGGAGCCAACTGTTCTGGACCTATCGGCCGTATTGTACTAAACTTTTTTAGGTGATAGAATAAAATAATATTGCATAACATGACGTCTACTTTCCCCAAAAGGCAGTACGGCACAGTACGACACAAGTTAGATGTAGCTTCGGCAAAATTCGTAAAACCGATCACCGTCTGAAACGAGTACGCCTTCAAAATCAGCAGTAACTACTTATTACTGTTTTATGTGAAAATGATCTTTACGCAAACGCAATAACTTTTGAAGTCATATAACCAAATATATTCGTAAAATTGAAATGAATGTATGCAAATTTTCAAATTTATGCTACATCTAAGTTGTGTCGTGCTGTACACAGAGATGTAATAATGGGTAAAAAAAAGTTGAGAAACAGTTGCAAAGCATTGTATGCTGCAACATCAGTATTTTGTTCGTACCATAACAAACTATGTCTCACATCCTGTCCAGCCGTGCTATTCTGTAAACGTCTCACCGTGATAACTTGGGTGAGGTGAGCTTGATGTGAGCTGTCATTGCACCTAATGCTAGGGATTGACACTATGGACAGCTCACTTCATGCTCACTTCACCTGACTCTTCACGGTGAGATGTTTACAGAATGAATCGATTGTTCTCTGTGCCCCAAAACTTGCAGTGTAAGTGACCTTTGCACTGCCACAATGACAATGCCGTGGAAGTAGCGCAGAAGATTTACTGTCACTCAGGCTAAGCGTATGCTGAGACGCAGGTGACGTAGCACAGCACAGTACAGATTTTGCAGGGTAGGGCAGGCGAGGCAGACAGGCCGCGAGCGCATGCTGCCACGCAGCTACACAGACACTTTCGCGTCCTACCTAGCTAGTACTTGCAATATTAATGACTTTTTTCCATAGCCTGGATGATTAGTATTTTACAAACAAATTTCACAACGAACTAATTCAATTAAATGTTCTGTCATTGCAACAAAATTAAAATTCGTGGTAAAAAACATGTGTCGCGCAGAAATCTGAGACGGAACTACAGCGAGACGCACAGCAGGACAGACACATGTTTGCGCGTACGCAGCTGTCAGTACGTTCATGCATTACAAAATCTGCTCTGCCCTGCGCTGCGTGGACCTGCGTCACCTGCGTCTCAGCATACGCTTAGCCTTACTGTAACATTTTTTGGCCGTTCAAATTTAAAATACCATCAACACGAAGAAGAATATTTTGTTGCTGGAAACAATGATTCCTAACTTTTGTTCACTATGAATAAGGCCCTTACCGGTTGCCAAATCCCAGTTTTTCTGGTAACTGAAATGTTAGAGGGAATATAAAATATGTTTTGTGACTGCAATAGACTTCCTTCAGTCGTGTTCAAACGAAAGTTGAAAACGGTTTTATCTTTTTAATAGTAAAGGATTTATTTGTGAATGTCCTTTGACTTGTGTCTTCCCCTCTTTCGTCTTCAGCATGCTTTTAAACTCGCTCAAAAATACTTAGTCCTAATCCAATCCTAGCAATTTAAGTAGGTAACATCATTCTTAACTTTCTAGGTAATCTTAGATGGATGAAAAATTACTTTTCTGTTCAACGCCTACTCAAGTTTTCGTGCCACGGAACAACATATAAAAAAAACCCTGTCCGACCCGTGAGGCTGTTATTAAGTATCGTACTGAGAGTCTATTTATGTGGTAATTTCAAGAAAATAAGAAAAAAAATTGCCAATATTTTTTTCGATGGGTTATTTTTCCGGATTGTTACATTGGGCGCGGGCGGTCGTCGTTTAGCGCGGGTGTCTTAAATTCATAATTTATGACCCCTGTTGAAAATTTGCTAATTTTTTATGCACTTGGGGCCTTTTTGGTAGGTCCTGTACTAAAAATGTGAATTTTAAATAGCAATTTTATTTTTATTTTAAATAATAATTTAAAGAAATATTACTCTTTCGTAATGTTATTGCAGTACCTATATGCCCCTTTCGGATCGGACAAAGTTTTTTTTTACATTATAGAACAATCTTCTACTCGCACTTGGCCAGTTTCTCGCCAACTTGCTGAGAACAGCCAGTCTGTTCTGTAAAACCTTAAGCTACGGTTTCCTAGAAGAGCAGTGGCCGCCACATAACGGTCGCAGTGACAGCTGTCATGAAAATTATGGCAGCGGGGTTAGACTTTACGGTGTCGAAAAACGCTCTTTAGGAAAAGACACCAACTTACAAGTCGTGTCATTAAGGTTGAGACTTGACCGCGCCTCCCGCCGCTCTTTCCGGCGCCCCGGCGGGGACCTCATACCGCTAATGAGACCCATAAATCGTCTACTGCGCAAGTCAAACCACGTGGTGTGTCAAGTATCAACTTTAATGGCACGACCTGTCGATCCATTCTGTAAACATCTCACACCGTGAAGAGTGAGGTGAAGTGAGCATGAAGTGAGCTGTCCATAGTGTCAATCCCTAGCTTTAGGTGCAATGACAACTCTCGTCAAGCTCACTTCACCCAAGTTATCACGGTGAGATGTTTACAGAATAGCACGGCTGTACTTTCATAAATAACGTTTCATTGACGTCATTTGCCGGTAAATTACAGACGCAATGTGGCGGTCATACCGCTCTTCTAGGAGACCGTAGCTTTACAGTGCGTTCATTATAACTTGTCCCGTGACGCGATTGGTGGCACTGTTCCGTCAGTCGCCATTTTGAACTCTATGAGTATTGAAACTAATCTTGACAGGCAATGGGAGCCAACATAATGGCAAGGGACAAGTTATAGGGTCAAACACTAACAGTCTGTAGGTGAAGTGAGCTGTTATTCCAATGCTAGTGATTGACACTATTGGCAAGCTCTATTTTCACGGTAAGATTTTTACAGAATAGGTCGGCAGGTTTCCCTGTAGCATTCTAGGACCAAAAACCTTACCCACGTTTTCCTTTTAGCTGCAACATGAAGATCGACTGTCCAGGCGGGACTGACGAGCACGACTGCGACGTTCGCTGCGCCCCGCTCGGCTTGTTCGCGTGTCGGCAGCAACTCAGGTGCCTCACTATGCACAGAGTGTGTAACGGACGTCAGGACTGCGAGGATGGGTCGGACGAGACAGCTGATGCTTGTGTCAGGGGTAAATATGTGATACTAAGCTGTTTACCTCAGTTGCATGTCTTGTTCGCGTGTCGACAGCAACTCAGCTGCATCCCTGTGCATAGAGAGTGTAACGGACATCAGGACTGCGTCGATGGGTCTGACGAGAGGCCTGATGCTTGTGTCAGGGGTAAGTATGTCTATCGGGGTCTCGGGATCGTCCGAAAGGGATCCCGTGGCCCCTGGCAACGTACAGGCAACTGAAGGAACACGGGTGGGTTTTAGTCAGTAAGAGTCTGACACGCCCTCCCGCTCCGCCCAGAGCGGGAGAAGTTAAATGATAAATGACCACCAAAAAGAAAAAAAAGGGGTCAGTAAGTGATACGTAGTTGTTGAGCTCAGTTGCGCGGGTTGTTCGCGTGTCAACAGCCACACAGCTGCATCCCTATGCACAGAGACTAACGGACGTGAGGACTGCGGCGATGGGTTTGACGGAGGAGTAGGTAAGCATAATTATACTGATTTAAAACACGGTCGTTAGTCAATCAAGAATGATAGAAAAAAATACCCGAATGAAAGGTTCATTTAGTCAACGGAAAGCCAATAACAAATCTTTATGGTGTGTAAACATATAGCATCCTCTAGAGTTTAGAGGATGCTATATGTTTAGAGTCTAGAGTACCTTCTACATATACCCGGGTTATACAGGATCCTTGTTAAACCAGGAAAAGAGGAATAGGAAAACGTCGTGACGATAGTTTTGAGTATTAATGTGGATTTTTATGTATAAGAGTCTAGGAAGATCAAAGAATCGATGGATGAATTGCGCGTAAGATGACATGGATAGAAACGGTATGTGGGAGAAGTCATCCTGCGCTGACCCCATATTACTTGGGTGGAAAGATGACGATGACACTGATAATCCATAATAACTTTTAGTAGAAATTATTTATGTATGTTTTATGTATTCTACCGAGACCTACAAACGGTGGCTACAAATAGCCACGTACCTACATGTTTTAATTTTAATTCTGATTTTGATTTTGTTTTTGTTTTGTTTTTGATTTTAATTTTGATTTTTTGGTTTTAAATTTTAAATTTCGGTTTTAAATTTCGGTTTTAATTTCTAATTTTGATTTCGAATTTAATTATAATTTAAATTTTTAATTTTTAATTTGTTCGTTGTTTTTTTTTTTGTATCGTGTTTTTTTTTTATGGATCATGTGGTCTGCTATAAAGATTTTTATCATTATTTATTATTATTATTATTTATTTGACACATTTATAGCTTAGCTTGAACTGTTTTGTACTTCATTTAGACTTAAGTACATACTTGCTATCTACACATATTATAAATTAAAGTTGGTTTTCGTGTTTACCTGTATGTCCACGTTAGTCTTCTAAACCACACAACAAATTTTGACGAGGTTTTTTACCATCGTTTAGCGAATTTATTCCGGAAGGTTTATGTGTATAATACGTTAATAATAAAGTTACGTAGGTATAACTAAGGAATCTCGATGTTTTTGTCAAGTTGTAAAATTACACAACTATTTTATTTTTTATAAATAAAAGTTCGATGTTCAGTTACTTGGATGGCTTGAACGTCGTAATGTAAATCAACCCATTGGTAATTTAGTTAAGTTTCTCTATAAGTGAACTGTAATTTGTTATTTGAGAAAATAAATGTCTTTAAACCGAACTTTCTAACAATTTTCTTTATTTTCAGTGAACAAAACCTCCTACCTCTTCCCTCTAGTCCATCCCTTTACCGTATGTGAGGACGGGTACCTCTGTGGCAATGGGCAGTGCATTGAGTGGAAGCAGGTATGTGACAAGAAGACCCACTGCGCTGACGGATCAGACGAGAATGGACTCTGTGGTATGTAGATAACGTTTTTATTGGTTTGGAATTGCTTTGTCCAATGTTTTTGTCTACAGTTGTTTGAATACGGGCGTAATTTGATGTTATATTCAAATGTATCTCCACAGAAACTGCATGCACCAACATGACATGCTCATTCGTATGTCAGCCAACTCCGCTAGGGGGGCGCTGTCTGTGTCCCGTCGGGTACCGTCTGGCACCAGACCAGACCTCGTGTGAGGACATCGACGAGTGCACGCAAGAAGTCTGTTCTCAAGGATGTACCAACGTCCGAGGATCGTTCGTGTGTTCCTGCCATCATGGATACGCGCTCAGAACGTAAGTACTTATAGTCTGTTCCAATAGTATCTGATGAATATGTAAACAAATTTATTAGATAACGTAACTGCGGATGCTAATATGTTAGTTCCACTTACAAATTGAGTGCTGGGTTTCTATTATTGAATTACTAAAAACCCGAATTACTCATTTTAAAGGGTGCTTGTTATTTACTTTTCAAACAAGACAATAAACAAGATCAAAATGAAGCTTAAAATACCTATGCATTCCACAACTTTCTTCGACAAATCCTTTACTGTCCAGGCCGCTCGTTTGTGGAATGCACTGCCAGTTGAAATAAAGCGCGCGCAATCGTTACATGTGTTTAAGAGACTCGTGAAGGAACATTACTTGTCGTTGTGATCTTGTTCTCGTAACTGTAATTATCTATAGTCTTCATTTATTTTCGTTGCTTATATATTTAGTATGTATGTATTTATGTATCTATTATTTAGGATATGTATTTATCTGTGTATCTATTCTAGTATATTGTAAGCATACTTATTATTTGCACCAACGACAGCCCCATTTTATGTTCAGGCAAATCACTGTCCATTCTAAGGTTGCCTGGAAGAGATCGCGGAAAGCGATAAGGTCGCCCATTGTATATTTTGTAGTGCATAATTATTATTTTTTGTTATGTATTTTTGTGGTGTACAATAAAGCATATATAAATAAATAAATAAATAAAATAATAAGTGTGCGCACTTCGTGGCAGTCCTTTCTACCAACTGGTAGTTGCGTTGAAGCGGCGGACGTATGAATTGCGACCACTCCCCGTAGCTTCGTTGCGGCGGTAAAGCTAAGGTTTCCTAGAAAAGCGGTGGCTACACTTGACGGCCGCAATGACGGCTGTCATGAAAATGATGACAGTAGGAAATATTTAAATCGTTAGATTCGCTCTACCGCGTCAAAAGATAGTCGCGTTTTTGTTTCGTTTTGACACCTCTGACACACAATGACGCAGTGACTACACTTGTTTGTCATGGAAACGTTATTTAATAATGTGTGAGGTCACTCTTCTCAGTATGGTCACTTTTTCTTGTGACAGTACAGTGAGGGCAAATCGAGCAATTTAAATCTTTGGAGGGCGGGGTCTCTCACTTCAACAACGCTCTCTAGGAATCAACATAAACTTACTTTCATATTCAACGTTTCAGTGACGTCATTCGCTCATAAATTGCGGACGCTACGTGAGCGGTAACCGCTCTTCTAGGAAACCGTAGCTTAAAGGCTCGTGCAGACCAATGCGGAGCGACGGCGCGACGCGACTCGAACAATACAATTTCTAAAAAACTTCACGGTATAACAATAAGTGGTGTCGCGTCGCGCTGTCGCGTCGCGCTAGTTTGCACGAAGCTTAACACTGCATGCCATCCATATTTTTTTAAACACCTTCGCATTTTCTTATGATCTCAGCCTCAATCAGTCAAAAATACCTCTCTACCCTGGTACATTAATTACCTACATTATTGAGAAGTTTTTGCCATTGATTGTCGCTGAGAAGAAGATTGCAAATAAATTGGCCTTGGCCTTCTGTACCCTAATTACGTAATACACGATCAATCAGAATCTGAATCGGTTTGAAACAGATTGCTAATCCATTGCTGCGTACGTTCGAAAAAAAAAACTGCTCAACAACGTAATAACACAATGAATGTTGTTGACCTGTCAAATTGAAACAGATTAGTCGGAATTGTCAACGAAAATGTGTTGCGTAATTAGATAGCTGTTCTCTAACTCCTCCTCTGTTCTCGAGTTCCTCATATCTCTCTGTCATCATCAGGTCGGACCGGCGGTCCTGCAAGGCGACGCGCGGCAACATGTCCATTCTCTACGTGTCGGGCAACACAGTGCGCTCCATCTCAGCTGACGGCTACGGAGCCATCGAGTACACTGATAAGGATGAGCCCACTATCACCGATATGGATTATAATGTCAGGTTAGTGTTAATAATCTGCCGGGGTTGCGGGTTTGTCTGAAAGGGATATCGCGACCTCGGCACACAGGCAACGGAAGGAACACGGGTGGGTTTTAGTCAGTAAAAGTCTGACACGCCCTCCCGCTCCACCCAGAGCGGGAGAAGTTATTTGATAATTTCCCATCCTCAAAAAAAAAAAAAAAAAAAGGTTAGTGTTAATAATAGCCTGTATTCCAGAATCTTACAAAACATGATTATGAAAGTTAACTACAGGGTCAAATTAAATTAGCTAACGAAACTCCGCAGATAGGTATCTAAACATGATAAACCACAAAAAAAAAAACAGATTAGGAAATCTGTTTTTTTTTTTTGGTCTTACTCATACTTCAAGTAAAAACACTATCAATAGACTCTCGAAAATAATCATTTTTTTATTTATTTTTATTTGATTTTGATACCCATCACGTCTGCGGGATTTCGCTAGCTAGTTTAATTTGAACCTGTATATGTACATTTGATAATAATCATTGCTTGTTCTACAGGCAAAAGAAGCTCTACGTAACGTCCGCAGAGGCTGCAAAACTCATAGAAGTGAACAGCACACAGAACGTCATTGTGATCACTAATATCGGAAGACCAACAAAGGTAATGTCCTCATAATCTTGACCACTTTAAGACCTAAGTAGAGCGCTACAAATTTATTTTGGCGCGTGGCCAAAATCGGAACTAACGCTGCCATCTTGTTTAGTCAATACACAGTAACAGCGACAATTCAAAATTCAAAAGTCATTTATTCAAACTAGGCTGAGAATCAGCACTTTTCGAACGTCAAAATTACATAAGACAGTCCCCCAAAACGCCCGCCCTTCACCACTTCCTAATGCTTAAGCTGGGAATAAGAAGTGGCGCAACAAACTCCCCAGCAGCACAGCTGTCTGTTCAGTTAGAAAGGAAAAAAAATATTCTAAGTATTAATTAACCTAATTTAAACTATTATCCATATGTTAGCTAGCACACGCCAATATACCAAACAAAATCATCGAGAACTATACTTGGGCAGAAATAAAAACTAAACGTAAACAGAACTTAATAAAAGCCTCCAGGCATAAAGGGTTTAGTTAATACACAGTGACAGCGACAATTTCATCTACAACGCCCCCTGTTAATGTCATTCAGGCGCCAAAAGATCTTTGTAGCACGGATGCCGATAAACTTACCCCCGGTTTTAAAACCAAGTCGGCAGGAGCAGACTGGACGCGGAAGGGAGAGAACAACACCCTTACAGTGGCAATGCCTTTCATTTTTAGGGTTCCGTAGTAAACAAGGAACCCTTAATAGTTTCGCCATGTCCGTCTGTCTGTCTGTATGTCCGTCTGTCTGTCTGCGGCTTATCTCAGAGACGGTCAGTACTAGAAAGCTGTAATTTGGCATATGTCATAATTTGGTATAAACATATTAATCACGCCAACAAAGAGGTAAAATAAAATCAAGTTTTTTTTTTTTTAGTGTACCTCCCTTACACGTAAAGTGGGGATGTTTTTTTTTTCTCATCTACCCCATAGTGTGGGGTATCGTTAGAAAGGTCGTTCATAAATATGGTGAGTTTATGAAAACCATTTTTGGATTCAGGGATCCATTTGCGAAATATTAAGCTTTTTTTTTTTTTTGACATAGCCTCATAGCCTATTTTATTTATATACACAATCTTAGATCTTATATACAACCAAGCTTTTAGCTGAAAAATTTGTATGGGATCATGATCTCCCATACATTCCGTACGGGAGAACATGTTTTGCAACTACAAAGTTAAGTTTATTCTTGGGATAAATTCATCCCAACTACGGAACCCTACATTGTGCGTGGTCTGACACGCACTTGGCCGGTTTTTGTTTGTATAAGAGGGTTGGTTTAGTGATCGCAAACGCTACTATTGTACCTGTACATGAGGTCCTCCTGGGTCGGGCAAAGTGTTATTGGGTTATTCCATCTGGAAATTATTAATATTAGGTCCCCACCTATGAAATCGGCGTTTTGTATGGAGAATTTTAAAGAAGTTGCTTTTTTCATACTAACATTTTCTTAATTTATATAACAACCATGAACACTAATGTTTTAAAACTTTTATGCACTAATGTTTAAAAACTAAGCTAACGTAATATGCCACTAGATTAAGCGACAATAATAAGTTTTGGCTAAGTTAAAACAAATAGTGGTCATTTCTGCTAAAAAAATGAGGAGTCATTTTTAAGGTATTTTTTATATTTATAAACTATAAGTAATAAGGTTTTTTTTACTATTGGTAGTTGTCTATGATGGTCATTATTCGATATAATACCAAGCAATTGATAAATATTTCAATTCATAGAAGTGACAAGGTTCTCTAGTTGTGAGAAAAAAACGCCAATTTCATAGGTGGGGACCCAATACTTCAATTCAATTCAATTCAAAATATTTTTATTTCAAATAAACCTACAAGGGCACTTATGATACGTCAGAAGCTAGGTGCACGGTTCCAACTGGTCGTTTCCTATGGGGAAGAGCCGGCAAGACACTCCACGGTTACTCTTTTAAAAGTAAATACTTCCCTGCTAAGCCGAAAGGCGGTATCTCTGAGATACGCCCTTTTAGTTTTTTTTATATTATTCAATAGCTATAATAATTTCGCATCTAATGGTATAATCCACATACCGCTATCTAACTTAAAACATTTAAAAAAAACCACTCAGAAGTTCTTTATATCCTTATGTTTCCGTAAATTACAATTTACAAAAAGTCAATTTTCTCAAAACTTGAGATACCGCCTTTCGGCTTAGCAGGGCAGAATAGCAGCCCGGATTTGTGCCCGGTTGATGGCGATAGGCTCGCCCCTTATTACATGGGACTTAAACATAACTGGCGAAATGTGGGTGTACTATAGGTACAGCTCCGCCTAACCGTTCGAGGAATACAGCCTTGATGTTATAAGAGGTGGAGGTACAGTCGCCGAAGGTACAAAGCCTCAATATTCCAGGTGGCAGTAGACTGGGTGACTGGTAACGTGTACTTCGCGGACTCGACGCCGTCGGACAGCCGCGTCAGAGTGTGCCATGTCAAGAGCAAGCGCTGTGCCAGCCTGCAGAAACTGCCTTCTGATGCTAAGGTACGTGGTTATAGGTCTTAGGTTTAGGGGTATGAGGAACAGGGAGAAGTTCACTCATCCACCATAGAAAAGGGAGGATCTTCCGATCAGGGTGTCGTATCTGGCGGGCAGCTGCCCAATGGTTGATGTCGGATAGTCTTATACAATGTGAAATTTAATTGAAATCACGAAAAAATCAGCTGTTCCCTCCATTATAACGAGCTATGCGAACATAAATGTATGGAACAGCTGTTTTTTTTTTCGCGATTTCATGTTTGGCCCCATAGTGAAAGTTGTTCATAATGATGAGTGCAATGACCCCTTAAGAGGATGCAAACGAATTAAATTTCAGATTGTATATGTCGTTCTTAGGTATCAGAGCATTGGGTACGCCACAATTGTGGCGATAAGTCCCCTCTTTGAGGAGTGGCTAGAGAGGCGCCACGGCGTCCTCACCTTCCGCCTGACACAGGTCCTCACCGGACATGGTTGTTTCGGGAGGTTCCTGTTCAGGATAAAGCGGGAGGAAACGCGGCGGAGCGCGCGAGGGAGAGGCAAAATGCGCCCCCTCGCGCCCCTAGTCGCCGCAGGAGACGCCCCGGGCGTCGGGAGTCGCGAGCCGACTTCCGGCCACCGTAGGCGCGGGCTTGCGGACGGTGAGCAATGGGTAGCTCGCCGTCCGATAGGGACCAGGCCCGGGTCGACGGCGCGTTGTGTTCCACGCGCGCCTCAAAGAGATGTCAGCACCAACTGACGGGGTCCGGAAGAGCCAATGCCTGCCGGGGTTGCGGGTTTGTCTGAAAGGGATATCGCGACCTCGGCACACAGGCAACGGAAGGAACACGGGTGGGTTTTAGTCAGTAAAAGTCTGACACGCCCTCCCGCTCCACCCAGAGCGGGAGAAGTTATTTGATAATTTCCCATCCTCAAAAAAAAAAAAAAAAAAGGTATCAGAGCATCAGATACCATAACTAACATCATCATTTAACTTCATCCCTCCATTCCCCAGATAACAGCCTTAATCGTAGACCCAAGTTCAGGCCGCATGTTCTACTGCGTGACGCGGGAGCTGGAGTCAGTGGTCTGGTCGGCCAGCCTGGCCGGCACGCACGTGACCGACCTGACGACCGTCCGCAACTGCACCGGGCTCGCCGTGGACCCGTTCAAGAAGAAGCTCTTCGTGGCTGAGACTGGGCCTGCGCATATTATCAGGATGGACTATGAGGGGGAAAGCCAGTGAGTTCTTTTTTTTATTTTTATATTAGGCTAAAATAATACTTCTGAGACAGCTAGCATTTTATTTATTTAGTTCACCAACAATTGTTTACACTAACATCTTGATAAAAATCACGTCTTAAAAACTTTGAACAGTGTAACAATTACTTAAAGGTAAACACCACATGAACTAAGATTATGGTAATTTGTAAGTCTAGGTACATGTACAGTTTACAAGCCAGCTTAAAACTTAAGAAAAAATATGTAGCCTAAATAAATACTTAGTTTAGAATGTTTTTGCGAAAGTTATATTATATAAGTAACAAAATAATGAGTGATTTACAACACCTCTGATAAACAACACAAGATTTTAGATTTCTGCTTAGTCAGAGAATCAAAGTGAAAATCGATTAGATCGCTGCAACTATTCAAAACCCTATAGAACCTAGCGCATGGAGAGTTAGATCCCAACACCGTTCTTCTCTGTGGAGGATGGAGTGGAGTTATGGGTTTATTACTCCAAGTATAGATGGAGAAAAGTAGAAAATCAAATGCTGCTGAATCCTGCATGAAGACCAATTAGCATGGCTCTCATTCGTTTTTAGGGTTCCGTACCTTAAAACGAAGAAACTGAACCCATAAAGGATCACTTCGTTGTCCGTCCGTCTGTCAGTCTGTCAAGACCCTTTTTCTCAGGAACGCGTGTATCAAGTTGAAATTATATCAAATACGAAGGTGTAAAGTCCCTTGGAGGTCTAAATAAATCAAGCTTCTAAGTCAACGCAATAAAAATATTCGGCCATTTGAGAGACATTTTTTTATGCTCGCAAATAAATCAAAACCAGGGTACTTCCCGTTGACCTATAATCATGAAATTTTGCAGAAAGCAAGATCTCACAGCACAAGTAATGGAAAAGTCCAAAAAGAGTTTTTTTTTTGCGATTTAAAACTGCAAATGTAAGTATGTATACTTACATTTGCAGTTTTAAATTGACCGTGACGTAAATCGATGTATGGGAGAACATGTTTTTCAACTAGGTACAAAGTTAAGTTTGTTTTTGCGATAAATTCATCCCAACTACGGAACCCTTCATCATGCGTCGTCCGACAAGCACTTGGCCGGTTTAAAAAAAATAATTAAATCAAATTTTACGTACTACGTCCTTATTTAACTACAATTATATCGCGGTAATCCCTAGCGAAATAGGTGACGACTTATTTTTCTTATTTTTAATTTTAATCAAGCCTTTTTTGCAATACTCTGCGATCCAAACCAAAAACTAAAACCAACCACCTAACCAAACCTACACCATCAAACCAAACACACACACACACACACATCACACACACACACCATCAAACACACACACATCATTAAACCATCTATGTAATACATTATGGAATGCAATAAAGAATTGAATATTGAGTATTGAGTATCCCTCATCAGCAAAATAACCAACATTTCTTAAAATTTCCAGCAAAAAGATCCTAGCCGACCACCCACAACTGCAAGCCCCACACGGCCTCGCCATCTTCGAAGATTACATCTACTACTTAGTGGCTAACTCCTTCCGACTCAGTCGCTGCTTGCTCTTTGGTCCCAAACATTGCGAGACCTACATCTTCCGAGTATTCGACGCCAATACGTTTGTCATACGCCACGATAGCGTTCAAAGAGATGACTTGGTGAATGACTGCGAAGGAATGGTTTGCTCCAATGTTTGTGCGTTGGACGAGGATGGCCCCAAATGTTTGTGCGACGATGGTTCTTTGGCGAAGAATGGGGAGTGTCCGACTTTGGATAAAAAATATGTGAGTATATTATTTATTTAAGTATATATACTTTATTGTACACCAGAAAAATACATAGCAAAAAAAAACAATACAAAGTTAAAAATAACTTTAATTTCAGAAGTCGGTGTCTTTGGTTTTGAATTTTCGTTTTTTGCCACACACGTTTTTTTATACAAAAAAAAATAAACGCTACGAAAATAGAACCTCCTCCTTTTTGGAAGTCGGTGAAAAATAAATTTAACACTACAATGAGCGGCCTTATCGCTTTCTGCGATGTCTTCCAGGCAACCTTGGAATGGACAGTGACTGCGTGGACATAGTTGTTTTTTTTTGTAATTTTCCGTGTAGGGGACTTCAATCTTGATTCAAAACTACTGACCGATTTCTAGGGTGCAATCTCGTTTCAGTGGCAAGAAACGCACCCTAAACCGGACCTGAGCAAACGTTCGGTCCGAGGTCTACACGGGTCATAAAAACTAAGTATCAGATTCAGAACAAGGTGTTGGCACTGGGAGTGTGATGCCAACATCCTTAAACCGGGGTGGTTAATAGTGTGTAAAGGTATAAAGGTTGTGACTGTACCAGAACTGTGGTTCAAGGTTCAAGGATCAAGAAACCACGTCTCATGGGCCCCCCACAGGCTTAACAACACTCCAAGAAATTAACTCCCAAAATGCAACCAGTGGACGGCGTCAAGTATACCAAAAATATAACGGCATCATGTACCTATTTCATAGAACCCCAAATAATTCCCATTTTAATTTCGTAAAAATCTTAATGGACGCTAATTTAATAAATGTGCCTCTTAAGGTGGGCCTCAAATAATTTCCACTTTGATATCCTAAATAGCTATGTAACTGCAATGAACTTGGATGCAGCGCTAGCCAGCCGCTGCCGAGTGATGATTCTTTATAATGAAATGCATCGACACCAGCGTCGTTTAACCAGACTCGATAAATCGAATGAACCCCGGGACAAACACTAGACCATGAAGCCTCATGCTTCATGGGGCTACAGAGGCCATTGCATATCAGGGAGTAGACCGGGTGGCGCAGTAATGGTAGGGAAGACGTGCCCTTAGGATATGGAAGGATTTGCGAGCCGTACCGGATATGCATCCTTGAGTAGTCAACCGCGACACCGTACATCTTTAGAAGATCAAAAAGATTTAAAGGCACATTTATTAAAAAGGCTTATAATAAGAATATTTCCCAAATACCACACCAATCCGCCAAGGTATTTCTCACCAATTCTCCTCATCATCTCCCCAGCTGCCGCTGTTCAACGGCTGGTCGTACGAGGAGCTGGCCACGGCCCACAGCGTATCCTTCACCGTCATCACCGCGGTGATGGTGCTCGTGGTGCTGTACCTCTGCGTGTTCGTGTATTACCACTTCGTTTACATGCCCAAGAAGAACAGGGCTTCGGCTTATACTGAGTGAGTACAATTTGTGATTGTTTTTAAAACTACCCTCACTTTAGACTCCCGCAGCCTAATTACGTAATGCACGATCAATAATAAATTGAAACAGATTGCTAGTCCATTGCTTCATAAGTTCGAAAAAAAAATTGAGCAGATTTTTTTTTCGAACTTATGAAGCAATGGACTAGCAATCTGTTTCAATTTATTATTGATCGTGCATTACGTAATTAGGCTGCTGTCTCATTTCAAAACGAGTTCGAACTTTATTCCAGTTTTTTGTCTCTATCGTTCTTAATACAAAATTGACAACTTACACTGTTACATTGTTTTTGCACCGCATCGTGAACGGGACGTCAACGAGAAACGAGATTACGCGGCCATAGTAAATGTATTGTCGCTACTTGGGCGTCAATTCAATTCAATTCAATTCAATTCAAAATATTTTTATTTCACATAAACCTACAAGGGCACTTATGAAACGTCAGAAGCTAGGTGCACGGTTCCAATTGGTCGTTTCCTATGGAGAAGAGCCGGCAAGAAACTCCACGGTTACCCTTTTAAAAGTAAATGGTTTTTACAATGATTCCAAATTACAGTGTTAAAAGGTATGAGAGGACAGTGTAGGCCCATCAACAAGTACCAGGTACTTAGCAAAAAATTAAATGGTCGTCGTCATCTCGTTCTCGTTGAAGGGCGTTTGCGTCGGTGTAAACTCCCGTTCTCTGTGCGGGAGACAAACGGCCTTAGACTTGGGTTTAAAATCAGTATATGTAAAGAATAATTAGAACTTTAACATTGAATAAAATTCAAAAAATTGTTAACTGGGATTATAGATAAACCTTGTTCGGTGTACTAACCGAACATTAAAGTCAATGCAAATGCAAGTATGCAGAAAATGTCAATAAAATGCAAGGAATGTCAATGAATGCTCAACGGGAACGAATCTAAATAAAATGCAAGTTGTCCGACTCAAATCACGTCTAATTGAACACTAATTAAATTATGTACAAAAATGCATCATCTAGGCTCCGCCGTGTGTCAATGCACTTCCAAATGTATAAGGTCGCGATCAAAGTGCAAATACGCGAACCTACTAACTAAATTATTGCATCAAAAATACATATTTCAAAACCATGTACTTACACCGTATAAACCTTGTTTTGTAATAAGACCGCATGGCACGTTGAGTGGTGGTGGTCGCACTAGTGACTGTGTGTCAATTGCATGAGATTTCAACAGACGAAATCGATCGTAAGACAGACGGAGGACATGAAATTCCCTGTCCTTTACGACATTTGAAATTGTCTCCTTCGAAATGTGTTTTATCTCGTTCTTCGGCGGGAAATACAGGCGTGCTGTTATAATTTACTAAAGACATTTGCTTCTTGCGTTTCTGCTTTCCAGCTGGGTTTTTCGTATGTTCTATAAAATAATTACTTC
Source organism: Agrochola circellaris (assembly GCA_914767755.1). Taxonomy (NCBI): domain Eukaryota; kingdom Metazoa; phylum Arthropoda; class Insecta; order Lepidoptera; family Noctuidae; genus Agrochola; species Agrochola circellaris. Next base: position 15,099,641 of record OU611850.1, on the reverse strand, counting down.
ATGCTTTTTCCAGAGTCCGGTTCCAAAACACGTCGCTAGATAACTCGCCCTTTCCTGCAAATCCTTCAGTTCAGATGAACACGTCAAAGTAAGTATTTTCGTGTCCAGCTTGCACATTTTATACAAGTCTTCTAGGTAGGTATATTAATATTATCCAATTATCCATATGGGTAGTATCGTACTGTGGCGACATCTACATCGCCACATGCGAACTACGCATCAAAGACCTAACGTCACACAACATCCCAACATCACTCAAATCATGCATCGCGCAATTACAGTTTACCGCGCGGTGGACATATATACAAGCTCCCGACTTTTGCCCGCCAGACACGACACCCGTCTGGTCGGAGGATCCTCCCTTTTCTATGGGGATGAGTGAATTTTACACCCTGTTCCTCATATACCCTTAAATGGCAAGCCGACTGTTACGATTTTGTACTTAGCTTCTGCGTTCCACCACAGATGAATTGGTCACTGTGCATTTTAGGTATGAAGATACAATCAGGTAAGCGGCGGGCTCGACTTGTATAATTCAGTGGGCGTAACGTAGTCAGAACATATAAGAGTTACGCGATAGCAAGAGAGGCAACTTCTAGGTGAATATAACTGTAGGTAATTAGCGCTGTGCGACCTGAATTGCACTTTATTGTGCCGTAACAAGAGTCGCTTTTTATTTAAATGATTTTGCATCTGTATTAATCTGTGGTTCCACTCGATTAATATTTAACTTCCCCGTTTGCTCCCTCGCCACTGCCTGCATCGTTGGTCTAGTCCTCAATGTTCGCAAGCGCTACTACTATGTATGAGGCCCTAGCTTCGAATCCAGGGTTGGTTGGTAACAGCCACGAGTCTGCATTTGTACCGCTGGCATTAGGCTCGCCCTCTATAACATATGGGATTTAAACAAAGCTAGCGAAACGTGAATGTGTGTGTACCACGACCACCACCTCTGTCTAACCCTTCCAGGCATACAGGTTTAATATTTTAAGTGTTTTGTATTTTGTGAGCCGGATTATGTTGTTTTTTATGCCAGAAAACTTCATTTCATTCCGTTCACCTTTCAAACTGGTGGCAATGTAATGCCTGTGGCGACATCTACATCGCCACATGCGAACTACGCATCAAAGACCTGACGTCACACAAATCCTGCATCGCGCAAGCAGTGATTACCGCGCGTTCAACATTGTATAACTTCCCGACATGAATTTTATTGTAGGGCAGTTGCCCACCAGACACGACACCCGTCTGGTCGGAGGATCTTGCCTTTTCTATTGTGGATGAGTGAACTTTACTCCCTGTTCCTCATACCAGTATGCGCCTAATACCTACTAAGTTGAATTGTTCACTCAAAAAACTTTTTTTCAGTAGCATGTCGCACGAGTTCGTGAACCCGCTGCAGTACGTGAGGAACATGTGGTACAGCTCGTTCCGGAGGCACACGCGACCTAACGTAAGTTGAAGTAGCTTGGTATGGTAATGAAACTGCCAATAATGAAGGTATGGATGGGATATATGCGGCGTGTCGCGAGTTCGGTTCCCGACCGTTGCACTAATCTATAGTTTGACCGACACCGCTGTTCCGCGCCTTAGGAATGCGCGGCGAGGCGAGACGCCGCGCGCCGTGAGCGTTGATGAATGAGCGGCCTGCACTGGCTCCGGCGTGGGCCGCGCACATACAACAGGCGCGGAACAGCGGTACCGGTCAAACTATAGCACAAGAAAGGGTTAAAAAATTAGATAGCCATTAGATACCTACATTTTTCTTCAATTTAGCAACACTCGTATTGAAAATGTCGATATCAGTTTCCTGGCAGGTTGCGTTGTACATATCGACTCGCTCTCACCAAAATTAGAAATAATTTACAAAGGTATTGCAATATTAGATGCCTGATGATAATAAACCATTTTTTTTTCAAGTTAACTGGAGGATTACCTTTCACCATGCCAGCATCGCCACCGCAGCAAGACCTATCGGACACAGAATCAGATTTAGATGATAAGGAAAATAAAAGAATAATTATGAAAAATAAAAATAATGCTAGTTAATTAATAACTGAAACAATATTTGTATGAATTTATAATTATATCAACTTTACTTTGATAGTCATAAAGAGGATTCTAATTTCAAATATAATCAGTTTTTATTCTAACCCTCACAGAGGCTCAAGTCCCCTACATCTATGATAAATAATTATAAGAAATAAATCGTTATAGTTAATAATTAAGTAAAATAATATAAACTTCGATAGTCTTTGTAGAATATTCTAATTTCAAATTAGAATTAGTGATAAACCAACCCTCACAGGGTGGAGGCTGAGTCCTAGCAGCGGGAACATTGTAGGCTGATTATATTGTAAAATTGTATTAAATAAATGAGAAGGCCTAAGGCTATAATTATTATTATTGTTTTTACTTAAAATTGATATTTAAAATGATTTAATTATGATTGAGCATAATCAATGTAATTATTTAGAATTGTACTGATATTTATCTCGTCAAATAAAATAAGTGTTAAATATGGACTTGGTTCTTTTATTGTTTTAGTAAATACTTATTTTATTCAAAACTATTACTAACTCATTGTCCTCCTAATCCGTAAAATGGTTACAAAATAAAACAAACATTTGATTACAAAAAAAAGACTTATTAATTTCCTTATTAAAACGTAGAATACATTTAAAAATATAAGAACTACTTTTACTTCCAAAGCTTCTTGATAGACATGTTCTTCTCTGAATCCTTTTGCATAACCTTAGCTACAGCCATTTCAAAATCTTCCTGTGTGACATGGACTCTGCGCTCACGGAGAGCGTACATACCAGCCTCTGTACACACACCCTTGACCTCAGCACCTGACGCACCAGGCATCAGCTCTGCAATCTTACGGAGATTGATTCCCCTTGTCAGATTCATCTTCCTAGAGTGGATTTTCAAGATGTCAAGACGAGCTTCTTCGTTTGGTGGGGGAAACTCAATCTTCCTATCAATACGTCCAGGTCTAAGCAGAGCAGGGTCCAGAATATCAATCCTGTTAGTAGCCATGATGACTTTGATGTTCTTTGTTGCTTCAAAACCATCCAGCTGATTCAGCAACTCCAACATAGTTCTCTGTACTTCAGAATCTCCACCACTGCCCGATTCAATACGAGATGAACCAATAGAATCAATTTCGTCCATGAAGATGATTGAGGGAGCATGTTCTCGGGCCATAACGAAAAGCTCTCTGACCATGCGGCTTCCCTCACCGATAAATTTCTGTACCAACTCTGAACCTGAGACACGGATGAAGGTGCACTCAGTGTGGTGAGCTACAGCACGAGCGAGCAAGGTCTTACCAGTACCGGGGGGACCATATAACAACACACCTTTTGGTTGAGCAATACCGAGAGCATCAAACAGTTCGGGGTGTTTCACTGGAAGCTCAATCACCTCTTTAATCTCCTTGATCTGCTTGTCTAGACCTCCCACCATCTCGTAAGTAGAATCAGGAACCTTTTCCACCATCATGAGTGACACCAAGGGATCCACTTTGTTCGGAAGGATTTTGTGAAGCGTGTAGCTCTCATTGCGAAGCGCGACGCGGCAGTTCGCGGTCACATCGTTGATATCGACGTTCTTGTCCAAGTCTACCACGAATTTACCCTCAGGATGCACCTTGACTAAGACTTTCTTCTTGTCCATAGGTTTGACGACCTCGCCCACATATGACCCCTGTTCTTGCAAAAGTTGGAGCTCTTCGCGCAACATACGTACTTTAGCGTTGAGCTCATTACGCTGGGCTTGCAAACGACGAAGATTTTGAGATTTCTCGGCGACGATCAACTGCAGCTCTTCAATCTTTGTTATGTAGTACGGCCGGAATCCTTCGCCTTTTCCCGAGTCTACTTCCATTTTAGTGAGAGTCATTTTGTTTATTTATTTTTGCCACATTCAATAAAAAGCACTTTTTGATGCAAACTCAATACAATAATTTCAGCCGCACAATATTTTCCCAAGTCACGATGACGTGTGACATACCTATATTTAAAATTCTACCAATTGAATAATACTAATTGGTGTTACATAGCATTTCGTGTAGAAACATCACTGTGTGGCCTATTCAGCGTTGAATTTTATTTAAATTTAACTTCTGATATTTACAAATGAATTAAAATTATTATTTTTCACTACCACTCTATTACAAATTGCTATCTTGAAAACGACTGAAATACTACCAAAAATATTATTAATTTATTAATCTGGCTACTCTATTAATACAATGCGTTCAAAATCTATGAATTTTAACCACAATTGGTACGTTCATAAAGTAATAATGTGTAAGGCTGGCCAAATACGTACGGTTTCCTGATAAGGATTCCTGATTCGGGGACCTGCTTACTAATATTTACGTTACAAAACTGACGCAATATGAAGCAATGCATTAGCAATCTGTTTCAAAACGATTCAGAACCTGATTGATCGTGTTTTACTTAGTTAGGGTACAGGAAAGCGAATCAGGAAACTGTACTTATGCGGCCAGCCATAAAACGTGTTCCTTGGTTTCTGTAGCCACTGTCATTGTCATGTCATTGTTAAATTCTGTGGTTTCATCACTAGTTAGAATTTATGTTCTGTGTTCATCACTAATCAAAATCAACGCTTTATTTCTGTTCAAATCACATTAAAATTAAATACATCAGGTAAATAGTAAAGTAACAATTATGTATTAACGAAAGGTCACACAGATCAAGAGATGAGCACAAATTTTCTAACTCTCTAGCACATCATTGTATGTACCTTCCTCTTCCTCCTTCTAATATAAAGCAAAAGCAGAAAATTATAAGTAATGTATTGAGAGAGAAAATAATACAATCGTAACATGTGTTTCTTCACTACGCTGATCGTCATTTTGTGTAGTACAGTCATTTTGCAATTACTGTGGCTGATACGAATGGGCTCATTAGCACATTGGAGTTACATAGTTGGCAATGCATTATCCCCAGCAGACACCTCAGGAGGTTTAATTTTGGGTGGTGCCATGTTCAGCTTTATTACACTCGGAACTTTACTGCCCACATTCATAAGTCCAAGACTAAAATCCATTGCTACTGCGTTGACGATACCACCTCAGCTTCACATGGTACTATTATTACATAGAAACGTGACGAGTCGTTATGAAAACGAAACTGTTCTGAAAACGGTACAAGCATACACGGCGGCCACTTTAATTTCGACTTTATGGACCATTATATCTTTATTGAGATAAGAAAATAATAAAGTAGGTACTTATAGGAAAAGTCTACTTTGAGAAGTTAATAGGATTTCAATTGATAAATGAAACAATTATAAAGTAACGTTCAAGAAAATACCCCATGTGCATATGAATGCATTCGTTCGATTTGATTCGACAGACCCTCTTTCAAGTAGGAAGTTTCATTCAAAGGCTACTCTCGAGAGGATATTTGCAAATGCAAACGGAACTGTGCAACGGAATGTCTGCTACACTGGATTGTTTTTCGCGCCTGAAATATCAACATTTTATTAAGAAAAGATCCTTTTCCTATGAAAATAAAGCAATGAACCTCGTGATTTGTTATTCTTATTTCCATTATCAATTATAGTCAACGCGTAAATTCAATTTTTAGATCAAAGCAAGTAAAAGTCTCGTGATTAAAGTATATTTACACAAGCGATTCTCGCTAATGGATCGTCATGAATGAACGAATCAAATGGACCAAACGTATCTACAGTTAATTATTTTGTGAAACTGAAAATTACACAAGTTATGCATTATTACTCCCATTCTAGAACGTTATAGAATGTCTAATCAATAAACTTTGCAGTGAAATAAACCTCAAATATTTGTATTCTATGCGGTTTATTTCCAGTATCCGAACCGAGATTCGCGATAAGGCAGTCGCTGTGGCGCGACGACGAGCACTAGTCGTGGCTACTCGTTTCGCGCGTGGATATTGAAAAGCATTGCAAATAAATACTTGTTCCGAAAGGCTGGGCCAAACTAAAAAAAAAATATTCCTTGACATTGACGTTGACAGGTAACCTATTTTAGTCAATTGTAATTTTGTCAAAAAATATTGATTTGTTCAATATTTTCACCAGAGTAATAACTAACTTTTAATAATATGATTGGTACTCGAGATTATGTGTAGTAAAAGTTTTCAATCGATAAAAACAGTCATTCTGTGTGCAGTGTATTTGTAGAGTTACAGTCGCTATTGTTTTTATCGGTCAAAAGGTAATGTTTATGTTATGTTTACGACGTGAACCGTATTTAAATCTATCAATTCAACCTTCTATAACTTTTCCCCATTTCGCTCTATGAGTGTTAATAATTAGCTATAAAATAAATTCACGTAAAACATAGAGGCAATGTTTTTTTAATATTTGTTTTACAGTGTAAGGTCGTAGGCAATGACATTGCAATACAAGTTTTATGCCAGGAAAACGAAAGAGGTTGTATAAGTCCAAATGTTTAGAAATGAATGGATTGCTTCTGTCTATCTTCCTGTTGATTCAAGGTAAAATAGTAATGTGACAAGTTTTCCTCTATGTCATGTTAATGTTAATGATGTGCTAAAACAAACAGTATCACATGATTCTGATGGCAACAAGTTCTATTTTTGGAGATAGAAGTTTTCAAACATTCAAAAAAACTGGCCCTCCTTTAAATTGTTTACAATTTATTATCCTGAAACTGTCCGGTATAATCCCATGGTAGCTTCTAGCAATAAAATGAATTTAATATTTTTTCATAAATGAACAACATTAATTCAATGTTGTCCAGTTCATAAAAATTTTATTTAATTTCCCAATAATGCTACTTTACCTATCAATATTGATTCCAGTTTTCTGATGGCTCACTAAATTATTCACTGTTCTTTTGAACCTATTCTATTCAAAAGGTTTTTAACCATTGAAATGTTTGGGTTACAATAAGGCAGATTTTTTTTTGTGAATAGGAATGAATTGTAAAAAGTAGTTTTTTCTATTTAGGAGAGAGCTTAATTAATTAATTAATTTATAGTTAATAAAACAGTACAAAACCTATTACATTACTTAATTAACATAGAAACAATAATTATGTAGACAATAATTATGTTGTAGCTTTGCACCTTGGCCTAAGCCCACACACTGTGTTAATAATAAAATTGACTATTAACAAAATTAAGTGTAAATAAATCTCGATGACTTTCTATACCAAGTTTAGCTGGCAAACATGATCACAATGAGCCTAATGTTAAATAAAGTGATATTGAAAAGTATTTTTCTTTAAATCATGTGAAAGAAAATAATAAAATAAATCTGTTTACAATATAGTTTGTTTGTATGCCTTCAGTTTGGACATGCAAGGTAAAATTTATAACTGCAGAGTTTACATTCAACCTGAAATCAAAAAATGTGAAACATGAAAGCAGACTTAAAATAAAACATGAGTTTATGAATTAGTTTTATGTTTTTTTAAATATGTGAGGCAATGTGCTATATTTAAAAAGTAAAAAAAAAATGGTTCATATTGTTATCTTACTTCTGGTAAAATAAAGATTTAATCAGTCTGCAAGGGTAGAAATGAAGGTGATGAGTAAATTCTCTACCGTATACCACGTGATGCGGATAGCTCATTTTTTGAACTGTAAAAGTAATATTAATGGTAATTAGTATCTGCAAAGTAGACTTGATAGTAAACAATTGGCTTGAACATTATGTTGGGTCATGGTATTTATAAAATAAATAATTTAATTAAAATTGTGAATTTGTGAACATTTTTATGATCTAGCAACACACAAAGGCTAAACACTAGCAGGAAATACTGTATGCTCCTTCCTTCCTGCTGTGTAAAATCCCACAGTATAGAAGATTAAATGTGCTTTTCCTAGTACAACCTTACTTAATAAAAATCCCATATTCACTAACAGACAATACACAGGCGAAAGCGCTGGCTCTAGAAGCATGAAATTTCGAGAATTTAGCCCGTAAATAATTTAAATAGGAAATTAAAGCTTCATTCTTCCCGTTCGGAAATTCCATGGACATATTTTCGTAGTTAAAAACGGTTAACATGACAACAGGCCCCCTTTCCCCTGTTCCCTCTTCAGAATCACGTTGTATGTCACATTAAAACAACAATAGTGACGCGGTTTACGCGATTTGTCAAAATCGGTCGCTAGGCGATAAAAATAATGCCGCCGAGCAGCGTTGTCGTGTTCGTTTGAAGAATAATTAATTTAAGGCACATGTAGGCTTACCATTTCTTAATTTGGGAAAATTTGGAGGGGCCTGCGGCTATTTAATAACAGCCGCATGGGTCGATCGGACAGGTTAAGCTACCCTGGCCGCGGTTGGTTCGTGGATGGGTGACCATCTTTACATACCAAGAACCCTCCGTGCCTCGAAAAGCACGTTAAACCGTAGGTCCCGGCTGTTATTGTAGATCATAGGCAGTTGTTACGGGTCGTCAGAAGCCCGAAACTCTGACAACCAGTCTTACCAAGGGGTATCGTGTTACTTCGTGGTTGTGGAGGTCAGATAGGCAGTCGCTCCATGTAAGATACTGGTATTCAGCTGCATCTGGTTAGACTGGAAGCCGACCCCAACATAGTTGGGAAAACGCTAGTCAGATGATGATTTTGCGAAATCCTGATAAGAAGGCAGACATTATTTTGCAAAAAAGTCCGGACATTTTTTATTTATTTTTTCCATTTAAATAATCGCCTGAATTTGAAAAGACAAGACAAGGCCAAAGTCCGAACGGAGGAAAAAAAGGCCGGACAAATCCGGACGGATGGGAACCTTAGGCACATGAGACATTTCGGCTCTGTTTCTGGAATAGCAAGGCACCATAGAAATATAAATAAGTACTTCTAGCAAGGCACCTACAATGCCTCTCACTGCAAATGTCCATAGGCGGCAGTAACTCCTTACTGCCATCCAATAACATACAACAAGTGAAATTATGTTAAAGTTTAAAAAACCCCCGAGACAAACATTTCCTCATTTATCTTTCCTACTCCATCATCAGACCCTGTTCATCATTTTATAACCTATTCATTGAGACCATTCCAATGAGTCCAGATATGATACCTGTGCTGTAAGTTGGTAAGGCAGTTGGTTATCCTGCAAATTCCAGGTGATGCTGCAGCATCAGTTCAAGGTTGCTATGTTCTTCTAATATCATTGAAGTAACAGAATGCCAAATTTCAAATCGATCAGACCTGTGGAAGACGCTCACATCCATTCATCAACTAGAGATGTGCTGATATTCTTCAAACGGCTGAACCGATTTTGATAAAACATGTCTAAGCCCTCATACGGTTAATCGCGGGGGCGGCTAACCTCGCGGCTGGCCGTTTTTCATTTTTTAATAACCCACTATTTTTTTATATGTAGCCGCTTATGGTTGTACGCACTTAACCGCCATCAACTGCGGCGGTTAACCGCTAGTGCGTATGAGGGCTTAGAACCATTGTTAGAAAACCTGCTTTCGAATAAAAAACTGCATTCAAATCGGTTCACCCGTTTAAGAGCTACGGTGCCACAGACAGACACACACAGCGGTCAAACTTATAACACCCCTCTTTTTGCGTCGGGGGTAAAAAAGACAACACTCTTTGAAATAACTTAATCACGTTACCCATTATGACAATGATGACGTATATTACGTAGGTATTTTGACAAAATCGGTCAAGTATAGAACAAAGTGAAGTATCGTTTATTGTTACGAGTTCGGCAGTGTTACTGCGACATTTTTCGTAATGAAAACTCCAGGAGATAATACTAATGACGTAGGTATGATTATTGCAGGCAACTGAGAAATGTCTGCAAACATTTCAGTGTAAACAAAGTTAAAGGGAAAGTTATTGGATGACGCGTGACTAACGATCTTTTGGATGCCAAGATTACTGCACACAGGAGACTTATTCTCTCGTTCTCGGCATGAACTATCTATGTGAGAACAGCTTTGGGTAAAAATGTGAGCTGCTCAGCAGGTGGGAATTAGGCTGCCTGCCTGGAGTGGCCTGCACGTATCTATTCAATACACGGTGCCGAAGAGTCCAAATAACACGATTTCTTGTGGCTTTCTTCTTGCCTTTCTTGGTGCAGTGAGTCGTGTGTGAAAAATCTTTCATCTTGTCACCAATTCTCACAGCGGGGCTGTTATCGATTCAAATGATGTGCATTTTTTGGGTAAAGTTCAATACCATTTTTTCTGAAAGAGACTTTATTTAATCCTGAAATAAGGACATTCTGATTAGGATAGGCTATCTATCTGGCAATTATTCGTGCACATTATAATACCAACTTTTTTTTCAGCATGGGCAACACAAGTAAGAAGTTGGCGGCAAAATGCACGCTCCTAACCAAAGACGAACAAAAGTACCTCGCGACCACCTTCCGAGCGGCCAGTAAGAATTCTGATAAGATCAGAGAGGAGGACCTCATCGTGAGTGGCAAATTAGACGCAGTGTTGCTAGAAGTGTGTTCATTTTCCTTTATTATTTTTGGTTTAGTTTCCGTTTGGTTGGTGATCAGAGTTAATGTTGCCATTGCAGTAATACCGCAGGTTTTATGGTTAAAAATCTCAAACGTTGACCTACATATATTCTGTCTGAAGATGTTGGTAAAAGGACCAAAAAGGGCAACTCCAAGTTAACATTATGTATGGCAATCTGATTAAAAGTTTTTGGAAATCTTGCAACAAACCTCGAAATGTAGCGAAGTGTCTTAATTTTTTATCAAATTGTTTTCTCTCATCACCAACCAAACTTGTCATCATTACATACAAGATTCTGTAAGTAACAAGTTTTCATACAAACATCTTATACACAGTATTTGTATTACAATCGTAGTATCAATTAACTTTGTATAATCAGATCATCAATGTACTCATACGATCCACAAATATTCAAACAAATGAGGGTAGGATTGAAAAACCTGTGAGTTAATTTCTTTCTTCCACAATAGATGGCATCAGTGACGGGATAATCATCGCATCGTGTCTATTTGTTTTGTTTTTGTTATATAATATTTGACTAACAAATATACTAATTTGATGTAGGCTTCTTTGTACTAAACGCAGCTCAAGTACTTTCTGTATTTGTACTGGATTTACCTCCCTTGGGGAATACCTTGTTAATTATTGATCAATGCAAAGGTAAGCTAGTTGGAAGAACTTGGTCCTTTGTCCTTATTATTTTGCCAGATTGTATAAAAAAATAATCTCTATGAATCATAGAGATTATTCACGTTGTCGTGTGAGTACATTGGTAGTAAGTAAATTTCATGTAAAAGTAACTTGTATGTAGTAATAATTTAATAATAAGTTATAGTTCGTCCCATTTTGTTTTCATTATTTACAATATGTCCCTAATTTCGTTTATTTGTCCCATAGTAGTAGCTTTTTGACTTTTATTTATGTGAGGTGGCGGTATAATTTTGTAACTAGCAATCTTTTACTGTAATTGTTTTTTAGATTTTTTATTATTGATTTAGGATTGGAACTTTGTTTCAAAAATGTTTTCGAGCACTTTTATTATGGTTTAGCTTATTTAATTTACTATTTTATTTATAATCTGTGTACTGGGCCCTATTTTGGGTGTTGCAATACCTAATTATTTAGGCTGCGCACCAAGATAGACTTTTGCATAACTTGTTCTTTTTTATGGTTCGTTTTTTAAATTATCATTGTCTTTTGGCACTTTTTTGACACTATTTATTTGTCTGCTTGTTAAGCACATAGCACAGTATTTGAGTTCCGTTTGTTTTATTTTGATACATTATAAAACCGATATCTTAAGTCAAGCAATTTATACTGCTAAGCGAAGTTTTTATCTAATATAACCTACGAGACGACGATCCTTGATTTTGAATGAAACATACATAACATTACGCCTGTGTTCCTCGAAGGGTTAAGCAGAGGTGTATGTATAGTACACCCACATTTCGCCAGTTATGTTTGAGTCCCATGTAATAGGGACCTATTGTCTATATTGTCTATTAATTATATGATTTTGAATGAGTTGATGAAGATCAGAGCTTTAAGTATGTATACAATTTGGTCCTTTTGCCCAACTAAATTTTTCCATATTAAGGGGTGAGAAAGGAAGATAACACTGCCTAATCTTAACAAATATTTTCGAAAGTAAGTCCGAAGTCCGAATGCAACGAAATCTCGTGCTCAGTTTGTCCAAGATTCACCCCTGAACTCTCGCAGACTAGAGCATTCTTAAGGCCTATTCAGACCTAAGCGGTATTCGCTACCGTCTGCGGCAGAGAAAACCCAGTGGGTATGCGGTAATATTACTGTTCACACCAAAACGGATTTCGCTATCCTTGTGGGTAGAATAACGCGCGGTAGTCGAGTTTCGCTCAGAGAGGTACTTGATACTGAATACCTGAGCGAAACCCGCGCGGTATGTACCTCTACCCACAGCGGCAGCGAATATCGCTCAGGTCGCTCTAGCCGCGGTACTTGATACTAAATACCTGAGCGAAACCCGCGCGTTATGTACCTCTACCCACAGCGGCAGCGAATATCGCTCAGGTTTGAATAGGCCTTTAATAGCGGTCTAATCCGTGTAACATATACTTTTTATCTTTTTTCAGTCGTTTATGGTACTTACAGCAGAAAAATACATACCTAACAAAAAATAATTGTGCTCAACTAAACTTTTTGCGGTCTTATGCGTATGTGACGGTGTCCGTTTATGACGGTAGGTTTGTTGTAGTGCTTCGGAGGTCTTGGTGTCTAGGTGTTGCTTCATTTTGTCAGACCGTCGTATGGGGCTAAGTCCCCTGTGACATAAACAGGGTGTAAAAAGACCCATCACATTGCCGTCAACCATTATGTCAAAACGTCAAACAAATAGTTTTATGACAGCTGCGCGCACAGAATTCAACTGCACCGGCGCGTGAATCGATGGAACTAACTGTTGCCGTTTTAAATATTATATATTACATTTAGAACTAAGTATTGTATTTATTTTATTTTCGATTTCATAATTTGTTATTTCACTATATGCTGCACGGGTTGAAGTCATCACGTTAACGCCGGCTGTCGCTGATAATCAGCGCTGGGGCTCTGTCTCGCATAGGGTCGCAGCATTATGCTGAGCGATGGCCGTTTTGCGTAGACGTGACGCATATGTTCCCCAAATTGTTATTTTCGTGTTTTTGTTCTTTCTTCGCGTCATGTTTACCGCAAATAAACGTAGTTTATTTATTTCTTTCTCACTACGCATTTTGTACATCAAACTAAGAAAAATTGCACAAAAATGTTAGCTGGGAAACGACCTTTATTTTTGGTGTGAATAATCGCTGTTTACGGCAACGCGTAATGTATCGCACGAAAAACATTATGGTGCTTATGGTTGCACGTAACGGTACAGGAGTTGCGGAGGTGTTCAAGTAAATTTTATTTAAACAAGTTTCCGCAAAATAAACGTCAGGAAAAGTTGGAACCTTGACCTTCAATATCTCCATAACCAGTAAGTTCTCAGGTATATCCAAGAACAAAAAAAAAAAATCACAATGACGGGTGAACAAGTAACTCTCGGCCGCGCGTACTATGGATGCGTTTTCGTACGAATTTCACTCGTGCGTTTGAGTAATTTACGTACGAATTGAGTGCGCACACACGATACGTTTTTCTCCGTCAAATAGGTAGTGTTCCGGTAATATCGCATTGAACGCACGAAAAATCCCAACAAGTTCGGATTGTTTTCGGACGTCGGAACTATACCTACGTATACGTACGACTAAGTCGCACCCAGTCTGCGCGCATCCTTTGTACTTGGAAGGTCGGGATCGTTCGAGCGTGTTCGTATGTGTACGCACGAGTGAAATTCGTACGTAAACGCTTCCAAAGTGCGCGCGGCCTTATATTTATTTATTTATTTAAACTTCTCGCACACAATAAGGTACAAAGGCGGACTTAAAGCCTTAGGCATTCTCTACCAGTCAACCAAGGTATATTTCTTATACATGCCCCAAAATCCTTAACTATTTTCGCACTCCTAACCAGTGCCGGATTAAGCAAGCGCGGGGCCCGTAGCAAATTTTATAGACGGGCCCTTGATCTGCTATGGGTTCTTATGTATAAAATGGTAAAAAAAAACAATACTCAATACGTCTATTTGCAATCAACTTTTAGTAATTGTATTACCCATATTCTGACGTCTTAGTCGGCAAAGGTAGTACGTATCACGTTTTTGAGACATCAAGTAAATTCAACATACCACTTCTTAATAAGTTTCACTCAAAAAATTGTGCTCAGGCGGAGGTGGGGCCCGGGTTTGAATACGCGGGGCTCCCTTTAGCGCGGGGCCCGTAGCAATTGCTACTCTTGCTACGTGGTTAATCCGGCACTACTCCTAACACGTACTCCACATTTTCAATTGCCCAATAATCACGCGTGTACAGCCGCAGTCTAATTCCGTTGGTAAACCATTATTTCACAGCGAACGAGCTGGCGACCTGTCAAAACTGTAATGAAAGATTATGGTATTGTATGATTCGTGACCGAGTAGGTTTAACTATTACTCACTTCGTTGTAACTATGAAGGGAATTAGTAATTGTTGGTTTAGTTTTGACTAAAGCAAGATTTTAAGCTAATCTTAATATGTATACAACTTGTAGAGGCCTATCCTATACAATGATATTTATTTTTATAAATCGATAAACAAACAAATACTTCAAACAAATACTTTTACTCGTCAAAAAAGTACACGTTAAAGCTAGATGACGTCGGTGTTTCCTAACTGACTGCGTCAGGGTTGCCAAATTTTTTAAAATCAAATATAGTATTTTCGAAGCCATTGCCTGTAAAAAAAATTTTTTGCTACTACGAACTTTATCAACAGCTTGTTTTTTTTCATATCTCGTAATGATTTTTACACTCTAAATTAAGGTTACAAAATAACATTAATTCAGCTTTTATGAGATTAATACTGGTCCTATTGCGATCATCTCGCCATTTTGTATTGAAATTAAAATATATTATTTTCGCCTATTATATTTTTTCTTCAGAAATAGAGTATTTAGGCTTCTAATATAGCAGGATACTATATTATATAGTAGGGTTGGCAACGCTAGCCACAACAGCTTTTCTCCGCCTTCGAAGACCAGTCTGGTTCAATCGCGTCTTTTATATCTTCGACCTATCTTACAGGTGCTAGACGCTTACCAGCTCAGGGTCTCCGTTCAAGGACTCGTTTGCTTCACCCAATAGCCATCAGTCTTTGCACAGATATGACCAGCCTACTGCCAATTCAGCTTGCTATCTTTGCAAACTATGTCGGTAACTCCAGTTCTTTTCCAGACAATTTCAGTCCAGATTTTTTCCTCCAAAGAAACTTCGTTTTCGGCTTCATTATGAATGTTCTCCTTCACATTTTTTAGTTTCCAAGATAAAATAATTTTCAACACGCTTGCTCGTAAAGTGACTCTTGTTGAACTGCTTTTAGGTTCATAATGCAGTGTATTAAACACGTGCTTTTTACTTTATATTACCGCACACGTGCGGTAATCTGCGCTACAGATAACTATTTAGTAGTCGGAGTAATGACAAGGCAGTATGGAATTAGTAAGTACTAGTGAGGCGGCATCTACATCGCCACATGCGAACTACTCATCAAAGGCCTGATGTCACACAAAATCCTGACGTCACACAAAACCTGCATCGCGCAATTTGAGTTTACCCCGCGAACGACATATAAAAGACTATCCGACATCAATCGTTGGGCAGTTGCCTGCCATACACGACACCTGTCTGGTTGCCCACTTTCAGAATGCACGCTCTTAAATGAGCATTTTCTATTTTCACCCGAGCAGAGATGTGCGCTTTTTTTTATCTCATCAAAGAGATTTCATGCCTTTATTACTTTGCACTACGTAATTAACCTTAATTTGCGTATTCAAAACATTATTTTGTTTATTATATTTTTATATAGACTGTTCAGTGGTTTTGCCAGTGCCTTTATTACACCTACGCGCGCATCGCTAGTGGAAAAAACAAACCCAGCGCGCCATTTTCCATAAATATTTGTTATCGTTTTCGTTGTGTGGTTAATTATTATCAAAATTAATCTAAAGTATTGTTACCAACCAACATAGAAAAGTTTTTATAATAAGTTCCGGATAGTCAGTACCTGGCAACAAAGGTCAGTTGAACTTTATAAATCTAAATGAATCATCTCTATAGTTACGTTATTGTAGCATAAGTTACAACAAGTTTTTTCTCGCAACTCCGTTGAAACGCGTGTGCATTGATCATTACACACTCGGCTCCTTTATCACACTCGCCTACGGGTCGTGCGAATAATACCGCCTCGAGTGTAATAACCAACACAGCACACTTGTATCATAATGTACTGCCTTAAAACAGACAAAGTTTCGAAAAACTCTCTTTGGTATTTCCTGGTTTCTAACTTGCATCCTCAAATCCTCATGCTTGAGAAGCAGCCACTTAACCTCTGCGCCATCTCAAATCTCACCGGATGCACCAACAATATTTAGTGCACCGTAACTCGTACCATTTTCTGCAATGTTTCGATTCGATCCAACCAGGTGGTTAGTGTCATCAATTTATCAGTCAGTTTTACAAACAAACCGTTTCGATTTATAGCTGAAATAGTGCAAAACAATCATGTAGCTGTTTATTTAATTTAAGGATTATTCGAGCGTTAAGTGCAGTGCAGTCAGTTAGTCATAGCATAGATGAATATAAATGGTTCACTCCGCATTTTAGGTATACAACCTTAGTTTTTGTTTACCCTAAACCTCTTAAGGGGTCATTGTACTCATTATTATGAACAACTTTCACTATAGGACCAACGATGAAATCGCAAAAAAAAAACCAGCTGTTCCCTACATTTCGACGAGATATACGAACATAAATCTAGGGAACAGCAGATTTTTTTTTTTCAGGTTGTATACGCGACGGGCTCGACTTGTCGGGCCAATTAAGTGAATGTAACGTAGTCAGAAGATCTAAGAGTTACGCGATAGAAAGAGAGGCAACTTCTAGGTGAATATAACTGTAGGTTTCTTTCTTCTTCTTTCTTCTTTCTTTCTAGGTAATTAGCGCTCCACGACCTGGATTGCACTTTATTGTGTCGTAGCAAGAGTCGCTTTTTATTTAAATGAATTTGCGGACTGAACCATCTGTATTAATCTGTCGTCGTAGCTACACTTCTGATGCGTGTCTTCATCGGGATGAATTATTCGCAAATGATAAAATTAAGCCCTATGTCAAAGTGGCCTATCAATAAACATTCAAAAAAAAAGTTGGTACTATTAAATTAAGCCCTAATGCAGATGCAGGTTTAATTATGCTCAAACTCCAGCTCAAACCATTTACAGGCACTTTTGAACTGTCAAGGAGTCGGTCAGTCATAAATTTATGAAGCTAGTGGCCCACTCTAAAGCGTAGTAGGTTCCTATGGAGAAGAACGGACAAGAAACTTCATGGAATGAAAGAAGTACCACTATTGTGTATCAAAGGACCAGCTACATTCAAATCTTATGATGATTTGTTGTTTTCCAATGGTAATGGTAAAGATAAAAATACAAAATATTGCTACAGATTTGAGGTAATGATAATAACAGATACAAGATAAGAGATGATTTTATCTACCATAGTAATCAACTTGTGCAATTTGTGTGAGTCACTAAATTGGGGAAAACTGGATGTTGTATTTGGCAACAACGCTTATAAATGACTTTATTAGTACTTCATATGGTAGTTATTAAAAGCTCTGAATGATTAAATCAGTTTCATCACGAGAGCCGTTGAGGCTATGTATATTATGAGATGTGCCCCATCCTCAGACCAAAAAAAAAACCAAGACAGCGCTGTGAACAGTGACGTGAGGCAGGTTTCGTAAACGTGTGAACTCACTTAGTGAGGTGTAGTGTCATTGTGAAAGGTTGTAAATGTGTGCGTGTGGGCGTTTATGCAAAGAGCAGAGGTGTATTATATTTGATTTAAAAGAGTGTCCGTGGAGTTTCTTGCCCGTTCTTCTCCATAGGTACCTACTACGCTTTGGAATGGGCAACTAGCTTCATATTTTTGACTGACCGATTCCTTGACAATTCAAAAGTGCCTGTAATGGTTTAATTGAAATAAATGCTTTGAGTTTGAGCTTGAGTTTGTAGTTTTGGCATGCTTCACTGTATTGTTCGCAGCGCATGTATTCGTTTTTTATTTGGTCTGAGGCCCCATAATCGTAACATAAAACAACCGAAGCAATAAAACAAACCATAAACATCTCAAAAAGCAGCGGATGTCGATAATGACGGTTTCGACTGTTTGTGGTGTCTTTTAGCGAGTCAAAATAATAATGAATAGCTTGTTTTGATTGCCAACAGAATAAGGGACCTCGACGGCCACGACTCCGGCCAGTCGTGGTCGTCTAGTGGTATTGTATGGCCTGCGGCTAATTGGCCGTTGCGACCAAGTGCACGATTCGTATCACGGTTTGTATAGTTTACCTGAACGCTTAGCATGACCACGATAGAAACGGGTTTTGTCGACGGAAGAATAGACAAAATGACAGATAAACAATCATAATCATTTATTTGCTTTGAAAGTAGGTACATAAATAAAGGTGTTTACAAAATGTTGACATCCCTGTCGAAAATAGAATAAAAATCAAAAGTCAAATTAAAACAGGAAAAAATAAATAAAAAAAGAATTTAAAGCTAGCTTAATGAGAATAATAATAAAGAAATACAATGTCAATAATTAAATCTAAAGAGTAGGGTCATTAAAAAAATCATTAATTGAATAATACCACTTATCAAGTAATAGGGCTGTCAGTTTCTTTTTAAATATTTGGATTGGGTGATTTTTATAATATTCGGTATTTTGTTATAAATGGTACCCATGCCATGCCGAAAACACTTGTCGCTATTAAAGCTGTATTGTAATTACCATTTTGTTATAGGTTCCTATATTGGCTTCTAACAGGCCCTATTCTAGTTTGTGATACTGTTAGAAAGTAATTCATATGTTTTCTCACAAAATTGGCCATGTCTAAAATAACTGGGTCTCCCTTGTTTTACCGAAAAGAAATTGCCAAATTATCACTTCCCAAACAAATTTTCGCATAATTTCATTTGCCAAATTATTACTTACCAAAAAATCTCTTTACAAATAATTGTTACGAAAACCTATGTTTGGCAAGTGAACATTTGAACAATAACTTGTTCACCAACTAGTACTTTTACCATTTTTTATCTAGTCAAATATTTCAGTTGGTATAACATATTTTACGCAAAATTAAATAAGCCAATTATTTGGTGTCGTCAATTTTAAACTTACCATTTCTGTTTAGTCGATTGCGTAGCCAATGACAAAAAATTTGCATCTATATGTTAGTTGCACAGATTATACAAATTAAATTACAATGTGTAAATAAGTGGGTAGATGGTAAATCATAAATGTCGCGCGATGTGGGTAAGTCATGCAAAACACTATCACTGTGTTTTGTAGCGGAAGTTGATTGTTTATTGAGGTGCTTTTTCCACTTGGGACAAATTCTAAACAGGTAATAATAATGTTATTATAATTATATTATTTCTCTCGATAGCCTCCTAAAAATAATCTCTTTTTTCCATATTTTTTTCTATATAATCTAGTCGTTTCTGGCACTCGCCGGCCGCTGCCGCGGCACCGCTCGCTTCGCTCGCTCGGCTCGTGCGTAGGTGTCACAGTTTTAACCTAACCTAACCTAACCACTTTTTTTTTATTAATAACCTACTGTAACTAGTTCCATAAATAACATAATGTCTAGTAACCATAAATTTGACTTGTTCCAGACAAATTCAAGCACATAAGCTTACAAAGAAATACGCAAATGACATCAAATTTAACAAACAAGTAAAATGTTTATTGGCTTTAAGTTATTTGCCAGAAAATGAAATCATTCTATATTTTAACAAGCTAATAGAAGGTATAGAAGATTCTGATTGGAAGCAAATCGCGAATTGGTTTGAAGAAAATTATGTTAGCGGATCATGGAACACGCAACCGAAGTATCCACCAACCTTTTGGAGTTGCCATGTTGTAAACGAAATACAAATACCTAGAACTTCAAAGTCAGCTGAGGCGTGGCATCGTAGAATAAACATTCTCATTGATAAACACCACCCTGGAGTGTATCGCTTAATTAAAGAATTAATAAATGAAGTTTCTTCAAATTTAGCTGACATTGAGATTATACTATCAGGTGAACCGCCACAAAAAAAGAAAAAAAAATATATGGATAAAGACGACAGAATTAATCGAGTTCTGCAGCACAAGTCTGAATACTCCGAAATAAATCTGCTAATGTCCATTGCAAAAAAATTAAAATTGTAAGTTACAAATATTTTGTACTAGCTTTTGCTATTTTGTACTCGCGTTAATAAATGATTACCTATATTAAAATAAAATTGCATTTATAATTATACAATTCCCAAAAAAATCTTATTTTTGCCTTTATATTTTTTGTCATTACAAATCATTTAACTAAACGTTTATTGTCTAAATATTGTTTGCTGTAATAAATCATTTGATTAAAGACCAAAAGGCTTAATGACATTATCCTTGATAACAATCTGCCAAGTAAACATTTGACCAAATGAAAATGTGCGTACTAAAATTATTCCAAATATTACATTGGTATAAAAAAAGGTTGCTAAAATTTGTTTGGGTAATGAAAATTTGGCAAAATCTTTTCGGCAAAACGGCAGGATCCCAAAATAACTGTCTGTCATTTTCAGGCCACACATTGCCCTTATACATCGATTTTGGGCCTTAAATACTTGTTCTCTCAAACTACAATTACCCCAGAATACAATTCCAAATCGCAGAATTGATGCCACTAAACCATGGTAAGCTACCAATGTCGTACTTGTACTCACTTTTTTGTTTAAATTGAATTACAATCTGTCATTTTGTCTATTCTTCTGTCGACAAAACCCGTAGAAAACCTGTCTATGGTTGTTATGCTACGCGTGCTGGTCGCTGCGACGACTGGTCCTACTCGTGGCCGTCTAGTGTGCGGAGCCTTAAGATTATCACGACTTCTATAAATCCCGCAGTTTTATAGAAATGTGCACAACTACAATGTCTGTGTATGCAAGTGTAATTTTTCTTAACAAATACTAGAACATTCAGCATTCTAAGAACATTTCGCATGATAGTAAGAAACATTAAATATTTTGTAATATTTACACTAACGCCCCACGTTTGATTTATTTTGCGTTCCAAGTTTACATTACATTTTATTGATATTTTGAGTTGCTAGTCACGAGTTTACTTTGTGTTTTAGTTTTATTTATTTATTTTACTGACAAGAAAAAAAGAGAATAAATTAAAAAATACAAGCCAATAGCAAAGACAAAGAAATAGCTCTACCTAGGAAGACCTACTAATCGTCATTGAGTTTCTTGGCCGTTCTTCTCCATAGAGATCTACGTTTTGGAATGGGCAACTAGCTTCAACTTTATGATTAACTGACCGACTCCTTGACAATTCAAAAGTGCCTGTAAATGATTTACATAATCAGCTTATAATGTTACCACTTCTGGGACACAAGCCTCCTCTCTGTGAGAGGGAGTGGGCTGACCACGCCGCACGGTGCGGGTTGATACTTTGGTAGATGTCACATGTCTTCGAATGTTTAGTTCTATGACATGCCGGTTTCCTCACGATGTTTTCCTTCACCGTTTTGAGAGCACTGATGATAAATGCTTTGAGTTTTTGCTGTCGAAAAGCAGTTTTTGTGTTAGGGTGCTGAAGCCAAATGGCAAAAACCGAATCCTTATAATTTCGCCCTGTCCGCCTGTCCAGCTGTCCGTCCGCAGGTATGTCACAGCAATTTTACTCGGAGACAATTGGCACTATAACATTTATGAAAAAAGGTAAGGTACGGTTAATATAAAAAAAAATTGTTTGCAGAAGTTCGTTCAAAGAATGTGTTAATTTTAAAGATCTCTCTGCACAGACTATAGAAATGAATGAATATTCACGATTTAACACTCGTTAAAGACTACATAAACGAAGTGGGTAGGCAGTCAATAAATCATCACACCATATCAATTAGGAAGTTGTAAACTTATTCGCAGCCAAACGCTTGTTGTATTCGAAATAGTACGTAAACATAGAATTGGCTAATGACTGAGTCGGGCTAGCAAGCTTTTGTAATTTTCAAACTGATATTACCTACCTCATTGCTTGTGATCAAGGTTTTCACAGCTTTGACGGAATATACAGTCGAACGATTTTTAAGATTTTTAAGCAAGGTTTTTTTAGAGCTTTGACGGAATATACAGTCGAACGATACCGAAAAATACGCTCTCCACATAGGACCAAAAACGATCTCCATTTTTTTCGACTTTTTTATAACCACCAATAGGGTTATTCATAACAAAATTATTATGAAACATGGTTGTATACAAATACAAAATTAAAAAAATTCAAAAGTCAATTATTCAAACTAGGCTAAGAATCAGCACTTTTCGAACGTCAAAATTACATAAGACAGTCCCCCAAAACGCCCACCCTTCACCACTTCCTAGTGCGTTCGCTGGGAAGAAGAAGTGGCGCAACAAACTCCCCAGCAGTCAAACTCCCCAGCAGGACAGTCGCTCTATATAAAATACTGGTATTCAGTTGCATCCGGTTAGACGGGAACCCGACCCCAAAATAGTTGGGAAAAGGCTAGGCAGACGATGTTGATGATTATGAGTGTTTCATCTATTTGCTTTCAAATGGTAAACCATTTACAGGCCCATTGCATTTGTCACCTAGATCCCTTTGAAAAACCAGACGAGAGCTTAAGTGTATTCATTCCGTTGGCCCGTGGCCATGCTTGATCCCTGTTTGTGTCCGAAGGACCATTATAATTCCTCTGAAAAACTTCATGGTTATTGTCTCTATGGTTAGTCTCTCTCTTGGTTTGGAAAACCAGCACTGGGGCTCGCATAGGGTCGCAGCATTATGCTGAGCGACGGTCGTTTTGCGTGGATGTGACGCATATTTTCCCCCAACTTAATCTTTTTTATGTTGAATGTGTTCTTTCTTTGCGTCATGTGTACGCAAATAAACGAATTTCTTTCTTTTGCTTTTCTTAATCAAGAAAACAATCTCCCTTGCAAAACAGGCATAACTTGATATTTTTACTATCAACATTCATAAGTCTACACACGTGTTCTGCTCTGTTTATAGTTCTTGCCAGTAGCCGGCAAACGTTCTAGAAATGATTTACACCTCACTAAACCGATGTTTACGTGTAAACGTTGTTAGAAATAGAAAATGTAGTGTTCGTGTTGAATGGTTTGTGAAATGATTGATTCTATAGTGAGTTTCAAAAGTACCTGATGAAAATGTAAACAAATGGAGCAGAAAACGTACTTGTAAATGCCATTTTGTAGTGCCCCTTACAAATTGAGTGTTTTGATTATTTTAATACTTAAATCCGGTGTACTATAGGTAGGTACACCTCTGCCTAACATTTCGAGGAATACAGACGTCAGTTTATTTTATGTTAAACCCGAAATTCTAATTTTAAATCACCTTAAAGATGTATGTTTCATTTGACAATTGAGGTTAATTTTATAACCCCATTTTTCGGTCATGATTTTTTAATTACAATTTAACAATGCTATTCAGACAACAATTGTTAGAAAAAGTGGTGAGATATAAATTTGAAACCGTTTAAATACAGATGAATATGTTACTAATTCCCTTTAGTGAGTGATTGCGTAAGAATTTAACCTGAAGCTGGGTTTGTTTACCTTTTCATCGGATAATTTTGGACCAGACCATAGTCTGATTTGTTTGTTTGCGTCTGGATCGCTGAACTGAGTAATGTATATGTACTTTCAAAGTGAAACTGTCTAGGCAGGTTAATTTCCAGGGCGGAATCTGCTATACTGATGTCTTAATTAAACATCTCTTTGTTAGAACTAGACTCATTTTTCTATTTTCATTCCTCCAATTAATTCGTTACGCAATTGGGGTTAGGGTTGCCAGCTTTTAGTTCAAGAAATAACGTATATTATGGTCAACGTGGGAAAATAAACAGTATTTTAAGTATTTTTTTATGTTCTAAATAGATACATAATTCATTAGTACTTCTCGCGCAACTCATCAATTTAGCACCAATTTTGAAGGCTTCGTAAGCTTCACCAAATCAATGAGGAGCAATATTTTAAATGTGTTGTAGCTTTATTTCTGTCGTCAGATATGAGTGAAAACAGTATATACAAAAAAGACTTTTTTATTTACTTTATTTTACCAGATTTAGAACGTTTTTAATCATTCGCTTTTTGGTTTATCTATTTGAAAACACAAAAAGTCTCGTTTCTTTTATAATATCATTTATTTGCATGAAATATGGTGCTTACAGATCTCATAATACAATACATAGTACTTCATATTCCGCCTACTAAATTCAGCATGCAAATTTAGGTTGTGCCATAATTTTAATTAATTAAATAATAAATTGCAATCATTTAAATATGTCACAATAGGAAAATGTCATGAAATTAAAATACAAATGTTAAACTATGAATATTACACATGCCAAACTATGAAAAATTACAAATGTAAAACTATGAAAAATTACAAATGTCAAACTATGAAAATTACAAATGTCAAAGTACGAAAAATTACAAATGTCAAACCATAAAAATACTAATGTTAAAACTATAAAAATTACAATGTTCAAGACAAGCTTAGAGGAATGGCAAAGTTAATTTAATTACATTATTCATGTCTGTAATAAATAATTCTTTGTATTAAAATTCATAAATTCATTAATAGAATAGAAACAGTTTTCAATAAGCCATGTTCGGAGTCTTCTTTGAAATAGATTCGATGGCAGTTCTCTAATTATCTTAGGTATCTTATTATATATCTTCACTGCCATTCGACTGGCATTTTTATGGCAAAAAGCTGTTCTACACCTAGGCATAGCCAATCTGGTTGGATCCCTTGAGTGTTTACCTATTTTATATATGTTTACACTATCGGCTTTACTAAATAGGTTAGGGTGTTTTTTTACAAACACGCCCATTTCCAATATGTATAAGCATGCTAGTGATAATAATTTATGCTCTTTTAATATGGGTCTGCATGATTCCAATGGACCTGCACCAAACACAGCTCGTAAGCACTTTTTTTGAACAATATAAGCCCTATGACTGTCTGTAGAATTGCCCCATAGTAATATGCCGTATCTAAGCACAGATGAGACGTAACCGTGGTAAGCGAGTAGAGCGGCTTTTACTCCAACAGTTTTCTCGATGTCCACCGCGCACAGGATGGATGGAAAGCAGCACATAGAGTAATTTTTTGCTCTGTTGGTGTTATTGCTGTATGGCGTTCCAGTGGGAGGATAAATAAATAAAATAAATAAGTAATTTAGCCCAAAATTAGAATATCCAAATTTCATGACCCACACCCCATACCCAAGCCTACAATACATGTATGGAGGTATTCCACTCAGAGCACTGACTTCAACAGCACTTATCCGAACAGCACCTGAGCACTTCCACTAACCGCACTGAAATAACTTTAAGGCCCGTATTAATAAACGTTACTCAATACTCAAGCATTACTTAAAACTAGATTCAAGCCATTTGATTGGTTGAAACTAGTTTTAAGTAACGCTTGAGTTTTGAGTAACGTTTATTATTACGGGCCTAAGATTCAGATATGCTTTGTCCTTGCTAATAGCCTACTCTGTCCCACTCCTGGGCAAAGGCCTCCCTCCACTTCTTCCATCTTTCGCGAACCCGTGCGTCCTCCTTCCAGTTTTCACGGAACCTATCCAGCTCGTCCCGCCATCTCCTACGTGGTACTAATTGGTACTTATCAATATTTAAAACTCTGGCAGTTAATAGCAGTGTTAATGCAATTTTAATGCGCACAGCACAAGCTTTCAAGTAATTAGGTCGGGTAAACTTTGGCGCGCGGTTGTGAGTAAACAATCTTTTGTTTCCACAAACCGTTTTAAGTAAACTGTCTCTGCTACCATAAGCGAACTATCTCTAACTACGGTTATGTTAGAGATTTGCTTACCTGAATTGTGTAAAAATAACACAACACGGGCAAGGCCATTGCGCGCTTCTTTGGTGAATTCGATTCACTCCGCGTGGGAGTAAGAAATAATCCCACGGCAAGGTAATACTAGGATAGATAGTATACAGGGTGTCAGGGACATCGACGCGAAGCCGGTTACCATGGGGTCAGTACATGATTCTGAAATTTTTCGTCGGCTATTAAAAAAAAAATCTGCTGTTTCATAGAAAAGTGCAATTCTACGCGGTCAAAATGTATGGAGCAGCTGTTTTTTTTTTTAATAACCGACGAAAAATTTCAACGCAGGGGGGCTCAGAATCATGTACTGAATCTATGGTAAGCGGCTTCGCGTCGATGTCCCTGCCACCTTGTATATTCTATGTCCTAACCGAGGTCATGGTCTACCTGTATGCTAAATTTCATCGAAATCCATTCAGCCGTTATGACGTAGTATGACTGTATGGAAGTATAGATTAGGATTTTCACACGAAAACAGTATTATTTTCTGTCCCTTTGCTTGGAAAAGAAAGTAAATACGTTTATTTGCGGTAAACATGACGCAAAGAAAGAACACAAAACAAAAAATAGCAATATGGGGTAATGCGCCACATCCACGCAAAACGGCCATCGCTCAGCATGATGCTGCGACCCTATGCGAGACAGAGCCCCAGCGCTGGCATTTTGGTCCTTCGTTCTGTCTGTAAGTCAAGTGCAGTATTGTGAATGAATTTAATTAAATTAGACACACGACCAACTATCTCCATTACCGTAAACCCAGTTGCAGAGCTTACAATATTTAGACGTACATAAGTACTAAATGTTGACTTGAACAGCTTTGTTTGTAGGGCGGACTCTGACGTCAGCCGCCTGTTTGTCTTTGTCCAATGTAATTTATTGGCAACTGCCAACTGTCTGAGGGCGCGGTGTGCACGTGTTCGTTTCAATTTGCGATATTGATTCCTGGGGTACGGAGCTTTTTCTTGTACTTTGTGGGTTTCATTCTTGTTTGGTTCAGTGATTGATAGATGGTTCTCGTGTTAAGTTGCCAACTGAAGAAAGGTTGTATGTAGGGCAATGAGTTTTTACCCGACAGCAAAGATACGGTTATGTTTTACACGCGTGTCTATGTATCTTTGTGTGGGATTCTCTGTATTCTCGAAGCATCGTAACGGCTGGATGGATTTTAATACATTTGGCGATGACTCGTCGAAATCGTGCGATGGTTAAAGGCTAGATTTCGTTTTTATAAAATGAAAATGGAGGATTTTAGACGTCAATAAGTAAGGAGTAGAAAAAGTAATGTACCGTGACCATGTGCAGTATTAAAACAAAGGACTGGAGGAGACGATTCCAAAAATATAATAGCTTCCGCCAGCGGCTTCATCCGCGTGACATCTTTATAAATTATGGCCTATGTTACTCAGTGATAATATAGCATGCGGCTGATGAAAGAATTTTTAAAATCGGTCCAGTCGTTTTTGAGTTAATTCATTACAAGCAAAAAAACATATAAAAAAGGCTTAAGAACTAGGGTTTTCTAATACTGCAGTGAGCGCAACATAGCGGCTGAAACTTATTGTTGAATGACGTCACTGAAATGTTATTTATGAAAGCTGGTGAGTTTCCCTAGAGGGCGTTTTTTGACACTCGTAAAGTCAAACCCCGCTGCCATCATTGCATTGGCGGCCACCGCTGTAAACCAAAGCTTTTCGAAAAAAGAACGGGCCTATTTCATATAACGGTCACACGAATGTTAGAGCAGTGATGGGCCAGTGGTACCGGCCCTAACTTACGAATTGTTGGTCGGGGGTCGAATCCTGGCCTGCTTTACTTTGTGTAGATAATTTCATCACCACTGCTCTCAAAGCGGTGAAGGAAAACATCGTGAGGAAACCGGCATGTCCTAGAACCAAAAATTCGAAGACATGTGACATCTACCAAAGTACCAGCCCGCACCGTGCGGCGTGGTCAGCCCACTCCCTCTCACAAAGAGGAGGCTTGTGTCCCAGAAGTGGTAATATTATAGGCTGATTATATAAATCATTTACAAGCACTTTTAAGACATGTGACATCTACCAACCCGCACTGGGCCCGCGTGGTGGATTATAGCCCACTCCCTCTCGAAGAGAGGAGGCCTGTGTCCCAGCAGTGGGATCATTAAAGGCTGATTATGTTATGTGTACACGAATGTTATCGTCAATACGAATTTCGATTTTATAAAGATGACTATACGTAATGTTTGACGTTCGAAAAGTGCTGATGCTCAGCCTAGTTTGAATAAATGGATTTTGAATTTTGAATTTATTGGATCTATAAACAAAGCGGACTGATGCAATTTATCTGGAAAACAAGAAAGTCATTTTTATTAATAGCGCTATTTTCTGGCATTGATCAACAAAGAACTCGATCATAACAAAGCTTTTCACAAAAAAGTGTTTTAGATTAAACTAGCTGCGCTCCGCGGTTTTACCTGCATAAGTCTCGATCCCGTGGGAATATCGGGATAAAAAGTATCCTATGTCCTAATCCAGGTCATGGTGTATCCATGCGCCAAATTTCATCCAAATCAGTTCAGCCGTTTTAGCGTGATAGCGTAATACCCCGGCTGCATCTGTGTCTATCGTGACACAGCAATGCGTGCCGAAGCTTCGTATCTTTTGCTCGCTGTGACCACCGCATTAGCGCGATAACTCGCGCTAATGCGGTGGTCACATTAGCTGCTTCATAATTTTAACGAATTATTGTGCAATAATCCAAGATGGCTCGCCATTATTTCGACAGAGCGTTTCAGGAAACAACTGTCGAAATGACCAACGCAAGTCCGACCACGTGTCACGCTTATTATTTACCCCCTAAAGGGACAAACTTTCAACCCATATTTGACATATGGGTTGAAAGTTTGAATGAATGAATGAATGATATATTTATTTGCAAGAATATAGGTAGCTAACATCTAATAAGGTCTTAGGATCTATGGGTTTCACTATATTCGGCACTTCAGCCGTGCAAATATTCAGATTTTACATCTTGGTTATACTTATAGCATGCAGTACACCTTTAGTAATTAGCAATAACATAAAAATACTAATAGTAATTTCATAATTTAAATTTAGATTACAATGCAATTAATAAATTAAAAATTAAATACAATTCTATTCATTTAAAATAATATTTGATTAAAAAAATTGCGATCAATAATAATCATGTCATGTCAATAAAAAAATAGCAATTAAGTATGGAAGTTTGTCATTTTTGGCGATGGAAAATCCTATACGACTTGTATTTACAGAAAGTTGATAGTGAATTTTTAAAGCAATCCTGTGATGCAATCATTTTACTTGCCTTAACAACGGTTGGTATCTTATCTTCTAGCAGTGCTAGCAACTTAACAACACCAATAAGCTGCAATAGTCTCCTACTGTGTCTATTTTTCAGTAATTACATTAATAGTGATAGCACTGTAGGGCGTTAATTAAACGGTGGCATTCGATCCCTATCAGCCAGCAATCAGCTAATGTGGTCTAGGTTTTTTATGGTATCTTATTTGATTTGTTCTTGTGTTTGAAAATATGTGGTTGGTGTCTTAAGGCGACGATAAACAGACTTTTAAGGATTTTATACTAAAAGTCACGTCTAAACGAGTAGTGTTAATGATTTGGAAAAAATATATGTTAAATTAGAGCACTTTCTTAATAACTTAATATATGAATATTTTTGATTATGTTTATATTACACAGTGAAATTAATCTGTCAAGTTGTGTCTAACGCGGATAAAAAACGGGGAATCACGCAAAATCTATCAAGCGTATTTTTCTGAAACCTTCACCATTTTAAAGATAATTTAATCATCGATCTTTTAGTATACGTTTTTTATTAATGTAAAACACTGGGTATTCAGCTGCATCCGGTTAAAAGCCGACCCCAACATAGTTCAACATAGTTGGGAAAAGGCGAGGCAGATTGACTCGTATTTCTTGCCAAATTATTCACCAAGTGAACCGAGCCTCACTAATCGTCTAAACACCTACTGATTGGTGGGGTTATGCGATAAATCTGGACAACCAGACGCTGATCGAATGCCCACCGTCACCTATGGACGTCATAGTGTTTATACTTCGGACAATGTGGAGGAATCTTGTAGGTGTTTGTTTAGTTAGGCAGTTGGCGGGTTGGGTAGCGGAGCGATCCAAAGCGCGATTTGACACCGCAAGTTGAATTGAATTGACACTTAATTTTAAAAAGCACTTTTTTCTATTTCTTTAATAGAAAAAAGTGCTTTTTTAAATTAAGTGTTCTTGAGTCTGCGAATCTTTACGAATGCGAAGATATGAATCTGAGCTTCAAATTAGCTTTAATTGTATTTGTAATGGAAGGTTTTGTTCAGAACTTTGTTTAATTATGTGTCGAAATTCTCCTTCGGGTTTCGAATATTTCATTTCCCTAGCCAACTTACTTACCACGCTGACGTCATAAATACGATGTTTTACACATTAATTTAGCACCTAATATACCAAACTTGATTGATATCGCTCTATGAAGGCTCCAGAAACAGGCGCGACGCGACGGTGTGACGCGATTCTAGTAGAACAATTTCCATGAAGTTTTCATTTTGAAATTGTTCTACTGGAGTCGCGTCGCGCCTGTCTGCGGGCTCATAGAAATCGTTCTACTAGAGTCGCGTCGCAGGAACCTTGAACCGCTTGTTGCGTTGCCCCAAATCTAAACAATGGTCAGTATAACCATAGACTGTGCTTGAAGAAAACCATGCACAGACCATAAATATCGGATGCCGACCTTAAATATTGTGAGAAAAATATAATGAGAATCTATGGACGCCTGATCGATCGGTTTATTTTTGCGAGCGGTTGCTATTTTCGGCGCCACAGGGGGCAGAAAGGAGAAGACCTCTATTCAAATAATTTTGATTAATAAAATCCGTTTAGCAGATTGAAAGCTAGAGAAAAACTATCAAATTATATTTGTCTAGCAAGCACCTATAAAAAAGCACATAAAATGTTACATGAAAAACAAACCTGACCTGCCAATATTTTTTATAGAATAGAATAGAATATATTTATTTGCATTAAACATGGTACAATAATGGTCTTAATAATAGGGTTATGATCTACATGTCTCGCCATGGACTGGCATACAAATATTTTTTAGGAAAAGTAGTTCCTAAAAATTATGCAATTAGCATCAATATTAACAGTAGTATAGGCAACAGTCATTATACTTATTAATACAAAAGTGTAATTCTAAAATGTTGACAATGGTGCCGATTCTCTTGTACACCGAACTAAACTAACTTAAACTAAGACTAAAATTACTTACTTTTGGCTATGAGAATCTTAGAGCTATTCTGCAAATAAAATTCTCTAAACTAAAAAATAATTTTGACACAACTAAAATAGAATTTGACAATCGTGAATCCACGTGGTACCCGTGGTTTGCCCTAACCGGTGATTTTTTTTAGAGCCGGAGGTGCGTATGTGGTGTAGCCTCGACGTGCTTTATATGGAATTTTTATTTTTTTGTATGGAAAATATGAAAAAAATATTACCTACGTGTTGAGTGTTAGGTGTTTAAGGGTTTCATAAAGGGGGTCGAAATTTTCATTATTTTTGCGATAGGACGCACCATTTCCGAGATATAAGCAAAAGAAAAAATAACTACAGTACTGTTTTTGCACATGAAGTCGAGATGTTGGTGTGAATTTTAGTTCATAACAACTTATTTTATACCACACCATTTTAATCGCGATTAAAATTTGTCAGGTTTAGTCTGATTTGGTCTTTTACAAGCAAAATTTTAGGTGAAAAACGTCATATTCAGAATAGCGAAATTGCCATTTTCACTAAACTAAAAACTCAGTACTATCTTAGCGCTGTCAAACTAAAATATAGTTAAGTTGTGTCACTTTAGTCTATTTCAGAATAGGAAATCGTCGTTTGACAGGAATAAACTAAATTTTAGTGATTTTTAGTTTAGTTTAGAGGCATTTGTGACAAGAGAATCGGCACCATTGTTTATTAACGGTTTTAAATCTAAGCAGTATATTTCTATCAGTAAATCAGTATATATATTTTATGATTGCATTATAAATGTATGCGCCATCTTTATCATAGGTGGCTTAGGAGCCACGTGTAAAGTGCATGATTCAACCGCAGGGACATTTGAAATTGCGACTAAGTGTACAGGTTAAGGCCCGGATTTCACCAAAGCCGAAACGAAACGAGAGGAAAGGACATGTGTTTTAAACAACCAATAGAATTTCGTTATTCACACATCTCGTTTCCACTCAGCTTCAGTGGATACCACCGAACGGAGATGTATCATATTTGTATGGCGGGATCGAAGGGGAGATGTGAGCTGTGCCTCGCCGAGATTGAGCTGGGCAGCGGTATACAAAGCTGAGATATATATGTGTTATGCCTCGCAAGTTGTTGAGCAGATTTTTTTTTCCATTTTATGAATCAATGGATTAGCAAACTGTTTTAAAACGATTCAGATTCTGATTGATCGTGTATTACGCTACGCAATTAGGGTACTGGTTTCCTCACGATATTTTCGTTCACCGAAGTCCGTGATGTCCACATAAACGTAACATTATTTATGTTGCGAAGGTGAATGCTCGAATACATTTCAATCTTGCCGAAGCAGTAAAACGTATTTTGTTGCTCCACTGAAATAGCTTTTGTTAATTAGAAGTTTCGGTATGCGAAATCTTGAGGAAAATGTACCTTAGGGGTGCTACACACTCGACCGGGTCGGCATGATTCGGGACAGTCAGTTGACCTCTTCCTAATCGCTCTCTCACTGCTGAGAATCGTGACTCCGTTTTAAATTGTCAACGGTTTTTCTCCATACGTTACGATGAGTGGCCAACAGTGGCCTGGTGGAATGCGGCACTAATTGGTATCTCCAGTTGCTCGGATATGTCATCCGACCACCGTTTTGGCGTCTTTTGCCCTCTATTTTCACTGTCCCAATTAGACGTTCTATGTTGTTGGTACCTGTGCGGGTAATGTGGGCGAAGTATCTCACGAGTTCACGACACTTTGCAGGCAGGCTGAAGACAGTCGTTGTGCTTTCTCTAGTTTTAGTTGTTTAAAGATCGAAATATTTGTGCGGTGGACTGTCCATATGGTATCCTTAATAGGGTAGCCGGGCAATAAAATCGAAAATATATGTAGATATGTTTTCGGGAAAAAGCCGCTCGGCTTAGCTCGAATTGTGCCGAGCCGATTGAAACATGATCAGATGAGTTTGCCGATCGGCAGGTGCCGAATGAAAGCTTTTAATATGTATAGTAATTGCTTCGGGTCGGCTTTATTGTTCAACAAAAATTACCGAATCGAATGTGCCGACCCGAACAAAGTGTGTAGCACCCCTTAATCATACACATACTGCAAGGTTTGAGGAATTTTGTACGTTTATGTTTGTTAAAAGTCTGCTACGTCTTGATCGATTCGCACCAGATTTTGTTGAAAGTAACGATGGAAAAAACGGGTTCACGTTTGCCTTTCAATTTGAATGTAAGCACCTGTCCCACCGCCCGCCGGGGAAGCGACTAGCTACCAACGATTTTCTCGCTCAAGAAACGTACAAAAGATTGTAGGTCCCGTGTACGTTAAAGAGATACATATCGCACCATATCGGTGGAACAAGGGCACAACTGCACGTTTTGTTATTTTCCACTAGAAATTTTTTATGATTTTTGTAGAATAAAATACAGTTTTTCTGCTTATATCGATTTTAAGTACTATATTTTTTATGGGTGAAATAAGCCTTACACTTTTGCGAATTTACGTATTTACTTTACGGGAGTAAAATACTTATTATTTGTACTATAATTTAAAGAAATAATATTTTTGATGTGCAGTTTGGCCCTTTTTGCACCAAAATTTAAATAATTTTGTAATGATGACCCTAGTAACACACTTAACTCATTTTCAGATGTTTTGTTAGTTGTGCCCTTGTTCCACCGATGGTGCGATATATTAATAGTTCATCGTGGACTGTTCACACCGCCGGCGAGTACTCGTTTGTCGCAGCAAGAAGAACTATCAAATAGAGTACTCGCTCAGTGACGCTCGCTTGGCGGGCAGAACACTCGCTGAGAGACTCACGCTTGGTACATACCAGCGAGTAATCTTTTTTCGCTGTCGCGCACTCGCTGTTCGTTGCTCGCCAGCTCGTTTATAGTTGCTAGCTCTTCTCGTTTCTCATTAATCGACGGCGCAGGTGGTGGGACAAGTGCTTAAAGCAGCCAAAATTGAATCGCGTAAACTTAAAAGTGAATCATTCAATGTCGTCCATTTCTGCACCTTTCAATCAATTTCTTTGATCCAAGAAATATTGACACAACAGACAATAAAGTTAACTTCGACTGCATCAATGGACTATTTGAAGAATTTGTTTATTTTCAATAAAAGCTGGTTTTCGGCGGAACGTTATAAAAGTCAGTCCCACGCGCATTTCTCGGTCAGTTTCGTTTTAAAATATCGCGATCGCTGTGAAAAAGAAATCAAAAATGCAATTTGAGTATAGACGAATCTTCTAGCTAGCATGTTATCCGAAGTCACTCACCTGAGAGGCCTGTGTCGCAGTGGGAAAGTTGAAATATAATCTGATCAATCTATACTATGTATGTGTATGCCGTTTAATAAATAAAATATTTGTAATTTTTAGATAAGTTTATCTTTATTTTATTTTTTGACGTTGGGATATTATCAAATAACTTCTCTCGCTCTGGGCGGAGCGGGCGGGCGCGTCAGACTTTTACTGACTAAAACCCACCCGTGTTCCTTCCGTTGCCTGTGTGCCGGGGTCGCGATATCCCTTTCGGACAAACTCGCAACCCCGGCAGTGGTAAGCATCTAACACCCCGAACGGAACACCCTAATCTAATTACCTAACCTTTAATATGGGAGACTGCCGATTTTGACGAAAAAGTTGATTGTCCATCCGGGCAAGGATTTCTTAGGATTCTCTTGCAAATTATTAATACCCATTGCTACGTCACAGTCTATTATTTGTACTTCATAGCCCTGTTTGTAAATGTTTACGATCGTCACGATGGCATTGCTAATAGAATAACAAATAGTCCGCAGTAATGTGGAGTGGATTGCGCTGGCGTGGTGAATCGTTTCAGCTGTGGAGTGTGCCGTTAAGTGATCCCATGACTGATTAGATTATATAGTTTTGAGCTTTTTAGAGGCAACCAGTGACAATTTGTTGATAAAACTGACGTCCGATTAACCTCATTTATTGTCGTATAAAACAAAGCTACTTTAGCTCCTAATTACAGGTAATACCCATTGCTACGTCACAGTCTATTATTTGTACTTTATGTAGGTACAGTCCAAACGTTTCATAGATCTGTTTGTAAATGTTTACGATCGTCACGATGGCATTGCTAATAGAATAACAAATAGTCCGCAGTAATGTGGAGTGGATTGCGCTGGCGTGGTGAATCGTTTCAGCTGTGCAGTGTGCCGTTAAGTGATCCCATGACTGATTAGATTATATGGTTTTGAGCTTTTTAGAGGCAACCAGTGACAATTTGTTGATAAAACTGACGTCCGATTAACCTCATTTATTGTCGTATAAAACAAAGCTACTTAAGCTCCTAATCACAGGTGTGGTGCCCTGTCACATACACTCAAATGTAATGCTAGTAAGAGTGTTGTCATGGTATACAAAGCAGTGAACAAGGCGTGTCGCCAATTAAGATCGGTGGGTGCGGCACTCGTGGGGGTGTTTTAAGTAAAATGGGTCACATGGCGACAGATCGGTTGCAGGACGATGAAGACCTAGAGAAGGAAAGGAGGGTGTTGGCAGTCCGCTCCAATATGTTGCAGGGGACTGCCAAGAACAGCGCCAGTAGCTGCGCCCGCAGTTTCGCACGATGTACCACAGATATAAAACTCAGAGACTTCTGTAGGAATTTTATAGACTGTCTGAAATAAAGATAATAGATAGATACATATTCACCCCTTATTTCCAATGCCTCTACCGAAATTATTATTTAAAGCAATTTTGTTTATATTTCCAGAAGTTTTGGGGTCCTCAAATAGACCCCCGGCTAGCTCAGTACCTGACTAACTTCCTGTTTGGCTTCGGAGCGAACAAGAATCCATCCTGTGACTTCAACAGATTCGCTGAGTTGTACGTTTATAATGTAAGAGGTGAGTCTAATTTGTCTTAGAATTTATTTAGATGTAGAATTATATCAGAAACTTCTCCATATCTCTTTAACGGGGTACAGAAGAAACCTGTAAATATCCTCCCTCTCTTTCAGGCACTGCTGATGAGCGGATGATGGTATTATACAACAGCCTCGGCATGGTTTACAAAGATTCAGTAGAACTTCCCTACCAGCTGTTAAGAGAGGTATGTCAAGATGACCTGTGAACCGATCTATTCTGTAAAATAATTGTTTGCAATATTCCAATAGAACAAACAATTTCTTTGGGATTTGAAATTCACCTATTTTTACCATTCATTCTTTTCGCAAATTCGTTCACTATAGAATAGTGAACGAATTATAGTCCAATTAATTTTAAAAACATATAAAAATAAACCTTATATGCAGTTAAAGATGCTTGAAACATTCAGCACGCTTAGCATGACCACAATAGAAACGGGTTTTGTCGACGGAAGAATAGACAAAATGACAGATAAACAATCACAATCTGTCATTTTGTCTATTCTTCCGTCGACAAAACCCGTAGAGATCCCGTTTCTATGGTATTATAAATAAGGCGATCGAATTAATAAAAAATATTATTATTGAATTATAAAATGTGTATAATATATTATTATTTGATTGAGTAACACTAAATTATTAATGTAAAATCGTGTCAATAGCATAGTTATTTGGAATTTTAATTATCATTAAAAAAAAATAAAACATTTAAATTTGCGATGCTTGTAAAAGGCCGCTAAGTTGTAAGTACCTACATTATATAATAACACCAAAATGTACACTTAGTTTGCAAATAAATCTTTGACTTGTGACTTTGGTTGTCATGCTACGCGTGCTGGTATCTAACCTAAAATCTTCCCATTTATTAGTTTTCACAAATCATACTCCACCTTTGCCCACAGTACTGCGAAAGCATAGCTTCAACATACATAAAAGTGCTAAAAGCCTCAGCATCCCCTCGCGCTAAGACCTGGATCGGCAAAGGGTTCAAAGGCAGAGCTTCCCACGTTCAGGCGCTCGGCGAAGCCCTAGCGGCCAGCGTGGAGGGCGATGCTGACGTCACTATCAACGCCTGCACTGCCTCTCAGCTTAATAAATGGTAAGTAGGATGAAGATAGGCTCAGGTATGAAACCTTTAATCTTGTGTGTAAAAAATACTCGTAGACGTTGCAAAGGGACGGTCTTTGAAGCTGGTCTCCTAAGAGGATCTGAAGTGATTTTGGTGAAGTAAGAATCTCACACTCTTTGGTCTTCTAAAGGCGGCCTTATGAACACCCGCCCCCCCCCTAAAAATACACAGATAAAGGAGGCTGCGACGTCTCTGGTATACAAAATGGCGGCGTTTACCCCCATCTGGTGAGCTGTCATTTTCAAATTAAAACAGTACCTTACTCATAATTCAAGTAACAAGTGTTGTTACTTGAAGTATGAGTTAAGATAATCTGTTTTTTTTTGTTTGGAGTTCGAAACACAAAGAAAACATAGATTTTAAATTGATATTTCATGTGACTGCTCTACTTGCGTTGATGACCCAAAAAAAAAAACTCATAAAATTAACTTATTTTTCATTTTATCATGTTTATATGTCGATACCTATCCCGTCTGTGTAGTTTCGCTAGCAGCAAACACTGATATTTAACATTGAAATTATAGTCTGCTCCAAAACCATACAGGGTGGCAGGGACGCGAAAACTGATACCATGGATTCAGTACATGATTCTGAACCCCCCTGCGTTGAAATGATTCGTAAGTTATAAAAAAAAAATCAGCTGATCGATTCTGTAAAATATCACCCTGAAACTTAGGTGAAGTGAGCGTGAAGTGAGCTGTCAATACTGTTAATAGCATCCTGCAGGTCGATTTGTGACAGTAACAGCTCACTCCACGCTCACTTCACCTAAGTTTTCACGGTGAGATGGTTACAAAATAGCACTGCTGCTGTTTCATAGAAAAGTGCAATACCTACGCGGTCAAAATTTATGGAACAGCTGATTTTTTTTAATAACCGACGAAGAATTTCGTTTTTACCATGCAGCATTTACCATGGATTCAGTACATGGTATCAATTTTCGCGTCGATGCCCCTGCCACCCTGTATAATGAAAGTGTAAACAAACCCTGTCCAGGTTATTCTTACGCAATCAATCACTCAAGGGATTTAGAAACACATTATCATCTTTATGGGAGCAGTTGTGGCGCAGAGGTAGCGGCCCCGACTTACGAGTTGAAGGTCGTGGGTTCAAACCCTGACAGGCGCTTTAGTTTGTGTAAATTATGTCATCACCACTGCTCTCAAAACGGTGAAGGAAAACATCGTGAGGAAACCGACATGTCCTAGAACCAAAAATTCGAAGACATGTGACATCTACCAACCGGCACTGGGCCCGCGTGGTGGATTACGGCACACTCCCTCTCACAGAGAGGAGGCCTGTGTCCCAGCAGTGGGAACGTTATAGGCTGATTATGCTGTATAACTGGCGAAATGTGGCGGTACAAAAGGTACCTGTGCCCAACCCTTCGTGAGAATGGTGCGTTATTATTAAACGTACGGTACGTGGGACGCTTTCTTTTTTTTTTTTTTGGTTCGTCATTTTTATTTTTTTTAATGTCGCGGCATCATGCTGAGATAGGAGCCTTTTGACCTCGTACGGGACTTCATTCTTTAAATTTTAAAGTTACTTTGATCTTTATTTTTTATTTATGTTTACTGTGTTTTTAGTTTAATGTCTGATTTCCTGTGCGAGTCTCAATAAATACCTTTTCTTTCTTTATGGTAACTTGCGAAATATCTAGGAGGAATACATGTGTAATGTTATTGCTTTGTATTGCAGGCTCCAATCCAACACACTCCTACACCAGATGTCCGAGGTGGTGTTCGTGAACCTGTACGGCACCAACAACAGGTCTGCGGACGAGAGTCCTGGGCCAGTTGCTCGCGTCGAGCCGTCCCTGCTTCCCATGCCTCTAGGTAAACCTTACAGATATGGTTCGCGCGCGACTGCTAGTCACCGCTTGAGGTATGTGAGCGGTGAGACGCCACATTGACAAAATTGGCAGACTGAGTTAGCTCGGCCTTTGTCTACCTCCCCTGTATCACCGCTCACATACCTCAGACGGTGACTAGCAGTCGCGTTTGGACTATAGTTTACAAGTTAGGTACACCATCTCAGCCTGATCCATGAGGACTTTCAGGCTGGTTTCTCTGTTATAACAAAATTAGAGATTAATAACGAACGCAAAAGTTCGAGTCGATTCCTGACTTTTCTTGTACTTAAACCTCAGTTGGTCCGATAGAGTGTTTTGATCCTTGTAAGAAGCAGGATCGATTGGCATCAAAAAAAAGTTATTGTGGAAACTGCCTTCTTGCTGACAGTAAATTTTTTTTTTTTCAAAATCTGTGAATGCAGATCAAAATGTCTCAAAAACTTAAGGACAGTCTCCTAAGACCGTTTTCCTGTAGCTACAAGGTCAAGGAAGCTGTCTTTACTACCCCATCTCCAAAAATCCAACCTGTATGCGGAAAGTAGAAAAACAAAAAAAAATGTCTGTCTGTCTGTCTGTCTGTTCCGGTTAAACTCCGAAACCGATTTTTACGGAAGTTTCACTAACAGATAGCTGATGTTATAACGAGTAACTAAGGCTACTTTTATTATATAAAAAGATTAAGAATTTTATTCGATATAAAGTTACGTTTACGTTTAACATAGAGTACAGCGGCTGTACTATGACTTGTTAAAACAATCATCGTTCCAGTGTGAGAGAGAGATGCAGCTATATAGGACGAATAGCACTATCCTTATTTCACAACGGAAAAGTGATGGTTTTAACACGTCATAGTAAGGCGCGAATCAACAAAAACAAATATACCATAATATCAACGCTTCGTATCCCCGAAGGGTTGGGCAGAGGTGAACAAATAAACAATATTATATATCTATCTCGTTCTTTCTCAGGTTTAGAAGCTATGCCCGACTACCCCGCCTTCACCGACCTGTCGCACCTAGTGTGGCTGAACAATCACATTCCCAAGGAACACCAGGGCAAGTGGAGGTTCCTGTTCTCGTCGCACATACACGGAGAGTCATTCTCTACTATGACGGGTATGTAGCATACACAGGAATGTAGCATAGACAGGAATGTAGCATAGACAGGAATGTAGCATATAACGGTACAAGGATTTTCTGGTGCGTGGACAAAATCGGAATGCAGGTGACTAAATCGCAACCCTTTTTAAGGTGAAACCGTCCAAGCAGCCCGCGAAATTAAAATTTTCTTATTTTTTTTGTAATTTGCAGGTCAGTATGATGTTGTTTGTTGATCTAAATATGAATTGTAATTTTATTTTGATGTATACATTATTTTTCCGTATCCAGTGTAACAATGAAGTTTTTAGAGGTGTTTTTGAGGTGGGCCCTATCAGAATACCAGCACTGCGGTATTTTTTTTTTTTATATCGCCGATTTATGCTGAGATAAGATCCTTTTTGGCCTCGCACAGGCCGTTATTATTCTGTTTTAATAATTCTTTTTTTTTGTTTTTTATTTTATGATTTATTTTTATTATTACCTACTTACTGTTTGTATTTCCTGTGCGTGTCCCAAATAAAATATTTTTCTTTCTTTCTTCTTTCATGAAAATTCACGCCACCAGTTGGCGTCACTTTGACAAGAGGTCCTTCCATTTAGAAAATGATGACGTTTATCATTCTTTTCATTCATTTGTTCATCATTCAGTCACGACTAAAGAAACTATAGGCACTTTGACACTTTTGACAGATGCCCGGATCTGGCGTCTTAGTGCTGCCACCTGGTGAACGTCATTTCAGAAAACCCTCAATTATTGGTAAAACGTCAA
Organism: Agrochola circellaris; assembly: GCA_914767755.1. Classification (NCBI taxonomy): domain Eukaryota; kingdom Metazoa; phylum Arthropoda; class Insecta; order Lepidoptera; family Noctuidae; genus Agrochola; species Agrochola circellaris. The sequence continues at coordinate 15,058,503 of OU611850.1, read as the reverse complement.
ATAAATAGATATAAAACCTCAATTTCAGGCCGCGTCATAGACCAGGGCCCCTCCTTGCTGATAATCGAGGACAACACGGGGTACATCTTCGGCGGCTACGCGTCCGTGTCATGGTCCTTCGGGCCCAACTTTGTGGGGACTGAAGACTCGTTCCTGTTCACGTTAGCACCCAAGATGCGCGTGTACCCATCATCTAACTTTAATAACCACTTCCAGTACATTAATCATCATGCTAAGACTCTGCCGAATGGTTTGGTGAGTAAAACTTTTTGATGTGTAACATCTTTTCTCTCGCTTTCCTGCTATCTGTGCCTAAAAATCTGTAGGAGTGATTTCGTGAAAATGGACGGAAGTGATCACCCATCCACGGACCAACCCCGGCAAGCCTAGCTTAACCTGATGGATCGACCCACGCGGCTGTTATTTACTTATCCACGAGCTCCTCTAAAAAAATATCCAACTAACGAAACAAATCCACCACCGAACACACCTAACTGATCTAGTTTAAAACATAATTTATTTTTGTTGTGTAATGGTGTTTTTTTAAAATCTATTCACAGAAATACATATCATTTATCATTAGGGTTACGTAAATTTGGCAAATAAAAAATCGAATTTCGCATAAATATATACTCAAAAGGCAAAAAAGTGCTTTTATTCGCAAAAAAAAACTCAAACTTGAAAATCACATACTATATACCTATAGATTTTTTTTTTGTTAAAAACTGCAGCATTATGTTTATTTCTATATTTTGTTGCTTGTCTTTGCCTTCGGTCATATTAGACATATGACAATATTGTAGATATTAGACTATCTTAGCTTCTTTAGTTACGTAATTATTGTGCAAGCCAAAGCATAGAAAACACAACATATCGCAGTAATTAGTAAAGTTTCCATGTATCCTGTTTAGTAAATTTCGCATTTATCACATTTCGTAAAAACAAAAATAACGTATCCCTAATTATCATCATTTCCAGATAATGGGTGGCCAGTTAAACTTCGGTGGTATCTGGGTGGACGGCGACCCGTTCGGCGAGGGCTCGTCTGCCGAGTCCTGCAGCACATACCGCGGGTACAAGCGCCTCAGCAAGGAACCGACCTTCCACATCAGGAGCCTGGAAGTGTGGGGCGTCGGGGAGAAACCCGACAGTGACAAGGATGCGGTGAGTAGAGACCATTTTAGGTTATCAGCTCCGAACACTGGTCGTGGTCGTCTAGTGCGCGAGATCCCTAACTGATATTGTAGAATTCGTGGTATAACTGTACAAGGATCTCTACAACGTGGCCAAAATTTAAATTATAGTTTGACCGAGACCGCTGTTCGGCGCTTTAGGTATGTGCGCGGCTCACGGGCAGACCGCTCATTCGTCAACGGTCACGGTGTCTCGCTCGGCGCTCATTCGTCAACGCTGCCCCCGCCTCGCCGCGCATTCCGAAGGCGCGGTACAGCGGTCCCGGTTAAACTATAACACCGCCATCTTGTTTTTTCAAAAAAGCAACAAAGCAACAAGTAACGCCAAAACATAGGGCCTTATCACACTGAAGATTTGCCAGTGTTTTTCCAGCGAGGCGATTTGTGAGCGTGCTCTTCGCGGGTGCTGAGCGAGCTACCCGCGAATATGCGATGTTTTCCGCGTTTTCACAAAATTGTACACTCGCTTGTCTTACTCGCTCTTGTAAACTCCCGTTACGCAAACGCGGCGAACCCGTTGCGCACACGCAGCGAGTGCGTTAAAAAATTGTCTCGTGATAGGGCCCTATATTTTGGCGTCGATTATCTCATCAGATAGTTTTGGTGTTCCTTCGATGTCACATATTCGTGCTGCCACTTGTATGTGCGTTCCAGAAATTATCACATATATTTCCCGTCATCTTGACGACAGATATTAAGGATGAATCATGAAATCAGCAGTGCTATTCTGTAACCATCTCACCGGGAAAACTTAGGTGAAGTGAGCGTGGAGTGAGCTGTCATTCCATAGAGATTGACACTATTGACAGCTCACTTCACCCAAGTTTTCACGGTGAGATGTTTACAGAATAGCATGGCTGATATTGTTACCAAGCTTGTCCATAGTAATATATTTATGCTTGTGACTGTACGTCGGCATTAAATGTGGAAATATCAAATGTACTATTTTCAACTGACGTTTGCCTGGCGGATTATTGTCGGCCGTTTGACATAGACTCCGCGCCACCACTGTCCGGCGGAAAATTGTGGAACTACATTTTTTTTTATGCAATTCAATGCACTGACATAGACACTAGCGCCACGTCTCTTGGACTTGAGTGATGGCGCGAACTCTACCTTTTGTGAAAGCATCCCTCCATCCTTCAATTGATTTCGGAGTCTTAGATAACTTACTTTCATTGCTTACTGAATTATTAGGTTTTTCTGTCATACATTTCTCAGTAACAGCCCGGAGTCTGGATATTTGCCCGGTTGCTGGCAATAGGCTCGCCCCCTATTATTGCTCCCACAAACAATGCCAGCGACATGGCCGCCGGCCGGCTTTTGCGCCTTCATTTCCTTTGCGATCCTCTGTGCGCCAGGGCCGGGCGCGCCGCCGGCATTGTGTGTAGGAGCCATTACATGGGTCTTAAACATAACTGGCGAAATGTGGTTACAGGCGTGATATTATGTTACTTTATAATATCTAAGATTCTGAATTCAAGTTGAGTCATCCTAGACGCACTTGGCATACTATATCCTATCCTTTTCCTCTATCAGACCAAAGAAAACTCAGCACGAAGCAGTAAAACAAGTGTTTTAGACACGCATATGCCTGACCGAAACTTTTTAGACTTATGCGGGAAATCGACGTCACAAAGCCTGGGCTACAGGGACACGCCCCCCATTCCCCCCCCTTCTTAACGTCAGAAAGTTAGACTGTGACGTCAGAATGTAAGACTGACGTCAAAAGTTACACTATGTCGTCAGAAAGTTAGACTGTGTCGTCAGAAAGTTAGACTGTGTCGTCAGAAAGTTAGACCGTGAAGTAAGAAAATTATACTTTGAAGTCTGAAAGCAAGATTCACAGATTACACTTTAAGTAGTGTTCACTACGTAAAGTAATGGTTCCATACGAATATTAACCTTATTGTTATCCGTATAATGCATATTTTCGTATAAGCGAACGTGAGCAAGCGCTGCAAACGAATATGAACATTAATATTAAACAAATAATGTTCGTTTTCGTTTGCGACGCTAACTTAATAAAGTAAAATCAAAGCGCGGCCTCAGAATCCTACCCTTAAACTTTGGAGTCTGAAAGTCAGACTATGATGTCTGAAAGTCAGACTATGAAGTCTGAAAGCCAGACTATGAAGTCTTTTATAGAAAGAATTGAGTCTAGAAAAGTCAGTCGTTGGAATTATGCGTTAATATTGGATACCAATCTGGGCTCATGGCCGAAGAATATACTGATGTAAGAATTTGTTCATTTTTAACTTTACAGAATCATTTTGTAGTTGAAAATGTTGGATATTTTAGGGAGAAAAAACTCCATTTTTACTTCATTCCACAAATCCATTCCAAAAATCTGTAGTCATTGTGGTAGAGTTAAATATATAGTCGCTTAGAAAGTTTTATAGAATTAGGTAATTAAAGTACTTAGGGATAAACAACGTATTACTTTATGAAAACCGCCTTGACAGACGCCCTGTGGACTATTGACAGTGACAGTTCTTGAACGTGGTTTAGAAGTGCTGATCGCGTTCAATTTCTTTAGTGAAATCCGCACTCAGCAGTTGATATTGTGTGTTCTTCTTAATATGTCAAATTCGCCCTGAGATTGGCTCACTGAATTAATAACAGCCAATGGAATGGTATACGTTTTATTTATACACGTCGTTGATTAGCCTTTCAGAGTACTGTAAATCTGCGATAAAAGTCTATAATATTAAAATATTTTGCAGGATGAACGCGATGTAAGTGTGCTGGATGTGAACCCTGAAGCCAAGGCGATCCTGGACATGGCTGGCCGCACGAGACATAGCGAGGGCCTCCGTGAACCACCGCCCTTATAATGTAAATAGCTAGGCTAATTTGTATCTTTCTGTAACTAGCCCAACTTTATTTTTTTGTATAAAGTCGGTGTCGAATAAAGTCGGTTGATACTTTATGCGAAAACATAATTAAGTAATTCTTGTTCCTTTTCTCTTAGAAGTGTAACTTTTGTTCACTAAAATTACATCCAACATTTAGGCTTTATACAAAAACAATTAAATACTGTACTCTCTCGCTAATCCTCCACGACAAAATCCCAATCATAGGCGGATTACTGAAAATAACGGATTATAGGAGCAACAAATTGAAGCAAAAATATTGGGCTATTTATGTGAATATATTTAAAAATCTATGCAAGAAAGAGACGGTAAACGGCGGATTATCGTGCTGAAGATTTAGAATGACGGCGGAGAAAAATTATGAGCCGTCACATACATAACTAACGACCCAAGGTCGAGTAGGTATTGAAGTTTTGCACGGGACAACTGATAATTTTTTCGCGATCAAGATGTTGGTCCCTGGGAGAAAATTGTTCAGTTTGATGGTCTGTACCACACTCTTTAAATTTGAACACATCTTTCTGATACCCCCTTTAGTAGTTGTAAGTCGAGCGGCCGATTAGCGAGAGAGTACTGGAATACAATCAAAATCTAAACGTTATACCAATTTAGATTTATGCCAGTCATTATGTAAGGTCTTACGAACAATGTAAAAAAGAGTCGCCATTTATACCAACGTATTGAATGAAGCGAATAATGTATTTATGTATTATAAACTTTACCTTTTGAATAACTTTTGAACGAGTCCTCGATGACCCTTTTTGACTTGGTACCGATTTATAAGAACAAAAGAAATGTACCATCTAGTAAGTACTTTATTATAAAAAATATAAAGATTTAATTAAATACTTATACAGGCTGTTGATTTAGTTACTTGCATCCGTTACGCTAATTTTCTCTATGAAACCCATATTTAATTTGAAAAAAATCTTGTGGAAATAAAAAAAACAAAAGAATTCGAGTTCCCTGAGATTCTATACTATTTTAGGGGCTCAACAGACTCGAATTCTTTTGCATTCGTCGCGTCTTCGTGGATGGCATTATCTATACTATAGGTAGTGCCATCCACGAAGACGCGCCCCTCTCCGCTCCGTACTAAAGTACAGCCTTGCTATTCTGTAAACATCTCACCGTGGTAACTTGGGTGAAGTGAGCTTGATGTGAGCTGTCATTGCACCTAAAGCTAGGGATTGACACTATGGACAGCTCACTTCATGCTCACTTCACCTCACTCTTCACGGTGAGATGTTTACAGATTGGATCCACTGCTTACAGTACAGTCATCGCGGAGTGGGGCGCGTCTTCGTGGATGGCAATATCTTTATCTTTAGGTAGCATATCCAAGGACTTTTTCTATTTTTTATAAAGAGCCTCCGCTGTTCGTCCGTCTGTCTGTCAGCGGGCTGTATCTCATGAACTGTAATAGGTAGACAGTTGAAATTTTCACAGATTGTGTATTTCTTTTGTCGCTATAACAACACATAATCAAAATCAAATATAGATAATAATTAAAGGGGGTTTTTTGCTCGATCTTAATATGATCGTGTCCAACTCGCACTTGGCCGGGTTTTTAATACTTTCGTACTATCGCGGATACGCATCTCTGAACACCTTAAGAGCGTTTATTCTGAAAGCTGGCAATGTCGTAAATAGCTGTCAAATATTTACCTGTTTTGATTAATTTGGAAATAATGTTATAAAAATAATCTTATTTCCATACAGTATTATTTCCAAATTAATCAAAACAGGTAAATATTTGACAGCTATTTACGACGTTGCCAACTTTCAGAATAAACGCTCTTAAGGACTATTCCTGCTTGCTGTGCTGAGCCGCTATAGAACCGCGTACTTAAAAAAAAAGGGTGCTAAACAGATGTGGTCATCGTATGCACGGGATTTTGTTTTCAAAGTCGTTAGATATGCGTGACCGCGATGGTACGTAAGATTTTTATTTCGTAGGTAGAATCAACCCTAATTAATGCAGGTGACTAAATTAACAATGCTGTATAATTTCTAAAAATTCCCCTATGTATTCCATTGGTTGTAAAAATTGAATCGACTTTTTAAATAGCATTTCTTCCTACTTTCAATTAAAAACAGTACAATTAATTTAAATATGGCCTGTTTTACCTGCTCCTGATAAGTTTCAATTAAAATTATCTGACAGATAATACCATACAAATTCTGTTCGAATTTATCTGCTGGGTACTGCCTTTTCGGAGACTGTGAGACAGGCTATTATTCTCTCGTCCTTTGTTTTAAAAACGTCCAATATACAAAAAAAAACTATATGTGTATCGCACAATTTTGTACTTTATTACCTTTGCATAAGGTCCATTATCTTATGATCTTACTATCGATGTTAATTTGACTAGCTATTGTCTATGACTTCGCTTATTTCTGCTTGTCTGTTGTGTGGTATGATTTTTTTATGGGTAAAGTCTGCTAAGAATAAAATAATATGAAAATATAGTAAAACTATTGACATAATCGCTAGTTAAATGTTATTAAAGATGAAATCCCTATATTATTATAGAATATAAATATTCTTGTTATTAGCGTGTCGATGGCAATCTAAATGGATTCGACCCAGAATTGATTAATATATTTCTTTCTACATGACACTAAAAGTATGGGGAATTAACTGTTATGCAAGTGACACCGTACGTCAACTTTCCGTGTTATAATAACCATTTCATACAACAGCTGTCAAATAATGACAGTTGTGATTTGAATAATCCAGACAATTTAAGGTCGCTTTCCGAATTAGAACATAATTTGCGTTAATTTACGTTCCGATATAGATATCTAAGTTATGACAGCTGAGGGCTGTCAACAATTCGGAACGCACGTGAACGCGCTCACAGTGCTCGCTCAACGTCGAAACTTGCATATCATCTTTCTTTGTTTAGAAACCACAAATTCCTTCTTTTTTGGGTGGCGACGGTAGCCAGAAGCACAATTTCGAAAATGCTACGTTGGTGATATGATGCGACTCAAAACACAACTGTCATTTTTGACAGCGCTCACGTTGATATTTATTTAGGGCATGGTCGGCGTTATCGCAAGATGGCGCATGTCATGACGTCATCTATGAAGATTCACATACATCGTTATCGCGCTCACGCTAATTCGGTACGCACGTGGTTAGCACGCTCAAATCGATTACAGTGTAACTCGGAACGCAGCCTTTTTTTTTTTTTTTGAGTCTTGTAAATTGTCATATAACTTCTCCCGCTCAAGGCGGAGCGGGAGGGCGTGTCAGACTTTTACTGACTAAAACCCGCCCGTGTTCCTTCCGTTGCCTGTGTGCCGGGGCCACGATATCCCTTTCGGACAACTCGCAATTTTCGGACAACTCGCAACTGTCGGACAACTCGCAACTTTCGAACGCAGCCTAAGGGGCATGTACACGTGCCCGCAAAATTCAAATTTTCTTACGCTTCTTAAATCACTGTCAGGTTGTATGTTTATCAAAATATATGATTCGCGACTATAACAAATGTGTATTAATACAGTACCTTAGCGCGTACCTCTTAAGTTGATCAATTTGCTTAACATTTTGCGGGACACTAAACGCCCCCAGAATGAATTACAATAAAACTTCCATTGTGGCTCTTTCGGTGTCTTTCAACTGATTAACAATGAATTCCCTAGCTTTATTGTTAGTTATCTGTGCAGATATTCATCAAAATCTGTTCAGTAGTTTCTGTCATATTTTGGAAACATAACGGACTTTACCTATATTGATATAATTATAATTATGATCTGTAATATAAATATTTATTATAAATATAAAATATATATAATCAGCAATAAGAAGTGCATTTATTAATAGTGAGGTGCCTTTGTATTTGTCTGTTTTATTGTAGCTTTTATTCGTTGTAAAGTCGGCCACAATTCGCTATTTTTCTGCTAAACTTTTCAATTTTCAAGACAATATTTACATAGTTTAAAAGTCTTAAAATAATAATATGTACAAGTTTACAAAAAAAGAGGAGAAATAATCATAGGTCATCAAAAAATTCGTCAGCATCGCTGTGAACAGGAAAAGTGCCCAAAAAGGCAATTCTGTTTTCCGTTCCGTTTTTCTGCCAGTTACAGTTATCATTTACTTACAACTATCATTTTTTAGTTAATGCTCTTCAGAATAATTTAAATAATAATATAATTACAAAATAACACAAATACAATGTGACTTTTCCAAATAAATTGTACTTTCCAAGTTCTCCTTGGATACGGAGGAAACCTGGACTTATAGTTAATATAAGTCTGAAATCGCCAACACGTCTTGAGCAAGCGTGGTGATCAATGCTGGTGCCTTCTGTGTATGAGAAGAGGCCTTTGCCCTGCGGTGGGACAGTAATAGGCTGGTATTATTATTATTATAAATACAGTATTTGTCATGAAAAAAAGAACAATGTATTTTACTTCCTTAAAGCCACTTATTATTAAGTTCGCATGGAATTAAAAAAAAATGGATTAAATCCCTTTTGAAACTTTGTGGCCGGCAAAAAAAAACATTCTAAATATTTGTAGGCGTTAGTGTATTTGTACATTTGCTGTTGCGTAGCTTATTAAGATGTCAGAATGTGTCAAATATACAGGTGTTGTTTTTAAACCAAACTTGAATGAAGAGATTGTACGGATAGACTTCGTTACTGCGTTGACTAAAAGATAATTTATAGAACGGGGCCCCATACCACAAAACTGTACAGTTACAATTTACAAATTTTACAAATCCGTGTACCACTAAACTCTTAGCCACACAATTGTATTGAAAAATCATTACAAATATGTAAATTGAACTAAAAAGTCTACAATTGATTTATATATAGCCCTCCTGCCTTTAAAAATGCGAATAAATTGTACATTGTAAATTGTAACTCATACATATTTGTAATTTCTGTGTTACACAATTTTATTTTGAATTTGTAGTCTTGTAAAGTTTTGTGGTATAGGGCCCTGGTAGAAATGGTTTGTTGAAGTTGTATTCAAGCATGTTTAATAATAAATAACTTTATTGGAATTAAGAACAAGTAGACGAACATCATTTTCTGTTGCTGGGTTAAAAACAACAGTCTGTATTTAAATGTAGTTAGTTTCAAATTCTCTCATTTTCATACTAGTCATTGCTGTGAGTTAATGCATTATCAACATAATATTATATTAACATATTATTAACGACATGTATTGTGTTGCTATCAATAATTGTTATTCACTTAATTCGTAGATCAATTCAATAATTTAATTTGTAATTTACATGCTTTATGCGGCACTCAAGCCAGGTCCAGACGTATTTAATGTAATGTAATGTTACGCGAATTTTGCGTGTGGATGTCACTACAAGTATTACATGTAACGCTTGGGCTGTCGCTCGCGCTGATCCATCGACCGTCGGTTTTTATCGCGAACACTAAGGTTCTCGCAGTCTAACACATACAGGATTCGCGTTGAGTTTGTATACCGTCCACACTATTCGCGTTACATTACACGATACATTACATTACACACGTCCTGACACGGCTTAATCGTTCGGTTCCTATTAGAATCGAATGGGTCCTATCTGTTGCTTTTTTAAGACTCTGTTAGCCAATATTAATTGAAAATGCAACTATGTTACCAGTCAAAGTGGTCATTAAGGGGATATTACACTGTCAAATCTATGATCAAAGATATATTAAAATTTTAAATTAGACATATTATGGGTATTTCCCCTTAGGGGATATTACACTATCATATTATATCTTATACCTATCTACGAAGCTCACAAATTACCCGTATATGTCTATTTTACAATTTCATTAAATCTTTGATCATAGATAAATGATCATAGATCTATGATCATAGATTTGTTGATAGTGTAATATCTCCCTTATATCTTTAATGCGTAGATAGAATATTGTAAAGATTAGCTGTCAGCGAGTATATTATAAGATGCCAATAGTCTGACAGTCACTTATAAACTATCTAATGTAGTATAATACTTTCCAAAGCAATCATATCATGACTGACAGCCATTTGGTTGGGCCCCAGTTGTGGGTCAGACAAACGGTTGCATACGAGAAGGAGATAGACAAAATATATTTCTGTCTCGTTTAATCTTACTACTGAATCAAACAAGTGTGTACTTGTCTCATTGTTGTTGTTATTTAGTAACTTGTCTATTGCTATATTCTGTCTACGCTTTAAAGATATTATGACTATTGTTTTTGTCTTTAAAACTATCACGATAGATGTTAAGATCTTTAATGTTAATTTATTATCGGACATAAGACCTATTCGCCGTGGTGTTCAAGGCACAGTAACATTAGATAAATATAGAATCCAAAAATATTTAAGCCTCCTATTGTCATGTATGGTTGTTTCAATAATTCAATCGAAATGTAATCGAAAACAAACCTTATAAAAGTGTCAACTACTAACAGTTAGTGCCAAAATTACGTTATTTTGCAAGTGCCAAGGATCATATTCATATTAAATCATTTTGTGCTTCAAATATGCGTCAAATTTCTTGGTTGCTCTGAACTTGACATTAAACGGTCAAGGGCGAATCTAAGTTTTCGGTTGCGTTTCAAACGCACCAATGATCAAATTAAAGTTTTCTCAAGAGACTCGCTTGCTTTGACCACCACTTGAATCATGTTTTCAACTAAATCTGCAAAAAATACTAAGCAAGTATACTTGCACAAGTAATTGCAGCGGAACATAAAAATATTTAAATTAATATTTGAACTTTAAATCACTATCCGAAAGATTTTGAAGGAAATGGGAAAATCCATTGCTTCATATCGACAGTGGCAAATGTCGTTGCCATGCAAGCTATGCCTTTCTTTAGAGCAGCCAATATATTTGACATTTTCCTGTGTGTCTATAGTTTAAGCAGCGGAGTTACTTAGCTTAGGTAGAAAAATTTCAAAGCTTAACCGTGTTATGAATGAAAAGAAAACGTCTTTAATTATGCATATAATTATATATGTTATGTGAATATTGCGGTCAGAAATGGGTCTGAACTACGTTTTTAGGTTCCATATTGTGTAAACAATTCCCTACCCAAGTATATTGCATGCAAGTGTGTGACGTTCTTACGTATAGCTGGACAAAGATCATTAGGCGCGTGGCCAAAATCGGAACTAACGCCGCCATCTTGTTTTTTCAATACATTTTACAAAACAATTGCACAATTTTTTACCACCAGCGCCCCCCTGTCAACGTTATTTGAGCGCCAAAAGATCCTTGTACCAGTGTACTACGAAGAGGTCACAATTCACAAAAGAATGTAATGTGAAAATGTATGTTTTTGTAAAGGTGGGTTTAGACCAAACGAACTCAAAAACAACTCCTTATCCACCAACCCGCTCTGTGCCCGCGTGGTGGATTACAGCCCACTCCCTCTCACAGAGAGGAGGCCTGTGTCCCAGCAGTGGGAACATTATAGGCTGATTATGAACATAAAACCAGAGCAAGAGCATTCTTTTCTTGAAATTCTTAACGTTTTAACATGGATATCCAAACAAAAGAATGCTCTCCCTGTTTAAATAAAGTGAATTTATAGAATTGGAATAAATGTTCATTTGCTCGTTTGGTCGAAATCGACCTTATGCAGGCCACACAAGTTACGATATACTTGCGCAAAATTGGACTTGCACAAGTATACATTAACGTGTGTGGGATCAATTTGCGCAAGTAGGTATATCGTAACTACCATTGGCTACTATTAAGATATTGTTACTTGCAGGCGCAGCTTTTGATAATTTCCCTTTTCAAGAAGTTTTACTAACCAAGTAATACTGTAAACAATACTAAAGTCAGCTTGCTGTAAATGTTTACATTTTTCGCGATAAAACTTGGAAGTGAACATCTAATGTGCGTTTTTATAATTTCTAACGGAACGATATTATCGTGGAATTTCACGTCCATAAGACAGAGCGTCTTCATATACTTCCATACATTTTACTTCCCTATGTTATCGTGATGCCATCGACGTCAACGATAATATCGTCGCGTTAGAAATTACAAAAGCGCACAATCTGTGTACTTCTGCAAGAAATGCATTCTACAATTACCAAATTATTTCTGGGGGTCTAAAACGTAGTTTTAACTTCAAGCACAAGCTTAGATGTAATAACAATGTGAAACTAAGTTGTACAAATTGTATTTATTTAATTTATTACTGTAATAAAACATTTCAAAATACGACTGGTTCTTTTTATCTGCAAGTATACTTGCACAAGTTCTTGCAGGGAAGCATTTGTGTGTGAGTGCACGTTCTTTGACCTTTGTGGTTCTCGATAGCTTGCAACTTGAAAGCGTAAAGTTGTTATGGCTTGGCAAATTACAATTTTCGGTTCACCATGCAAACTATTTGTTAAGCTGCGTCTACGCTAGGCGAGTTAAGCACGAGCCGAGCACTGCGACCCACGAATTCGCGTAGTAAGGCGTGCTCGTTCGAGACTAAATGTGGATACGCTAGGAGAATTCACGCTGTGATCATGCGTTTGCTTAGCCTAGACGCAGAAAGCAACACACTGTTTGCGCATCCAAGTAACTGCATGTAGCCGGGGGTCTTTATACTTATGGCCCGGTCACGTACCACATCCAAACGACATCGCAGCGAAAATGTCGGCAAACCGTGGTTACGTGTGAATAGTGTCGCTGCGTTGTAACTACAAAATCTAATCAAATGGTCGACGCAACGTTGTCTGCGATGTGACTGGCCACTAGTGCGCGGTCTTGTTGGTGGTTGCGTTGATTGCGACGTGGCCTTGATGTGATCGGCTTCGCCCACATTTGATTTTGACGGCCAGATGTGGTCCGTTTGAATAAACTATTCATTTTCATAGAAATTAGCGCCCGTCCACGTGTTGTCGTTGTGGTGTGGTTCTGGTACATGTGATCGAGCCCTTATACTTGCAAGATGTAATCGGCGTATCTGTCAAGTCATTTTTCGCCGATGTATACTTGCATACAAAAATGCATTGCATTTCGTTCAAACTGAAAGCAAATTCAACAAAGAGCTCCTTTTCATTGTCACAGATAAATACAGATGGTTCAGTTCGCAAAATCATTTAAATAAAAAGCGACTCTTGCTACGACACAATAAAGTGCAATTCAAGTCGCACAGCGCTAATTACCTACAGTTATATTCAACTAGAAGTTGCATCTCTTAGATCTCCTGACTACGTTACACTCACCGAGTTGACCCAGCATGACGGGCCCGCCGCGTAGGTACTTGTAGCTTCATAACTTAAATGCGGAGTGATTAATGAACCATCTGTATTCATCTTTGATTGTGTTTAATAAAAACGAGGGGTTACCTCAGACGAGATATAAAATAAAACTACAAAATGAAAACAGTCACTTTCACTATTTTTATTCTAAACGCGTAATCTTAACCTATATATCTTCCGTCCTCCGTTTCCCTATCGACAGGTCAATGGGACCCTCACAGCATTCACTGGTAGTGTCCACAGCTACCTTGGATTCAGTGTTATGTCTTATAATACCATACATTGGCACGGGCGCTGTTACTTCTGTTTTTGCTACAGCTTTTATACTATTGTTGCATTTCGTGGAGTTTCGTGTGTGCATTCTGGGGACAAAATGGCGGAAATTGAATATGTAGAACAGTTAGTAGATTTTCAATCATTTATTTTGTTGTTTAGTACATAAGTGTCTAAACGATAAGCAATGGCTAAATCGTAACAACTGAAACTACAAATCTGACTGAAAATTTAAGTGTAAATGGGTGTACCCATTTATTGATACAAGATGGCACAAATTGCATAAAAATGCAATCCAGCACGCGTAGCATGGCAACCATAGATCTAGATAGAATATATAGAAACGGTAAACGGAGATCTCGATAGAAACGGGTTTTGTCGACGAAAGAATAGACAAAATGACAGATTGTGATTGTTTATCTGACATTTTCTCTATTCTTCCGTCGACAAAACCCGTTTCTATTGTGGTCATGCTAAGTGTGCAGAATAAAAAGAAGCCTATGTGTTTCTTGTTGAATGAACCTGTTCGTTCGATGTACCTCCGCCATAAATGAAGAAATTTCATTTAATTTTGGTTTCATCCAGCAGGCTATTAGTTTAAACACATACGTGTTGGGTATCAATATCTTAACACAATAAAATAAAAATATACAAATTTTCTGTAGTTATTGCCATCCACGAAGACACGCCCCACTCCGCTCCGCTCCGTACTAAAGTATAGTAATTGCGAAGTAGGACGCGTCTTCGTGGATGGCACTGGTGCCGATTCTCTTGTCACTAATGCCTCTAAACTAGAAAATACAATAGACGACGTATATTTGCGTAACTGTTCTTAAAGAGTCATAAAGAACCCTGTAAGAAATCGACACGTGTTTGCCGTATCGTCGACATGGAGCAGCGCCATTACCAAGCGTGATGGCCGCGCGTTAGTGTACCTTTAGAGGTATGAGGAACAGGGTCTAAAGTTCACTCATCCTCTATAGAAAAGGGAGGATCCTCCGACCAGAGGGGGTCGTGTCTGGCGGGCAACTGTCCAACGATTGGTATCGGATAGTCTTATACCTATATGTCGTTCGCGTGGAAAACTCTAATTGCGCGTTGCAGGATTTGTGTGACGTCAGGTCTTTGATGCGTAATTCGCATGTGGCGATGTAGATGCCGCCACTTACCTATAGTTAGATTTCGTCATTTCGTCCTCGAGACGCCTCATAATGCCCAGGGCAGTAGAGGGGCAATTATTTTCTCTGCAGCAGCTGGAATAAACCTAGGAACTTACTTGTACTTGCGGCAAGCGTCGTCCCTATGTCGCTCTAGGTACCGTCGCTGACTGAACGCCTTGTCACACGTGGAGCAGCGCCATTGCCAGGTGTGGTGGCCGCGAGTGCGCTGGTGAGCGCGGAGGTTTGAACTGGAAATGACATAACGTACAGTATCTCCTTCGGAAAAGAAAACAGAAGCTTTGTTTTTAATTCCGCACAAATCAGACGCTCATTATAAGTAAACATAAAAGCGCACATTATAGACGCGTCGAGCCGTAGTGTTAAGTTTTTCAACACAAAAAAATGAGGTGTGGACCGCCTGCAGTGTGAGATGTTTCATACAAAATGTACGAAAGCAATGTACCTAGTACCTGTAAAATGTAAGTACAAGTATGTAAGTATATATAAATAAATAAATAAATGTCACAAAGTATTCAAAAACCTAGCATTCGACATATCTAAAATAATAAAAACAAAAGATAATTTAGAAAAGATAGTTGTTCCACCGACCCGAATGGTCGCGCGATTACAGCCCATAGTCGTACATAGCATTGATTATACTTAGGTATGACTATGTGCCGTAACGCCTATTACGTTCCCACTGCTGGGACACAGGCCTCCTCTTTGTTAGAGGGAGCTGTAATCCACGCAGACCTAGTGCGGGTTGGTGAAAGCCACATCATGAATATTTTTTTAAAGATTAAGCTACGCTAGCCGCGGTGGGTCCGTAAATGGGCCATCTTTACATACCAAGCTCTCTCCGTGCCTCAGAAAACACGTTAAGCCGTAGATCCCGGCTGTCATTCTTGGATCTTTGACAGTCGTTACGAGTCGTCAGAAGCCCAAAAGTCTGACAATCTTACCAAAGGGTATCGTATTACCCAGTAACTGGATTGTGGAGGTCAGGTAGGCAGTCGCTCCATGCAAAATACTAGTATTCAGCTGCATCCGGTTAGACTGGAAGCAGACCTCAACATAGTTGGGAAAAGGCTATGCAGATGATGAATAAAAGAATGAATACAAGAATCGTAGGTGCTCACCGATCAGCAAACGTTCTGCCACAAAGCTGATGCGGACATGGAAAGGGTCTCTCGCCTGTGTGAAGCCGAAGATGTCCCTTCAGTACCCACGGCCGGTCGAAGCCTTTGCCGCAGTACGAGCAGTTGTGAGTGTCGCGCGCGCAACGACGCGGCTCTGACCACTCGCGGGGCTCTGGAGGTTCTGCGAGTATTCATGTTATACCTATAGCAACTTAAATCTTGCTGTTCTGTTTCTATTCAGACATCCGATAGTCTTTGAACATTTAATGTCATAAACATAACTTATAAGTGGAAGGAAGGAGCTTTTCTTCTTTATTTGAAAACAGGAATCGCCTATAGTCTGCGCGCGACTGCTGGTCGCCCCGCCTGAGGTACATACGTGAGCCGTGAGATGGGGGGGGGGGGGGCGCCATTGACAAAATAGGTAGACTGAGTAAACTTGGCCCATGGTCTATTAAAACAAGCTGGCATTCCGGGAGTGACACATGCTTACGTCACTATCCAGTTGCCACTTTATAGCAACAAAACACGAATTAAGGAAAGATTTACAGTCATCATTCTGTCAAAAAATATATACAAAGCATTTAAATTGTCGTTTCGTTTGTACAATTAAACGAAATAATTCAAGTTAAACATAAACCAACGTAATTGTTAATTAAAACCTCATTGTTTTATCGGATTCGCACAGGTAATAACGGTGGTTGGGGATTTATTATTACACACTTCTGGTAACACAGATGTGATGTCGTAGACTTGTGTCACCCACGTGATCACTGTGACTCGGAATGCTATACCTGGCGAAGTATATTATTATACCATGGCTTGGCCTTTGCGTACCTCCCCCGTCTCATCGCTCACATGCCTCAGGCGGTGACTAGCAGTCCCGCGTGGACTATAGCACTGGACTACGCAACAATGGTCTGCACGCATAGCATGACAACCATAGAAACGGGTTTTCTACGGGTTTTGTCTACGGAAGAATAGACATAATGACAGATTGTGA
Organism: Agrochola circellaris; assembly: GCA_914767755.1. Taxonomy (NCBI): domain Eukaryota; kingdom Metazoa; phylum Arthropoda; class Insecta; order Lepidoptera; family Noctuidae; genus Agrochola; species Agrochola circellaris. The sequence goes on along the minus strand of OU611850.1, from coordinate 15,041,629 downwards.
TTGTTTATCTGTCATTTTGTCTATTCTTCCGTAGACAAAACCCGTTTCTATCGTAGTCATGCTAAGCGTGCTGGTTTGATTGAATAATTGACGGAAATTAGAATATAAACGGAAAATTAGTCGGAATAAGAAGTCGATGCTACGACGACTATACTTATGTAAGCCAGTAGGTATGCAAAAGTTATGGTTCCTCCCAGCCCCGTATGCGCTTGTTGTGAACTTGGAGAAAAGGCATGAATAATTTCTTGCACTGACACAAATACCTCCAGATATTTTATTCTCTAGATTTTCATACATGATTTATGTGTCACAAGGAAGGATAAATTCTATTCTAGAGTTCCGTTTTCCGTTTATTTATTTAGATTTATTTCTAGCCGTCCGTTGGTTCGACCGGGTCAAATAACTTTCCTTTGTAGAATCCCACGGGAACTTACGAGGAATAAAACTTTTCTATACTCATTTTACTGACAAAAGAAAAATGTATTCAACCTTTCATAGAGGTCAGTTGAAAACAAGACAACCAGACTGTGAAAGTGGAACATAATATTTTACTTGGTTTTTAAAATTCAATGAATGAACTCGGCCAATCGCCATTCGCCGATTCTGTGTGCACAGCGAAGGGCTTGTATTTATTGGACAGCCCCAACGAAACATAAATGAAAATCAATTACAACATGCGACCGTACACGAAAATCTCTTTCAATAGCTCGGACGGCGCATAAAGTCACATAGGTAGGTACCGGACACTTTTTTGTTCTATCATGATATTTCCTGATCCGATGGTCCTATTCGACCAATGGATTGTTCTTACTAACCTTCCATTCAAGCATAATCAGCCTATAATGTTCCCACTGCTGAGACAAAGGCCTCCTGTGGATAGTGGGCCATAATCCACCACGCGGGCCCAGTGCGGGATGGTAGATGTCACGTCATGTCTTCGAATTTTTGGTTCTAGTACATGCCGATTTCCTCACGATGTTTTCCTTCACCGTTTTGAGAGCAGTGGTGATGATATAATTAACACAAAGTAAAGCGCCTGCCTTGGTTCGAACCTACGACCTACAAGTTCGTAAGGCGCGGCCGTTTACAACTGGGCCACTCTGCTACTACTGCAATAGATTTGTGTTGTTATATTTTAAATAAAACCTTTATTTTGGTGACTACATGATAAAAAAAAAACGTTTCTTTTTTTAAATTAATGCGTTACAATTAAAAACAGCAAAACAAAATTAAAATTTGAATTTAAATTAAAACATTCACGCGACTCTTTCTAGCCACCGTTTGTACCTAGGTCTCGGTAGCTTCGTAGTGGTCCTTAACTATACTGATCAACCTATGCGAACAACCAGTGTCTCCTCTCAACTTTGCTCTAAATCAGACCTTAGTCAGTATCACTCACCATTCTCGTTGCCCTCTCCATCCTTGTCAAGACCATCGACGCTATCCTTGTCTAAAGACTCTGTGCACGCGAGCAGTTCCCTGTCCAGCTTCTCAGCAGCACTGGCTTTTACTAAGCTCTTGAGTTTCTCAGCTATCTTGTCAATTTCGGAACCCCCTGGCGACAGGGTGACTGCAAGTGGTTAGTAATGAATAATATCGAAATATGTGGGAATAATCACAGAAACAAAAATATACAAAAGCAATAAAATCGTGGAAAATTAACAGATTTGTTTGTGTCAAAACTATGGTTGTCAATTTATGACAGTTAATTGTTTCGTAATTAGCAATGTTTTCAGCCAACTTAAATAAGTTTTACCAATATTGGTATAAAACCGTTTTATTAATGTTCAAAAGTTTTATTGAAGAAACTTGGGATAAGTTTTTTTTTTGCAAAGTTATACCAGATTTGTTTACTCCTTCAAGTAGGTACTTAAGTACGGCGCTTATAAAAAAACAATCAGTAATTATAATTATTTTAATAGTGTTGGAGTTAGTTGCGCCAGTTCTTCTTCCCAGCTAAAGGTACCATTCCATAGCCGACTGCAGGCGGCAACTACCGCCGTGTCGCCGTGACACGACTGGTTTCTATGAATTTCTATGAAATACCTTCCGTAGCTAACGCACGTCGTTTGCTGTTACGGGCGAGCAACAGACACCTGTAGCCCGACCGCAGGCCAGTACTGCCGCCAACGCTCGAGCGATAACACGTTTTTCTATCTTCTATCTACCGACTGGAATACGGGCTGCTGGCGCCTGCGGTCGGATTTGAAATCATGACTGCAGCGACACGTCGCCTGCAGTTGCCGCCTGCGGTCGGGTACGGAATGGTACCTTTATGCACTAGGAAGTGGTCAAGGACGGGTGTTTTTGGGGTCGTTCGAAAAGTGCTGATTCTCAGCCTAGTTAAAATAAATGACTTTAGATTTTGATATTATATTTCCAGATCTATTAAAAAGCTAGAACAAACCTTTATTACTGAACTTCAACGGTTCCCTGCTTTTAATTTCTTCAATAATTGGCGCCAACGGTTCCTTCCTCGGCTTCCGCTTCCTGTTGACTTCCTGTATCAGTTCGGAAATGGATTGCGTTTCGTTGTCGCAGCCGTTGCGTTTCCTTCGATGCGTCTTGTCATACGTTTTGCGTTCTGTTTTTGCTTCGGAAGATCTAAGGTTATAAGTTTTTTCCGTATCCCTTTTTATTGAAATCTTGTGTTTAGGTATAGTTAGTTCAGGGGATTTTACAGCTTTTTCGCTTTCTGAAGCGTACTCGTACGGTTCTGTGTCTTGAAAATTTTGTAAGAATTGACTTTTCTTAAGTAATTGAAGGTAGAATCGCGTAGAAATGGGTACTTTGTCGTGGTATACTGTCTCGTTCGTTTTCAAAAGGTTTTTTTGCCTTTTGATGTTTGGTTTCCGTATTCGCGTCGATTTCATTTCATCTGAAAACAGTTACGTATGTTAGTAGCTATAAAATGTTGGTATCTACTTAATTACATAAAGATGGAAAAAAAATACCAAAGTACCGAAATATATATTTCGGGGTTTGTCAGGTCTACATTTCATAGAGCTGAAAATTTCAGCTCATAAAAATGCTTTTAAATTCACAAATATTCTAAAAATAATGTATATTGAACTAACAAATAAAATACTGAAATATGTTATTCGCGGTTTACCAGACCTTAATTAAGTAGAGCTAAAAACTTATCTCATAAAAATGCTTTTAAATTCACATATTGTTGCAACAATAAATATTCTGCAGTGGGTCGTAATTTACATGGGCTGTATTTTATTACCTACTATAAGTCTGGATGACAAAACAGAGGGTAAAACCACACCCTGTTGCTGACTGGTCAGACTTTGACGACTTCTATATATTAGAGGATAAGCAGCTCACAATCGTCTATGAAGAGAACAGGGGCCGTATGTCTATGAATCGTCTATGACGTGTTAAAACCATCACCTTTCCGTTATGAAATAAGGACAGTGCTATTCGTCCTGTATAGCTTCATCTCTCGCTCACACTGGAACAATGATTGCTTTAACAAGTCATAGTACAGCCCCTGACTTGTTCCACCGGCTTCTTTTATGCATAATCACGCTGCTGTGTCCCAAGTGTTCAAAATTCTGTATTACGATTTATATGTTTCATTCTGTCTTAATAAAAAATCACAGATCTTCCATTACATTATTTGAACAGGTCCTCATAAACCGCAAAACAATCACGAATTTCGGCGCAGCCTGGGAGAGGCCTATAGAATAGAATAGAATAGAATTTTCTTTATTAGAGTAACCAAGACTCAACAACAAGATTGATAGTAAAACTTACGACTATGTTAGTAAGCACAGACACTAAACAAAAACAAGGAAAACAATATAAAAAGTAACAAGAAATAATGGTTGGTCACCGTTGCGACATCCCATGAGAGACGGCACAACAGTGACCCACGTACACATAGTCCAGGCGACTCGCAACCATGCTTAAGACACTGTTGGAGCCGCCCCGCAGCCTGTGCACCAGGGAAGCGCACCTTTTACGCATTGTTGCGTAAAAGCAATCAGTAAACAAGCAAGCAATCTATGACCAGCAGTGAACTGCGATGGGCTGAGTTGACATGAAGTTGTTAGTTTCCTTAGGCTGATAATGAAATCGCGGGCTACAGCTATTGTAGATATTATAGGGAATGATGACTCAGGAGAATGAACATTCAGTATTACAGATTCTGTTTCATTATGTGTCAAATAAAAATCGTAAACCTTCATGGATTTCATGACGACCTTTTTCCAATAGGTCGTCTTATAGCGCAAAACAACGACGAACATCGCGCAATAATCTTAACTGTTACAAACACAACTGCTTGAGAGAGCAATAAAGTGATTGGTTTAAAGATAACACCTAAAGGGTCTGCACAAAGATTCCATAGCATAATCAGCGTATAATATTCCCACTGCTGGGACACAAGCCTCCTCTCTGTGAGAGGGAGTGGACTACAGTCTACCACGTGGGCCCAGTGCGGGTTGGTACTTGGTAGATGTCACATGTCTTCGAATTTTTCGTTCTAAGCCCGCCTACCGGAGTATACTCAATACGTTTTGCTTCGCTGTTTTGAGAGCAGTGGTGATGAAATAATTTACCTTCCTATAAGTAACGGTTAACTTATCTGACGGATAGTTTCGTAATCGTGCGACTTTTGTACGTGGGGTTCCGTGTTTGATTCTCAGGTCGAACAAAGTGCTATTGCAATTTCTGTTACCTAATTCAAACCTTTATAGGTGGCGACTAGGAAATGCAATCCCGCAAGTTAATTTCAATACCGGTATTTACGGGACTGACTTTTAATCCTGCGGGATACACGAAAAACTTCGTTTCTCCGTAATCCCGCCAGTCCTGCGATCGGGATTAGTCCCGCATAATGCTTGCGGGATCCTGGTATTTCGGGATCCCGGTATCCCGGTATTGCATTCCCTATTGGCGACCGACCTGTACCGTTCAATCGTAATGAAACATTCAAAGCATGTTTACATATTAAAAAAATATAAAATAAATACCTCTTAGGTAATTGTTTCTCACTGTACTGACCATTGTGAGTATTGTAACACGTTATGGGTTTACAGGAACATGTAGCAGGTCAGTGGCTACCTTGAATAATATCACAAGGAAATCTACGACAAAATTCCGAGAATCGTAAAAATTCCACGGGTCTTCAATTGTAACACATTCTCAGTAAATTCTCAGTAAAAAACATAATTCATGATACCATTATGCTTTCAAGCGTAACATTCTCATATAAATTGGCAATCATAAAAATATTTTAATTGAAAAAAATATCGTGACACTGTCAGTCTGGTTCGAACGATACAAGTTTGGAAATTAGTGAAAATAAAGGTAAAAAAACGGAAAATCACGGAAAACGGAGTAGGTATTGTTGAACAACCTATTCCCTATCATTTTATCCCACAAACTGCTCCTCGGTTACATAGCATACAAAAATATTTGTAAGAATTCTACGAATACAAAGTGACTTACTTTCGACCGAAAATTCACCAAATTCCTGTATGAAACTCCTCTTAAGACGTCGCACAGAGTTTATGAAACACCTCGGCATGATGCCAATGGTAAAAAAATATATTATATTATTACAGTTTACTTAAAATTATAAATCAAAATATGAGAAGTTCGTAGTACTTGTGAGCACTTGCTGCAGGGAAAGACAGAAACAAACGACATAAAAATTTATTTTAAGAATATTCCAAATTCGAATGTCGCGGCGATTGCTTGCCAGTTTTTGAAGGTTTAAAACATTTCTGGAGTTCCTATTAAACCTCTTTGAGTCGTCGTTTGCGTTATTTTCTATAGAAAGATTTTCAATTTGCATACTCTTGATCATAAATAACGCTGTGTTGTGTTGTATTAGTGGCGAGGAAAAGTGTTTGTGATGTAGCGTGCCTAATCTTTTGATCTCCCGCCAAGATGTCATTAACTTCAGTGAAGAATCTATGAAATTATTGATGACTGGGCGGTAAAAATTGAACTGGACGTGATCGATTTAAAGGTTTAGTGGAATTTATAGCATTAGAAAATATAAGACTTTTACATAGGTACTACGGACAGTAGTGGAATTAAAAGATTGCCAATACAGAAAATGGAGAAACCTCTACGGTTCGGAAAAGCTCTCATCGCGGCATGTGTCGTGAAAAGCGTAGATAATGAGCAGGCGCGCGAGAGGCGCGCGCGGGTGTGGCGGGGGGAGACTGCGCATCGATTATTCGGCGGCGAGCGCGCGTCGCCACCGCACGCGAGCACTCACGCTCGCGTTTACCGCCCGAAACGATCGCGACGCCGGGAAATGTTAAATTATTACAAGAAAATTGATATTAGCCGGATCGGTCGCGTGTGTACGTGTGACAACTGTGTGTAGTGCATGAGGTGACGGCGCGGGTGATGCCAAGCTAAGGGCGGCGCGGCCGAGCCGGCGACGAGATGGGCAACTCTTGCAGTTCGGGGCAAGCACACAAGGACAAGGATAATGTATCACAACATTCTGAGGAGTGAGTACCGACTGACTATGGATTGACGCGCGAAGGTCGAGACGCTCACAATACTATCGTTAGCTAAATGTGTTGAAGAAAACAACGTAGTTATTTATGTATAATATTTGTTGTACGGTAGCCGCTCTGATAAGCGCACTGTTGTGAAATCGTCAAAATAAATCAATACATCGACCGCGCTTGCCTACAGGTTGTCTAGATTTGCAAAGAAACCAGAGCATTAAGAAAATGTGCAAAACAACCTTGGACATGGTCTGGAAAAATTGCAATGTACGAATACTGAACTCATTGAATTACTTATAAGTAATTATTGTGCTAACACAGACATTAATAAAAACAGATAAGTAGCATGAAATAACACATTAATTATGATTAAAACTAGACATTATCCAGCTGCCATCTCCCAATACACTTAATTGATCAATTAAATTACTTAACGCTGGGCTAAACCTAAGACCCTACCTCGAAAAAAGGCAAAAATCTCCGCAAGGGTAGAAATCGCAAAAAGCATGACGTAGCACTCGTCAATAATGAAAATTTAGAAAACATTGAAGTAGACGAAGATTACAAATTCAATATTGATATGAATAGTGAAAACGGATGCACTTAGCTATCATATCTGCCGCAGAAATATTAAACAACAAGACTGAATTGGAATTTTAAGAAGACTTTATTCTATACAAAAGTTATCCCACGAAATCAACGTAACACGATCTAGGATGTCGTTTTACCATAGACTTCCGATAAATGTAGAGCTAGGCACAGACGAACAACGAAAATAATTGAGCATGAGCTTGAATATCATAAGTACGTAAACGAAAACATCGTGAGGAAACGGCCATATAGTTAATATAAGTCTGAAATCGCCAAACCGTCTTAGGCAAGCGCGGTGATCAATGCTCGTGCCTTCTCTGTACCTTTGTATTACCTTGTGTGGACAAATAGTGGGAAAAATATAGGCTGGTAATATTACATATGTTATCATCTGCTTAGCCTATTCGAAATTATGTTGGGATCAGCTTCTAGTGTAACTCCTAGGTTAGGTTAGACATCTCCTATAGACCCTCCTAAATGTATTTAATAAGCTAACAATCCCAACAGATTTACATGATGTCTCTAAAATTGATCTCTAATTCCAAGATTTTGGATGAATAATGACATAGGTGTACCTACCACGTTAACATCACTTCTAAAGAATTCCTAGTAAAAACGCCAAAAAGGCTCAGTAGTGAAACATTCCCGGAATTATCCTCCGTTTTCCAAACCCACGTAGGATTATGGATGGAGTAATTCCCTAAGCATTTCTTACAAGTATTTTTTCCGGTAGCAAGTGGAAATAGCCGGACAAATATGACTTCATGGTCGTGTCCATGGTATATTTCATCACATCCCAGGATGTATCGTCTGATTTCCGATAACTCATACCTGATATGGAAGCTTTTTCTTTTAAGAGCATGGGTAGCCTAGAGGTAACGTCCCCGACTTACAAACTGTCGTGGTTTTGGGCCCAGAAAGGCGCTTTACTTTGTGTAATTTATATCATCACCACTGCTCTCAAAACGGTGAAGGAAAACAACTTGAGAAAACCGGAATGTCCTAGAAAAAAATATTTATAGACATGTGATACTACTAATCCGCACTAGGCCCGCGTGGTGGATTATAGCCCACTCTCTCTCACAGAGAGAAAGCCTGTGTCCCAGCAGTGGGAGCGTTGCAGGCTGATTATGCTATGGAATCTTTGTGCAGACTCCTGTAGGTGTTATTTTTAAACCAATCACTTTATTGCTCTCTCGAGCAGTTGTGTTTGATACAGTTAAGATTATTCCACGAAATTCGTGATTGTTTTGCGCTATAGGAGGACCTATTGGAAAAGGATAGTAAAATCCATGAAAGTTTACGATTTTTATTTTAGACAGAATGTAACAGGGAATCTGTAATACTGAATGTTCATTCTCCTGAGTCATCATTCCCTAAAATATCTACAATAGCTGTAGCCCGCGATTTCATTGTCAACCTATGGAAACCAACAACTTCAGCCTAACAACTTCATGTCAACTCAGCTTATCGTAGTCCACTGCTGTACATAGGCGGCGACACAACACCCAGTCCTCCACATCCTGTTCTTATGTTCCTAGGTTGAAAGTAATCTACGTCATTCTTATGGTTGTGTTTAAGCTCTGGGCAAAATCAGCACGAGTAGAATGAACACCGTAGAAACGGGTTTGGTCGACAGAATAATAGATAAAATGACAGATAAACAATTGCAATCTGTCATTTTGTCTATTCTTCCGTCGACAAAACCCGTTTCTATGGCGGTCATGCTACGCGTGCTTGGGTTGAAATCGATTTAATTGAAGCGTTAAGAGGTCGGTAACAAACAAACGGACACTTTCGGATGATTTCTTATTTATTAGTGTTAAAATTATACCCTTACCCTTTCAGACAGTCATTTGCATGGTCCTCATTATTATGGCCTAACCAAGATTATGTCTGGACTTTAAAAGAGAGAAAGCTCTGTGTTTGTTTCGGTCTTTCTTCTAAGAGTATGCAGTTAGGAAACACCGAAGTCTTTTATTTTTTTCTATATTATATAATATTAGGTCTTTACCTATGAAATTGCCGTTCTGCAGTACTGGCCATTGCAAATCAAAATAATTTTTGATTGGCTAAGAATTCTAATTTCAAATTTATTTTATTTTAAAAACATGGATTTTTTTTCCAAAAGTAGTCATTTGTCTATTGATTAGTGTTACATTTTCATCGCATTTCTATCTTTTTCGTCATCATGGATACGTTAAAAATTCGAGTAATTATGGAATATGAGTACCGTCGTGGCAGCAACGCGGCACAAGCGGCACGCAACATCAACGACGTTTACGGAGCTAACACTACAAACCAACGCACCACCTGTTATTGGTTTGCTCGCTTCCGTTCTGGAAATTTCGACCTGAAAAATGAACCTCGCGGTCGTCCGAAGACTTTGGTCGACAATGACGAATTAAAGGCGATTGTGGAAGCTGATGATACACAATCTACGGCTGAATTAGCAGCAGCTTTCGACGTTAGCGTCAAAAAAATATTGGTCCATTTGCGTCAAATTGGCAAGGTAAAAAAGCTTGACAAATGGGTGCCCCACGAACTCAATGATCGCCAGCGCAAAGTACGCGTCGAGACGTGCCTTGCACTGCTCAAGAGACACACAAATGAAGGAATTTTGAACCGCATTGTTACCTGCGATGAAAAATGGATTCTGTTTGATAACCGCAAGCGCTCAGCAAGTTGGTTGGATCCTGGTTCAGCACCAAAACAATGCCCTAAACGAAAACTTACCCCTAGAAAAGTGATGGTCACTGTTTGGTGGTCTAGCGCCGGTGTGATTCATCACAGCTTCTTAACAAACGGGGTGAGCATTACTGCAGATGTGTACTGTGAAGAATTGAACACAATGATGGAGAAGCTGGCACATCTCCAACCAGCATTGGTCAATCGCTCGTCTCCGCTGCTACTGCACGACAACGCGCGACCTCATACTGCACAGCAGACGTTCTCAAAGTTGCAAGAACTGGGGTTGGAAGCTCTCCGTCATCCGCCCTACTCACCAGACCTTGCGCCTACAGACTACTACTTTTTCCAGAATTTGGATAACTTCTTGGCGGGAAAAAAATTCAATACCCGAGAGGCAGTACAAAATGCCCTTGAAGAATGTGTTGCCTCCCGTCCAGCTGATTTCTTTAAGAAGGGCATCAATAAACTGCCACTGCGTTGGCAAAGATGCATTGATTGCATGGGTGATTACTTCGATTAATACAAATAAAAAATACATGAAAAAAATTCGTTTAAATTTTTTCATACAAAACGGCAATTTCATAGGTAAAGACCTATTATTTATTATTTACAATTTAAAAACTTACAGATTTAACATAATAATAAGAACAATTTTGTAAAAAAGGCGGGTAAAAATCATGGGGTATCAAAGAATTCGTCCGCATCTCTGTTAATAGGAAACTGCCCAAGGCTGGCAGCATTGCTACGTTGTATGGCAATGCTGATTCTTTAGCCAAAAAATAGGCCAGCCCTCTGCACACGTAGCATGATCACCATAGAAACGGGTTTTGTCCATGGAAGAATAGACAAAATGACAGATTGTGATTGTGAATCTGTCATTTTGTCTAGTCTTCCGGGTGCAGGTCACGTGAAGAGTGGACCCACCGCTGTCTCAAAAAACTAAGTTATTTTTGAAGTTTTTTTTTAACCAAGTTACAGTAATAAATTCTATTTAACATTATGTTACCGAGAAAAACAAATTTTTCGACGTGATTATGACTTCGTTTAGATTAACCGTTAGCAAAGTTAGTTTTGCGTACCTACATAAAATATGACCCATGAGAGCAATCCAAGAGGCATTCAAATTCTCATAATAAACTGCTTGAAACCATGACTAAAATATGTCTATTTCAAAGTAGGAAGCCAAAAGGTGTGATAACCAGTCTTACCAAGGGGTATCGTGCTACCCAGTAATTGGGTTATGGAGGTCAGATAGGCAGTAGCTCCATGAAAAACACTGGTCCGGTTAGACTGGTAGCCGACCTCAAGACAGACTTTATTTCGAAGAAGGAAGAAAGATAATGTCGAAAAGTATGACGAACAAAATGTGCGGACTTGCGGAGTTTTGGCCGCAGTTAATATCTCCGCAGGGCATCATTTACAAAAACGACCCTGTTTTACCAACTTTATTAAAGAAAACGAATAAAATGTAATCCAAACTCCTTGCTGTCAAGTTATGTTTGTGTGCAGCCAGCCGTATTTCAGCCGTATTCAACATTCGGATGTTTTATTTAGATTTGACGTATTCAAACCCGATTTTTACAACTGTGCGCTTGTCAACGTCAAAATATTACAGTGTATGTAGTTTAAATAATAACAATAATAACTTAACGAATAATATGATGTAACTGTGGAGACGACACCAGCCGATCGATTCTATAAAAATATCACCGTGAAACTTAGGTGAAGTGAGCTGTCAATAGTGTTAATCCCTAGCATCCTGCCGGTCGATTTTTGACAGTGACAGCTCATTTCACGCTCACTTCACCTGAGTTTCAAGTTGATATTTTTACAGAATCGACTGTAGACCGTATTAAAAGACGTCGGGGCACGTAGGAGGTGCACCGGGCGGGTGAATTCAATACTAACAACCTACGACTTTGACAGCTCCAAGCGCACAGTTATGTAGAAAAATCGAAAAAGCCGTCTACTACGTATTCTGTACATAAACTTAATAACTTTGTGCAAAAATTATTGCTGTGAAACTACTTTGATTTTTGGTGTGAAAATTCGCTTTTTTATGGTAATGCGCAATGTAACGCACGTAAAACATTGTGCTTATGCATGCAACGTTACAGAGATCGTGGGAGTATTTAAAGTTATGATAACATTTAAAACTTGTTTTCGTAAAAAAACAAAGCTTTCTTGTAAGATACAAAAAAAATTACTAACTCGTCTTCTTAATGGTATTTTTACACCCATTATTTTCTTTCTTTCTTTTCTATACAAGGTACTAGGGACATCAACGCAGAACCAGTTACCATGGATTCAATACATGATTCTGGACGCCACTGGGTCGAAATTTTTGAAAGGTTATTTAAAAAAAAATGTTTCCTACAAAAGTGCAATACCTACGCGGTCAAAATGTATGGAACAGCTTTTGTTTTATAAACGACGAAAAATATTAACGCAGGGTAGTACAGAATCATGTACGGTTGCGCGTCGTATATCCCTGCTACCCTGTATAATATAGCCTTTTACCCTTTTCAGAAACCCCCGATGTATACAAATAGTGAGCCAATTAGTGTTTAATTAACTTCACCGGTTGTTATTAGCAGTTGCTATTGTCTTGGTCGGTCGAATGAGCTTACACACGAGTAAGGGCGACAATGGGCCGAGTTCGCACTAAACCGTAGGGGCGGGGTATATTATTATTAGCCCGGTGTATTAATACTCACAGGTTCAAACCTATAAGTAATTCTATTATTTAGTACCTCGTCGACCGAGCTTTGTTCCGGTGAAAATAGATAACCATATCGTCCATGTATAAATAACAACGTTGTATCACTTTCCCGAGGCTGTGAAAATAGAGAAACGAATTTTCCCAGAAATGAGACCTAGCTAAATCGATTTTTCGCCCCCGTAAACCCCTATACAGGGTGATAGGGACATCGACGCGAAAACTGTAACCATGGATTCAGTACCTACATGATTCTGAAACGCCCTGCGTTGAAATATTAATAATAATATCTTTATTTCCAAAAATACTGATGGAGAACATTAACATATAACATTTGGATGCTGCAGAAATCTGTACACAATAGATTAACCTCTGTCTCTTAAACTAGGGTATCCTGTATCTTAAGAGACAGGGATTCGCAATGAGGTTCCAATTGATAATATGCATGAGTGGACTGTGTCAAGTTACATTCAGAAGGGAAAAAAAAGTGCTTATAGTTTACGTTACAGTTTTAAATTTTTGTGTGAGTATGTGAGAGTAGAGTGTGAGGGTATGTGAGATTAAATGAATGTGATTAAAGGTGTGCAGGTGTGTGTAAGTGGGGGTAAGTAGTGGGGGAGTTGTATGAGCGAATGTGAATGAAAGCGATGAGATAGAGATATTACATCGGGTATTTTTTTTTTAACAGCTGTTCCATACATTTTGACTGCGTACGTATTGCACTTTTCTATGAAACAGCAGAGTTTTTTTAAATAACCGACGAAAAATTTCAACGCAGGGGTTTCAGATTCATTCACTGAATCCATAGTAACAGTTTTCGCGTCGATATCCCTGTCACCCTGTTTAAATTTTACAACTTTTCGAGAATGCCGTTTTCGAGAATGTGATTACAAATATATATACATATATTGCTAATTTAATAATATAGGATAAAGTAATGAATAAGTAAAGATATCTACCTATTTTCGAAGGGTCTTGAAGAGTTCAATACCTACTCAATAATAGATGAATATATTGGATGGAATTCTTTATTATACACAAAAAACATATTTTGTACAGTGATTTAGAGTAATACTTAAATAGTCGTGAATAAAGTTGATCTAGGGAGCATTGGTGGCTCAGTAGTAGCGGCCGCGACTTACGAGCTGTAGATCGAAGGTTCGAACCCTGACAGGCGCTTTACATTGAGTAAATTATTTCATCACCACTGCTCTCAAAACGATGAAGAAAAACATCGTGAGGAAACCGGCATGTCCTAGAAGCAAAAATTCGAAGACATGTGACATCTACCAACCCTCGCTGGACCAGTGTGGTGGATTAAGGCCCATTCCCTCTCACTGAGAGGAGGTCTGTGTCCCAGCAGTGGGAAGATTATAGGCTGATTATGCTGCTAAAGTTGATCTGCGGAAGAAAATAAAACTACCTAGGTAGATAGAATAGGATACTCTTTTTATGTACCCAATGCGAATTACAGATATATAATGTAGAAATTCATAGAGTGAAACAATGGGCGGTCATATCGATAAAGCGATCTTTTACAGACAACCTTTGGATGGATTTAAAGGCAGAAGGAGAGACAATACTGCAGGTAGTCTGTGGTGTACCAGTTACATATACAATAAATACATACATACACGAAGCATACACTTTTTTTTTTTTTTTTAGCTTGGGAAACTATCAAATAACTTCTCCCGCTCTGGGCGGAGCGGGAGGTCGTGTCAGACTTTTTCTGACTAAAACCCACCCGTGTTCCTTCCGTTGCCTGTGTGCCGGGGTCGCGATATCCCTTTCGGACAAACTCGCAACCCCGGCAGGCATTGGCCCTTCCGGACCCCGTCAGTTGGTGCTGACATCTCTTTGAGGCGCGAGTGGAACACAACGCGCCGTCGACCCGGGCCTGGTCCCTATCGGACGGCGTGCTACCCATTGCTCACCGTCCGCAAGCCCGCGTCTACGGTGGCCGGAAATCGGCTCGCGACTACGAAGCATATACTAAGGCGAAGATAAGGACACTTAAAAGAAAATGTCGAAGACCAAACATTCATCGATATATGCTTAGAATGGATAGCCGTAATCTTCCAAAAATTCACGGGTTCAGGAAAACTTCGATGAAAGCGGAACTGTTTCCCGATACAAAATACCTGCCTATATCAAAAAGGAAGAGTGTTCCATTAGGGACCACATCTTCACTTAGCATCAAGTATAAGATAGCAAAGTTCTTGTTATCGCGTCGGTATTTCAATAGCTCGAGTCATAGTAAAAAGCAGACTGTCTTGGGGCTGAACGGCCTGTTAGTAAAGCTACAGTTTCCTGCGACAGCCGTGGTTGCCACAAAACGGCCGCTAGTGTCGTCTGTTATGTAAATGATGGCAGCGGGGTTTACGGTGCCAAAAAACCGCTCTCTAGGGACACACACCAACGTACTTTCATAAATAACGTTTCAGTGACCGCTCCTCTTAGAAACCGTAACTTTACAGATTCACGAATTTCGGATAACGTCGTCGATGAAAACGGAACCTTTTCCCGATAGAAAATACCTACCTTTATCAAAAAGCAAGCGTGTTCTATCAAAGACAATATCGTCACTTATCATCTACAGCCCTGCAGTGCTATTCTGTAACCAACTCACCGTGAAAACTTAGGTGAAATGAGCGTGGAGTGAGCTGTCATTCCACAGGGATTGACACTATTGACAGCTCACTTCACCCAAGTTTTCACGGTGAGATGTTTACAGAATCGCATGGCTGGTACATTAGAAATAGTGACCTCCATCGGGACCTGAAGATGGATGTCGTAAACATAGTTATACAAAAATTTGCAAAAGCTCATGAACTGTGCTGACTTTTATAAAGAACTCGTGAATCAAGTGTCTCCCCCTATAGTGAATAAGAAAGACGTTATTGGACGACTCTTAATCTTATAGTTACTTAGCAGTTTTCTTTATATTTAAATTACTTATTAGCTAATAGGGTAGATTGTAATGTGAATAAATTATCACTTATAGTGAATCTTATCTAAGAAAGCAAAGTTCTTCATATCGTGTCGTTACTTCAATAGCTCATGTCATAATGAAAAGCTAACTGTCCGAAAAGCGCTAAACGTACTTTAGTTAGTATGTTTACTCATGAAGGCTCTTTTAAGGCCAAAGCAAATGCTGTTAGTACCGCGATTGTCAACTGCATCAATGCTAGTAAGTTTAGCGGTATTAATATCTCCGGTGCAAATGTCTCTGTTATTTGCTAAGATTTTAATACAGTAAAGCTCATCACACACATCGAAGATAATATATGGCGCTTAAAAATCCTTTAAGGTAAAATACATATTTTACCTTAAGAGCGTTTATTCTGAAAGTTGGCAACGTCGTAAATAGCTGCCAAATATTTACCTGTTTTGATTAATTTGGATGTTTATGATTTTGATGTTGTACCCGTTTTAGGCGTAAAAAAAGCATTTGGAAACTTTTCAAATGCTTTTTTTTCGCCTAAAACTAAATATTCGGTGTTACAATATTAATTATTGCATATCATAATCAATATTCTAGTAACTTAGTTAGCCAAATTTCTTATTTCCATACAGTATCATTTCCAAATGAATCAAAACAGGTAAATATTTGACACCTATTTACGACGTTGCTTACTTTCAGAATAAACGCTCTTAAAGGACTTTTAAGCGCTATATATCGGGTGTAAAAAGACACTTTCCGAAGCCGAAAGCCACATATTCTACCCATTATTTGCATCATTTTTTTCCACTAGACCATACCTGGGAATCCACTGGTTCTGGAGATATTGAAGGTCAAAGTCGCATTTTTTTTTTTTACTTTTTCACGAAAATGAATTCTGTGCGATAATACGAAACTTTTTTCCAAACAAACATTACCTGAATTTTAGATTTATCTTAACAGATTACGCATTTGAAGTTACAAAAACGCAATGAACAACAAGTACCTACCTACGTAGCGTAGGGGCGGAGCTTAACTAACACTGAATCAAATCATTCAAGCGTGGGTTCGCGTTACATTGCGCGCAATAAAAACTTGTTTTTTTTTATTAAAAAAAAAAAAATTACGGTTCCCAGCAATAATTTTTGCGCAAAGCTACTTAGCTATACGTACAGTATGCGTAGTTTACGGCTTTGTGATGTGTCTTTTTACACCCTGTATGTCTCATAGTGAAAACTCAGCGTTAGTCTTGTAACGTTTTTATTTTTAAATGTCCCTTAATAGGTTTTGATACGGGGTATCCGTGCTGATCACCGCAAAAATTTGAATCACTAATGCCGAAAGTATAGTATCTGCTATGGCTCTTAGCCCGTAAGGTAATATGAACTAGTGGTCAAATCCAAAATCATAACAAACAGACAGAGATAAAAGCTAAAATATTTACCGCTTTCTGCTCTTTCTAAATCTAGATAAGTAAGTACTTAGTTTCTACATCAAGAAACAAGCTTAGTATTCGTGACGTCTACTTTTATTGCAGCTGCATAATGCTGAGTAGTGCACTGCAGTATCGCCTGAATTCGGAGATCAATATCGAATAGTTTCTTGTTTTTCTTTTGCAACAAAACTACGGTTTTGATGGAAGCTTTTGATTCACCCCAATAGTAAAAACGCGAACATGAGTTTCGGTCTGTTGGGTGTTACAGTTAAGCTAAGCTATCGACCCGACTACCTACTATAGGATTTCATAGGAAAGTTATCAATCGTCAATCTTATTAAAGCATTAGTTTTCATAACTACCGATGAAGAATTGCTCAAAACTGGAAACTACGCAAAGCCATATTGATGTCTCTAAACTACTCTAAAGCTTTTCAAGACGTTTCATTTCACCTGGAGCCTCTACGTTCCGTATCCTGTATGTAGATCTCAGCTAAATTTTTAGTGTCCTTTACTTGTTTTGCTTCTGCATCAATTTCTTATCCTAGATTTGAGTAGTTATCATTTGTAGGATTATAGATACCTTCTGGATTTGTATCCAGTGTGTATAGTGCCCGTTTGATGGCGATAGGCTCGCCTCCTATTACATGGGACTTAAACATAACTTTTGAAATGTGGGTGTACTATATGTAGGTGTGATGTTATGTTGATATATGTATAGTGTGTCTTAAGTATATATATGCCTTTCTTAAAGAGCTTTTCATCAGTCTCACTACTGTCTACATTATCAAAATTGTTGGATTCAATCATTTAACTATGAATTATTTATTATTTATGTAATATAGTTTGACCGAAACCGCTTTGCCGTGCCTTATGTATGTGCACGTCGACACCCGGCAGTGCATTCTGCTCATTCGTCAAGGCTCACAGCGTCCCGCCGCTCATTCGTCAACACTGCCCCCGCCTCACTGCGCATTCCTAAGGCGCGTTGCAGCGATCTCGGTCAAACTATAGTCACTCTAACTATGCCCTGTGGAATTCTTAAAGATGGCAGATATTTTTATCAAAACCTTCAGTAGACTCAACGAACTTGCGTGAATTGTCAAACGGCCTATGTTTATCTTCATTCCAACCAAAATAGAATGAATCATATTTTAGTACTTCTACTAAAATACTTCACTCACGGTGAATGCGTCTGATTCATTCGCTATTTTAAAGTGAAGACGACACGACAACTTTAAATCATGAGGAATTTAAATAAAAATAAGTACTCACAATCTAATTTTGCTGCTAGACACTTGTTTGAAATTGTGTGATATGCAGCATGAAGCAAATTGTCATGTCTTGTATGAATTTGTCATGTTCTGCGTAATATTTTTCTACTTCATCTCGATCAGCTGTCTTTTACAGGGCATTGCTACCAATATGCGTAATATATTATTTTGTTTATTGCAAAAACACCGTAGAATATGACAGCCTCGTTGGTCAAGTCGTCGTAATCGCTACTGCTAAGCATGAGTTCTTGGGTCCAAGTCTAGATTTGTGCCCGGTTGATGTGCAATGGGGTCGCCCCCTTTTACATGGGACTTGAGCATAACTGGCGAAATGTGGGTGGACTGTAGGTATACCCCTGTCTAGGCCTTCGAGGTCTGCTCCCTAAGCACCATATCCATAGTTTCGGCCGTAGTTACAGGCGTTTCCTACTACGTTACACCTACGGACTTACGATTAGTTTGGAGGCCGAACTAATAATGAATGACTACACGATTTGACAGTTGTCCTTACTCCCGATGTGGTTTTGCCCGTTCGAAACAGTTAATTAATCAGGAGAAGGGTGTTTCCGAAGTATCGAACTACTTTCGAACTGGCCCTTATTTTCGTTGACGGACTTAGAGAATAGGCCCCCAGGCGTGGTGATGATATAAACCGTAGAATATTAAAGTAACCTCGTCCACAGTTTAATAGTCAGTGTCCCTAATAACAATACTTGCAAACAACGGCATTTTGGCGAAAAACACAACTTCCAACTTCCATATCTGACCAGAATCTTATTATTCAGCAAAACAAATAACTTAAAAAAGCTTTTAATTTAATTATTCCACTGTCCGAGTTTCGTGCGGAACGCCTATTGTTTGTTTGTAGTGAAATCTTATCTTAATTATAAGGGTTCTTTTCGTAGAGTACTCTATGGTTCTTTTTAAATCAACTGCCAGAACTCGTGGTAGGGAAACAGGGAAATAATAAGTATTCTTGTTTTCTCTATTAATAGAACATTAGGGGAACTGTTTGTGATAATAATAAATTCGGTGTTTTTAGAGATTTTGTTGCTGAATAAAAAAAAGAATCCCGCAGACAGATGGCAATAGGCTCGCCCCCTATTACATGGGACTTAAACATAACTGGCGAAATGTGGGTGTACTATAGGTATACCCCTGCCTAGGCCTTCGAGGTCTACTCCCTAAGCACCATATCCATAGTTTCGGCCGTAGCTACAGGCGTTTCCTACTACGTTACACCTACGGACTTAAGACACCTCTGCCCAACCCTTCGGGGACTACAGGCATAATGTTATGTGATATTTTTACTCATAGCCAGTAAAAAAAGCTTTCACGTTAAACATAATAAAAGGTAAAAACAAAAAAAAATGTACACACAGTAAAATACATATAGAGACGACATAGATATAGTTTTGAGTACAAAGGTACTGCTTATTTCTTAAGAAATTTCTTGCAGCAGACCTGCGAAAGGAGAAGTGAAAAAGAAATTTAGACAATAGAATGTTACAACAAGAAGAGAAAATATGAATAAGCGAAGTCTCAAAACTAACGTATTAAATATACTTACACGTATATACAAGGTCCCAGTACAATAGATGGACAAATTTTAACGCAACGTTCAGTAGGTACGTCTAATCAGAGATATCTAAGCAAAAAAAAACACAGTTTAAAGTTATATATTATATGTATTTTATTATTATATGTATTAAATATACTTACACGTATATACAAGGTCCCACTAAAATAGATGGACAAATTTTAACACAACGTTCAGTACGTCTAATCAAAGATACCTAAGCAATAAAAACACAGATTAAAGTGATTTTACTTTGACCTAAAATAATAAATGGCATTGGGTAACCAACATTTTTAGTGTACTTATTTTGGTGGTCTGAATGATTCCTAAAAGTTTGTCCATCCATTTTAATGGGACCTTATATATAAAAAGTTTTATTGATCCATAAACAAACAAGTGTTACAATATTTAGGTATGATACTGGATCCCGCACTAGGATACCCTGTGTCGCAGGATCCAGTCTCTTTCGACAGGTTAACAAATGCACCGGTTTCAGAAGTAAAAGGCTAGTAGCAACAACTGCTTGCAATAAAGGTCAGGGGTGCATAACTAAGAAGCTAACATGGCGGACAAAATAGCGCTTTTAATATTTTATTTAAAGTAAACGTTTATGGCTAAATAATACCAGCAGTACGGGTCAATCGAAGGTTAAGCTACGCTTGCCGCGGTCGGTTCGTGGATGGGTGACCGTCTATTACATATCGAAACCTCTCGGAGCCTCGGGTTGGTACCGGCTGTCATTCGTAGGTCTTTGACAGTCGTTACGGGTAGTCAGAAGTCCAAAATCTGACAACCAGTCTTACTAAGTTGTATCGTATTACCCAGTTACTGGGATGTGGAGGTTAGACTGGAAGCCGACCCGCTATGATTTTATGGACTTACGCTTGTGTTTTCTTGAATAAATACTGTTTTTTTTTTACAAAACAATGTTATTACCTCCGTTTTTTTTTCATAGTCGACAAATTTTATTAAAAAATATTAGTTAATCCGATACAATAAACTCATAAGCTTTTAGAAATAATAAACAGGATCCAAATCGAGCCAATAACATAGGAGATATGGCAAACGCTACTAAAAAAAATAAAAATTGAATATCATGAAAAATATAAAAGATTTAAAGTTAATTTAAAAAAAAAATATATAAATATTCAGAAAAATACTGAAGGGACACATGCCCATGGGCGACATTGTATAGTACTAGCTGCGCCCCGCGGTTTCACCCACATAAGTCTTGATCCCGTGAGAATATCGGGATAAAAAGTATCCCATGTCCTTTTTCAGGTCATGGTCTCCCCATGTGTCAAATTTCATCCAAATCTGACCAGCCGTTTTAGCGTGAAAGCGTAACAAACAAACTCACTTTCGCATTTATAATATCAATTAGGATTTCCTGGGTACTAAATTCTGAAATTGATATTTTTGGTCACCAATATACATAATAAACTAGCAGAAAGTATGAAAAACCTGTTCAAATACCGGTACACATCGAGAAGTTGTCTGTAGACTTTGTGCCTATTTAAAGCTGGTGGGTGGTGGACTTGTGGGACTCAGAAACATGAAAAACGAAATATAAGTGTAGAGAGAAAATAATAGCAGTAGTGAAATTAGCTACTCCAATCAATCTGCCTAGCCTTTTCCTAACTACGTTGGGGTCGACTTCCAGTCTTACCGGATGCAGCTGAATACCAGTATTTTACATGGAACGACTGCCTATCTTACCTCCACAACCCACTAACTGGGTAATACGATACCCCTAGGTAAGAGTGGTTGTCAGACTTTCGGAGTTCTGACGACCTGTAACGACTGTCAAAGATCCACGAATTACAGCCGGGACCAACGGCTTAACGTGCTTTCCGAGACACGGAGGACTCTCGGTATGTTAAACTGGTCACCCATCCACAGACCAAGCCCGGCACGCGTAGCTTGATGATCGACCTGATGGATCGACCCGTAAAGCTGCCATGCTATTCTGTAAACATCTCACCGTGAAAACTTGGGTGAAGTGAGCTGTCAATAGTGTCAATCCCTGTGGAATGACAGCTCACTCCACGCTCACTTCACCTTAGTTTTCACGGTGAGATGGTTACAGAATAGCGTGGCTGTTATTACTTAGCCACGAGCTCCTCCTCAAATTAGCTGCTCCACTGTCGTATAAACACAGTGTCGGGACACGATTAAATGACCATCAACGCTGATACTCATAATTGTGGCAATTAGGATGCATCGTCGAGTGTCTGTGCCCGTCAGACAGATCAGTCACGTGACGGACAGTGATGTGTTGGCTCGCTATAGTGGTCCGCTCTGATAGATGTGTGGTAAGGTAACAAGCGTACAGTTTTGTGGAAATATGGAGAAAACTTACAAGAATACGAAATATTTGGTAGATGGAATCCCTAATTTGATAATATAAGGTCCCATTAAAATAAAAGCGACTTCGTCAGTCACCTAAATTGAACTTTATTGTGTTGTAGGAAGCTACAACTTTGACTTTTAAATGATTATAATTTAGTACCTAATCTTTTTATTATAGGTAATTGCCGCGAATTTTATTTTCATCAACATACAACGAAACGTGCTGCAATTTGCAAAAACCTTGACGGATCCCTTTTAAATACACTTCCGCGTCCGCATCCGCGCATGTGAGCCACAAAAATCCGCATCCGCATGTGAGCTACCAAAAATCCACATACGCATGTAAAAAAATCTGCATTCGCACCATCCCTGGTATGAATGTAAACGAGGCAAAAGGGGTAGCAAGTGGCGGTTCGTAGTTTCTGCCTACCCCGATGAAAAATAGGTGTAAGTCGTATGTATGTAACATGACTGATTTTCCCACCGCACTAACCGGTTTTCAGCCGAAAATATCGACCTCTATCACCAATATAGGTCGTATTATCGGCTAAACATCCCGTCATGCTGCTTAACGAGGACCGAACACCCCTTTTCCAATAACTGAACACAATTCCCATTCCCGCGTGGGTGTAACGTACCTTCTGAGAATTATTGTTAAATCCATCTAAGAAGGATTTACAATATCCGGAACCAAATTGGTTAAATCCTTGGATTTGACAATTCTCAGACCTCGCTCTACGTGTTCATTAACTAAACGTTAGTCCGATTTACGAAAATGTACCAAAAAACAGTGATAAACACCTCAACTACGAAATACAGTCCCTTTACAATTAGTTTAAAATCGCGAGGGCCATGGTCAATGTAAATTTTATTTTATTTTTATTTATTTATTTAAGTCGAACATAAGTGATTCATATTGTTGTTAGTAATACTTATAAAACTATGTTAGTAACATTTCTAATTAAAATAAATAAAACAAACTTAAATAAAACAGTAACAAAAATAAAACTAGTTTAAAAACCTATAATTATTACATTGACAGCACCTGTCTGGCATAAATGCTGAAAAGCACCTTTTTGGCTCAGCCGTGAGGCACACACTATTATTGTTAAAATATTATTTTCACTTTTTCGTTTTGTATTTTGTGTTTCACGAACTGTGCAAATAAACATTATTCTTTCTTCTTTCTTTCTTTATTTCTTAATTATATCGGCTTCCCGCTGCACCGGACCTGCAGCATACGGGTCCAGTGCCCCAGGAACGGGCAATCAGGCTTATTCACTATCACTTTTAGCAATTTCCGTTTATTTACGAGAAACAAACAAAATGGTAGGTAGGTTGAAATATCGTGTAATTTTTTTATTCGGGAAATGTGCAGCACTAGAATTTAAATACATAAATGAAAAACCGTGGGTAATCATTTTGAATTGAGCTATTCCTCACAACTTTTTAAAATAAATAAATGTGCATGGTATATTTGAAATTTCGTCTACAATATTGGGAAAAACACTCATCAAATCCTCGTTACCGGAAGGCCACGAAAATTCGCAGTTTAAATTCCGTAAAGAACGCGCGATTAGGCTCGAACGCGCGCCAAAATCCTCATTAAAGGCGAAAGTAATAATAAATAGTAATAAATATGCTATTTATTATTCTAGGTATTAACCAATAGCCATCATTGGCGAGTGACGAGTACTTTACGAGGTGTATGAAGGCCGCATACAGATATAAAAATAAATTATAATGTTGTTAAAATATACTCTGTGACGTGCCGTGGCCCGAGAGACTATATAGTACATACTAATGCCATGCCCGTGAGCCATGACGCGCGCCTACGTCCTGTTCGTATTAAAAAGTTATATTTCCCGCCATTCTTTGTAAGTGGAACGTGAAATATGGAATTAAAAAATACGCGGTGTTTTCTTAGAAATAATTTACGTCCACGAATTCCTTGCTTTTAGTTTTTCTCTTTTTAGTACTTATCTCTATTTTATTTTAGGTCTAGAATCTAGAAGGTAGTGGTATGTACTGTGTTTACTATACCTAGTACCCATCGCCACAAACCAACTAGCTATACAAAAAATGTTTCCCTTTTTTTATGGCAATTATTCTCATTTTAGTATCCAAACTTCTTATATGCTCTACTTTGATAAATTAGCTGTTTTAACTAAACTCTGCGTAATACAAAGTGCAACATTCTAACGGACCAATAAAGTTGAATGTAATTTTCGAGCTTCCTTCGCCTTTTGACTATCTTCCGCTCATTTTCCAAAGCGGATATGATCGACTTTGAAGGCTACATCCACTAAGCTACACTAATTGCTTAGATACTTAGTAATTAATGGAAGATTTCGAAAATGGTACTTTATTTTTGACCACGAATAGGTACTATAGTTTGACCGAGACCGCTATTCCGCGCTTTAGGTATGTGCGCGGCGAGACTGGGACGTACAGGCCGCTCATTCGTCCACGATCATGCCGTCGTGCCCCTCATTCGTCAACACTGCCCTCCGCCTCACCGCGCATTCCTAAGGCGCGGAAAAGCAGTCTCTTGGTCAAACTATACTAGATCTATCTACAACTCTACAGAGATTACTCATTTTTATTATTGCTGAATATTTACCTATAGGTCCCCCTATGGTGACCCAGTGGTGACGGCCCCAACTTACGAGTTGAAGGTTCGAACCTAGATCACCACTGCTCTCAAAACGGTAAAGGAAACCGACATGTCCTAGAACCAAAAATTCAAAGACGTGACATCTACCAATCCGCACTGGGCGAGCGTGGTAGATGTCACTAGCCCACTCCATCTAGAAGAGAGATGGCCTGAGACCGAGCAGTGGGAACATTATAGGCTGATTATGCAATTTACCTAAACCTTTTTATCCGCCAGTTATAGGAATTTGGCTAAAGTGTCCTGAGTTAGCTCATCACAATTGTAAGCCATTTAAAGTGCACACTGCCGTCGAGCTTACCAAAGTTGGCAATAAATCTCGCGTCAAAAGGACATAAGTGCCCACTAGTCCTTTTTCTCCGTGCTACTTCATATTCGTGACACTTTCAAAACATCGCGATTTATATGTTATCAGTTATCAATGGCTCGTTAATCAGTGATAAGCCGGACAATGGACAGGTTACAACATGATTAAGTTAGCGCTCGATAATATAATGTTAGGGTCGTTAAAGATTAACTTTTATTTTGCTACAGTTCAAGATGGAAAGCTCATTTTGGACACTCTAACTATACTGTACTGTATTACAGAACTTCACTCAAAACTCAAGCATTACTTAAAACTCGTTTCAAGCCTTTTGATTGGTTGAAACTAGTTTTAAGTAATACCTGAGTCTTGAGTTCTTTAAAGCTTCGTGCAGATCAGCGCGACGCGACGCCTCGAACAATACAATTTCTAAGAAAACTTGACGGCATAACAATAACCGGTGTGGCGTCGCGCTGTCGCGTCGCGCTGGTCTGCACGAAGCTTAATGCGGGCCTAAAAGTTCAGTAAAAACCCTGAAATGAATATATTTTTTAAATTTATTTTTCTTTGCAGATTATTATGTGTGCCTTTTAGTCAATAAAATGTATTTATTCAGTAACAATTCACATTCAAATATAATCCAACATGAAACATAAGTAAACCTTCCTTTCTTCTAAAATATAAATATCTAATACAAACTTATTCAATTCTGTACTCTTTTCTCGTGTTGCCATTAGCTTATATTGTAAGATGAAAACTTTTTCACAAAAAATACAACAGACTTCCAAAAATAGCACTACAAAGTGAAAAATAACTTTATTATATAGGAAGTGTTTGCTTTTGTACCTACTTTAGTTTTTTGTTGTTTTTTTTTGTAAAAAACGTTTTTATTTTTCACTTTTTAGTTGTGGTACTTACCCACACAAATTCGAATACCTGCTATGTAAATAACAGTGACAAGAAGTGATTATAACATCATCCACATATACTAAGTGGTAAAAATACGTATTATTGAAGCTAACTCAAAAACTACCCAAGCAGAGTTAATAAAATTTGTATGGGACCTCCTCTACCCAATGAAAAACGAATTTTACAAATCAATCCAGCCGTCTTCGAGTAAAAGGGGAACATACTCAAAAAAGAAAAGTTTCCGACGAACTGAGAAAGTGAGAACCCCCGTATTTTTTTTGAAAGTCGGTTAAAAATTGCTCATGTCAGCCAGACTGACCCGTTCAGTATGAACTCAAACTCAAAGCATTTATTTCAAATAAACCAATTATAGGCATTTTGAATTGACAAGGGGTCAGTCAGAAAGATGAAGCTCAAAGCCCATTCCAAAGCGTAGTAGGTTCCTATGGAGAAGAACGGGTAAGAAACTCCATGAACACTCTTTTAAATCAAAATATGGTTACAAAATATTAGTAACAGCATTCATGTTGAAGTAATACATGTGAGAACGACGCAGAATGATAAAAGGGTTCTTAAAAAAAAAATAAAAAAAAAAAAAGTAAGCCTTCCAGACCAGTCCCTACTGACGGCGCCCGTTCACGAACTTGACGCATGGATTAGCACCATTTAGCTCAACCATTTTGAAGGGAGCTAAATGATCCAATACACGCGCCACCGTCAGCGAGATATTAGAGTGAGCATGACATACTCTCAGCCGCCAGGGCACATTCAAATCAATGAAAGACGTACCCAGTAAATGGTAGCTTTATAGTATGTACCATCAAAGAACTTCATATCTAACCACCGTAAGGACTATTTTTGCTTGCAGCGCTCGGCAGCTATAGAACCGGGCCGGTAACAGATGTGGTCATCGTGCTCACGGGATTTTGTTTTGAAACTGGTTAGATATGAACTTCTTTGATGGTACATAGTACTTACACATGGCTAGACGTACCAACTTAGGTACTGTTGCCCGGTGAGGATAGCGGGTGGTAAGTGGGCAACTGTTACTACCAATGTTTCCCTCTACGGGGTTAATAGGCAACATCTCAGTTACCAAGCCATTTATTAGTAACAGAAAAGTACTAGAGAGCTTTTATTTCGGTTTCCTACGTAGACATAGCCATTACTGACTGATGCAAGCATTATCTATGACGCTTTTCATCGACGTTAATGGCCTGGTTACAATTTTTTCAGTCAATGCACTGACGCATGACCTGTCTGACGCATTTCGACGTTAACTGTGACGAAATATGCATGGGCGTTCTCGTGAAGACTGGCTAATAATAAAAACTGTTAAAGATTATTGATGTAGAAAATATTGGTCGTTTTTTAAAAGCTTTTCATCATATTTAAAGTGAAGCGTTTGATCGCTATGTCCCGCCGATGAAGATGGTGTACGTTTTTCTGAAGTGACTAAGTAAGTTATTTAGGTACAGTACGACACAACTTAGATGTAGCATCAGCAAAATTCGTAAAACAAATCACCATCCGAACTGAATGCACCTTCAAAGTCACCAATAATTATTACTGCTTTAGGCGAAAATGTCCGTTATGGAAACGCAATAACCAAATACATTCATAAAATTAAAATTAACAAATGCAAATTTTCAAATGTATGCGTAAAGAGTCATAAAGAACCCTGTAAGAAATCGACACGAGTTTCACCTCTCATCGAGGCATCCTCAGGATGACGATTGACTTATTGCGAACCCGGACCCGACATGTTGACACGTCAAGCGTCGAAAGCAGTGTCACACTGCTATCATGCCATCCTGAGGATGCCTCGTTGAGTGGTGAAACACGTGTCGATTTCTTACAACCTAGCCTACCTACTCTATGTTACTAAAGGATAGGCATTTTGACATTTCTAGTAGCAGTTTTGTCTGGTACGAGAAATGTCAAAATGCCTATCCTTTAGCAACATGCAAGTGTAAACTGCGAAGCAAGTGTTTATACTTCCATAGCTTGCAAGTTACAATCAGGCGTGAGACATTTCTTGTAAAAGTTTTCTTGCATGAGGAAATGCGGCTTGGAAGAGTCGCTTGCCGAGCTATAGTTTTACACTTTCCTACGTTATTCAATCTGCCTAACACTTTCCCAACGATGTTGGTTTCAGACCTTCAGAACCCAATTACTGCAGGGTAGTCGACGATACTCCGTGGCTTTACAAGGAGTGAAAAAGTCTGACTTTTTGGGCTTCTGACTACCCGTAACGACTAATGGATGGTTTCCCATACACGAGCAGACCGTGACAAGTGTAGCTTAACCTTCGATTGACCCGTGCGCCTGTTATTGCGTCATGTGTACCGCAAATAAACGTATTTTCTTTCTTCTTTCTTTCTTTCTTATTATTTAGCCACAAGCCCCACATTCCTACGTTGTTATTATGATTAAAAAATTTAATTAATGTCAGAACAAGCATTTGGCGGCATCTACATCGCCACATGCGAACTACGCATCAAAGACCAGACGTCACACAAATCCTGCATAGCGCAAAATTAGACTTTAGGTACTTCGCGAACAGCATTATATATATATAGTTTCCCGACATCATTCGTTGGGCAGTTGCCCGTCAGACACGACACCCATCTAGTCTGAGGATCCTCCCTTTTCTAAGAAGTATGAGTGAACTTTACGTCCTGTTCCTCAAACCTCTAAAAGCTCATTGTATCAGAACTGACTATTGAAACAACATGTTGGCAATTTTTTTTTTAATTTCATTTTATTTTACTATCGCTACTTATATTATCAAACATTAGATAAATGGTTGTTTGCAAATTAGCACTGTGCCACGTTTCTATTAAGAAATTTTTGACATTTGAGTTGGCGGGAAATAATTTTCATGAAAAATGGCGGGAGGGAAATTTTATTACTGTTGAAAGTTTATATCGTAAATCTGTGTAATGTGACAAATATAAATGTCAACGTTTTACAATTAAATTAATTCAATGAAATATGTAGTCATTTCAAACATTTAAACATTTAAAGAAAATACATATATGTAAAAGTAAATAATCGACAGTTTAAAAATAATTGCTTGTTGTGGTTGCAATGCTTAGAAGTAATCACACTTTATCCAATCACTTATTAAAACAAGCAAACTATTCTAGAGCGTATCAATTAAATCTATTAACTATTTTGATGCGAGGATCATCTGCTATTATGCTTAGTGTGTGTAAACAAGACGTTTAGAAAAAATGGCGGTCTGTCAAATTTTGGCGCGCTGCCATAAACAACATAGATGATTCAATACGAGTAAAGTGTTCGTTCCTTCTGCCTATTATAATAGACGCGTTGAATAGTCAGTGTGTCGCAGTTGTAGTTGTTTAAGTTTAATGTCTATTGCGATGACCAACTCAAAACCTTATTAAGCATGACTCTCTTAAAAAGGACATGGTTAATTTACAAAAGGTTAAAGTCAAAATACAATTATAAAGCTGGATTATTTCTAAGACTCGCATCGCGACTGTCCTCGGGAGCCTTTAGCCTCTCCCCTCTCCTATTTATTGTGGACATTAAAAATGTTAAAGGATCTTATTTTATTAAAGTTGACAGTAATAATTATGTTATTAACAGTTAATAATATGATAAGACACGTTTCCATACTTAAATTAACTAGCATAATAAATGAAAAATGAAGACAAAAGGAATAGCTATTAAAACTATGTGATGATTATAAATATCCGGATATTCTTTTGTAGTTATATGTATACCTAGTTGAGTATACCAACAACTTGTACTTTTGCGGTTATTGGCAGTCGCTCTTTGTAAAATACTAGCATAAAAATATTAAAGTTAGGTGAAGTGAGCTGTCACTGTCACAAATCGACCGGCAGGATGCTGGGGTTTAACACTATTGACAGCTCACTTCACCTAAGTTTCACGGTGATATTTTTACAGAATCGACCGACAGGTATTCAGCTGCATCCGGTTAGACTGGAAGCCGACCCCAACATGGGCAAAGGCTACGCAGATTGATGTTACATACTTGACTGACTAAGTATACTAATTGACCGTACCATTCGATAGTTCAGCCGAGAGAATATGCAAATATATTATCATTTTTGATAACCGACTTTTAATGATTTGACTGAAGATCACTTCTAAACGAGTAGTGTTAATGATTTGGAAAAAATATATGTTAAATAAGAGCATTTTCTTAATAAATATATGAATATTTTAGATTATGTTTTTATAACATAGTGAAATTAATTTGTAAAGTTATGTCTAACGCGGATAAAAAACTGAGAATCACGCAAAATCTATCAAGCGTATTTTTCTGAAACCTTTACCATTTTAAAGATAATTTAATTATTGATCTTTGAGAATAGGTGTTTTATTAAAAAACCTTTTGTTTTATGTATAATAAATTAATAATGCATCTAATTTGGGACAGCGCTCCTCAATGGTCGGGTCCTATTACTGGCTGGACGTTAGACGCGTTGCCCTCAGTAACAGAACACGTAAGCTAACCACTCAAGGTAACTGGCATATATCTAAGTCATAATCAAATGGGATCAGTTCGGAGACCCTAGATTGGGAAATTATAAAATTATGGAAACATCGCATGAGGTAATAAAATTGCAGTAGTTCAGAGTCCCTGCCTCCTTGGTGTAGTGGTCTCAAGCGCTACTGCTGAGTATGAGGTCATGGGTTCAATTCTTACGTCGGGCAAATTGTTATTGGTTTTCCGTCTGAAATTTCTCAGTTCACAAGTCAGCCCACAGTCTGAATTTGCGCCCGGTTAGTGGCAATAGGCTCGCCCCCTATTACATGGGACTTAAACATAACTGGCGAAGTGTGGGTGTACTATAGGTACTATCGAAGAACTTTATATCTAAGCAGTTTGAAAACAAAAATTCCGTGAACACCATGACCATATCTGTTACCGCCCCGGTTCTACAGCCGCCGAGCGCTGCAAGCAGAAATAGTCCTTACGGTGTAAAGATATGAAGTTCTTCGATGGTACACCTCCTGCTTAACCCTTAAAAAAAACAGGCGTGATGTTATTTTCAGACTAAAAAAGGGATTTGATATCTAGGACTACTTCCTTTTAAAAAGCTGTAGGAATTAGATTTGCTATTCTCTGATAACATTAATTTCAGTTGTGGCGAAAAATAGTCATTTGATTCCTTACCAAGATGCATTGAGTGTCCATGGAGTGGAGTTTCTTAACCGTTCTTCTCCAGGAAATTACTACTTACGCTTTGTAATGGGCAACTAGCTTCATGTTTGCTAACTGACCTACTCTTTGACATTCAGAAATGCCTGTAAATAGTTTATTTGAAATAAAAGGTTTAAGTTTGAGATACCAGATAAATTAATAACAAAAATAAAAAAAATTGTAAATGATTGTTTTCTGACATTTGACGCAAATCCATATTAAAATTTAACAGTCTAAGATCAAGCTAAACTTCCAAGCCATGTAAAACAAACGCCATTCGTCCAACAATTACACGCCACACAATGTAAACCATAGACAAAGCGTGACGTCAGTAGTGCGTCATACAGTAAGTAGGTCACCACGGAGCCATAGAGAATGGAAGCGGCTTTGAATCACAATGGCCACTTCGTCACGGAGCAACTTCGGTTTTTTCTTAAAATTTTTCATGGTAGTTTTACTGAATTATAGTTAGAAAATTGATGTTAAATATTTGAAATTTAATATGTAAGTTTTTTTTTTCAAATAAGTAGTAGTTACCTACGTATTCTTCTCAATTTTATGAGAGAAAAAATAAACGTAAAATCTGCGGCAAGAAAAAGCTGTTTAAAAAAAAAAAAGAAATATATTAATTTCGAACACACACACACGCAATAAGGAAACATATAAAACTAACAAAATTAACATAATTGCAGCATTGTGTTGCGACATAGGGTATGCCTATGTTTGGTTTCATTTATCAGCCTAATCTAATACATAGTTTTATTTGCAGCAATTTTCCATTAACATATTAAAATAAAATAAAACAGTCGTCACACATTTAACTGCAGCCACTACCATACAATAATACCAACTATATAATCATGCCATAACTCGGCATCATCAATCATCTGAATGATATTAAATTGGTACTTAAAATGACGCACGTAAAGTCCTCGAGGCCATACTGGAAAATAAATAGACGTATGTATCTCATTTGGAAATAGACGCTTAATATATTGCTGGGACAGTTCTTCCGTTTATCTAACTTTGAGGAGTGGATTTGGTAAACATTAGGAAGTTGAAATCACCTTAAAAATATATGTTTCTTACCGAAAAGTTTGTGGTATCGGGTTTTCTCTCGTATACCAAACTACGTATCAATAGCTCATCAGTGAAGCTGTCCAGTGTGTGCGAAAGCACCTGTCCTACCGCCGACAAGGAAGCAACTAGTTATCAACGATTTTCTCGCTCTAAAAACGTACACAAGATTGGAGGTCCCGTATAAGTAAAAGTGATCGATGATTTAGTTACCGCCGGCGAGTACTCGTTTGTCGCAGGGACAAGAGCTATCAAAGATAGCTCTTGTCTCGCTCAGCGACGCTCGCATGACGGGCAGAACACCAACACTCCCTGAGAGACTCACGCTTAGTACATACGCATACCAGCGAGTAATCACTCGTCGCAGTCGCGTTCTCTGTGCTCGTTGCTCGCCAACTCGTTTTTAGTTGCTAGTTCTTCTCACTTCTCGTTAATTGCCGGCGATGGGACACGTGCCTTAAAAAGCCTTTTCTTAAACCACTTTCTATCGCCAAATCCATTTCAAGTTGGCTATCTACGATTACGCGAAAAGTGCCTGCGAAGCATCAGGTATAAAAATCAATGAATTCAAAAATGCAGTGCTTATCAACTCATTACGGAAAATATCACGATTTATTTTCCTACGTCATTGGTGCTGTCGTGCGTGACCTGCCATAACATGCCATCTGCGCTGCAATATATATAATTTAAACCTAACCTAACTCTATAAAAATCGATCTTAACTAGATTGAATTGTCTAGAGTTAGGTATAAGTTATCAAAAAATATTTGAATTAAGTAATTCCTGGGGGAATGTGTTTGAGCCTTTTTAAGTTATGTTACACAAGGGCCATGGGTTCCAAGTGGTCAGGCTCACCATGTTTCTCAGGACATCGCCAACGTGAGCCCAAATTCCTATTATCAAATTAGAAAAGGTGGAATTGTTCCTTGGTCCTAGTTTCGAAGTGGGACAAGTTGCTCCCTAACCCGATTGGTGAACTCTTTACGTGAACTTTTTTAGACCCAAGAATCAGCTGAAATGATCAATTCTCCTATTGACCTGTCAAGCCGTTGCAGCCGATTTTTTGATGCCCTATGATACCTAACCCCCCCTTTTATATTAATGCACCTGCATATTATTATTACTGTTTTAAGACTATTAGTTTATCAATTATATGTTTATATATACATATTCCGCTGTAAATAAAGTTATTTAAAGCTAAGAGGAATGCAGTGGTGGCCCAGTGGTAAGGACCCTTACTTTCGAGTTGTGGGTCGTGGGGAACCCAGGCAGGCGCATTACTTTGTGTAAATAATTTCATCACCACTACTCTGAAAATGGTGAAGGAAAATATCGTGAGAAAAATACGAAGACATGTGACATCTACCAACCCGCACTAGGCCCGCGTGGTAGATTACAGCCCACTCGCTCTCACAGAGAGAAGGCCTGTGTCCCAGCAGTGGGAACATCATAGGCCGATTATGCTAAATCTAAGAGATGGAACATTAACACTGATAGGGTTTTTTTAATGCAGCACCTAAATATATTTTTGTTTGTCCTGGTTTTGAGTGGTCACATCTAGCCAACTATACATCGGTGGACACTTTCCACACAAGGGTGGAGGTCCCTGAAATCTGTCCAGCCACTGTGTGTCGCTAATACGATTCAAACAAGCACCTTTATACTTTTGTTTCTACGCTAATAGGCGAAAAAAGAGGTTATGAGCTCATTATACTTAATAGCACACACATGTTTTGAACTACAGTGTGTTCTTAAATGTCCCATTTAGTAAACAGCCATGGTAGGTAGTAAAGATTATTTCATATTTATTCTTCAACTTTTCAAAATTGCATCTACTGTTTGTCTCTGCATCTCCCAAAGGTTGACTGGTAGAAATGCATTTGAGCTCAATTCAATCAATCTTTATTGCAATCCATAATCTACACATATAGGTGGTAAGTATTAATAAATATTAAGCAATTATGATAATTGTGTTTTTGCACGTGAATTCGAGATGTTGGTGTGAATTAGTTCATGACAACTTATTTTATCCCACACCTTTTTAATCGCAATAAAAATTGTCAGGTTTAGTCGGTACCCTAATTGCGTAATACACGATCAATCAGAATCTGAATCGTTTTGAAACAGATTGCTAATCCATTGCTTTGTACGTTCGAAAAAAAAATCTGCTCAACAACGTAAATAACACAATGAATGTTGTTGACCTGTCAAATTGAAACAGATTAGTCGGAACTGTCAACGAAGATGTGTTGCGTAATTAGGTAGCTGCAGTGCTATTCTGTAACCATCTCACCGTGAAAACTTAGGTGAAGTGAGCGTGGAGTGAGCTGTCATTCCACAGGGATTGACACTATTGACAGCTCACCTCACCCAAGTTGTCACGGTGAGATGTTTACAGAATAGCATGGCTGGTTCGGTTTTTTACAATCAAAATTTTAGGTGAAAAACGTCAAATTCAGAATAGCAAAATTGCCATTCTCACTAAATTAAAATCTCAGTACTATCTTAGCGCTGTTAAATAAAATATAGTTAAGTTGTGTCACTTTAGTCTATTTCAGAATGGGAAATCGTCGTTTGACAGGAATAAATTAAATTTTAGTCTACTTTAGAGGTATTTGTGACAAGAGAATCGGCACCAGTGTGTGGCATTTGTAGACCTTTGGCAGTCGTGACTGGTAGTAAGGAGCCCAAAAGTCTGACACTCAGTCTTACTAAAGGGTCGTAGTAAAAGGTGGGTCGTGTTACCCAGTAACTGAGTTGCGAAGGTCAGATAGGCAATCGGTTTATGTAAAATACTGGTATTCAGCGGCATCAGGGTAGACTGGAACCTGACCCTAACGTAGTTTAGAAAAGTCTAAGTAGGATATGGCACTGTGTGAAAAAAAACAACAGTATTTTTTTTTTTATAAAATGTTTTTATTTTTCACATTTTAGTTGTGGTACCTACCCCACACAAATTCGAATACCACTACCTGCTATGTAAATAACAGTGACAGGAACTTATCATCATTACATCCACATAAAAATACGTATTATTGAAGCTAACTCAAAAACTATCCAAGCAAAGTTAATAAAATTTAACCGGACCACCTCGAGAGCACACACTTTCGAATTTTCTAAATCGGCCCACAATTGACGGAGAAATCGGTGGACATTAAAAAAAAAACACGCTGCGAACATAATTAACCTCCTCCTTTTTGGAAGTCGTTTAAAAATTAGGGAGAATCCTACCTATGTTACTCTATATTCTTCTCTATTCACGAGACAACAATAAATCCTCCTTCCACATGCCTTTGTTAACTAAAAAGACCTTCTGTCTATCCTAAAACAACCTAAAACTTAAAGATAAACTCCATTACGAACTCCACGCAATAAATCTTCTGCAGACAAGGACAGCATAAAATCCTCAAGTCAACGGCTAAACTTTGTTTCTCTAAAGGTGCTCCCTAACCGGGAGCATTCGCCTGTAATGTAACTATCCAAGATTCCACTGTATCGGCTAGGACCTTGCAAATAGACAGCGCAGGCCGTCAACTGCTTGGTAGTAGGGATGATGCCTCGGTAAAAATAAAAGCAATTTAGTCTGTCAGTCAGATAAAGAAAAAAATTTAGACACGTATTTTAGTAACTTAGACGATAAACGCATTCAAGTTGGAGAATCAAGGGCTCGGTACGTCACAACTCAGTATAAAATGTAACAAGGTGTGACGTTCTGTCACATTTTAACTCGAATGTATCTTTTGATTACGTAAGAATAAAAAAAACGTATCTAATTTTTTTTTATAAACTACATGACGGACACTAAAAAAAAATTCTGTCGTGCGTCGTCTCTATTGAAACCAGCAGGATAGGTAAATGCATATAATTAAATAGGTAGAAGTAACACTGTTAATCGCAGTTAAAATTTACATTACAGGCTCCACAGCATTACATTCCAGGCAACGCCCCCAGTGAGGGAGCGTCTTTAGGAAAGTTTTGTAGAAAACTTGGGACAAGCGTCTAATACTTTAATCTTTGATCGCGTTCATTGATTGATTTGTATTGTCTTTGGCTAATTATTTGGGCTGGCAGCACGTCGAAGTTTGTGGTAAATTAATGTTGATTAGTTTGATTTCGTCTAAAATCGGGTTTCGAAATATAGTTGTTGCATGGCCATAGCGGTCATTGACCCACCTTCATTTTCTACCATTCTTTATTTAAAAATCTCAAAAAAAGTCCGTTACCCTCCTGAATCAATATCTATTGTGATCTTCAACAAGTTCTTATAACAAAAAAGCATTTATCGTTTATTGTTTGGCTTCCTACGGAGAGATATTAGGGAGAGGGCAATGACCGCTGTTGCCACGATAAATCTCGATAACTATAGTAGGCAGCAAGATTATAAATATTATGAAGACGTAAACTTTATGCCACCAAAAACATTTCATATAAAGTAGGTTGCCAAAACTTACATAACGCTTTCACTATTAAAAAGTTATAAGATGTAATGAAGAGCCAAGTCCTTAACTCTAAAAACCTTACAACTTGGTCAAAATGTACGCCTCGGCCGTATCGCGGCAGTCTCACGGTAAAAAAATAAGTCACTGGTTTTTAATTTTGTGTCATGCTATCGCTTCGAGAAAAAGTAGGTAGTGCCCCTCCTTTTTGATTTTGGCTCTTCTTCGATGGAGCACTAAGTACCGTGCCGCCAGATAGAGGTTGTCCTACGGTAAAGTTCCAGTTCTTGGAGAAATACTTTACTTTAAAGAAAGAAGGAAAGAAAAGAAAGAAAATACGTTTATTTGCGGTACACATGACGCAAAGAAAGAACATAACACAAAAATAAACAATTTGGGGGAAAATATGCCTCACATCCACGCAAAACGGCCATCGCTCAGCTTAATGCTGCGACCCTATGCGAGACAGAGCCCCAACGCTGGTTTTCAGCGACAGCCGGCGTTGACGTGATGACGTCAACCGGTGCAGCATATAGTGAAATAACAAAATGAGACAAAAATAAAATGAATAAATACAATACTTAGTCCTAAATGTTTATATAAACCATAATATTTAAAATGGTAACATTTCATACCGTCGGCGACTCACGCGCCGCGGTCTTAATGCAGTCTGTGCGCGCAGCTGTCATAAAAACTATTTGTTTGACGTTTTGACATATTGGTTATGTAGTGGTTACGTAATAATTATAACATGGCGCATTAAGTAATCGTGTTTGCTTTGTTTTTTTATTTCGATTTTTCGTCGGTTTATTTGATAAACTAATCTGCTGTTCCATACATTTTGACCGAGTAGATATTGCACTTTTCTATGAAACAGCAGTTTTTTTTTTAATAACCGACGAAAACTTTCAACGCAGTTCTGAATCATGTACCGAATCCGTGGTATCAGTGTATATAATAGTTAGTTGTATATACATACTTTAGATAATTTATTAATTTAGAATGAGAAACCAAGCATCAAGTCCGCCGTGCCGTGTGCCGCGTGCCGTGTGGCATTAAGTCCGCCTCTGTACATTTTTGTGCTTGAAGTATTAAATAAATAAATAAACACTGGTTGCATATAAGTAATTCAATTATGCAGAACAATACGAGTCTTCCCGTTGACAGCGACGCGGACAAAC
Organism: Agrochola circellaris; assembly: GCA_914767755.1. NCBI lineage: Eukaryota > Metazoa > Arthropoda > Insecta > Lepidoptera > Noctuidae > Agrochola > Agrochola circellaris. The sequence goes on along the minus strand of OU611850.1, from coordinate 15,003,773 downwards.
ATTTTTGGTGCTCTATGTCTTCTTCCTCCCTTTTATATACAACTGTAATTGTATTATTCTAAGACTGCACAGCTGACAGCTTTTCATTGAAATTAAAAAAAACGACGTCGTATCCTGTCGCCTTTTCCTCGGGAAATCTTTAAGAGTATGGGAAGACTATACAATTCCATGGAGAAGACCTTCTTTCTTATATCTATGGAGAAGACTAAAGAAACTCCTACTCCTTTAGCGTGCACGCGGTTCGATTGTGGAATTCACCTCCGCCTGACATTAGGGACTGCCAAACTGTTGCAGTTTTTAAAAGAAGAGTGAAAGAACACTATCTTTCCACTTCGTCATAGTTGCATTTTTTTTTTGTATTTATTATTTTATACTTAGTACATTATAATTAAGTATATATATTTTAGTGATATTTATTTTAGTAGTATGTATGTAAGTTTATTCTCATAATCTATGTTTATAGTTAATATTATAGTTAAATTAGTGAATAATTAGGTGTTTTTATTTTATGTATTTTATTTTCTCTTCTACTCTTACACACGTTGTCTACATCTCTTTAACTAGGTACTTTCCTATCGCAGGTATGCTGGAAGAGATTTCTTTAGAAATAAGCATCACCTTTGTACGTATTTTTCTGTTCCTTTTTTTCTTGTCTGTTTATATGTGTGTACATAAACCGTTAAATAAATAAAAAAAATAAAAAATAAAATAAGAAACGATGGACAGTGTGTAAAGGTATTGACTACTGAGATGATGACTAATAGAGAAGTATGGACGAAAAAACATAATGCGCAGACACTAAATAACATAGGATAAGGGCAGGGGGTGATGATCATTCTTCCTAAGAAGCTAATGCCAGTTAACTAACGTAGCTGTTCGAAAATTACCAAATTCTGACTAACGAAGGAACATTATTTATTTAACACTTTAAGCACACAATTTACAGAGGCGGACTTAATGCCATAGGCATTTTCTACCAGTCAACCTTTGGGTGATGCAGTGATAAACAGTGGTAGGTGCAATATCGAAAATTGTGGAATAAATATTCATTTAAATATAAGGATATACCTATTAACCTAGCAATAACACCTTGACATTCATTGTGGAGCAGTTCTGGCGCATTGGTAACGGCCCCGACTTACGACTTGGTCGTGGGTTATAACCCCGGCAATAGCTTTAAATACTCAATACTCAATTTTTTTTTTTTTTTTACTTTGTGTATGCAAGTAATTTCATTGCCACTGCTCTCAAAACGGTGAAGGAAAACATCGTGAGGAAACCGGCATGTCCTAGAACCAAAAATTCGAAGATATGTGACATCTACAAACCCGCACTGGCCCACTCTGTCTCGAAGAGAGAGGCGTGTGTCCCAGCAGTGGGAACATTACAGGCTGATTATGGTAAGGAGAATCGCCAAGCTCTTGCTACGTTCATAAACTTAATACAAAGTAATGACATCACAGCGTATTTAATATAGTAAGCAACGAGAGCGATGAACACTGTGTATTGTGTAGTGGAATAGTAATCGTTGGATCGGTGTGAGGTCACTGATGTGGCAGGGCGATGCGAGCGCGTCAGTAACGCGATGCACTAAACGCGGCAAGATTGAATGCAGAAGGACAGTTATTTAGATTACGGTTGTTTTAACTAGCACTCGGCAAGAGTCTTTAAATATATGTTTGATCGTGTGATATCGAGGTATGACGAATAGGGTGTAAAGTTCACCCATCCTCTATAGAAAACTGAGGATCCTCCGACCAGACGGGTGTCGTGTCTGGCGGGCAACTGCCCGTCGATTGATGTCGGAAAGTTATATATATGCTGAGCGCGCTGTAAACGCTGCTTGCGCGATGCAGGATTTGTGTGACGTCAGGTCTTTGATGCGTTGTAGATCCACATCCTAATTGGCTAATATATCCTATTCCTAACCTTCATGTTCTCGTGTTGGTGTTGTGTCTATGTAGAAATAAGCACCTCTGCCAAGTTCATATTTCTCTTGCCCCTATCCCACTTAATTTGGGATCGGCGCTGAATGTCTTCTTTGTCCATAATTCTCTATTGGTCCTCATCTCAGTAGATATTATGTAAGGTTAACAGAAAGTTAGCTACCCGTACCCTATTGCGTTGCTTCGGAAAATCCTAGGTGGATCTGCAATGGTAGTCCGCGAAATTCAAATTTTCTTACGTTTTTTGCAAGTTGCAGGTCAGTGTCATGGTCGCGAACCATATTTTGGTCAGGATACAACCTGCCGATCGATTCTGTAAAAATATCACTGTGAAACTTAGGTGTGAAGTGAGCGTGAAGTGAGCTGTCAATATTGTTAATCCCTAGCATCCTGCCGGTCGATTTGTGACAGTGACAGCTCACTTTAAGCTCACTTCACCTAAGTTTTCACAGTGAGATTTTTACAGAATCGACCGGCTGATACTGACCTGTAAATTGCAAAAAACATAATAAATTGAACTTCAAGGGCTACCACTGGGGGTAAGTTATACCCGTACCCTATCGCGATTTCCTCGGAAATTTCTTCATTCATTTGAAGAGAAGTAACCAATAACCAAACGGCCTTTTCTTCGAAGCCTCGACAATGTTCCCTTTGAGTACGGATTTCCCGCGGAAACCCCGTGTAAGTAACAACAATTTTAACACCTGACAGTTCTTGAACGCACTTTAGATGTCCTGAACGCCTACAGTTTCATTGGTGAAGTTCGCTCTGAGTCAATGGTGTGGTAATGCTTTCTTGGTAACTTCAGCAGTGTCTACATAACACACGCTAAAAAGTCGTACTCCTAACGTCGTAAATTGAGAATGATGGTTTTTTGAGCCGCTCAAAGCAGATCTGTAACTCTTCATTAAAATAAATTGGCCAAATGATAGATGAAGACCTCATGTTTATTTGTTAGCTTATAATTGAAGGTTTATTTCATTTTATTTTTATTTTAATAAAATAGTTTAATTTTGACAGCTTGACATATTTTCCATACAAAAGCTGTGAAACCGCAATATTTATTCCGATGATGAAAGTTATCTCATTGAAGAATATATATACAATGTGAAATTTAATTCGTTTGCATCCTCTTAAGGGGTCATTGTACTCATCATTACGAACAACTTTCACTATGGGGCCAACCATGAAATTGCGAAAAAAAAATCAGCTGTTCCATACTTTTATGTTCGCATAGATCGTTATAATGTAGGGAACAGCAGATTTTTTTTTCGCGATTTCTGGGTTATTACTATTAGTATAAAAAAATGGAAAGAGCTAGAGAGACCTCAAAAATTGGTTTGCTAATTGAATAATACAGAATCTTTAAATTCCTTAAAAATCAGAATAACACTAGAATTATTAATGGGCATAGCGCTGTCAACAGTGACGTGAGGCCGGTTTCGTAAATATGTGTACACTTAGTGAGGTGTAGTTTGAATGTAAATGGGTGTAAACGTGTGCGATGCACAGAGCGGCGGTGTAGTTTTGGCATGCTTCACTGTATTGTTCGCAGCGCTCTGTCTTGGTTTTTTATATGGTCGGAGTGGGCGCGCACTATTAGTACACCCACATTTCGCCAATTATGTTTAAGTCCCATTTAATAGGGGCGAGCCTATTGCCATCAACCTCGCACAGATCCAGCCTCCGGGCTGCTACTGAGACATTCCTGATGGAAAAACTCAATAACACTTTGCTCGACCTCGGAATCGAACCCTCTTGCTTAGCAGTAACGCTTGCGACCACAGCACAAACGAGGAAGAAATTTAATATTACTATTTAAGACCTGTTTCATCAAATAACTTCTCCCGCTCTGGGCGGAGCAGAAGGGCGTGTCAGACTCTTACTGACTAAAACCCACCCGTGTTTCTTCAGTTGCCTGTACGTTGCCAGGGGCCACGGTATCCCTTTCGAACTTTCTCGCGACCCCGGCAGGCATCGGTCCTAGCAGACTCCTTCTGTTGTGTTGACATCTCTTTGAGGCGCGCGTGTTCCACAACGCGCCGTCGTCGACTGTTTAACACCTATGATTCAAAATTCTGCTCACTGGGTACTCAGTGGTAACGGCCGAGACAAACCAGTTGTAGGTCGGAAGTTCGAACTCAAACAGGCGCTTTACCTTGTGTAAATTATTTCATCACCACTGCTCTCAAAACGGTGAAGGAAAACATCGTGAGGAAACCGGCATGTCCTATAGAACTAAAAATTCCAAGACATGTGACATCTACCAACCCGCACTGGGCCGGCGTGGTGGATAACGGCTACTCTGTCTCACTAAGAGAATGGTTTTGTCCCAGCAGTGGGAACATTATAGGTTGATTACGACTATTCGAACTGTGTGTGAACTGAACCCACTGTCCTCCGCTGCTTATAGTTTAACAGTCGGTTGGCAGAACATCAAAGTGTATCCGACGATTGAGTTGGTCCCGTTCATCAGGTATTGCTATTACTGATCACGTTTGATGTACTAGTACTAGCCTTCACCTCCGTTATGAGGTTACAAGTGTGGAACCAATATATATAAATGTTGTGAATCGTGCTGAATGTAGTGAGCATATAGTTGTCAAAATATTTTGGATTGTTACGAATCAATCAATCTGCCTAGCCTTATCCCAGCTATGTGTGGGTCGGCTTCCAGTTTAACGGGATGCAGCTGACTATCTGTCCTCCATAACCCAGTAACTGTAGTAACTGGGTAATACGATACCCCTTGGTACGACTGGTTGTCAGACTTTCGGGCTTCTGACGACCCGTAACGACTGTCAAAGCTCCACGAATGACAGCCGGGACCAACGGCTTAACGTGCTTTCTGAGGCATGGAGGAGTCTTGGTATGTAAAGATGCTCACCCATCCGCGGACAAACCTCGGCAAGCGTAGCTTTACCTGATGGATCGACCCGTGCAGCTATTACTTCGCCACGAACTCCTAATTCACTCATCCTCCATAAAAAAGGGAGGATAATCCGACCAGACGAGTGTTGTGTCTGGTCTGGTGGGTGACTGCCCGACGATTGTGGTCGGAATATATGCTAGTCGCACGGTAAACCCTGCTTGCGCGATGCAGTATTTAACGTGAAGTCAGTGTGATGCGTAGTTCACATTTGGCGATGTAGATCCCGCCACAATCTACTTATAAAAAATCTTAAATTCGTGCATTAATTCGTTCACTGACAGATAACGCAGAGCCTAAACCGCTGGGTCTAGTAGCTTCAAACTCTGCCCAAGAGTTCCTTATATGAAAGTGAGCGCTAAGGAAGGAATTTTGAAACTCCATCTCCTAAAGCGGTGTAATTGGGGATGACTGTTTGTATGGAAGTTCGCCATATTTGGAAGAAAACTCGTGCGTATGTATAGATATAATTCTGATGCTGTGACATAGTTGTAGATTCTGAAATTGAGGGATCTTGCGTTTGATTACCTACCTCTTGTGTTGTGCCCTACCCTACGTGTGATTACACTCGTCACCGTGCAGACAAAGTTGAACGATCTCGCAATGAATGTCAGAAACTTCTGACGTTGTCAGAAGTTATATAATCAAACCCCGTTGTTTTGAAACTCGGATGAGATTTGACAACTTAAGAGTGAAAGGAGATGATAGATCTTTCGCCGAACCGTACATGTTATCTTGTGATTGATTTATTAAAATTGTTAACAAAAGCCGTAGTACCTACGATTGACTATGATTTTAGACACCGCTCTCTTTGGTAATGTACAGTGAACTCGAAGTTTTAGACAATTTTTTCTATAGAGTTCGCGCCACGACTCAAGTCCGATAGACGCGGTATTAAGTTCTTTATTGGTGATCAATGGGCATTAATGCTGAAATGAACCTTTTTGGCGCAGCCGTGGGGCACACACTATTGTTGTTAAACCATTATTATCAATTTTTATTTTGTAATTTGTATTTTGTGTTTCACGAACTGTGTCCAAATAAACTTTATTCTTTCTTTCTTAGTGTCTATGACATTGCATTTAAAAAATTTAGTTCGACAATTTTCCGCCGGACTCCAGTGATGGCGCAGTCTCTAGTCAGATAACTTTTAACTGAGGAATAAATGCGGTTTGACAGCTTTAGTAGAAAAGAAAATACTTCAATTTACACTTTTACACTATACAGGGTGACTTGTAATTCGTGCCATGGTAACGGTTTTTGCGTCGATGTCCTTGCCTCCCTATATACAACATGAAACATAAACCCTGACCGATCCATAAGGGTGTTATTAGGTATCGTACTGAGAGCCTATTTATGTGGTAATTTTCAGTAAAAAAGAAAAAAAAATCGCCACATTTTTTTCAATGGGGATTGTTACCGGGTTAGTACATGGGGCGCGGGCGGCCGTCGTTTACCGGATATCTCTACAAGTCATAACTTATGACCCCTGTTGAAAATTTGCTAATTTTTAATGGAGTTGGGGTAATTTTGGTACTAAAAATGTGAATTTATAAAGCAATAACTTTTTTATTTTCCATAATGATAAGATTTTTTATTACTTTTTGGTAATGTTATTGCAGTACCTATGTCCCCCTTTCAGATCGTACATTGTTTTTTGCCGTCGACACACTAAGCACAAAGAATGGATGCACTACAAGTAGTAACTACAGGAGCCTGAAAAACATGTTTTGTAATAGGTTACAGCGCAAAACAAACCTCGGAATGCTTGTGAAACATCACACACAATTAAATACCAGTATATCTTAATAACAGTCCGCGTTAGGTCGATGTCAGCGTGGCATTTGTTAAAATTAAATGTCTAATTATAGCTCACGCACAGTTGTACTCGCTCTCGGAGTAGACAATCAAAGAAAACATTATGAGGAGATACAGAATTATTGGAGTATTTGTAAACATTTTGTAGACGCCATTCTTTATTTATGCTTCTGAGAACGAACAGACGGGAGTATCTACAGGGAGTTTTGTTTTGAAAAACACAATAACACTTCACTTTCACACACTCAGCAGACGCGCTTGCAACCGTTATATCAAACGAGTTAGTATTTTTAACTTCTCGAAGTAATTTCTGCTAAAGGTTAGCAGAAATAACTTCGTAAAACTCAATACTAGGTAGTAATTATATTGTTTATACTTAAATCTATTTTTTTTTTTTTTTTTGTCACAAATATTAAATACAATAATCATACAATCTAACGCTAAAATATGTATAGTAAGTATGTACAAGTATATGAAGGAAAAAAATTATAAAAGAATTCATTGGGTATCAAAAAATTCGGCGGCATCGATGTCAGTGGGAAAAGTTCCCAAGAGCTATACATATCTCATACAGCGGATATATACAATGTGAAATTTAATTCGTTTGTATCCTCTTAAGGGGTCATTGTACTCATCATTATGACCAACTTTCACTATGGGGGCCAACCCCGAAATCGCGAAAAAAAAATCTGCTGTTCCCTACATTATAACGAGCTATGCGAACATAAATATATGTATGGAACAGCTGTTTTTTTTTCGCAAACGAATTAAATTTCACATTGTATAGAAGCTCTCTTTTTGCCTCTTTTTGGAGGAAGTACCCTCCAATCAAAAATACCTTTATAGATATTTTTGTCTTCCACGACAAAAATCTATAAAGTCGTAACAGGATACCAAGTTTCGTCCAGATCGGTTATAAAATACGACCAGCCGGTCGATTCTGTAAAAATATCACCGTGATACTTAGGTGAAGTGAGCTGTCAATAGTGCTAATCCCTAGCATCCTGCCGGTCGATTTGTGACAGTGACAGCTCACTTCACGCTCACTTCACCTAAGTTCCACGTTGATATTTTTACAGAATCGACCGACTGTAGCGGAGTACGCACAAACTGACACACGCAAATTTTGCCAGACTTGAAGCAGAGACGCTTGTTTAGGTAAATTGTCGATCTAATATTTTCGATCCGGAAATCTAGCATGAACAAATATAGGTACCTATCGGAATCGAAATTACCTATTTTTGTTCTTCACTCCTTAAATATCTTGATATCCCAATTAATTTAAATTATTTCGTCCAGGTACACCATATCATCTGGCGGCCGTAACAGGTTTTTACAAGAGTTTCTTGTGTTTTCCACTAATAACACTAACTAACAATTTGCAGTGTATTTGAAGTGCTAATTATCTTAACAAGACTTGAATTGCTTCATCAATCGAATTATAGACAGTCTTTGTATTTCTGAAAGGGTTATTAGCATCCATTGGATGTTATAAAAAGACGACGGAACCCCGTTCCTAGACATGGGTCGTACTTGCAAAATCGAGTACCAGGGCTTTCAAGTACATAAACCTTTAGACACCAGCGCCAAAAACCAGGCTTCGAAATACTTTCAAGTATTTTCTTTCTGCATGGAAAATAAAACCGTAAGGTCATATAAATAAGGAGTACAATCGCGTATGCAAAAAACGATACTTCCAACTTCCAACCAAGCCTTGTTGGAAGAAAAATACTTGCATAGAACATTGAGTCGTAACCTAATATAAATAAGGAGCAGAATCGCGTCTACAAAAAAAAAACTTCCAAACCTTTAATGTAAAAATACTTGCATAGAACATTGATCCGTAACGAAATATAAATAAGGAGCAGAATCGCGTCGAGCGTAGACGGAGCAAAATACTTTGAAGTCTTGCGAGTATTTCGGGTCGGCACACTTCGGTACGTACAAATAAATACCTAGGAAAAAAACCTGGTTGCATAAATACGCATCTTCCCTACCCGTTCCATACCACCATACAGTATTTAACACTACATTTAATTTTAACTTCTGCTGTTATAGCGGCAATAGAAAAACACAATCTGTGAAAATTTTAACTGTCTACCTATTACAGTTCATAAGATACAGCCTACTGCCAGACAGACGGACGGACAGCAGAGGTTTAGTAATAAGGACCCGTTTAGCACCTTTCAGGTACGGAACCCTAAAAATGAAAGATAAACCTTCAAAGGAGGGATAGATATCTGTTGTGATGTATAACTTAAGACGCAGATATATGCCAGTTACCTTGAGTGGTTAGCTTGCGTGTTCTGTACTGAGCTCACGCAACGCGTCGTACGTCCAGCCAGTAATAGGACTCGCCCTTCAAGGAACGCTGTCCCAAATTAGACGCATTATTAATTTATTATGCATAAAATAAAAGGTTTTTTAATAAAACACGTATACTAAAAGATCAATAATTAAACTGTCTTTAAAATTATGAATGTTTCAGAAAAATACGCTTGATAGATTTTGCGTGACTCTCAGTTTTTATCCGCATTAGACATAACTTTACAAATTAATTTCACTATGTAATTTAAACATAATCTAAAATATTCATATATTAAATTATTAAGACTGCTCTAATTTATTAACACTACTCGTTTAGACGTGATCTTCAGAATAAAATCATTAAAAGTCGGTTATCGTCGCCTTAACCAGTATTCATTATTTTCAACATTTTGTTTCCCCATGCTAATGTCTTAAGTTTTCATCTCATTTTCCACCCATACCGTTAGGAGACTCATCATCAAAATTCAAAATTCAAAATATTTTATTTCACATAAACCTACAAGGGCACTTATGAAACGTCAGAAGCTAGGTGTACGGTTCCAATTTGTCGTTTCCTATGGAGAAGAGCCGACAAGAAACTCCACGGTTACTCTTTTAAAAGTAAATGGTTTTTACAATTTTTCCAAATTACAGTGTTAATAGCTTCGATCAACTATACAGGTATGAGAGGACAGTGTAGGCCCATCAACATGTACCATCTTCTTCCTACCCTCGTCCCATGGTAAGTGGGATTGTCGCTTCACGTTTATTTCTTCCCTTCTCTCATCATTCGTTAGGCCACTAAACTACCAAATGACTACCAAATAAAATACCATTCAATTTTGAAGTTTAGCGGAAAAAAAAATAAAAAAATTGAAAAAGCAATCTACCTGTTTCACAGGCTTTAAAGCTTTTAAGAGTCAGTGATCTAGATTAGCAAAGAAACCTTTTGAGGTCCTTTTTTGGCAATACCGACTACGGTCTCACCTAAACTCCTGTTTTATGAATAAGGAAAGAAAGAAAATACGTTTACATAAAATAACCTGCAAACACCTGCAATCACCTGCAATCCCCAGGGCTAGGCAGAGGTGTACACTACACCCATATTTGGTCAGTTATGTTTAAGTCCCATGTAACAGGGGGCGAGCCTATTTCCATCAACCGGGCACAAATCCAGGCTCCTGGCTGCTACTGAGAAATTTCTGATGGAAAATGCCCAATAACACTTTGCCCGATCCGGGAATCTAACCCTGGGACCTCATGCTCAGTAGCAACGCTTGTTAAGTTTGTATTTAATGCAAGTGCAAAACCATAAACTTGCATGCAAGTCTTCATTAAATGGCAGCCAACACGCAGGTGTAACGCCCCCTATATGCAAGCTACTCGCAAGACATCAATCTCACTTGCAAAATATTTACCTCTACCCTCTTTTTGCCACTTTTTCAGTCTGTTTGTGTCCAAATACCTCGTTTACAAGCATTCATACATTTCGTGGCAGTTCAAGGCTGACCACTTTTCGGCTTGGCACGGTTCACAGCGAAATGTTTACTACGAGTTAAAAGAATTCGTATAACTATGAAAAAACGTTATAGTTTCGTAGAATATTTTTGTACGTATGTAAAATATATGGAAGTTGAACGTGGTGTACATTTTCTTTGTTTTAAGAGCGTTTATTGTAAAAGTGGGCAACGTCGCAAATACTCGTACAAGTCAAATATTTCACCGTTTTGATTAATTTGACAATATTACTGTATGGAAATAAGAAATGTGGCTAACTAGCGTACTAGAATATTAATAAGGAATTGCAATTATAACATACTCGTAGAATTGGATGTTGTAACCGTTCTAGGTGTAAAAAAGGCATTTGGAATGTTTCCAAATACTTTTTTTACATCTAAAACGAAATATTCGGTGTAACGATATTAATTATTGCATTTCATAATCAATATTTTAGTTAGCTAGTTAGCCACATTTAATATTTCTATACAGTAATATTGTCAAATTAATCAAAACAGGTAAATATTTGACAGCTATTTGCGACGTTGCCAAATTTCAGGAAAAAGGCTCTTAATAGTTTTCAGGTAAATGTATTTGTAACGTGTTTAGGAATTTCTTGAGGATAAACGATGTCACATCTTCGATGTCATAAAAAGCGACTTAATTACTTCATCACCATCATCATTTCAGCCGATAGACGTCCACTGCTGGACATAGGCCCCGCCCAAGCACCGCCTTTTCGACCGGTCCTGTGCTTCCCGCATCCAGCGGAAAGCACTAAAGTTCATATTTAGAAGTTTTGTCTTTGAAAGACACTAAACCATAAATCTATGTGAATTAATCTAATTATACGAGACAAAATAAATACAGGATGTCAGGGCCATCGACGCGAAGCCGGTTACCATGGGTTGAAATTTTGCGTCGGTTATTTTTTTTTTTTATCTGCTTCTACGCAGGGGGCTCAGAACTGAATCCATGGTAACTGGCTTCGCGTCGATGTTCCTGCCACCCTGTATATTTGGAAACAATGGCATTTTGGAAAAGCAATTAGCCATAGTATCCTCTCAATCTAATTAGCTTATAATGTTCCCACTACTGGGACACAGGCCTCCTCTCTTAGAGGCCTGTAACTACCAGTGCGGGTTGGTAGATGTCACATGTCTTCGAATTTTTTGGTTCTAGGACATGCCGGTTTTCTCATAATGTTTTTGGTTCTATCTTATCTATGAAAATCAACTTTAGCAAAGTATTTTAAGAATTGGCTCAGCCTGATTTGATAATCTGTGTTTTCTTTTCATTTCATAAATAATAATATAATACCAGCCTGTTACTGTCCCACTGCAGGGCAAAGTCCTCTTCTCATACAGAGAAGGCACGAGCATTGATCACCACGCTTGCTCAAGACGGGTTGGCGATCTGAGACTTATATTAACTATTAGTCCAGGTTACCTCACGATGTTTTCGTTTACCGATGTCAGTATTGTCCAAGATAAACTCAGAAAGTAGTTCTTTTCATAAAACCATTAATTTCTGTTACTTCTGAAGCCCATGTCCTAGAACCAAATTCGAAGACATGTGATAGCTACCAACCCGCACCAGGCCTGCGCGGCAAATTACAGGCCACTCCCTCTCCAAGAGAGGAGGCCTGTGTCCCAGAGTTACGAACATTATAGGCTGATTTTGCTGAAGCAACAAGCGTCATTGAATACTCTACGTAGCTACCCGCCGGTTTGTGAGTAGCCTTGAATTCAATGCTGAAGCCATACCTAAGCTTTATGCTTTGTTCTCGAGCATAAACAAACTGTAGAGCTTATCGAAGTGTTTATAATCGAAACTCTATTCTGGTGAGAACGATATTTTTGTTTTCTTTTTATAATAAGCTTAAAGTAAGAAATAAGCTTATAACGATAATATGACAATGCTGAATAGTTTTAAAGGAGCTTAAAAACCATTTTATGAACTTAATGTTCAACAAGGAGGTGCAAGGGCGCCCTCTTGCACCCGGCTCCCATCACCCATGACCGTCAAAGTTGCCCGCGAAACTTAAATTTTCTTTCGGTTTTTGTAGTTTGCAGGTCAGTGTCGTTTATGTGTTGATTAAAATATGATTCCCGACCATAACAAATATGGCTTTACAGAATTATAATCATTAGAATCAGCAATACAACTCCTTAAGTTAGTATAATCCTCAAATGTCTTGATTTCATGAAGTAGTCATTCAATAGGATTACAAATTAGAGAGTTGTATTGATAATTTTAATGATAACAATTCTATAAATAAACATTTGATACGGCCGTGAATCATATTTAGATCAACATACAACCTGCAATCAGCAAATTGCAAAAATGTAAGAAAATTTTAATTTCGAGGGCGACTTTGACGCTCATGGGCGATGGTCGCCGGGTGCAAGAGGGCGCTCTTGTACCTCGTGAGCATCAAAATAAAATATAGGTGGAAAACATTCAGAACTAAAGAATATCCAAAATCGCGTGACACAATATTAGAGAACTTAACCTAGGTATGAGGAACAGGGTGTAAAGTACACTCATCCTAGAAAAGGGAGGATCCTCCGACCAGACGGGTGTCGTGTCTGGCGGGCAACTGCCCAATGGTTGAAATCGGGAACTTGTATAATATGTTGATCGCGCGGTAAACTCTAATTGCGCGATGCAGGATTTGTGTGACCTCAGGATGTTGTGTGACGTCAAGTCTTTTATGCGTTGTTCGCATGTGGCGATGTAGATGCCGCCACAAATGACTTGCACACGTAGGATTCCGTACCGTATTAAGATCGAACAAAAACGCAGGAAAAATAACGTTAATTATTAGCTTTATTTAATTTTAATTATTTGATCTTAGTAGGTGAGTATTGGGGTACCTGGATCAAAAGATCCAGGTACCCCAATACTCTATTCAAAATGAGTGTTGCATTCAGAATCCTCTATTCAGAATTCTCTATTCAAAATGAGTGCTGTATTCAGGATCCTCTATTCAAAATGAGTGTTGTATTCAGGATCCTCTATTCAAAATGAGTGTTGCATTCAGAATCCTCCATTCAAAATGAAGGTTGTTTTCAGAATCCTCTATTCAAAACGAATACTATATTTAGAATCATCTATTCAGAGTGAGTATTGTAAACAATTCGAAATGAGACCTTTATTCTAAATCTTCTATCTAAATAGAGTGAAGCATTCTAAAATACTTCATTCGGAATGGAACTTCTATCAGTAGGATTTCATGATGGTTTATATTAACGGGAATGGTGGGGAATAGGAAACTGTCACCTATTACCTACCACAGTTCATTTTAAATACTTGTTTCTTTAATAAATGGAGTGAAGATGTCAACTATTCACTTATATTTTTTTATCTGTATAACATTATACTTATGCGTGTAATATAGACAGTTTTGTATGTGTGCGTGTGTGTTGTGTGGATGGGACAAGCTTACAAACAGCATTCGTTTCATCAAATGTTATGTACTGTTCATACTAGAATTTATATGCTGTTCCATATTATGTTATGTGAGGCCGTTGCCTCTGTTTTATATTAAAGCCCTTTAAATTTAACGAAGATAGGTATTAAAAAATAAAACTAACATGTTGGTCATCTCAATTTTTTATATTTCTGCTTATTTTAAAAAAACATTATTTTCAACACACCACTTATTTAAACAAAATACATTTTTCAAGGCACAAATATTAGAATGATTAATACAACTTATAATATCAGGTGAAGTTGAATATTTTTTATACAATGTTGTTATACTTGGACACTGCTTACTTTCTAAATTATATACATTATTAATTTCAAATAAATCTTTTAACCATAACACTTTTTCGTTACCTTTTGTAAATAAATCCTTATTTTTAAAAAAATTTGCAATGGTAGCTTTATAGCTAAAATATGGTACAAAACCTTCATTCCAATGTATTCCCCTGTTTTTTTCAATCCAAGCTACTTGTAACCGTTCTTTCTTCGTCAAGTCATAAAATGGTCGTGGTGGTTTTATCAACAGTACTAGTATGCGTCCTTCATATATCATTGCTATTTCTTTTGGAATAAATTCGTTTTCTTCACTCTTAAACCCTTGGACATCCACAATAACATTCATGATAATTTTCTAACAATATTACTCAAAGGTTTATATTCGAAAAGTCGATCGTTTATTATTAAACAATAAGCAGATGTATTATCTGGAATATCTTCTGAACATTCGATTTCTAATCGTACATCAACCGGTCCAGTTTTAAGTGATTCGTTTTGTCTTGAGCAATCAATAACAAAAAGTGGAGCAATTTCTTTAAATTGATTTAAGCTAAGCAACGGATCTATTCCTAAGTTGTAATACGACTGACGAAAGTTAGCATACATTTCGTATAATATACTGTATTTGTTTTCATCAAATTTCAGATTAAGTGAGTCATATGGGTAATATTGCGAATTTAAAAATAACTTGATATTGCTTACATTACAATGATCGAATAAGGAAGAACTTTTAGTTTTATTAGTTTTTCGATTAGTTTGCAAACCAAATATAACAAACCTTGGTTTCTCTAATTGTGAAGTTGTCTTCACCGACCATGAATGTTTTGTTGTTTTTGGTAATAGAGGATATTCATACAAATCCCAATTTCTAAACGCTAACTGTATGGACCGGTCTCTCTCCAAACTTTTAAGCAATAATAATTTGTTACGATCAGAAACTTTTACATGCGGCACACGCCATTGTATTTTCTGTATATCTATTTCCAGGCTATCATTTTTCTCCATAAGCACACTGTTTAATGCAGAGCTGCTTCTTTGTAAAATTAATTCATGTTTACAATTAATTATAATTTTGTTGTAATCTTCTGCAAATCCCAATATTCTATTCATTGGTATAATAACGCTAAAATGTCCTTTTCCTATTTTCGTACCATTTAAATTCCACCCCCAAATTGCTGCAGCTTTACTTTCACCTTCATTCATGGAGACATACGATTTTAAAGTTGTTGTGATACCAGCATTTTTAATGCGATCGATTTCAACACCATTTATTTCGTACCTAATATCTTGAAACAAATATAAGATTGGGTTGTTTATGAACTCAACATCTTTTTTTATTATTTTTCCTGCTAGATCTTTAGTAGATACACTTGCATACCCTTCTATAAAAATGGAACTACTGGAGGGCAATACATACAAATCTTGGTGATGAATGGGTATTCTGATTTCATCATTTTCTTTAAAACTAGTATTATAAGGATTGTAGCTATGAATCTCATAACTTTCGATAGAGTTGTCATGTTGCGCTAAATCTGTTATTTGAAGCATGTTGTTATTTTTTTAATTGTAATCCAATATCTCTGAGAAATCTTTTATTCTCTTTACTAATTTTAATTTGTCTTTTAATGTTGATACGTCTGACTCCTTTGGAAACAGGAAGTGAAATATTACATTTATTTCTCGTGGTAGGCGTTTTATTAAAAACTAGCATGTTGTTTCTATGTGTAAACAAAATAGGTAGAACTACTATTATTAAATTTAGCTCAATTATTCTTCGCAATGTGAGTAGTGATTGTCATCACATGCAATCTAAGAATGTGTGTAGTGTATCAGGATGTAAACTTTTATAACTACATAGTTCTATTTACGTTACAAGGACATCTATTTATTATCTTTCCAAAATGACTTAAGAAATTTTAAACACAAGTGCCCACAATTATACAAATGATCACGCTGTACGTTTTCATAATTATACTGAATGTTATTTCCTACATATTTCATAAATTCTTTCGGAGGTTTTAAGTTACCATAGCTGTCGAAATATTCAATATATTCATTTATTTTTCCGTAGGCTACCCAATGAGTACCAGAGTTTTCGGAAGAGTCAAGATTGATCACTCCACATTCTATCGGCAGAACTTTAGGTGGTAATTTATCTCTCATAAACACGCCTCGAAAGAATGGTACATTATTCGTATGTTTGATTATGTCAATATTGGTTAAAGCTCTACTGGGTAGCCTAGATTTCAGTTTTTTTTCTCTGATGTGTAAATGCCTAAACCATCCTTGTAATGCCTGAGGTGTAATCCTCTTCCAATACATAATGCCTCAATTTCCTTGTTGTGTCGTTCTGCTTCACGCAATTGCTTTTTAGCTAATTTATATGCGTTGATTGCTTTTGCAATACCAGCAGCACCTCCTGCTAAACTGCCAGCAGCAGATAATCCGGCAAATATTGGTACTAAAGGAAGAAATCCTCCTGATTTTGGTACTGGTATAATCCTAGGTAATTTTATTGATGTATCTGATATGAATTCTTTTGCTGCTGCGTATGCTGATTCCATCAGTACTTTCTTACATGATGGTTTTAATTTTTTAATGTGCTTTTTAGTATGGCTAACAATCTTTTTAAGAGTTTTCTTAAAACCAGCTCCTGTTTTTACTTTATTGATGTTTTTGTTGAATGCTGATGAAATTGGTTTTTTGTTGCCTGAAATACCACTTCTGGTTTTCATTTCTATTGCTTTATTTTTTCTTTAGAGTAATAGAAACGTATTGTAAAGACACAAATACAAGTCTTTTTTGTTTTAAGGACAAATACGTAATGAATAGAAAATATACGTGTATTTCCTTAAATACACATTAAAATAAATTTTTGTTTGGCCCACTTAAAATATATTTGTTTTATCTATCCAGCTGTTCTCGCTAGTAGGAAGCCCGAGCCACTTTACATATACTTGATTCCCTTTTCTTTTTAATACTTTTTCAACTAAGTACAAATCAGGATGGATGGTTTTTTGAAGTTCTTGAGCATAAAACGCTCCTAGTATTGGTCGACATCTTGCATCTTCTATCAAGTAAGTTAACGGATTAGTTTCTTGTATTGTTTTTATCTTAAATATTTCTGTTGACCAATTAGGATAATAGCCTTTATCAAAACATCCTTTATATTTGCTTATTCTTACAAAATCGCCAACACTAAACTTTCTACACTTAGTGCTTTTCTTACATTTAGCCAAATGAATATATCTTTGCATTATGTTTGTTTTATTGCTATGATTCACAGTAGCAGGAGGTTGTCCCACAGTTCTATGAGTAGTATTATTGTATTCATTTACAATTTTGTTAAGCGTTCCGTTCATCCACTTGTAATTCCCGTTAAGACTAAACTCTTTGTATAATTTATTTTTTAATGTCCTTATTAATCTTTCTACAATGGAAGCTTTTTTAGTGGAATACGTTGAATAATGATTAATTTTATACTTCATAACAATATTTTTGAATTTCTCATTATAAAACTCTTTTCCCAGATCAGTTTGCAAATTACTTGGAACACGTCCTTTGAGCAATAAACTTTCAAATGCTTTTGACACTTGTTGCTTATTTTTTTGTTTTAAAGGAACCGTCCAAGCATATTTTGAAAAAGTGTCTATGATTGCTAGTATATATTTGTAACCACCATTTACTTTCGAAATTGCTTGCATGTCCATTAAATCTGCTTGCCAGAGATCGTCGATATCTTTAAGTATGACCTGTCTTCTTGGAAAGTTAACTCTAGCACATTTATGAATTTCATTTATGACGTCTACTTTGCTCATAATGCTTATTTAAATTTCCTGCAATTTCTTTTAACACAATATTTTTTTCAAGATTATTTACTTTTTCATTTAAAGTTGAAATTAGTTTATCCAGTTGCTTTATTTGCATGCAAACATTATCTTTATTTTTTTCGATTTTCTCTTCGGTAATATTTTTACCCTCAACACGCTCCACTCTTATGTTACTTTCAGTTACGACTGATGCTTTATTTGTATGAACACAATTAATATTTATATGTTCATTCATGTTGTAAAATACTTTGATAACTGAGAGCATTCTAAAGCTTTTTAGTCTTTTATAATATCAGCTTCTTTTAACTCTTCTATAATTGAAAGAATTTCATTATCATGATTTGTATTACCAGCATTTTTTGAAGCAATTAGAAGTTTCAACCTTTCAATTAGTTCATTAGGGTCATCCCAGTAAACATAATCGGTATTACTTCTATATTTTTTTAATTTAGGCAAAAAACCACCCTTTTTTGTTTTAATTATCTGTCCTTCATCTTGAACATAACTATTTTGCGAAAACAAAGGTTTAATAATTAGACGATATTTTAAACTTTTATCACCTTTTATCTGACCATTAGGGTGAAAATCTCTTTTGTGCGCGTGTGTATTATGAAGCATATCTTTATAGACAATTTTATCTAGTTCGGTAACCAAATTAAGGTCAGGTTTACTGCGTACCAAAAGTTCCTTCAGGCCCGGTGTTAATTCATAAGGCCTTTTATCAATAGTGACTATATTGGTTTTGGGTGAATTACTGCTTTTATTTGCAATAGAAAACGAAACCTTGCTATTCCCCATCATCAGTTTTTTATTTTCACTACGTATCCCAAATGGGACATTCATATTATCATAGATTTCCATCATATCTTCTTTATTTAATGAAATCAGTGTATCGTTAGAATCTTTAAAATGATTTCTTATAAGAGCGTCTTTATTATACTCAGAATCTTCATTTGAATCTGTTTTTATACATTCTTCAAAACTTACATAATCCGGAGAATAATCTGTTGATGAGCTAAATCTTCTAAGCGTGTTACTCTCATTTCTTGAAATGTCCAATATTGGTTTAATTTTGTCATTTGCTTTAATTAATGTTTCTAGTGGATCTGTTATTGGTTTAAAGACCTTTTTAAATTTTAATTGAGCTGTATCTTCTTCATTTTGTATTGTTTTAATTTTATTTTTTATACTATCGACCGACTTTATCAATTGTTCTTTAATATTAACCTGCATAATGTATTTTTTTTTATTATGACCCATCCGTTATTTACAGATATCAGATTTCGATTGATATATTTTCTGTAATGAAGTGAATATATACTTTTTAAAAGTAAATAAATATGTCAAAGCCTTGCCTGTATCTACCTTCATTTAGAGGACAATCTTTATTAATTAATAAAAAGTCAAAACGATCTTTCCAAATAGCGGAGCAAAGTTTTTTAAATTCAAACCATTCTATGTCTGTATTCACGTGCTCATTATAAATATGTTTTAAGTTTACTTCGTCTTGTTTGAAAATGATTAATAGATTGACATTATCTCGTATAAGTTGTTTTGGTATTTTAGAATAGGTTTGTGATAAGTAAAAGCAATCTATCTGTTTATGTCTCCCCATTGCAAAGTAATTACGGATATTGATTTGATTTTCACATGCTACATCGTCGAAAATCATTACTGAATTGGTTAAAGCATCATTGAGGTGTATGACTTCTTTATTATCATTGAAGACAAAGAAGTTAGCACCTGGTATATAGTCCATAACTTGTTTTAAAAAGCAATACTTTGGCTGGAAAGCCGTCTTCGAGTATAAGTATATATGCTTAAACTTGAGACCATTTTCATGTAATATTAAATTAAGCATTATGTTAGTTTTTCCACAGTTAGATGGACCGCATATTATACATCTAATGGTATTGGGTAAGAGTGCACTATGTTTCACTTTACTTGATTGATTTTCTAATTTTATATTATTAACTTCTAAAGTGTGTGGTTGCTTGATGAACTTCATTGTGAAATGTGAGATAAATGATCGGCGTATTTATATATATATATAGGGATCAATAAATAAAACAAAGTTGGAACTCATTACGTTTATTAACAAATATAATAGTATCTACTTAATGCTATAAAATAATAGCTTAAGGTAAAAATATAAGCTATAAACTATAATACAACGTCATAGTGACCCCAAGGTAATGTTTCGATCTGATTTGCGAGTATATACCTTTTATCATCATTTCTATTCATCACCAGTTTATTTACTTGTTGCGAATATAAAACATGTTTGATTGACTTAATCATATTCATCTTACATAATCTACTTTCATTATCAAATAATGATTTATTGTAATGCGCCATCTCTAGCCTGTTAGTGACAGAGTTTGAAATACCTTTTGCTTTTTTTATTTCAGTTTTAGAAGCCGATAAACAGTAAAGTTTTGCTCTTAAACCAGTAAATTCGTTGATCACGTCTCCACCTAGTTCATCTTTAAATAGACCCGGTACTTTTGCATTTACCCGAGGTATTGAATATGGGTTATCTAAATCAAAATTACTTGTATCAAATTCCTTTATATTATTTTTTATATCATGGTAAATATCTTCCGTGTAAAATAAATAAAGAAGGCTGTCGGTGTCTGTGTAACATAGCCTGACATTATTCATATATTTTCTTTTAATATTATAATGATACTGATAAAGGTGTAACTTGGCATATTCTAAAACCGTAAAACCTATATAAATCGGTCTGTCTAAAACAATTCTCTCGGGTTTTAATTGCACCGCTACAAAGTTTTCCGAAAATATCGAAATACATTTTAAATTAGGCTTACAAATTAGTTTTTCAGCACAGAGTTGCTTATTTGTGACATTTTCTTTGTCCGTCCATTTTGTAGCTAGCTTAATATCTACCTGTTTACGTTTGTTTTCTATCGTTTTACCAAAAATAGAATTATTTAAAAGCTTGAAAAAGTCTTTTTCAAATGCAGTTGCAGATGCTTGACGCAGGGTAGTATTTAAATCAATATACTTTTTTAAATATTCTTCTTGTCGGAAAGTAAGAATTCGGTGAATTTTTCTTAGGACTAGCCCCGATTTTAAACACTGCTTTAAGTGAGTATAATGAATAACATAGTTAAATTTGTTATATAAATTAGCTATGAGTTTAGCTGTCTTTCCTCCGGGGGGTATGAATTTCTCCGGAGCAAACGGCAAATCACTATGAAAATCATGTACTGATTCAGGATATTCGAGATCTACTTCTAAAATGAAGCCATATTCGCTATCATCAGATATACTCATTACATGGAAACTGTTAATTTCTTTCTGATTTAAAAGTCTAAATTCTGAAATTGGTATTTTTTTTGTCATTGCATATCCGTACAGATTGTTACAATCGAGATAAATCAAATAGCTTGTCGGTTCTAAATCGTTGTATTCTGATAAATAGGGATTATTTGCTTTTGCATGACGTAGTGAGCACTGAGCCAGACCACCACGTATGCCCTTTTCTAACATTTGATATATTTCTAAGTCATCAATCAAGTCTAGCTCAACACGTGTGTAAAGCAACATAGCATCCCAGCTTAAACTAGGTGCCGTTACATAGTACCCAGGGTCTAAATTATAACATTTTAAGCTTAAATTACGAAAATTTTCAAATATGTCACACAGTAATAAAACATCGCATTTTAAATATAAGTCAGTGTACTCGCCAATAGTATTGATATTAAATGCATTCCACACAGTTTTTGCGTGTTCATATTCTTTATCACTAATGTGTTCCATTTTCAAAGAGTTATAGAAGTATTTTTTTCGAGGGAGTGTTTCTTCTTCGTACTTGTCCCATGTGTTAATATAATCATAAGGATAAATACCTTTTCTTTTTAACAAGTTTAAGTTTTCATTATTAAATTCTGCTGATAAATGAATAAAATCATGATCTGATAAACTTTTACTTAGTGCATCTAAACTAGAGCTTAAAAATTGAAACGAATCTATGAATTTTATTTGAATAGAACGATCTCCATTCTCGCTTTCTATATATTTGGTAATAGTTAAATACTTTTCCTTAGTTTTAGGTATAATTTTTATATAACCTCTATGTCTCACTAATTCTTGTATAAAGAGATGCGAGTCGTAATTCGATAAATTGTGAAAAAATACTGGTATGAATGGACACACTCTAAACATTAAGTTACATTGAACATGTGCAGGTCCTCTATATTTCCCCGTCACATGATCGTGGTCACGTACCTTATCATGAAATAATAACTGATCACAGATGTGACAAATAGTAGCATTGTTATAACTGATTTTCTCTTTTTTCGTTAAAGGTATCATTGGTTTTCTTATTGATAATATTTCATATATTTTCTTCACATCTTCTATTAATCTAGTAACAAATACTTCAACACAGTCAGGGCCTCTATACGTAACATATTTATTTTGGCTTGGATCGTGTGAACAACATATATAGTATCCAAAACATGAAGGCTGATGTATTTTGAAATTGTGTGTTTTTTCAGATTTTGTTTCCAAACAACTCTGCAATAGGCTTTCAAAGTCTGCATAAATGACATAATTAATTTTTTGTTTTCTTTCAAAATTCTTAAAACCGAGTTTACTATCCTTTTCGGGCAAAATTGATAAAACTTTTGAACAGATATGAGATTTATATTTATTTTCACTGCTATAGAATTGTAAACATGATTCACACAGCATGAAAATACCTTTATGACATGTCACTTGTCGTCTTACTAATCGTATCAGATTTTTAATAAGACAATAATGGCTTACTCCTTTTCTTTCTAAATATAACAAATTTACATGTACAGATTTTCTCTTATTTGTTAAATACAGAGGTCCAGTTACGTTTTCGCTCTTATTATCTAATCCATAAATATTAATACTTATGTTGTTGTTTATTTCGAATAGTTTTATGTCTTGATATGAGACAGGAAAAGACATTCCCTCAATATTTAATACAGAACTGTAGTGTGGGTACGAATGAGTCCTGCATACGTTCATCTTAGCAGGAAACAAAGCAGCTACCACACTCCATAAAAAGCAATGATTGTCATCATTTTGTATATTAATACAACTTTTAGAATTCTTAATTTTTGTAGGCAAATCTAAATATGTACCACCTCTCATAGGACAATATTTATTCACATTGATTTCTAGATGACTTACAGAATGATAAGACCATCCAGAGTCTTTGTGCTCGAATTCAGACATTTTACATTTTAAAAGTTCGGTTACTTTCGAATACAGGTCATCAATATCTGTGTTATTACAAATCATTTCATATTTCGTATTGAATGACTTAAGTTGTTGCTCACTCGTTTTTTGTAAGACAAAGTGGGCAAACAATTCGAAATTAATCTTGAGACAAGTATTTTTTATTAAAGATGTATGTATAAGTTTCAGGATATCATTTTTATTCTGACACAAGAATGCCTCCGGTGTGAGGTATTCAACATCTTGTGCAGGATTTAAACGATATGTTATGATTCTGTTTTTGAAAGCACTTGCAATTATATAAATATTTTCAAATTGGCTTTGCAATAAACTATTAGACTTGTGAATATTTGTTCTCAAGTGATATTTGAATTTATTACTCGGTAATTCAATGAGACATGTTTTACATTCTGTATATTCTGGATTATTTGTATATTGCATTCGGTGAGTAGTCGGGGTTTGTACTGTAAATAAAACAAAAAGATAAAATTATAGTTACATTTCTGCATTATATTATGATTTGTAACCCTTATCAATAGTTTACGTTCGCATCGATAACTATTATATTAATATTAGGTAAGTATATTAGATACTATAATTAAAGTAATTAAGTGAATGATTAATAATGATTAAAAACAAGTCAGTAAGTATTAAGAACAGAGTCGAGAGAATACATCTACTAAAAATAACTGCTGACATAATCTATGGGACAGTGCTTGAACTCTCTATGAGTTTCTTTCAAAAAGTCTTTTATATGCTTCCATGCTGGCGTCTCATCATTAGTACGATTTTTTACAGTTATGATAGCATGCCTCCATCGATTTATAGGGGCTACACGCTCTATCTCACTATGATCATAGATCTTTAGTTCCACATAAAATTTACCCTTTTTGTTTTCATAGGTCTGTTTACTTATACCGTTGGCTACTCTACGGGTATAATAAGAATGTAACGGCGCTATTTTTTTACCCGAGGTGCTTGCAACGGCCTCCTCTTCCTGCTCGTCGTCGCTGTCGGTCCCAAATAGATCATGCGACGTGGGTCTCATGCTGGCGCTGATAGGCTTGATTGTGGTCTTGTTCTTTT
Organism: Agrochola circellaris; assembly: GCA_914767755.1. Classification (NCBI taxonomy): domain Eukaryota; kingdom Metazoa; phylum Arthropoda; class Insecta; order Lepidoptera; family Noctuidae; genus Agrochola; species Agrochola circellaris. The sequence continues at coordinate 14,979,351 of OU611850.1, read as the reverse complement.
TCTTCTTCTTGATCTCGGTGTTCATCGATTCGTCCTCCGCCAACCTCTTGACAGACGTTGACGAAGATGAAGCTCTGGGATCCTTCGGTTTTTTCAGCTGCTGCTGATGCTCGGCTTCATCATCGGAAGAGAAAAGTTGGGTAGCTGTTTGTTTCGACCTGTAACAATATATATTTATGTATTAGACATCTAATAAAAATATTACATAAGGCACAGTTCAGTACAGGATGGGATTAAATTGCTTTAGTTGAGAGAAATGATTAAATGCATAAGAAAAGGTAGGTTAATTATTTGACTGAAATAGATTAATCGATTATTAAATAATTTGGGAGATGATGAATCGACGAATAAATGAAACGATTGAATAGATAAAATGAGTGAATAGATGAAATTATTAATCAGAGAACTGATTGAAAAGATAATAAATTACTTACATTTCAAAGCCTGCTGAGTTTTGCTTGATGTACTTATGTTCTGTACTTGACGTAGAAATTCAGGTGCACCGAGTCCTTCCAAGTTCCCGTGGTGGTTTGGTAGTGAACTGCCGCCCTCGACCCGTTTATATAGGCGTAAAAACGCGTTACGCATTACCAAATTTGGAAAAATGCATACGTGCAAAAATAAGTTCATCACAAAGATTGCAAGCACAGCATTTTTACATCGATATTAGACGAGCGTTATAAACGCAGCGTTTTAAACGCTTAATTAATTAAGTGTCAACGCGGGTACCGCTAACAATAGATTATTGAGAGATTAAATGAAAACGTAATTATAATCAATTTATTGACATGTAATTTTTATATTGAATGTGTTAGCGGTACAAACGCTGCGGTTATAACGCTCGTCTGAAGATTTCAATGCATCTTTGTGCACGTGTCACAAATTCCTAGCCATATGTGGAGCCGTAAGTTTTGGATTACTTTGCATAGTTTGCATACATAAAACGAAACTGAATTGAACCTTAATGACACAAAAAAAATTGGATCATTCCCTATATAAACGAACCAAGATACCTGAAAAAAACATTCAAGTGGTCTTATCTGCTCTACGATGTCGGTAAGTAAATATTTTATCAAAAAGTATTTTAAATTATTAATAAATAATCATTAATTATTTTTTAATATTTACACTAGGATCTGTTCTAGGATAGTTGTGATTGTCTTCATCAACTTGTAAGTTTAGTCTTATTTAATTAATAATAATGTACTTCTTTGTTTCAGATGTCCAGTGATATTTTCCCCAATGATTCTTCATACTCTCCAATTCCTGCTGAGCAAGCCCTACGTCAAAAAGTGGTCAACTATTTAGAAAGAGAAAGACCATTTCAACCATTCCAATTTGAAGACACACCACCATGCAGTAATAGTGATAACAGTAACAATAATAATAAAAAACGAAAAAATGATGTTGTATACTCATACATACAGAAACCATCAACGGGTCATCGCAGTAAAATAATACGAATACAAGTTTTTGACGCCGACGAATTCGCAAATTCGCCATGTGATTGTAGTGCCAATATTTGTGTCCAACATGTTGTGGGGAATGTATTTAATGATGATATCTATAGGTGTGTTAAGGATATTGTAAGCAAATTGCATAAAAAGATGTGAATAAACTAGCACTTTCCATTCGGTTGTTTTATTGCCATCACTCCTGCTAAAAAAGTCACCTACCTACTTACACATCAAACGCATACCTATTAGTTACATTTAACAAACATGCAACTTTGCATACACCAACAGTCAAATTATATTGAACTTAATTATTTAATTAAACAATACTCACTCTGAATAGATGATTCTAAATATAGTATTCGTTTTGAATAGAGGATTCTGAAAACAACCTTCATTTTGAATGGAGGATTCTGAATGCAACACTCATTTTGAATAGAGGATCCTGAATACAACACTCATTTTGAATAGAGGATCCTGAATACAGCACTCATTTTGAATAGAGAATTCTGAATAGAGGATTCTGAATGCAACACTCATTTTGAATAGAGTATTGGGGTACCTGGATCTTTTGATCCAGGTACCCCAATACTCACCTACTGATCTTAAAGCAGCAAAATAATTTAACTGTCTACAACGGTTTACGGTTGGACTATTACGGTTCTTGAGATACAGTCCGCTGACAGATAGACGGAGGGACAGCGGTGGCTTAGTAATAGGGTTCCGTGTGGCACCCTTCGGGTACGGAACCCGAAAAAGTAATACCTAATTCATAATTTCGTAATTCGGAGCTCGTGGCTAAGAAATAACTGCCGCACGGGTCGATCCATCAGGTTAAGCTACGCTTGCCGCGGTTGGTCTGTGGATGGGTGACATCTTTACATACCGAGACTCCTTCGTGTCTCGGAAAGCACGTTAAGCTGTTAGTCCCGGCTATCATTCGTGGATCTTTGGCAGTCGTTACGGGTCGTCAGAAACCCGAAAGTCTGACAACCAGTCTTATCAAGCGGTATCGTATTACCCAGTTACTGGGTTGTGGAGGTCAGATAGGCAGTCGCTTCATGTTAAATACTGGTACCTATTCAGCTGCACCCGGTTAGACTAGAAGCCGACCCCAATATAGTTGAGTAAAGGCTAGGAAGATTGATTGATAATTTCGTAATTCAATCCCCACAATGCTTAGTCCCAACACACACGACAAAAAACACACACAGCACATAACTAAGGGCTCCCACACAAAACTCCGAATTCGCATCGCATTGCAAAAATCTGCGAGCTCCTAAAAAACAAAGCTACTCTAAAAACCCGCGATGTGGCGTCGTATCGCATCGCATCGAATGACGAATCGTTTTGTTTATCAAGTGTTACTTCTTAAGTAGCACAATGAATCTATAAAAAGCCGCGTGCCGAAGACAATTTTACTTTCAAACGCTACTAATAGATTTGAAGGATTAATTTAGTTACGCCACAGTGATTACGCTACATTTCTAAAGATATAGGAGTGTTGAGCTACACGATTGCGTGTAGCTCAACTCAGAACACTCCTATACACTTCCTCTGAGGTCTTCTCAGAATAGTCAGTTTGGAAACACCGAAATTTTCTAGTTTTAAAACATACATACATATCTTGTAAAACTGTGTTTTTGACTTTACAGAAATAAAAATCATTTATCGTTGACGGCTGGTTGAATATAGGAACTGGCTACGCATACCGTAGGATTGTATGTAGAATAAAAATACCGAATGAATTCACGCAACATAATAATCTCGCCACGCCACAGTGATTACGCTACAAAACCAAAGATAAAGCAGCGTTAGTTACTAACAACTATAAGTTATATATAGGAACTGGTTAACTACTACGCACATCGTAGAATTGTAAGAAAAAAAAGCATATTCAAACAGCGAATCAATTCACGCAATGGAATATCTCTCTCTGGTTTGAAAGCCCGCGTGAAACTAGGTCGCCACAGCGTCACGCTGACGTCGTGCCGTGACGTCATTGCCCCTCCCCCTGCCACGCCTCGCACGTACTTGCGTAGTTGTTGTGTTTGTGTATGTGTGTAAGGAAGTGTTGGGATATTCGTAGAGTTTTCAGGGTTTTTCAGACGTGTTTGGATATGTTTTAACTTTGGAAAAAGTTTGGGTTTGTGTTTTTGCATTTTGAAGTTGAATTACAGAAAAGTTAGTTTGAAAAAAGTCTTGCTCACTGATCAAGCTTTGAATGAATTTTCTGTCCAATTTTTTTCTCTATAATTCTTAGACACCGCTGACATGGTGAAGGGAAACATTGTGAAGGAATATTTACTAAGTAAAACTCTGACTTAAATCGCTAACACGGTATGAGCAAGCAAGGTGATCAATGCTTATCTACTTCTGTTACAGAAAAGGTCTTAGCCTTACACTAGGATAATAATAGGCTAATCTATCTAAATTAAAGTCATATTATAAAAAGGTAAAATTGTTTTTAATGTGTAACATTTTTCTCTAATTTTCCTACATCAAAATCGAAATAATCAAATCTGTGGGAGTGATTCGTGAAAAGGGACGGAAGTGTGTCACAGGAAGCCGGGGAAGCGCTCGGTATTTGATTTGACCAATGAGCGCGCGCAGTGCTAGAGTTGTCCGTCAGAAACGACCTTGATGAGGCCCGGCCCCTTTAATGTTGCTTATTACCAAGATGAGATGTCAGATGTTACACGTTATATGCGACTACTGCAAGGCTCGCTCATTTTTTATGTTTTTAAAAGAAAATCTCTTTATGTAGCCTAGATAAAAAAAAAATCATTGATAAAGCAGACATAGTATTGCTGAGTGTCATACATATTACAATAATATATTTTCAAACGGAGGAAGTCTTGGACAGAAGCTAGTTATTATTAATTTAACAGTAGGTGACTTATTCATAGTTATGCAGGGTCCTCAAACTTGATGTCAGCGGACCTACGGACTGTACTGGTTGTAATTTTTTTTAAGAGGGCATAGCCTAAAAGTTGGCAACGCCGCAAATAGCTGTCAAATATGTACTTGTTTTGATTAATTTCGTAATAATACTGTATGGAAATATGAAATGTGGCTAACAAGTGAACTAAAATATTGATTATGAAATGCAATAATTAATATCGTAACACCGAATACTTAATTTTAGATGTAAAAAAAGTATTTGGAAACTTTCCAAATGCCTTCTTCACACCTAAAACGGTTACAACATCAAAATTCAGTGTTATAATTGCAATTCATTATTAATATTCTAGTTGGCTAGTTAGCAACGTTTCATATTTCCATACAGTAATAATTTTAACCCGTTCTTAGTTCCCTTGGTAACAATGAAAAGGTAAGGGTCGCGATAGTACACAAAACAGCTTGACGTCAGCGCGCTTGTCAATATTATCTGCGTGCGCCCTTACCTTAGCTATGCACAGCTAGCATGGAATTAGTAACAGCTGATTTATTTCCATAAAATTTTGATGAATATTAACTTTTATTTACCTGCGTCATTCTGAAAGGAAGCATGGTGGATATGGATGCTTTTGAGTTGATATGAAAGATAGGGGAAGGCAGGTTCGACGGCCCCTGCAGGTTCGAAGGTCCACCTAAAGAATTTAAAAAAGAATAACGCCATCTCATATTTCTTTCTGCTCATTCGCACCGACCCCCAAAATACAAGCCTTGCTTAGTTTGGGGATCAACGGACAAACCAAAACATTGTGATGTTACAAACTTAATTGTGTCAATGTAAGATCATTGTATGTCGTCACTTTTCCTTTGCCAATTTTTGTATTTTTAAGCCAGGTATTATAAGTTTGACCGCTATGTGTGTGTTTCTGTCTGTGGCACCGTAGCTCTTAAATGAGTGAATCGATATGAATGCGATTTTTTATTTGAAAGCAGGTTTTCTAGCGATGGTTCTTAGACATGTTTTATCAAAATCGGGTCAGCTTTTTGAAGATTATTTGCTCTTTTCTAGTTGATGAATGGATGTGAGCAGCTTCCACAGATTAATTCGATTTGAAGTTTGGTATTCTGTTACTTCAATGATATTAGAAGAACATAGTAACCTTGAACTGATGCTGCAGCATCACCTGGAATTTGCAGGATACCCAACTGCCTTACCAACTTACAGAACAGGTATCGTATTTGGGCTCATTGGAATGGTCTCAATGAATAAGTTATAGATAGATGATGAACAGGGTCTGGTGATGGAGTAGGAAAGAGAAATGAGGAAATGTTTCTGTTGAGGGTTTTTTGAATTTTAATACAATTTCACTTGTTGTTTTTTTTTATCTCGCCGCTGGATGCGGTAAGCACAGAACCGGTCGAAGTGGCGGTGCTTGGGGGTGGCCTATGTCCAGCAGTGGACGTTTTTCGGCTGAAATGATGATGATGATGAACTCTGAATAAGTGGTGTCATGAGGAAGCTGTTCATGCATTCTCTTGCTCAGCGTACTCAACGCTGTCGGTCACGCTAGCACTGATTTAGCAAGGACACTTTGATTTTCCATGTTCTTATGTAAAACTGACGATTTTTAATATTTCTAATTCACCTACAGTTTCCAACCTTTTCATTGTTACCATGAATTATGTTCATGGTAACAATGAAAAGGTAAGGGTCGCGATAGTACACAAAACAGCTTGACGTCAGTGCGCTTGTCAATATTGTCTGCGTGCGCCCTTACCTTGGCTACATAGAGCTGGGATGGAGTTAGTAACAGCTGATTTATTTCCATAGAGTTTTTGATGAATATTAACGTGTAGTTACCAGCGTCATAAGTCTTGTTCGTCGTATCGATGATTCCATTCATATAACCTAAATAAGCTCCGCCCAGAATTCGGCCACTTTGACGTTAGCGTTGGCCTCGCAAAGGTGGAAGACCTTTTTAGTGCTCATATACACGAGCGGCATGTTGCAGTCGACGCGTCGACGGCAGCCACCGACGCGTCGACTGCACCGTGCCGCTCGAGTATTTGAGAACATACTCATATTTCTCTTTCACACATCCATAACCACTACTCTTGCAATAAGTGCTCATATACACGAGCGGCACGTTGCAGTCGACGCGTCGGCGGCTGCCGTCGACGCATCGACGACTGCCGTTGACGCGTCGGCGGCGACGGCTACAGTTGCCTCTGCCCTTGGCAACGTGCCGCTCGTGTATATGAGCACTTATTGCAAACGTAGTGGTTATGGATGAGTAAAGAAGAATTTTGCAGTACCAACTTGGATTGTCATTTCTTCTTATTAACTTGTCTAGGAACAAAATCTGTCACTTTCTTTTTTCTTTCAAATAAACTTGACTGTTGAATACATTGATCAGAACATTTACAATCATCGCGTTAAGGCTTCCTCTTTTAAATTCATTTATAAAACTCTGATCTGGTGATAAAAGGAGCTATTAACTTAGATAAAAGTTTAGTGTAAACGTGCAATTTTGCAAATTGAATCGTGTGAAACTGTAACACTGCACGAAGATTTATTTATAAATGTTACTTCAAATTATGAGATGTTGCGACAAAAAAATCATGATTTAACGCTTAGTTAATCATTACCTAACATTAGGTAACGTTTATGAATTCAACTCGAAGATTCAATGCCGTAGTAGTTTTGAAAACAGAATAATTTATCGAAATTTTAAATAAACATCCTGTTCAAGCCATGCTTTTGAACAAACCCCCGTTTTGAAGTGCCCCAACACCCCTAAATATTAGCAAAGTAAACTCTGCTCCCCTAGTTTGCGTTACAGCCGTTTTTCACTCCCCCATAGGGTGGTCACCCCTAAATCGAGTTATAGGTGGATTGTGTGTACCTTGCATTACTGAATATTTATTGCGTATTCTCATAATTGTGGGTAATTATTAGCACCCTGGTGTTTGGTGCAGGTTGAGCTTTTGATTCGTTTATGGGGCGCAAAATAATAATACCAGACTGGTATAAGAGTTTAGAGGAGCTCATAGCTAAGTATTCAGCCACATGGTTCGATCGAAGTTTAAGTGGCTCCCAGGCGGGGGCGGCCAGTTGTATTCGCTTGCAATGTAACTGAGTCTTCAAACGTGCGATCATGACGCGGCCTGCGCGCAGATGGTTGCAATTTTTTACTTTTTTGTTTACTGCGTTGTAAAATGACGTCAAATACAGAAATTTTAATAGAAACATTGCACAAATATCCAGTTCTTTATGATAATTCATACCGTGACTACAAAAAAAAATTTGAATAAAAAACAAAAATTTTAAATAACATCGCTGAAATACTTGGCGAATGCGATGGTGAGTAAAAAAACTTAGTTCAAATAATCAAAAGTCGAGCGTAGACTCTATCGAGCGCCGCGTTATTGAAGTAGTTTTTCAAAAATCTTCGAATGCGTGTTCAAACTGTTCCTCAATGGGATAATTGATATGTTCAGCCTAATAAGAGTAATAAGACAAAGGTTGTCTGGAAGAGATCGCAGTAAGCGATAAGGCCGCCCATTGCCATCGCACATTTTATTGTGTATTACTTTTTCTTTATGTAATGTATAATCTGGTGTACAATAAAGTATATATAAATAAATAAATAAGACTTCGTTACGGTTATGCATGTTGATTGACGTCCGATCGTAATAGAAACACCACAGCGAATAATTACTTTAATAATTACATACCGAGACCCCGGTTGTCATTCGTAGATCTTTGACAGTCGTTACAGGTAGTCAGAAGCCCGAAAGTCAGACGAACAATTACTCACGTCACTCTCCGGTAAATTTTATACCAAATTGTGACATAACGAGCCCCCAGTCCCCAACTTTAATGCATTTTATCTCAACCATTTTTTATTAATATGACACAAGCAAAAAATCCATGTCTAATACTTTTTTATTATCTGACTGACGGACTAAACTGTTTTTTTTCCGCAGTCAACATCTCTATAAGTCACCCCTTTTCCAATGTAGGTAAGAGACGATTAGGGGCTTATAATATCAGGTCGGCAGACACCAATACGTGTTTGTGTTGGAAACGTACTGATAACACGGTCGAGGTCATGACAGTGAATAGCCCATCAGCTAAGGGGAAACGGGCAACGTATTTTCATTCCTGTTTTTTTATTTTCATTGCTGGTCATCGTAGTTTTATCTCTGGCACCTGCGATGCCTTAGTTTTGGGACATGCTCACATGCCCGCTACACTTCCGAACCACGGGAACTCCTAAAAGCCAGATTAACACTGGCTACCATAAAAAAACGTCGAGACAATGAACCCGTAATGAAATTGATCTGAAAGAACAGCTGAAGAGTAAGAATAACCAAACTTGCGATGCATTGGAATCTAGTAGATCATATATTTATAGGTAGTGGATCATATGATGATAAATTCCTATCTATAGTTATAAGAACTTATCATCATATGATCCACTACCTATAAATATATGATCATATGATAATAAGTTCCTGTCACTGTTATTTACATGGCAGGTAGTGGTATTCGAATTTGTGTGGGGTAGGTACCACACCTCAAAGACAAAAGTAAAATCTTTTTTTTCGATAATTCAAAACCAAAGACACCGACTTCCGAAATTAAAATTCTTTTTCACTTTACTGTTGTTTTGAAGTCGGTTGTTTTTTGTTTTGTAATTTTGTTTTATTTTATATTACTAATCATACTTTTACACTACCCGCTATTATAGCTCACTTTTACAATAACCGAATGAATAAATAGATCTATAATTATGAATGTAATCGTCGAAATCTACATACTACGGCCTTGATACGGTACTACTATATTCGTAGAACCGCGTAGCTTTTAGGTTATCAAAACAGACCTTTAAAATAGGCTGAAGAAATCTGTACAAGATACGACTGAAATTCGGTACTTAAGCTGCGGTTGCGTAGAAGAGCGGTAGCCTCTACGTAGCGTCCGGAATTTACCGGCAAAATGACGTCACTGAAACGTAATAAAAAAAACAAAATTTAAAAGTGATTTATTCAAACTAGGCTGAGTATCAGCACTTTTCGAACGTCAAAATTACATAAGACAGTCCCCCAAAACGCCCACCCTTCACCACTTCCTAGTGCGTTAGCTGGGAAGAAGAAGTGGCGCAACAAACTCCCCAGCAGCACAGCTGTCTGTTCAGTTAGAAAGCATAGCTGTCTGTTCAGTTAGAAAAGTAAATTTGTGTGTTCCTAGAGAGGTTTTTTAACACGGTAAAGTCAAACCCCCCAAAAGTTATGGCCCTGTGGTACCGGACCCGACTTACAAGTCGTGGGTTCGAACCCAGGCAGTCGTTTTACATTGTGTAAATCATTTTATCACCACTGCTCCCAAAACGGTGAAGGAAAACATCGTGAGGAAATCGGCATGTACTAGAACTAACATTTCGAAGACATGACTGTGTCGTCTACCAATCTGCGCTGGGCCAGCGTGGTGGATTATAACCCGATCCGTCTCGAAGAGAGGAGGCCTGTGTCCCAGCAGTGGGAAAATTATAGGCTGATTGCATTATTGGCTACGTACTACGCTGCTACGGAACTACGAATTTCGTAGTACGAGTGACAGTTTCAGATGTATCTAAAAAGACATACAAAATGAGCTGATAAAGGCATAATTAACTATCAACACAATAATCCTTTACCAATAGTGATAATGCATGCAGTAGATATACACAACATTCTAGTTTTCTGTCAAAAAACTACATTCCACTACGCTGCTACGCCGCTACGAACTTCGTAGACTCGTAGCCACTGTCGTAGCGCTACGAGGCTACAGCTTTTCAAGGGCAACTTATATTTTTTTAGTTATAACTATGTAAATAGGCTCGACATATATTATTAATGGATTAATTAATTATACGGACTTCTAAATAATGTTTCTGGGCAAGGAATTGAATTACTTTGTGTAAATTATTATTTCTAGGATATTTATTGTGAAGAAATATTTTTATTTTGCTATTTCATGTTAACTATTAGACACATAAAAGTTGTATTACTAAACCATTAATGTGCCTATAAATTCAGCAACACTTGTTCAAAACTCAAAGTAGTCCACGTCATACACCGTGTCATTATTATCGTCACTGTAATTATATCCAAAGCCACTAGTAATTAAAAATCATACGATTATTTAATTAGAGTTTTAAAAAAAATATGACGAAAAAATGCCACAATGTATGTTCTAGCGTGTAAAACATTCCCACCTCACCCAACTACAAAACTCTGCAGGCCAACTCAAAACTCTGCAGTCCACCTCACCGCATTTCATTTCACACTCAGCAATCATTCTCATCAGGTCAAACTGCTGCTCGCGCAGGTCTCCATCGTACCGGGTCACGAAGCCGTCCATCGATGCTAGTGCCGACCCTCAGGCGATGCCGGCGCATCATCTGCTGGAACCCTCGTCTTCCGTGAAAGAGATCCGGCCACAGCTGAAAGGACCTAGACCTATTGGATCTAGTGTGTCGGGTGAGTAATTTTGAACTTGAATTCAATCTAAGATAATTAAAGCTTTTATTTAGTTTTACCTGTCCCGGTGTCTGTTTGTAATGAAATCTTCTATAACAACTAACTCAATGTCAAGTTAAAATTTCATTACAACTATTTTTTTTTTTTTACAAGTGATCTTTCAAATCTCTACTTAAAATACGTACCGCTAAAGTAGATAGTGGAGTAAGTAATGATGAAATGTAAATTATCTGAGATTATTTACTGAACGCCCACGAGCTACGAGTTGTAGGTCAAAGGTCGAACCTAGAAAGGCGCTTTACTTTATGTAAATGATTTCATCACCGCTGCTCTCAAAACGGTGAAGAAAAACATCCGTGAACCAAACATTCGAAGACATGTGACATGTACCAACCTGCACTGGGCCCGCGTGGTAGATTAAGACCCGCTCCCCTGAACAATTTAGGCTTAATTCGACTTGTGTTTTTAATAGAATTTTAGTCTGATCATGTCGGCTTGTCTTGTTGCCGAAACCTCAAATTTACTTTCTACGATGCATTCTGCATTATCAATACCTCATAAATTCTTTAATTCATGTTGATGTTATGCGCGTATTAGATAGATGTAATGTTGATCATATTCTACTGCTTGATAGAGGCTTCTCAATCTTAGGTAAAACAAGTGACTACCTTTCGAGCCTACCTTATTTCAATCAACAACTAGGATGGTTACACCCTAAAAGCTTATTTTGACTGACTTGTAGGTCAAGGTCGAGGTCTACCTATACCAGGCAAGTGAGGCCATATCATTCATGAGGAAGCTAACACGACCAGTTGCAATTACGTGAATAGTGCAAGCCTGTATGTTCAAACCTTAAAGTCTGCAGTAAAACTCACATTGGTCTTCAAAATGTTTAGGTCTAAGGTCTGCATTATTGTCTTAGAACCTAATAGTCTGCAGTAAAACTTATCATCATCATCTGTGTAGCCTTTTCCCAAGTATATTGGTGTCGGCTTCCAGTCTAACCAGATGCAGCTGAATGCCAGTATTTGCTCTCTGCAGTAAAACTTAAATTGTCTTTAAATCAATATACGTTGAATGTTAATAACAATTTCTCCACCTGCATATTCTAATTAAAAATTACTCAATTATTTAAAGTAACTGTTGACTCAACATAATGAAATACAACATAACTTTGAAACGAAAACCACAAATAAAACAAGGTGAAATAATAAAACTAACGTTTCTAATATCAGTAATAGCATGGCCCCAACAATGAAAGAACTTCCATATCGGTTTACATTAGCCCATTTGCCTAATGAATGTTGTGTGCTGATAAAATATGTATATTTCTCTTTGTACATCAGCCCCATGTGGTGTATTACTTGTTAGTTTATTTGGGGAAAGGTGCATTATGTGGGAGTAAAAAGTTATTTTCCCTTTGAAGTCCATTGGAACGATTGAGTTATTGGTTTTGTATGAGGTACATAAGTTTTGTTTTTTTGCCAAACTGAGTTAAGGTTTTTCTATTATTGATTAAGTAGTCCCGTCTGTAGAAATCTCTATAACATAAAATACTCTATTGATTAATTTCAATTCCATAGCACAAATGAATACAGATAGTTCAAATCGCGAAATCATTTAAATAGAAAGCAGACACAATAAAGTCTAATTCAGGTCGCACATCGCTAATAACCTTCAGTTATATTCACCTAGAAGTTGCCTCTCTTTCTATCGCGTAACTCTTATATCTTCTGACTACGTTACACTCACTGAATTGGCCCGACTAAAAAAAACAAAACCCTAAAATGCAGAGTACCATCTGTATTCATCTGTGCCCATATTAAGTATGTTTTTGGGTTATGAACTGACGATTTACAAAGTCAAAGTCGATCGATGTTGGTCTCCTACAGACGAAAACCACAATGTTTTCCTCCACAGCACATTAAACCTTTTAAGAGGGGCTTTAAAGAGGGTCATAGATCTGCAGAGGAACACACCAAAAAATACCCTATTTGCAGATTTCAGGACAAACAAAATACCTATGACACGGTGGTTTCTGATTCACCTAGGCGAAAGCGCTGTGGAACGTGTCTATACTCCATAGGTTTAGGTAGTTAAATAAAGGTAAACAAATCATAAAAAGGGTTTTTATAGTTGACACTTTCCAGACTCAAATACGATAAACCAAACTAAATTTATTTTAGAATTTTACAATAGTTATAATATTTTTACAATTTTTATAATATTTTTCCTCTTTAATTTATCTATGTTAAACTTTATCATTTATTCTTAAACTACTCTTCGTAGATGTTACTGCTTTAGCACAATTTTTTAGTAAGATTTATAATAATAATATAATATTTTGCAATCTGTTTATTGTAAAGAGCGGCGTGTCGTTGCTAAATTGAAGAGTACAACTGTGACGTAGCACGACAACTGAAGTGACAGGTATTACGTTTAGTCGGTTACCGGACAGCTGTCTCGTCACGTGGTTTTTTGTGTTTACCTTTATTTAATTACCTAAACCTATGGAGTATAAGTGCTCATATGATCAGCGCCTAAAGTCCCCATTACGAGAAGCTATAAATTTTGTAAACAAAGAACTTCTACTAAGTTACCTAGCGAAACAAATAATTCCAAATTCAATCAACTCAAAAGTAACATACGTGTAATACGAAACTAATGAGCAATTTCACTTGGTCGGGTTATATTTTAGCGATATAAAGCGCTGTCGTCTAATGATTTGTGGTACTGAACGCGTCTGAGTACTTACCAGTTTTGTTTGACAAGGTTCAGTGAAATTTGAATAGTGAAATATGAAAAAACAAATAATCTCATTTTTTTTTTTTTTTTCAAACCTATAAGTTTTGTAAATAAAGAACTTCTACTAAGTTAGTAGAAGTTCTTTATTTACAAAATTTATAGGTTCTCGTGACGGAGACTTAGTGGATCCTATTGCAGATTCTGATTCTGCTATTCTATCGCAATTATATCATCACTAGCCTAACATTAGTTTTAGTCAGCTCGTAATGTTTAACAAGTCTTAATTCATCAATTTATTTATTTCTATTCCTCAGATTCTATATCCCTGTCCTCCCCGGTGGCATGCTCGTCTCCGCGGGAGGATGTGCTGGGTCCCCCCATGCCGAGCAACCTGTGTGCTCTGCCGGAGGAACACCGCTGCTGTCTGCTGGGGAAGGTGCCAGGATTGAGGGTTAGGAGACGGAGGGCCATGCTGATCTATGTGTGCGCTGCCGACTCACAAGGTAAGTGACTGGTGGTCATTTCAATGGTACCCTTTCAAATAAAGACGATTTTTAAAGTGATTTTTCTGCATTGCTGTACTTTACAAATAGGACGTTCTGCTAATAGAACATTTTGCTAAACTGTCCTTTTGATTATGGGTCGTTTTGCTATTAGAAGCATTTCATTTTAAGAGTTTTTGATACGAAGGGGATAAAAAATCTTTTAATTTTGTAGGAACATATAGAAACACAATCTCCTTTACTTATAAACAAAAAGTTAAGAGGCGTTTAAACGTCAATTTTTTTTACCCACGAAGCAACTGTTCGTGCGTTTAAAAGTCTCATATCTTCATGCAACATTTGCAAAGTAAGGGAGAGAGCAACCTTTAAAAACATCTTCTAATTTCATTAGTTATTGTTGTAGAAATTATTCTTTTTTTCTTTTAAAATTAGGTACTGTTTCATCATCATCTGCGCAGCCTTTTCCCAACTATATTGAAATTGGCTTCCGGTCTAACCGGATGCAGCTAAATACTAGTATTTTACATGGAGCGACTGCCTATCTGACATCCACAACCCAATTACTGGGTAATACTATATACCCCTTTGGTAAGACTGGTTGTCAGAATTTCGAGCTTACGAGCCACCGACTGTCAAAGATCCATCACGACAGCCGGGACCAACGGCTTAACGTGCTTTCCGAGACACGGAGAGGTCTTGGTATGTAAAGATAGTCACCCTTCTACGGACGAACCGCGGCAACTGTAGCTTAACCTAATCCGTCGATCCATGCGGTGAAATTACTGTTTGGACGAATTTAAACTGTTTATTTGTATTTTGATATTGGGACACTTTCCCATCAAGGTTTTTAACCTAACTTGTAAGTATTGAGTACCCTTTAAAATGAGCAAAAGCATCACACAATGGAATCATTAAAGCTTATGCCTTTAACGAAGATTCTGAAGTCAAAAATAAAAACAATTATCCAATCGCCAATATCAAAACCTTAGTTGAATCTAATCTAAATCCCACAAAACTTATTCTGTACCTATACTTTCTGCGAATTCCAGACTGCTGTGCCGAAAAAGGCGCGCTTCAATGCGGGGCAGCCGCTCGGCTGCGCGTACGCGCACGACGTCGCGGCTGGCGGGTGCACGTAGCCGACCTGCACTGGCGGTCCCCTCTGGAGCAACAGCGGGACCATCGCTTCCCAGTGCTCTGTATTGCTGAGCTGGCTCGTAAGTATCCAACTCAAATGCCCATTTTAAATGAATGCCTAAGTAAAAGAAAGAAAAAGAAAGAAAAATATTTTATTTGGGACACGCACAGGAAATACAAACAGTAAGTAGGTAATAACAAAAAAAAAAAAAATAAAAAAAAAAATTACAAAAAAAAAACAAAAAATAAAAAAAACGAATTATAACGACCTGTGCGAGGCCAAAAAGGCTCCTATCTCAGCATAATGCGCATCACCGTTGAATTTTCAACGCTCGGCCCGGCGTCGAGAGTTGAAAATCGAACAGTGCAACAATATTTAGGCGTTCATTTATGTTTTCCAGTGTTTGTGCAAAAGACAGAGCTCTTAAAAGGAGACAGTAGGTAACCTTGATGAACACTTTGCGTGTGACGCTTCTGCGTTTCCATTTGTCATTTACTATCACTGGCAACATAAATAGCCAAGAGTCACTGTTGTACCTTAAAGGTTATAATGCACTATGTTCTAGGACTAGTCTTTTAACTTTTACTAACATTTTATCGGACGCGTCCATAAGCCGATTTCTGTCAGACGTCCGAACGCTCAAGGACAGCCCAAGGTCACGTCCGCGACTTACGACCGATAGTTTGCACAGTGTAGTGCAAAGATGTACTTATATCCAGAGACAAATAAGCCGCGACTCTCAGTCTCGGCTTACGGACGAGTCCGATAATTTGTTCTCACCTTTATGTTCTGTTCTGTCATCCTGTTTTTTTCAGATGAAAAAAGTTTTGTTAGAATAAAATGTAAATAACTTTATTAAACCACTGTGTTACAATGATATCTTATTTTCATTAAAAAAAAAAAAAAAAAAATATATATATATACTTATTATTTGCATGCCCATGAGACGGTAGAATATGGAGGACTCCTTTTTAAGAAAACAACTATGTACGAATTACCCATGTTTGCAAAAATAAATGATTTGATTTGATTTGATTGAAAGCAAGCTCAGCCAACAGTCACCACTATGGCTTTGAAAATCCGCATGTAAATCGAATCTTTCAGGCGAAGACATGAATAGTTTATTCTAGCATGCTGCAATCACAGACACAATAACATTTTCATGCTGTTCAGGGGTGGGGCCAAATACCTTACCTTAGATTTTGTTTACCCTAAACCTCTTAAGGGGTCATTGTACTCATCATTACGAATAACTTACGCACGCTGAAATCACGAAAAAAAATTAGCCGTTCCCTACATTTATGTTCGTATATCTCGTCGAAATTTAGGGAACAGCTGATTTTTTATTCGCGATTTTGGCGTCGCTCCCATAGTGAAAGTTGTTCATAATAATTTGTACACTGACCAGGGGGGTCATTGTACAAATTATTATGAACAACTTTGTACAAATTATTATGAAGAAAGTTGTTCATAATAATTTGTACACTGACCAGGGGGGTCATTGTACAAATTATTATGAACAACTTTAACTTTAAGAGGTTTAGGGTAAACAAAAACTAAGGTTGTATATGTCGCAGGCAATTTGTATGATTCCGCTTTTTACTAACGGCGTCGTCTGTTTACAAACGCTCACAGTTACGAAATATGCCGAAGGCAAAATGTAAATGGCCTTGTCACTTTAATATGCCACAGCATTTGATGGACAATTCCAACGCTGTTTACAAAATGCCGCGGCAAATTGACGTATTTAGTTATCCGGCACGAAAAAGACGCTAAGGTGTCCATGAAATCTGAACCTACTGTATATTATTAGTACAAAAATTGTGAACTGTAACAAATCATATTTTATACAATTTAACGCGTTATTTTTCGATAATTTATAATCTAACGGAAATAATACCGACAAATTGTAAACTGTCGATCCATTCTGTAAAATTCTCACCGTGAAGAGTGAGGTGAAGTGAGCTGTCAATAGTGTCAATCCCTAGCATTAGGTGCAATGACAGCTCACATCAAGCTCACTCCACCTAGGTTTTCACGGTGAGATGTTTACAGAATAGCTCGGCTAGTATGAAACTTGCTTGCG
Organism: Agrochola circellaris; assembly: GCA_914767755.1. NCBI lineage: Eukaryota > Metazoa > Arthropoda > Insecta > Lepidoptera > Noctuidae > Agrochola > Agrochola circellaris. The sequence goes on along the minus strand of OU611850.1, from coordinate 14,961,999 downwards.
ACGTAGCGTACCTTGCGCTAATACTAAATGGCCTGCCCAGCTTCGACCGACATGGAAGTAGCGTTCGCCGGCCGCTGATGCGGCACCGCACACTTAAACAAATCTTATTCAAACAAATGAGTTACATTAATTCGTGGTTTATCATTATCTTCCAGGGCAATCAGACCTAGGAGCAGTGGTCCCGGTGCTGTTCCTGAACTCTGGGCTGGGCACTCCGCTGCTGCCCCACACGTTGGAGTGCGCAGACTTCAAGGCGGCGCTCGAGACCGCGGAAGACGAAAGTGATAAGGCGCTGTTGAATAAATGGTAAGAAATGGAATTGGAAAGCAGATTTTGTAATAGTTCCCGAAATAAAAACGCTGTGGAACTAAAAAGTTTTTGAAGTAGAACTTATTGAGTTCAATGCATTTTCTACCTTCAAGAATAGTAGAACTTTTTCCTAGGCTAGCTATCTATGCAGGAGCAATACTAAACAGATGAGCTAAGAATTCGGTGCCAACCACTTTTTTCCATATCTCGAAACTCACTATGTACATAGGATCAACTATCTAATGAACTCATAGACCCCTTAAATTGTAACTTTCCGAATCCGTCTAAACAGTGCCAGTTTTAAAGTCCATACTTCAGATCCTGTAAACTTCGATCCTGAGACTAATCAAGTATTCTAACCCTCAACTCTTTCATGTATCCAGGTACACGCTAGACGCGAGCACAACGCCGCCATGCTACCGGCTGGTCCGGGGCGCGCCGGCGCGCTGGCGGCGCGAGATGGCCAAGACGCTCAACGTGCTGGTGCGGACATTACCGCAGGAGGCCTGCGACGCCTACCTCACTACTGTGGTGGAACAGGTCAGTAACCAATTTTTGAAGATTTCGCCATAACATTTAAAGTTTTTTGGAGCAGAATCAGAAATCGTGTCAATTCAATCAGAACTGCCTCCAAAGAGTCTGACGAAATCTCTAGCGCCAGACAGAAAACTGACAAAAAAAATAACAAATTTATAAGATGGATTTGCATCCATAGTTTTAATAGGAGTCCAAAGCCGGTGATTCTTGACCGGTTTGACCAAAAAAGCGTTGTATCAAAAATATAAACTAAATTTCTGAAGGCCTGTTGGTTAAATTTCTGAAGGCCTATCTTTTGTCTAGCATTTTTCTGTTCAAAAATTCTAAATTAGCAATCTTCTCCCCCCAGGAGGTACAGCACACGGTCCTGATGAGCGTGGAAGCGGCTCGTCGCTGCGTGTGGGTGTGTCGCGCGGGCGGCGCGGGGGGCGCGGGCGGCGCGGCGCAGGCGCAGGAGGCGCAGGAACCCGCCGACATGGCGCACCATCACGAGCTGCAGAGACGGCTCAACAACCTGCAGAAGGATTTGAAGGTTCAAAACTGTTAGAAGTGACACTAGCCCAAAGGATGCAGTACAGGGTACAGGGGAGACAGGGCCGCGGCGGCCATTTGGCAGATATCATAAACCATACACAATATAATTAAGTACTCCAAAAAAAAAACTATATAATGATATCAGTCGGTCGATTCTGTAAAAATAACAACGTGAAACTTAGGTGAAGTGAGCTGTCACTGTCACAAATCGAACGGCAGGATGCTAGGGATTAACACTATTGACAGCTCACTTCACCTAAGTTTCACGGTGATATTTTTACAGAATCGACCGACTGGTATACAACTTGCTTTATTTAAATATAAAGTTCGAGCGTCATTATAAAGGGTAAACGATGTTTGTATGTAGGCTAGCTACATCATATATTACGTTCATATTTTGTGGAAATTTAAATTTCTTCTTTTATTCATTTTTAGTTGAAAATTCTATTTAAATAATCCATACACTAGCTTTCATGTCTCAAATCTTTAAATTCATCTTCCTCAGCAACACCTAAGCGAGCGCAACGTGATCCGCGCGAGCGTGCGCGGGCGCAGCGCGCCGGGCGGCGAGGACGAGTACACCGAGGGCGTCAGCAGCGCGCTCGGCGACAGGCTCGACGCGCTGCTCGACGCCCTCGTTACTGACAATGATATGCCGGCTGGGTATAACGGGATACCTACTAGGTAATTTGTGTAATTATATTATTTTGTAGTTGGAACAAACATGCTGACCAAATTATCATTTGACGTATCATGGTCTAATAAAACAAAGTCTGGATTTCCGGGAGTTACACATGCTTACGTCACTATCCAGTTACCACTTTATTGCAACAAAACACGAATTAAGAAAAAAAATTCAGTCACAATTCTGTTAAAAAATATGTATACAGAGAAGGCACGAGCATTGATCACCACGCTTGCTCAAGACGGGTTGGCGATTTCAGACTTATATTTACTATAAGTCCAGGTTTCCTCACGATGTTTTCCTTCATCGATGTCAGTAAGTCCAAGATAAACTCAGAAAGTACATATGAATTGAAAAAGTCACATTGGTATTTGCCCGGATTTGAGCCCACAACCTCGTTCATGAGAGGCGAGGCCTTAACCACTGGGCCATCACGACGTCATCGAAAAGTACTATTCTGATAAATAATATTTTCTTTACAGTTTGTTCGACGAGGTTAACGAGCACCTCGCGTTCTGTCAGAAAGCGGCGCAATGTACTTCCAACAGAGAAATCACACTTAACGAGCTCAAGACGTAAGTAATACTACATTACATTACTGCTAAAGAAGACTTCAGGCCACAAAAGAATACCTACCATCATCGTTAGTTTAAATTTTTTAAACCTACTAACAAAATTGTCCCAAACAAATACCTTTTGCAAGGTCTCGCACTCTGATCGTTCCTGACCCTTTGCCCCATTACTATTTGTGAGCAGAAGGTCAATTTCGTACTAACACATGAAAACTGGAGTCGAAAACTCCAGTTTTCATAGAACTCATACGCCATGCCGCCATAAATATTGGAAATGAACCCTCCGGGAGGGTTACCTGCATTACGTTTAAGTTAACCATCGCGGACGATCAACGGCATTAGTTTTAAAACCGTGTTATAAAAGACTGTACAACGAAGTAAAATAGTGTTTTCAGGAAGTCTTGTCGCTATACGTAATTTCCAACCCTTTAAATTTTTTTGTGAATATTTGTAACCGTAAACAAAAATTATTTTTAAAATAAAGATGCTTGGATTTTAAAACTAACGCTATACTAATAAATCTTGTTAAAATATACATCAGATTTTATTTTCACGGTTTAGAATATGCTGTATTCGCTAGGAAAAACGTACATTTAAAATGTGCCCTCCGTCAGGGCTCACGGCATCCTATATGCGACTAGCTGAACCCTCCAGGAGGGCTCTCGGCACTGAACGTTTAAAAAACGTTCAAATTCAAGTCATAATCTCATCTCAGGAACAATCAATATCAAAAACTTGTCAAAAATGTAGGTGAGCTAGACGTTTTTTTGACAGGTTGAGACTGAGATTAGAATGATCTCAAAAATATAGGAATTGTCTCTCTGGTAACTTTCAACAGAGGTGTATAACAATTTGATCACATTACAGATACATAACAGGCGACAGTACAGTGCCACTGGCGCTGATCGGCGGCGCGGGCTGCGGGAAGGCGACGCTCGTAGCACGCGCAGTCACTCTTGCGCACTCATACCAACCAGACCTAGCCGTTATAGTCAGGTAAGAGATATACCGTTCCGTGTGGTGCCGGACGCAAAGAATAGTACCATCCCATTTCTTCCCGTGGGTGTCGTAAAAGGCGACTAAGGGACTTACTAGAGAATGGGCAGCAGCGTTCTCTATGCATTTTAACACCTTACTGCGATCGCCAATCCGCCTGCCAAGCGTGGCGGTTATGGCAAACACCCCTTTTTGGGGAGGCTTATGTCCAGCAGTGGACGTGTTTCGGCTAAAATGATGATGATGATGATGAAGAGATTATACGAGGTTGAAATAATGAAAACCTTTATCATGGATTCAGTAGTTAATAGATTCAGGCGTAACCTTTTGGAAATTATAAAACATTATAAAATACTTGACTATAATTCTCTTGTCGCAAACCCGCGACTAGTGCTCTGCCGGCTCTGCACCCGACGCTCGGCGTGACAACACGCCGTGTTCGGGTTAGCGACAAGTCAATCGTCATCCTGGGGATGCCTCGTTGAGAGGTGAAACACGTGTCGATTTCTTGCAGGGGTTTTTACGACTCTTTAGGAATATTTAAGCGTAATAGGTTACTAAATATATCTACGTCTATAGTATTTTATGGATTCAGTACATGATTTTAGACCCCAAGGGAAAAGAAATTTCGTCGGTAAAAAAAAAAACTGCCGTTTCCTACAAAAGTACCATACCTATACGATCAAAACATTCCAAACGTTTTCATCGTAGATAAAGCTAATTATCTAGAATCATGTTCATGTTGAGTGGTGGCCCAGTGGTAGGTCGTTGGTTCGAACCCCGACAGGCGCTTTACTTTATGTAAATTATTTCATCACCACTGCTCTCAAAACGGTGAAGGAAAACATCGAGAGGAAACAGGCATGTACTAGAAAAAAAATTCGAAGAAAAGTGACATCTAGCAACCTCCACTGTGCCCGCGTGGTCGATTACGGCCCACTCCTTCTCACAGGGAGGAGAGGAGGTCTGTGTCCCAGCAGTGGGAACGTTATAGACTGATGCTTATGCTATTATATGTTCTGAATCCATGGTAAAAGTTTTCAACGTAATATAAGCAGGCCTCCGTCACTCGTTCGAGGTCACGCACTAACATACCTATGGCTCACGGTCACCCGGGCGAACATAAATGCAGTCGGTACTCTCGGGGATCCGCGTAAGGTACATTTGAGCGCGCACGAAACGCCTGTTATATTTTTGTAGTTAATTATTGAGTTCCGTATCTATAGAAGTATCTGCCGTGCTATTCTGTAAACATCTCACCGTGATAACTTGGGTGAAGTGAGCTTGATGTGAGCTGTCACTGCACCTAAAGCTAGGGATTGACACTATGAACAGCTCACTTCATGCTCACTTCACCTCACTCTTCACGGTGAGATGTTTACAGAATGGATCCACTGTTCTAATCTGTGATATAAGACCAATATTTATACGCTTAGTTCGCAATAAACGTTTCGACTTTGTCGTTAAATTATACAGGATTACTTGTAATTTGACGTATTCTTTCCACGACGTGATAGTGTGAACTATTTGCAACAATTAAAATTCACGGGATTCGAGAAAACATAATTTTTAACTTTTGTACCTCGTTATGTAGTTGATTAAATGAAGATGTCTTCTCCATAATGTGTACGTATACGATAACTGCAGTGCTATTCTGTAACCATCTCACCGTGAAAAATTTGGTGAAGTGAGCGTGGAGTGAGCTGTCATTCCACAGGGATTGACACTATTGACAGCTCACGTCACCCAAGTTTTCACGGTGAGATGTTTACAGAATAGCATGGCTGGTGTCAAAGTTTGTGTATGTAGATAATTTTTGAAAATGTTCAGTTAACTTCTTCGTTTAACTTTTACCTGTTTGATGTTTTTAGAAAATTTTGTTATTTGCTAAAGTATTAGGTACCCCATGGAAAGGCAATGAAGGCCATTCAATTTGAGAGTTTAGAGAGAAGTTATATTTTATGACGATATCCGGGAAATTTACAAAAAATCATAAAAATAGGGTTTTCTCGAATCCTATGAGTTTTCGCCTAAGTTTTATGGGGTGCTTAATTGTTACAACTGGGTCACACTATCACGTCATGGAAGGAATACGTCGAATTACAAGTCAACCTGTATAGGTGTCCTTTAGTGAACACTGGAAGGATATCTTGCTACTTTTCAATAACTTAAGTTTATAATTTGGTCCACAGATTCGTAGGTCTAACGCCTGCGTCGAGCAGTTCTCACATGCTGTTGAAGAGTATCGTGGATCAATGTCATGTGCTCATGACTGGGACTGTGTACCGAGGACGTAATGTAAGACTGCGTTTTATAATAACAATTTTTATTATCGTCTTTTAAAGATGTACGACCATTATGTGTACGTTTTCGTGTTCAGAATGATCGGACACTAATATCGATGACTTTAAATGTTTGTGTGTCCATACAGAACTATCGGACTATTTTGTCGATGAAATGATTCAGTGTCCAAAAACATCAGATGCCATTTTTGATGACTCCAACTGTTTCAAGTGTGTTCAAATACAGACGCTATTTTCGAGCGCACGAAAGTTGTGTCCAGAATCATCAGATAATCGATGAGTTAACGTTTGTGTCCAGGACGTATGGTCCCTGTCAGCAGCCCTGCCGGTCCTGCTGGGCGGCGTGGGGCGCGCGCGCGGCGCGCTGCTGTGCGTGGTGGGCGCGGACGCGCTGCGGGCGGCGCGCTGGCTGCCCGAGCGACTGCCGCACAACGTTAAGATGATCGTCACTGTCACTGAAGGTAATGTCTGGCCTTTGAGATACACCGCAAGGCAAGGACCGCTGCACATCAAAGGAAGCCACCTAGAGCACAATAAACGATACCGCCACCAACGCAACGTCAAGACTTCTTCTCATTTCATATCGACGCGTGATTTTTTATTATAAACACGGATGGTGCTTCTGATAAACGCTAACGCATATGGCGTTAGTATTTTTTTTGTAGTTTGGCAGCCATGTTAATAATATTCTTATTTACTCAAATAAATTCTGCCACGCAGCAATTTAGAAGAAGGAATCTTCCAGAATTTCGAACTCGCAACAGTTTCCTAAAAATACGTCAAACTTTCCCCACGTTCAAAGTCGAAGTCAAAGTCAAATCATTTATTTCAAATAGACCCTTGTAAGGCACTTTTGAAGGTCAAAATTTACAAAAAATTTAATCGATTCTAGTCGCGCCTTCGAAGAATGGGCAAGAAACTCCACCGTTACTCTTTTAAAAAGTTTTACAATATTTTGCATATGTAGGTAAATTAGTTACATAATTATATGTGAAGACGATGCTCCTAAAAAAAAACAATTACTATACCACAATAGGTAAAAATATATAAAAATTAAGCAACGAAAGATAAATTAATTACTTATGTGATAGATCTACATGGTTCTCACATATTTACAAACATTGTAAAAGTAGACGATTTTCCAAAAAAAAATACAATTAATAAGTCAGTGTGTGAGGAAGTAATCACAGAATGTAAAATCAATGTCATAATAAAAATAAGAATTTATACAACTTAAATTAGCAAACAGTTTGTTTTTGTCGTCGAATTCTATATTATACCTAGAGCAGGCCGGGCGCACTCCGCATTTCAGGTATGAAGGGAATTGTCGGGCCAATTCAGTGAGCGTAACGTAGTCAGAAGATATAAAGCCACACGAGGTGACCAAACTGAAACCAGTTTTCAACTCCGGCGCAACCAATCGCGTTAGCACATACATTTCCATAGTAGTTCTCACACGACGCAACTTGCCGAAAACCAGTTACCAACGGCGACGCAACCAGTTATACGCGACCAGTTATCTCTCTCGCTCGGTCGTTGTCAACGCAATGTTTTTTTTTAAATTGGTACTGTGGCGGCATCTACACCGCCACATGCGAACTACGCATCAAAGACTTGACGTCACACAACATCCTGACGTCACTCAAATCCTGCATCGCGCAATTAGAGTTTACCGCGCGGTGGACATATATACAAGCTCACGACTTCAACCTCTGGGCAATTGCCCGCCAGACATGACAGCCGTCTGGTCGGAGGATCCTCCCTTTTCTATGGGGGATGAGTGAACTTTACACCCTGTTCCTCATACCCCTAAATTGGGAGGATCGGATCGGGTTGTTCAGTACGTTATCGTGTGGCATGTCGTCGTTGCAAAAAAAATATATAAAAATTGATACTTGAGTTGCGCCATGTGAGAGTACCAGTTGCATCGTAGTTGGCGACACCTGTTGCCAACCTGTTTAGGTTGAGTTGCCGTCACCCCGTGTGAGAATGGCCTTAAGTTACGCCATAGATAGAGGGGCAACTTCTAAGTGAATATAACTGCAGGTAATTAGCGTTGTACGTCCTGAATTGCACTTTATTGTGTCGTAGCAAGAGTCGCTTTTTATTTAAATGACTTTTCGGAGTGAATCTTCTGTACTATTCTGTGGTTAGGAACACGGGCAGGCTATCGTAACGATTCCTTACAACCTTCAAACTACTATTACTCCAACTTTGAACAAACTAACAACTTACAAAGTTACAAACTCAATTTCACAGAAAAAGACGAGCCTTCCAGTTCAGCAATCATGGCGGTATTATCATCAGAAGACGGGCCTAAAGTCGTCAGAGCGCCGCCGGTTGGGCCCGATGAAGCTAAGGCTGTACTAACGGCCTGTGCGGCCACGTATAGCAAGACTGGGGCCGCCTCGCCCCCTGAGGCCGCTGTGAAAGCCGTGCAAAAGTGTACTCTACCGCTTTACGCAAAGGTTAGTATAATTATGGATTAACAAAATAAATGTTTTGCTACTTATATGCAAATATTGGGCGGTGGAGAAGGTTTATTTGTGAAGCAGTTTTTGTACTAAGTACTGCAAAACTGCGGAAAAGTGTACTGTACCGACTCATACGTAAGGTTGATTTTTGATAGTCAGTACTTCAACATGGTCGCTTTAATTACCTATATAGTTATAAATCTCGTGTTCAATAATCGTAAGCTGATATCAATTTCACATGAAAATACATTTTATTTCTTAGCACTACATTTGCTTTTTGAATGACATACCAAAAATCGAACCAAGACACCACACCGAATCATAAGATAAGATAATTTTTATTTGTCAAAAACATGTGTAGGTTTACAGTTGGTATGTTCAAAAAAATAAAGTTTCAACATGTTTTGCCTGGAAAGGCGTACAAATACAATAATAATAGCTTGAAACAATGAAATCATGCAGTTACATTAAATTAATAGAACATTTCAAATTAATACAGTAACTATTAAAATAAAATAAAAGATGTCAAAAGTAAAATAACAAAATAAAAAATGTCCATAGTGCATCATTGAAAATTTATACAACAATAATAAAAACTGTCTAAATAACGTCATTTAAATAGTCGGCAACATTATAGTAGCATTTATTTACTAGAAAATTCTTCATAGTTTTATTAAAATACATACCGAGACTCCTTCGTGGCTCGGACAGCACGTTAAGCCGTTGGTCCAGACTGTCATTCGTGGATCTTTGACAGTCGTTACGGGTCATCAGAAGCCCAAAAGTCTGACAACCAGTCTTACCAAGGGGTATCGTATTACCCAGTGACTGGGTTGTGGAGGTTGGGGAGACAGTCGCTCCATATAAAATACTGGTATTCAGCTGCATCCGGTTAGACTGGAAGCCGTCCCCAACATAGTTGGGAAAAGTCTAAGCAAATTGATTTATTTCAATTTTGAGCATAAAAACTTACGATAGCTTCTGTTTCCAGATCCTAGCATGGCAAATATCGCTTTCAGCAGAAACCTTTACCGAACTATCGGAACCCGAAACAACTCCAGAACTGGTCATCTGCGAAGACCTGGAAGGTCAGCTGACACAGATCCTCATCACCACAGAGGCAGCACTGGGAGCTGACAGGGTGAAGACCTGCCTCGCTCTGCTGACCGCGTCCAGGAGAGGGCTTGATGATACCGAGATACTAGATATCTTGGCGCATGATGAGCTGTTCAGGAGTGAGGAGACTTATTGTAAGTTGATTGTTTATTTAAAATCTATTTTATTTAGTTATTAAGTTATTTAGCCAATATAACGAAATGGTTTGTAAAATATTTTGATTTTGAGTATCTGAAATATCTTTGGTCCTTCAAAAGATATTTAAGATACTCAAAATCAAAATATTTTATTTCACATAAACCTACATGGGCACTTATGAAACGTCAGAAACTAGGGGCGCGGTTCCAATTGGTCGTTTCCTATGGAAAAGAGCCGGCAAGAAAATTCACGATTACATACCGTTACGAAGCGATGATCGTATACCTAATAACGTAATAGCCCAGGAAATGGTTGCTCTAGCGCTGCGCCGCCGCCAACCATAATTATTTTGTTACGTGTAATGTTGAATCTGTGCTATATTTTAAAGTATTCATTTTAATATAATACCCGACAAAATACCTAGCTTCGGAAATAACAATGACATTTTCAACAAATTCTGATAGCTAAAAATTGTTGCTGTGGGTCATAAAATAGACGTAAGCTAACCCGGACTTTTTTGTTGAACTTTTTAAAATGTACAATATTGAATTGTAGAATATAAATTTTATGTATCTCTTACGGTTTACGCCTAGGCACACAATGTACTGGCCTAGCAGACCAGCCAGCCTAAGGGCAAGCTACTCCGACCAGAATGCTTGCCTAACGACAGGCGGAAATAGTTTCTACTTTTTTTTTTTTTTTCGATTATATGTATATGCTTCATTAATTTATTTCACTTAGGTAAGTACTTGAATAGTGCAGTTGGGTTGAGTCAAAAGTAGCTTATTATTTGCAATTGATAATTGCATTGAAAAATGTGTTAAGAAAACGTAGGTACTTGTGAATTTTAATTACAAAATTTCCAAAATGGTTTAAAATGGGGGGCCTCAAATGTCGAAGTGCCCTAGGGTTCTGAGTCCGGGCCTATCCGGACCCGTTTACGAGTCAATTCAGTTGACAACTCAGTCACTTGCGTGTAAAAATACATTTGAAGAAATTAATCACCACGGGCGAGAGAATCGCTGCGATATTCTCGCCCGGTGAGATGCTACGTTAGTATCTATGTTGGTGGAGGATCCTATTGTTCCCTTCTGTTCCGCAGTACCCTGGGCCCCTGCCTCCCTGGTGTGGCCGCAGCTGGCCGCTCTGCTGTCCCCCTGGCTGCGCTGGGACGCGCGGGGCGCGGCGCGCTGGCGGGACGCGGCGCTCGCCAGCGCGGCCAGCGACAGATACCTGACCGACTGCGACGCGGCCGTGCGACAGACGCTTATAGACTACTACGAGGTGAGGGCACGTGCAGTGTTTTTTTAGGGTTCCCCGTAGACAAATGGCAAGAAATGAAACCCTTATGGATTCGTCATGTCTGTCTGTCTGTCCGTCCGTATGTTACAGCCACTTTTTCCGAAACTATAAGAACTATGCTGTTGAAACTTGGTAAGTAGATGTATTCTGTGAACCGCATTAAGATTTTCACACAAATATAGAAAAAAAACTATAAATTTGCACACACACGAAAAAAACATTATAGTTTTATTTATTTATTTATTTGGACCTCCAACAAAGGATACACATACACAATATAAATCACAATAACTAAAACGGTTCTTTTACGTGTGCTCCTTCAATTACAGGAGACCACAGCATGCACATTTAACTAGGTTTAAACATTATAAAATAGAGAAAATATATTATGAAATTCCAAAAAATAAAATAAAACAAGAAGAATTAACATGTCGAGATTGAGCATTTTTAGTACAATTGTTTAGAATACTCAATAACTAATATTTGTCATTCATTGACTAGGTAGATTTTGCGGTGGATAATTTATATTTATATTTTCAATCATTTAACCATAAAAGGTACTAAAAATATACAAAACTAGCTGCCCGCCCCGGCTTCGCTCGAGTAGCACTAAGTACGTATCTACGGCGCACCTACCTGCCTACCCTACCTACCCTACCGACCCTACCGACCCTACCTACCCTACCTACCCTACCTACCCTACCTACCCTACCTACCCTACCTACCCTACCTACCCTACCTACCCTACCTACCCTACCTACCCTACCTACCCTACCTACCCTACCTACCCTACCTACCCTACCTACCCTACCTACCCTACCTACCCTACCTACCCTACCTACCCTACCTACCCTACCTACCCTACCTACCCTACCTACCCTACCTACCCTACCTACCCTACCTACCCTACCTACCCTACCTACCCTACCTACCCTACCTACCCTACCTACCCTACCTACCCTACCTACCCTACCTACCCTACCTACCCTACCTACCCTACCTACCCTACCTACCCTACCTACCCTACCTACCCTACTAAAAAGTATCCTATGTCCGTCTCCTGGTTCTAAGCTACCTCCCCACCAATTTTCAGCCAAATCGGTTCAGCCGTTCTTGAGTTATAAGTGGTGTAACTAACACGACTTTCGACTTTCTTTTATATATATAGATAAAAAAAGATAAATGTTAGGTGAGGCCCTGGGTTAGATTCCTGGGTCGGGCAGTGTTATTGTGTTGTTTTATCTGGAATTTCTCAGTAGCAGCTCGGAGTCTGGAATTGTGCCCAAATGGCAATAGGCTCGCCCCCTATTACAATAACTGGCGAAATGTGGGTGTACTATGGGCACCTCTGCCTAATCCTTCGAGGAAGCAGTGCGTGATGTTATGTCAAGTTATTTTTAGTAAAATATCAATATTTTTAAAATAAAATAGTCAATGCCAGGGTTTTTGACTTTATTTAAAAAAAAAATTGCTTCGAGATGAAAATTAATCATAGAAGAAAGAACAAAAAAAGTATAACATTAACACAAGTGAATAACATGAAAAACGAAATCAGTTTCAAATCAGCCTCGAAGGGGTGCGACAAATAACAAAAAAAAAAGTTTAGAACGTTTTAAGCTTCGTACAGACAAGCGCGACGCGACAGCTATTGTTATACCGCGTGAAGTTTTCTAAGAAATTGTACTGTTCGAGTCGCGTCGCGCCGTCGCGTCGCGCTGGTCTGCACGAGCCTTTATCATCTGTCCGTAAGAGGTGCAGATTTTCTATCTAAAAATCGGTGTCTAAAAGAGGATCATCACGTTTTGGTGTTGGCCTCTCATCTCTCTCCATCTGATTACAGGCATCCCCTCGAGACAGTTCGTCTCTTAATTGCTTTGAGATCTCAGAGTAAACAGCGATTGAATTTGGATGAGCTACTGCCCATTGTGCATTTAGGATACCGTCGTTTTTCTGCTTATATTTGATTGATTCGACAAATATAGCTCTTAATACATGATGCTTAGTTCCACTGAATTCGGTAAAGTAGTGATTGTCGATGGTGCGAGCCCAAGGTACGGTGCGATCTTCAGCGCTCTTTAGTTGATAGGTATGACAGAAGTCACTTATCTCCTTCCACGATCTACTAGTGGTAGACATAGTGGTTTTTAGCATGATTCTTTTCCAGGTTACATTATAAAAACTGCATATTTCAAATAACATTTGAAGAACCCCCATAAATTTCCAGGCAGTATGTTTTAAGACTGAAGCCCATAGGATAGCCCTCATCTTTGGATTCTTGTCTGAGAGTGACAATTTTAGCACTGGTGGACCTGATGTCCCGATGGTCCCTGTAGATGGCCTCAGTGACCAATTTCACACATAAATTGCAAGGAGGAGAATAGGACGAGGAGGCAGATCCCCAAACGAGCATGATGAGATTGTTTGCTTCAGAATCTTTCATTAAACTTAAACTAATCCCAGAGAGATTCTTTACTGCTGAAAGAAAGGTCAAGGCTAACATATTGAGAGATTTGTACATTAGGAGACATTCTGTAGTTAATCCCTTGGTGATTGGAGATTGATCCATGATCTTTATGCAAGTCTGTGCAAATGCTTTCAGTTTTTCTGTTTGAAATTCTTTATGGAAAGGAGGAACTGGTCCAGAGAGGCTGTCAATATTCTCATCTGGTCTCTTTACTCTAGCTTTCCTTGCAGCCGTGGTTTCTAAACGTGTTTTCTAGCCGTGGTTATAAAATCAACATCAAGTCATTTATTCAAATTAAGCTGAGAAACGGCAATTTTTTTACGTCGAAATTACATGAGGCAGTCCGCCAAAATGCCCGCCCTGCTAGCAGGAATGAAGAAGTGGCGCAATAAACTCCCCAGCAACAGCACGACTGTCTGTTATACCTGGATTTGATCGTTTTAATCAGTTTTAACCGATTTGACGGGTCTTTAAAATTAGGTAACTGATGGAATTCGAGGGTGCAACTTCCGTTATACCTACTTAAGTATTGAATTGTTGCGATTTTATGATTTCAACATATCATTCTCAATTTGCAGGGAAAATGGTATTCAGAGAACGATGCCAAGATGGCCGGCCGTCTGATATCGCAGGAAAACAAGTTTTCTGAAGAATAGTAAGTATTTTTACAAACTAATTTATTTATACTTCTCACACACAATAAGGTCCGCTACCCGTACCGGTCAACCAAGGGTAGTGAAGAGATAAGATGGCAGGTAAAATTTTAATATATATATTTTTTTAAAGACAATATTGAATTATAAATAAAATAGGTACACACGGCTACACATCCAGCTATACATATCCAGTACAAGCTGACCTCGCATTGTACAGAAATCCTATACAATGCTAGATCAGCATTCAGTCGATCCTAAACATCTCACCGTGAAGAGTGAGGTGAAGTGAGCTGTCCATAGTGTCAATCCCTAGCTTTAGGTGCAATGACAGCTCACATCAAGTTCACTTCACCCAAGTTATCACGGTGAGATGTTTACAGAATAGCACGGCTGGTGTCCGCTTGGTTACTCAACCAACCATACATTGACAGCGCGACCATGGTTACGACATGCCTAAAGCCGTGGGGCTGTCGGCTATGTGTTTAGGCCCAATAAAAAGACCCAGACCACACGGATTTTTTTTAATGATTTTTAAATTTTATTCAAAATACGTCGTTGCTCAAATTTCAAACCTCAATAATTTCATTTAAAAATAACAAAACAGGAAACATTTTTTTATTTAATTTCATCTTGTTCTTCTTAGAATCTACTACGTAAAAAAAATGTTTGCTTATTGGTAATTAATTTCACATTTCGCAAATGAAGAGTGCTGTGAAAAAAGGCCCAGCCAGTTAAAATTGCTGAATTATTATAATTATTTTAAAAGAAATGAACCAAAGGTGTTTTTCTAGAATTAGAACTGCTTTACCTTTAACTCTTCGTTTTTTTTTTTAACGCAGTTCAAAGTCGGTCTCTCGGTATTTATTTGTTTTTAGTTTACGGGCTCGTATTTAATTTTCTAGCAATCGTCTGCGTCAAATACGACGATTCTACAGTTAAGCCAGATGAAAAAAAAAAAATTTGCCACTTTTGTTATTTTTAAATAAAATTATTGACGTTTGAAGTTTGAGCAATGACGATTGACGAACTACAAATAAAATTTTAAAAGTCATTAAAAACATCGTGTGGCCTGGGTCTTGTTATTGGGCCTAAACACGTAGCAGACGGCCCAACGGATCAGCCATTTTTTTATGTTCAACCGTCTGCCTAACGCCCTTCTTTTGTTTTTTGTGTTTGTGAAATCAAATAACTTCTCCCGCTCTGGGCGGAGCGGGAGGGCGTGTCAGACTTTTACTGACTAAAACCCACCCGTGTTCCTTCCGTTGCCTGTGTGCCCGGATCGCGATATCCCTTTCGGACAAACTCGCAACCCCGGCAGGCATTGGACCTTCCGGACCCCGTCAGTTGGTGCTGACACATCTTTGAGGCGCGCGTGGAACACAACGCGCCGTCGACCCGGGCCTGGTCCCTATCGGACGGCGAGCTACCCATTGCTCACCGTCCGCAAGCCTGCGCCTACGGTGGCCGGAAGTCGGCTCGCGACTCCCGACGCCCGGGGCGTCGCCGCAGACTAGGGGCGCGAGGGCGCGAATCTTGCCTCTCCCTCACGCGTTCCGCCTCCTCCTTCTGCGAAGCAGTAATGCTCGTGACCTGCCTAACGCCCTGTATAATACATCCGAATTGATAACCTCCTTTCTTTTGGAATTATTTTAAAAATGTATATTAGTCTCCCTACTTAAGGCTACTGTACTGTCTAATGAGTAATGGAAGGGCATAAATTAAGTTTTTGAAAGTCTGAATACCTGTGCCTGTTGTATTTACGAAACAATCATGATACTCAACATTCACCTAATTTAAAATAACAACAGCTTTTTTTTTCCCCCACAGCTACAACACTCGAAAACTCGACGAGCTTCCCTTCCAGCACTACCACATATACAAAGACGATACAAAAACCTTCGCCAACCAGCCGTACTTCACCCAGCTGGATTGGGTTCATGACAAGCTAGCAGCAACAGACTGCTGCCACTTCCTCGAAGACATAGCCCTGGTTCACATCGACCCTTTACCAGAGCACATTGAAGTCCTCAAAGACGTCTTCGAAACTCATTCTTACGCCTTAGATTATGACCATCGACAATTCTACGGCCTCCTCCGAATGACAATGGAGAAGAGTCAGCGCAATGGACATCAAATCAAAAGTAAAATTGTCCAAGATTGGATGAAGGAGATTCGGGAACCTCCGGTACCTACGTTGTATCCTGAGAACTTGGATTTCTGGAAGATTATGGATACGAAGGAAAAGAGGGAGTTCTCGATGAACGACGGATTTGATTCGAAGAATTATGATTTAATTGTGAGGTTTGATAGCCGGGGGAAGTTTGTGGCCACTGTTTCGACGGAAAGAGAGGAGATTTGTGTTTGGGATGTATTGAAGTGAGTATCCTAACTTGAATAGGGATGAAGACAACATTTTTTTTTTAGGTCTGTCTTTTAGATTATAAAAAAATATTGGACATGTATTTTATACTTACCTACTTGTGACGTAGCGACCCCCACTCCCCAACTTATAATGCGTTTTATCTAAGTATTTTGTTATTAATATGATAAAGCAAAAAATACGTGTCTCATATTTTTTTATTATCTGACTGACGGACTAATTAGAATTTCTTTTTTTTTTACCCAGGCGTCATCCCTGTTATAATATTATAAAGGAGAAAGTGAGTTTGTTTATTACGGATAAAACTTGGCACATCAGTAGACCCTGACCTGGATCAGGAGATACGATACTTTTTATCCCGATTTTCCCACGAAATCGAGACTTATATGGGTGAAGCCGCGGGGCACAGCTAGTAAAATAACAATTGGGATCTTTACCTGCCATGCTATTCTGTAAACATCTCACCGTGAAAACTTGGGTGAAGTGAGCTGTCAATAGTGTCAATCCCTGTGGAATGACAGCTCACTCCACGCTCACTTCACCTCAGTTTTCACGGTGAGATGGTTACAGAATAGCACTGCTGTTTACACAGTCTTGTACGAATGTGAACTTTATTCGCTTAAGTTTAATGTTGATATTCGTACGAAAAGCTTGCCTACATTCG
Organism: Agrochola circellaris; assembly: GCA_914767755.1. NCBI lineage: Eukaryota > Metazoa > Arthropoda > Insecta > Lepidoptera > Noctuidae > Agrochola > Agrochola circellaris. The sequence goes on along the minus strand of OU611850.1, from coordinate 14,944,869 downwards.
CTTATACTTTTATGAACATTATTATACACATGAGAATAAGGTTCATATTCATAAAAAAGGCACTTTAATACAAAGTCAAAGTACGATCTGTGAATCTTGCCCTAATTGCCTGTTATCTGGATTGAATTAAGTGCATTTTTACAACTTCTGCAGATGTCAAATGGTTAGAAAGATGGTCGGTGTGACTCATCCCATAAACTTGGTGCCAATCGACGAATATAAATGTGTGGTGCTATGTCGCAGGGAACTTAGAGTCTATAACTTAGATCAGGTAAGTTACACTCCATATCTAACTGTACTCACTGTTTAAGACCGGGCACTCAAAAGACAATTTCCACGCAAGCTCCGCCCCCAAGCAGCCCGCAACTCCACTATGTGCTAAACGCTAACACATCAGTAACAAAGTTGAATATCGCGTGCGCTCTTTGATAGTGTTCGAGCACGGAACTAAATGGCGTAAGTCTCAACTCTTATTTCGTTTATAACTAAAGTAATAATTGATCTAGAGAAAAAATATTTGTTGGCGTGTTCTAAACTATATTTTCTTAATGAGTTTACTTATTTTAGACCTAAAAGCCGACTAATCTTGATTTTATTTAAATAATCTTTGAAAAAATACATGATTTTCGAATAAAGAATTAATCGAGCGAAAATGTTACAATTACGTAACTGTCTTGTACATGGAAAGAAAAAGATCCAATAAATCATATAGTAAAATTCCATTTTGATTGTATGCGTGACTGTTTCAGAATATTAACTAAATTAACATACAATTTAGGTAGCCTCCTCTTAATAGATTGATGGAGCAGATTTGCTAACCTCGTTTTTCTAGTAGTCGCATGCGCAAGTGCTAAGCATGAGCTCCTGCTATCTAATTACGTAACACATTTACGTAAACGATTACGACTAATCTATTTCATTTTGACAGTTCAACAACATTAATTGAGTTATTTACGTTGTTGAGTAGATTTTTTTTTCGCATTTGTGAATCAATGGATTAACAATCTGTTTCAAAATTATTCAGATTGTAATTGATAGTTTATTACGCAATTAGGGTGCAGTTCAGCATAAATGCCAGGCAACTAGTGCCTGAGACTGGTTTTCAACTGAACCTTATGTTACGAGCAACATTCAACAACAACAACAACACAACAACAACAACGTTAACGCGCCGACGCGCGCGTGCGCACGCGTCAACGTTTTGTTGTTTTCTGCAACATTTATGCAGCATTTTTTTTCGAATTTATGAAGCAATAACAATATTTTTCAAAATGATTCAGATTGTGATTGATCGTGTATTACGTAATTAGGGTGCTGGGTTCGATTCTCGTGTCGGGCAAAAGTTATTAGGTTTTTCTATCTGGAATTTCTCAGTAGCAGCCCGGAGTCTGGATTTGTACCCGGTTGATCCCCATAGGCTCGCCCCCTATTACATGGGACTTAAAAAAACATAACTGGCGAAATTTGGGTGTACCTAACCTACCTGCAGTTACACCTCTGCCCAACCCTTTGGGGAAACCAAGCTTGATGTTATAGAGCAGATTTGCAGAAGTAGGTTTGATTGTTTGTTTTCATTTTGTAAATGTCGCAACACATTATGTAATTGTCTTTGGCCTCTGACCCTGACAGCAAGGAATAGATAAAATTTGTCAAACTTTTCTGTGTCAATAATGGATACAAGGCTTTTGGCTAATCTGTAAAGTGGTATTGTTTTGTTTTTTTTTGTAATGTGCGTTTAGTTTGTGCAGAATGAACACTTTATTGTCTTTCTTTCTTTCTTTCTAAGTGGAGATTCTGGATTTAAGCAAGAAACGACCTCTCAATATACTTTCGAAAATTCAATGCACCAACTTCAGACTCTTTGGACTTGTGATCGCAAGTAAGGTCTCGCTATGAACTGTTAAAGTCATCGCAGTTCTGTTGCGGAAACGGGATAGTGATATTCAAGTCGTATAGCTCCATCTCTCTTACACCGAAGTTACATTAAAAATCAAATATGACCGTTTAAAAGAGATGATGGGTTTTCAACTGTAGGGTTCGATGAAACCTAAAATAAATTGTGGGTATTCTTGTCACAAAAATCCTAATAGGGATGATGACTTAATTTTTTTTTTCCGTCATGGACGTTATTAAAAAATATTGGACACAATTTTTTCTTTTTTTACGTAATCTAAAGATTACGGCGATACATTGAGTTAAAATGTTCCATGACGTCACGAGTATATTGATTTTATACTTACTTGTGACGTAGCGACCCTCACTCCCCAACTTAAAACGTGTTATCTAAGTATTTATTTATTAATATGTTAACAAAAAATACGTGTCTAATATTTTTTTATTATCTGACTGAAGGACTGATTAGTTTTTTTTTTTACCCAGGCATCATCCCTATTATCATTCAGACGTTTTACCCAACTCTTACCCTTTCAGGCACTTAGGAAGAATTTAAAGATGTAATCTTACAAACCGTTGCCTTTCAGGGTACATTCCTGGTGGCGCTGAAAGGTGTTATGAACCAAAAGATGCCATACTACGGTCTACACGACCCGAAGCACCTGGTCGCACTGTCCAGAAACAGGATGTATGTCAACCTCATGAACATTGAATCTGGTAAGTATTCCAGACTCTTTTAAACAGCAACATTATTAAATCAACGTCAAACGAGTAGAACAACGTCAAGCGTCGAGAGCAGTGTTACACTGCTCTCGACGCTTGATGTCAACACGTCGGGCCCGGCTTCGCAACAAGTCAATCGTCATCCTGAGGATACCTCGTTGAGAGGTGAAACACGTGTCGATTTCTTACAAGGTTCTTTATGACTCTTTAAGAACAATTAAGCGGATTAGGTTACTAAATATACGTCGTCTATTGTATTTTATAGTGGATTTCCGCAAAGTCACGCCTGAGTCAATTAACTAGCAAGATTATTGCTATAGATATAGAGGAACAGAGTGTCAAGTTCACTCACCCTCCATAGAAAAGGGAGGATCCTCCGAGCAGACGGGTGTTGTGTCTGGTGCCCGACGTTTGTTATCGGGGCGTTGTATATGTGTCAGTCGCGCAGTAAACTCTGCTTGCGCGATGCAGGATTTTGCGTGACGTCAGTGTGATACGTAGTTAGCATGTGATGATGTAGATGCCGCCACATATAATTAGCCTCTATGATTAACGATACCTAGATACGTACGGGGCAACAGTCAGCTCCAGTGCTAACTTGCTGACTGACCCGAAGAACTACTTTTAGAAGAGTGATGCTCATTCGAGAACAGCCGAGTGTATTTTTTTTTTTCAAAATTTTTGATTTGTTACTTTTTCTTCTAGGTGACTGCGTGACAACATTCAAGGCTGGAGAAGACAGATTCCTTAATTCCCTGCTGGTCTCAGGGGATGGAAGGTAAGAAACGGTTAATATAATTTCCAAATTCACTTCTGGAAATACTCTTCCCGATTGTTAACTCGAAATCTTAGAACGTTCAAGTTCTCCTTAGAACTTCAGTATAACTTTTTAGCACATCTCAATCTGCCGACCCCTACAACTATGTAGGGGTCGGCTTCCAGTCTAACCGGATGCAGCTGAATACTGTATTTTACATGGAGCGACTGCCTATCTGACCTCCACAACCCAGAAACTGGGTAATACGATACCTCGTGGTAAGACTGGTTGTCAGACTTTCGGGCTTCTGACGACCCGTAACGACTGACAAAGATCCACGAATGACAGCCGGGACCAACGGCTTGACGTGCTTTCCGAGGCACGGAGGAGTCTCGGTACGTTAAGATGGTCACTTTCAATCACATCTATTCATATTATTTTATTTTCTGATTAAACCAATTACAAATAAAATATTCTCTGGTGCTTCAGGGTCCTAGTATGTGGTGACGAGACTCAGAAGCCGTTCCCTCTGCTGGTATGGTCGCTCACATCTCGGAAACTGCTGTACGACTTGAGGATACCGCACCACGACTTCATCACATCAAAGGCTGCTATTACTTATGAAGGTAAGTCATATACCTAATTATATGCTTATGAGTTACAACAGGCTATAGTTTGACCGAAACCGCTGTTCCATGCCTTACGTATGTGTGCGGCGAAACGGTGGTAGTGCTGGCCACTCATTCGTCAACGCTGCCCCCCGCCTCGCCGCTCATTCCTAAGGCACGGAACAGCAGTCCCGGTCAAACTAAAGGGAATTTATTAGAATTGTTGCCTGACATCGAAATTCCCAAATTGAGCTTATGATCAAAAGCTTTGTTGATGAAGTCCCCCACATTTCATATGTTGATATATTGCAAATAGTATAACATAAACAAGAGCATGCTATGATTCTCTGATAGTGAATGCAGAGACGTATACATAAATCCTCGTTTCCATTTGGTTTTTTTTCCACTCAAACAAATACAGACTTTATTTGAGTGTGAATTAAGTTGCTTTTAGTATGACTACTATTATTGAAAAAATCGTTAAATTTTTTGAAGTGTTGTCGTAAACTGAACCTTATGAGTAGGCAATAAAGATATTTTTACAAAATACACATGTTTATTTACTTTTTTGGAAACTAAATTGCGAACGCAGAATAAATCATAATTGAAATACCCAATAACATTACCCCATCCGGAGATCTAATCTAGGACTCTACGTACATCAATCGCGCCTGTGACCACCAGACCCTTTCCTCATGAACATTCGTTTATCTGTTATCTTTTCATTACGGACGCTTCTAACGTGCACGTCTTTCTACATTGTTCTCACATGTATAATTTCAACATGAATGATGTAACCAATATTTTGTAAGAATATTTTGATTTAAAAGAGTGTCCGTGGAGTTTCTTGCCCGTTCTTCTCCATAGGAACCTACTACGCTTTGGAATGGGCAACTAGCTTCATCTTTCTGACTGACCGACCCGTTGACAATTCAAAAGTGCCTGTTATTGGATTATTTGAAATAAATGCTTTGAGTTAGAGTTTTTTTTCTGTCATTTCCCAGGTTCCTACGTATGCGTAGTATCACGAGAGCTGGACGAGCCAAGTCCGAACTTCATCGTAGTCTACGACCTGCAGTCGGGCACGCTGTTCAAGAAGTGGAAGCCAGGGTGTGACACCGTGGCGCTGGCCATCAGCTCGGTGGACGGATGCGTGGTGTCCGGGCTCGCTGATACCAGGATACTGGTCTGGGATTTGGTTACAGGTCAGTTATAAGTTAAGATTAGAGCTTAACACGTTCAGTGCCGAGATCCCCACCTGGAGGGTTCACCTAGTCGCATATGGGATGCCGGGAGCCCTCGCGGAGGGTTCATTTTAAATGTATGTTTTTCTTAGCGAATACAGCATTATAAACCGTGAAAATAAAATTTGATGTATATTTTAACAAGATTTATTAGTACCTACCTATATGCAATTTTTTTTTTTTTTTTTTTTTTTGTTTTGTGTTGAGTAATTTAAATTATTTTGCATACTATTGTATAGAATCAAGTTTTTTTTCTAACTGAACAGACAGCAGTGCCGCTGGGGAGTTTGTTCCGCCAGTTCTTCATCCCAGCTTACGCACTAGGAAGTGGTGAAGGGTGAGCGTTTTATGGGGGACTGTCTTATGTAATTTTGATGTTCGAAAAGTGCTGATTCTCAGCCTAGTTTGATAAAATGAATTTGAATTTTACATTACCAATCTATGTCTTCCGACAGGTAACTGCCGCCTCACGCTCCGCGGGCACGTGTCGGCGCCGTCCATGCTGCGGCTGGCCAAGTCGGGCGGCGTGCTCATGTCCACGGACGACACCTGCAGGGACCTGTCCGTCAGGCTGTGGGACTTGCATACTGGTAAGAATCTTATAGAGTATAAATTACAATGACGGGCGTTCGTGAAATGACAAATATACTACAATTCCTACTTCTGCCGCCAAGCAGCGTAGTTTGAAAGGTGCCGATGTTTCAAGCATGATTCATGTAGCATAAATAAATTATAATAAATAAACATTTTATTTCTCGTCCACAAAGGCGCCTTAAATATGTGAAGATTACAAAATCTGATAAATTCTTTGTGAGAAACTGGTATCTGCACTAGGAAAACCTGTCACACTGATTACCAAGCCCCCCCAGAATTGTTTGAGTATTCAGTCATAAAGATAATATTGACAAATTATTTTTACCTTTGATAAGAGAACACAGTAAACAAAATAAAAGAAGATTGTGATGGGATGACAACGGATCTGCGATGTCTCTGGTATTGATGAAGGCTGATGTCCATACACGGCTATCGCCGCTTACCATCACGTGGCCACCTGCATGCCAACATAATCAGCATCCCCGTGCCCTTTATTTTTTCTCCATACTTCTTTATTAGTCTTAACAGCCGCACGGGTCGATCCATCGGGTTAAGCTACGCTTGCCGGGGTTGGTCCGTGGATGAGTGACCATCTTTACATACCGAGACTCCTCCGTGCCTCGGAAATCACTGAATCATCAGCCGTTGGTCGCGGCTGCCATTCATAGATCATCATTGACAGTCGTTACGGGTCGTTAGAAGCCCGAAAGTCTGACAACCAGTCTTACCAAGGGGTACCTATCGTATAACTGGGATGTGGAGGTCAGATAGGCAGTCGCTTCATGTAAAATACTGGTATTCAGCTGCATACGATTAAACTGGAAGCTGCCCCAATATAGTTGAGAAAAGTCTGGGCAGATTGATTGACTTCTCTATTAGTCTTCATCTCGGTAGTCACTCCCTTTCTAACCATATCTTGTTTCACACAGTTCATCCAACCTGCCAACAACATGGAAAAAAAAAAAAAAAAAAAAAAAATATAAGTAGTGTTCCCCTTCTTCTTTTTTTCTTGCGTTTAGTGACTAACCTAGTGTCAGAGTTTTAAATCCGCCCATGGGCCTCTGACTTGGCTTCACATGCCGTCGAGAAATATGCGAGCGAGTTTGTCCGAAAGGGATATCGTGGCTCCGGCACACAGGCAACGGAAGGAACTCGGGTGGGTTTTAGTCAGTAAAAGTCTGACACCCCGCTCCGCCCAGAGCGGGAGAAGTTCTTTGAAAATTTCCTACACTAAAAAAAAAAAAAAAAAGGCCTGTCAACAAGTAAAATATCTCTCAGGCATGCCAGTTTCCTCACGATGTTTTCCTTCACCGTTTTAGAAGCAAGTGATAATTATACAATACTCACATGAATGACGAGACCTATTCCCCTAAAAGAATTTACCAGTCCCCTAGTACCTAAAAAGTTTAAAATCGCTGAGGTAACATATTAGAAGCTAAGAAAAAAATGGTTCAGCTCCGCTTAATTTTTTTTAAACACTTCCCCCTTTTTCACCCAGTGAGATCGTTGCTGATTTCCATTGAGACCTTTAGACAGAAAAAAGAAAAATATTTACTAAATTCTTTACATCCACAGGAAAACTGATAGCAGTATACACGCCACCAGAGAGAATAACATCCTGCGAGGTCCTACTCGGCGGTTCGGTCCTGGCACTGGCTCTAGAAAACTACAAAGAGATTCTATGTGTCAAACTCCATGGTCCCGCCGTGGAATCTGTCCAAAACGGCAAAGACTCCGAATTCGATGACCGGGACTATGGAGACGAGAATCTAGAGGGAAAGACCTTCGAAGTCAAAGGGTTGGAGAACTCATAGCAGGTCCAGAAGTGATGTTAATGTTTGGGCAAAGGATTTGAAGTATTGGGAGCCACTTTTTATTATTTTAATGTTTCTCTTTTTTTTGGTGATGTTCGACGCAAAACTTGGTTGATTATTATTTTGAACTTTATTTCAACCAGTGCAGGGTCGATTTCTGTTTGTCAGTGACAACCCCTCGCCAGATGTCCGCAGGCCCTTACAGACCTTTGACTCTGACAGCGGCAAACCAACATCAATCTTATCATAACGAAGATAAAGATCACTGTGGTTTGGCAGTGATGCAAAATTAGAGGGAAAATATCTGTGGAAGGATCGTATACATTGGTTATTTCATTGCAATATTACATTTCAGATCAGATTTCTGTGTGATTGTGCCTCAATTGTAACGAGAAACAAATTAATTGACGAATCTCAAAACTAATAGGTACGTAATTTTTTATATACCGCATGACTTTTTTTACCGTCTCGAAAAAAATAGGGTATAATAGGTGAACGGAGTAGAAGCCTATGGCATAGAAATTTTAATGTTTTAATTTTTTTCAATAACCTAGAATGAAATTGATTTATCGATAAATACCAAGCATATAAAGTGAACTTTTCATTCCAGAACATTAAAAATAGAAAATAAAAAAGAACCCTACCCTCATACGCACCCTACTAGATGCGCGGAATTTATCATGATATATGATGGATAGATAGTTTTCATGTTTTTTTAAGGATATTTGGAACTTTTTTTTTTTTTTTTGAAAAAAAATAAAACATTAAAATTTCTATGCCATAGGCTTCTACTCCGTTCACCTATTATACCCTATTTTTTTCGAGACGGTAAAAAAAGTCATGCGGTATACTACATACCGGGTGTAATTTCGCGTTGGACATCATCAAAATAATTCCTATCAATAGCACTACAATATCGATATTAAAGAAATATGAAATCAGACAGGTATCTAAAATCTATACAAGATACAGATAACCCAGGAAAAGTATGCGCTTCGGGAATAATCGTCTGTCTTCGGAAATACGAACGCGTGTAATGAGATCTAATAAAGAGTTACAACCATCGAATTCAGTACCGGCGTTAGGGTAGGGCGCGGTTGGGCGACCGCCCAGGGGCGCCGGACTTTAAGGGGCGCCGTGAAGCGGCGCCCCTTTATATTCCCATCTCTGTAAGTGAAAAAAAAAAACGATGTGTTGGCAACACTAGAATGGAACGCAGTGCTCAATCCGTTAAAACTGGGAATCCCCGACCACAGAGAAACACATTATCTATCTCTTTTTAACATTTTAGTTCAGAAGAGTTGACGTTATTTTTGATGGAGCGGAACACAGCTCATTCTTATTCATTCAATCGGTGCACGCACTTAAAAACAGTTATCGTAATTACATATTTTAAAACAAACAGACGCAGTAATCAGGCGGTCCACGCTAAGTTACGAAGTGCATGTTTTTTACTTTTTGTCGCCGACTACAGAGTGACATAGGTTTTATCCAAAAAGTTGAAATTCAAATAGTGTTTAAGTAGGTATTTGCTTCATGACGGATTATTTCACTAATTAGGTAAGTACAATTTTATTTTAACTATCTTTACTTATTATACTAAAGAGGTAACATTTGTTTGTTTGTTATGTTTGGAGTGGGGTAATCTATTTAAAGTAAATTATCCATACTAATATTATAAATGGAAAAGTGTGTTTGTTTGTTTGTTCGTTTGTCTTCCCTTCACGCCTAAACCACTAAACCGATTGTGATGAAATTTGACATATGTATAGTTGGAACTCATGAGACTGCTATAGGCTACTTTTTAACCGATTGCGATGCGACAAAAAAGGGTTATATATAGGTTTAAATAGGGATACCACGCGAGCGTAGCTGCGCGGGCAACAGCTAGTATATTATAAAATATCTCTAGAACTGACTATATAATGTTGATGAAATTTTAACACGGAGATAATAAATGAATGTCGAGGAGGTACGGTCAAGTGTAAAAGTGGATGAAGCCTGTTCATTCGTAAGCCTTTGTGTTAAAGGTGAAAAGTGTCCACCGACTTTTGCATCTGACTGTACATAGAAGTCATTTTTTCGGGAACGAGTGGATGATCGTGATTTTTTTCATACAAATCTAAGCACTATCACGTAACACAAGCTTTTAAATATAACATTTCACAATTATTCCGCTGCCATGACAATATTACCTTACCTAGATTTTTCGATCGTAGTTCACGTGTATGCTAACGCTTTCCTGTGGCCTTACCATGAGTTTGAAAAAACGTTCTCGCTATCGAAAACTATAGCTTTGTCTCTTTCACGTGCACCACAATGACAGGGACAAAGCGATAGTTTTCGATAGCGAGAAGAGAACGTTTTTACAAACTCATGGTAAGGCTACTGAATATAAAGCGTTTTTGGTCGTCCTCCCTCAATAGCGCTATATTTAATTAATTTATAGAAATGATCGGACTTACGCAGATTTAATTTGTTGCAGATTTGATTAGTACAAAATGTCTGAACACGTTGATCCTTTCAAAAGAAAACCATCTGGATCAAAATATAGAAAGCGAAAAGCAGAAAAAGAGAAGGAATTTGAAAAAACAAAAAAGTTTATGAATATAGGCAAATATATCACAACAAAAAATCAAGACCTTAATGTGGCATCTACATCTGAAATACAAGCGAATGCATCGGTAGTGGAGTCTCTGTCTGACAAGTCAGATCAGTTAGCTGTTGAAGAGATTGTGGACGAAGTTTCCCGAAGTGAGGAGACAAGTTGTGTTACAATTACAGATGCTGCTCAGGATGACACTATTGGTGATGTACAACAAATACAAATTCTAGATGACATTAGTTCTCTTGCTCCAAATATATCGGATCCAGCCACTTGGCCACTCACTCGAAATAGCAAAGTTATTGATCATATAATAACTAATGGCCCAGTGCAAACTCACATTGATAATTATCCAAAAAATGATACAGGGCGACATTTCTCAAATTCTCATTTTACAAAAAAACTTGCAAACAATGAAATAATTCAGCGTCGTTGGTTAATATACTCAGTTTCTAAAAATCGAGTTTACTGTTTTTGTTGCCGGCTATTTGATAGCAGCTCAACGTCGAATTTAGCATCTGAAGGATATAACGACTGGAAACACTTATCAGAAATGTTAAAAGTTCATGAAAGTAGCACTTTTCATAAGAAGTTTTACCTCTCATGGATTGAGGCTGAACTAAGATTAAAAACGGGAAAAACAATAGATTGTCAAGAGCAACATTTGATTAGAAAGGAAACTACAAGGTGGAATAATATTTTGTCTAGATTAATGCATATTACACTGTATTTAGCTGAAAACAATATGGCGTTTAGAGGTACTTCCGACAAACTATATACGCCAAATAATGGAAAGTTCTTGGGTTTAGTACAACTACTAGCCAAATTTGATCCAGTTATGGAGGAGCACTTGCGTTTAGCTGTAAAGGGTGATGTTTCTGACCACTACTGCGGAAAAGACATTCAAAATGAATTAATAGAGCTGATGGGTGAAAAAGTGAAGTCAGAAATCATATCACGTGCAAAGAAATCGAAATATTATTCTATTATAGCTGACTGTACTCCGGACATTAGTCATATAGAACAGCTTTCACTGACAATACGATTTGTTGATTTATCATCAGATGTCGATAAAATATCAGTAAAAGAGCATTTCATAGAATTTATACCTGTTAATGAGTCGACTGGTGAAAGGCTGACTGAAGTTATTATTGATATTTTAAATAAATACGGACTGGAATTGAACGATTGTAGAGGTCAGGGCTATGACAACGGAGCAAACATGAAAGGAAAAAATATTGGAGTTCAAAGAAGAATTCTGGACATAAATCCTTTAGCTGTATATGTGCCGTGTGGCTGTCATAGCTACAATCTCGTACTATGCGATGCCGCTAAGTCATCTGTAAAATCTGTCACTTTGTTTGGAGTACTTCAGAGGTTGTTTACGTTGTTTTCAGCTTCTGTTCATCGATGGAAAATTCTGACCGATCACTTGGGATTGTACACTATAAAAAAACTCAGTGACACGCGTTGGGAAGCAAGAATAGGCAGTGTTAAAGCAGTCCGTTATCAAATTAGCGCCGTCCATGACGCTTTAATCACTTTGGCTATCGAAACTCAGCAAACTGATGTTCAAGTCTCTCACGAGGCTACTACTCTAGCCGAACAACTAAAAGATTTCGGCTTCATAGTTTCATTGGTTGTCTGGTATGACATACTTTTTCAAATTAATGTCGTTAGTAAATCTCTACAATCAACAGACATGGATCTCGGTAAATGCACAGACATGCTGAAAAAATGCTGCAATTTCTTGGAAGAATATAGAAATACAGGCTTTAAAAGCGCCATTCTAACTGCGAAGGAATTGGCTGAAGAGTTAGAAATAGAACCTGTGTTTAGAGCGACAACAAGAATTCGACGTGTTAAGCGCCAAGCTGGTGAAATTGCCCAAGATGAGCCTATAACTTCTCCAGAAAAAAAATTTGAGGTTGAATTTTTCAACTGTCTTTTGGACACGACGTTAACTTCACTCAACGAAAGATTTGAACAGTTATGTGAGTACTCGGAATCTTGGTCTTTTTTGTACAATTTAAAACAGATTCCAGAAAAACACGACCTTATCAAACTCTGTAGTGATCTTCAATTGAAATTAAATGTAAATTCCAAATCAGATATAGATGGATGTATGTTGTGCGATGAACTCATAAGTCTGAAATCGTTTTTGCCTGATCAGAAAGTGGTTACTCCTGTTTTTGTTTTAAATTTTATTAAAGACCGCAACTTAAAAGAACTATATCCAAATGTTTGGATAGCATTACGAATATTATTAACTATTCCCGTAACGGTTGCTAGTGGAGAGAGGAGTTTTTCTAAGCTTAAGCTAATAAAAACCTATCTGCGATCGACGATATCACAATGTAGATTGACAAACTTGGCAACTTTGTCGATCGAAAATGAAATAGCTGAAAACATCGACTTTGATAACTTAATAAAAGAGTTCGCCGATAAAAAGGCTAGAAAAGTAAAATTTTATTAGTTTTTTTAATAAATGTTTATTTCTTTTCATAAATGGTTATTTCATTATTATCCTTCGCCTTTTTTCGTATGGGTTTGAATTGCAATTAGGGGGCGCCGTAGAAATCTCGCCCAGGGCGCTGTTAGTACTAAAACCGGCACTGATCGAATTACTTGTCTATTATCACAATCACACATTTACTATAATCACAAATTTTTAAATGATTGATTATTAATGGAATTCCAAAAACTCTTCAAACTTTTGAGGGACATCTGCGACCGGAGTAGGTAGCCCGTAGCCAGACAGAGAAAATACTTCATAAAACGCGCAATGATAGGTGCACTACTACAAAGTGCGGCAGTATAAAACTTTTAAAGTTAGCCTCTGACGAGGTTACTCTGAGACATGACGTTCGTGCTCATTCGGAAATACGAAGGTTTCCGAAGCGCATACCTTCACTGGTTCATTACGTATGTTGAAGACTTCTTTTTATCTTGTTTTTCTTCTTTAAGAAATAAATACTAAAGAGGCTTCAAAACTATCTTTGGGTCACAATTAAAAAAAACAAGCAATCACAGTGGCTTAGTATCGCCGAGGTGACACGGAAAATAAAGAAATTAATAAAAAAAAACATTAATGTTTTGATCTATTACGCTTATTAATAATTACATTATTAAATTAAATAAATTGTATTTAGTGAATTCTTTATCTGTAATGTTGATGTTTAGATGTAATTTTGTGAAAATAGGTTAAGATTATAACTAAGTCTATTTCATTTTGTCTATGGACTACCTTTTCCTTCCCCTATATTTTTTTGTAGCGTTTATCCGATAATTTCTATTCTCTTGGAAATGGCCAATTAAGTAAAAGGGGGGGAGGTGGTCTTTTAATAAGTACAATCATTCATTCATACATAAGCATAATCAGCCTATAACGTTCCCACTGCTGGGACACAGGCCTCTTCTCTGTGAGAGGGAGTGGGGCATAATCCACCACGCGGGCACAGTGCGGGTTGGTAGATGTCATATGTCTTCGAATTTTTGGTTCTAGGACATGCCGGTTTCCTCGCGATGTTACCTTCATCGTTTTGAGAGCAGTGGTGATCAAATAATTTACACAAAGTAAAGTGCTTGTCAGGGTTCGAAACTACGACCTACAACTCGTTAGGCGTCGTCTTAATTTGGATAACGATCGTACGAGTTAACGATGCGACTTCATCGCACGATGAAAATGATCGTGTGATGTTCCAACAGGTGTCCTAATAGCTCGCGCGATTTTCATCGTGCGATGGACATCACGCGATGCCGCCGCGTTGCTGTGCTCGCGCGATGACGCGGCTCCTATTAGGACACCCAAAAGAGATTTGTAGCTTTGATTGCACGATCGCACGATCAAACCCATCGTACGATCGTTACTAAGCATTTCCTGTGCTCGCGCGATGACTTGCAAGCTTCAAGTAACCAATTAGGACGACACCTAAGACGCGGCCGTTATTGCTGAGCTACCACTGCTCTTCATCATTAATTCATCGAAAGGCAAATACAAATTGACTTGTCCATACTTTGATCAGCTTGAGTGACATTCGCATAAAAATCCTTACCCCACGTCCTAACCAAAATGACATAATGTCAAATTTTGTGGGGAAACCGCCCTCTGTCGTTGCGACCACGCATTCCGGTTCGTCGCGAAAAAAGTGACATGAACGCGACGATAGCGTATTCGCGCGACCGCTCATTTTGGTTAGAACGCGGCCTTATTGGTCCACGAACATAAAGCGATCGTTTACCTTTGTACGAGGAATGAAAATGTATTACTTAGATTTAGGACATTCGTGTGAATTTGTAATCTTCTTATGAAGTTCCTTGCTATTCAGCAATTTTGAAATGTACACTGTTGCTACCTTCCAACAGTGTAAACAGTTGAATTCGAAAAAGATTTTCTCGTGGAATTACTATAGCAACTATGAGATATGACCTATTTCATAATAGTATGGGTTCCAAAACACTATGTTCGTAACAACATAAAATTACAATCAACACAGTAAGAGGAAGTCACTTTTAAGAGCGTTGTTTATCCTAAAACTTTGACAACGTCGCAAATAGCTGTCAAATATTTCGCTGTTTTGATTAATTTGGTAATATTATTGTATGGAAATAAGAAATGTGGCTAACTAGCGAACTAGAATGTTGATTATGAAAGCAATAATTAATATCGTAATACCGAATATTTAGTATTAGATGTAAAAAAAATATTTGGAAACTTTCCAAATGCCTTTTTTACACCTAAAACGGTGACAACATCAAATTCAGTGTTATAATTGCAATTCATTATTAATATTCTAGTTCGCTAGTTAGCCACATTTCATATTTCCATATAATAGTATTGCCAAATTAATAAAAACAGCGAAATATTTGACATCTATTTGCAACGTTGCCAACTTTCAGAATAAACGCTCCTAATTGAAAGTTCCTACTATATACCTACCTACTAGTGTAGAAGTATTAGTGGTCGTGACTACACGGGCGTAAAATTACGCATCGAGCGTAAGAAAGGACTGTCACACAGGACTGACAATGACAACGTGCTCGTGAACATTTTCTAAAATTCAATGGCCCACATTTACAGGTTATTGCTTGTGGTAAAAAGAAAAACGATCGCTATGAGTACGTGGCCTTAGGCATAATGTCGTAACCATGGTCGCGCTGTCCATGCATGGTTGGTTGAGTAACCAAGCGGACACCAGCCAGTCTATTCTGTAAAATCTCACCGTGAAAAGTTAGGTGAAGTGTGCGTGAAGTGAGCTGTCATTCCACCTAATGCTAGAGATTGACACTATTGACAGCTCACTTCATCTTAGTTTTCACGGTGAGATTTTTGCAGAATAGCTCGGCTGGTGACGTACCCTCCATCGAGCTGTATACATTTTGTTGGTAGCGCAACTGGTTGCGCTGCCATTGATGTCCTAATGAGATAGGGCCTTAACCGCGTTTTAATTTATCAATTTAGTTTTTGGCGCCAGAATCCGCCATTTTTATTTTGTCATCTGTCACCCCATAAGGTTCGATTCCATTATATGTATCCAATAGTCTGTATCAAATTCGGATATAAAAATCTAGCTTAGTATCACCTCTAGCGTTTTATAACCTTGTCAAAAACTTTTGTTAAAACATATTTATTTATTTCTATTTAGACTTCCACTAAAATATCCTTGTAAATGCCCTCATTTTATTTCTACTGCCATTTTATACTTCTTATATTATAAGCAAATAGCAAATTAAATATAGGATAATCATTCATGTTTGATTAATAATAAGGGCTGCACACAATAGTTACCTAATGCACTCACTTTGTTTTATTTTGTATGCGTGAGATAACATCGGTGATTTAAAACTCTAAATATTATTGTTCCTAACTTTGACGTTACCGAATTTATCGCCATGTCTTATTTTCAGAGGGTCTAGTGTGAGTTTCGTTTAACCATCTCGATTTTACGCATCGACCGCGTTCGGCGCTCCGATTGGCCCATCACCAGTGAAGGCCAGTCAAGGGCCAATCAGAGCGCCGAACGCGGTCGATGCGTAAAATCGAGATTGTTAAACGAAACTCACACTAGACCCTCAGATCTGCAATGTAGTTTTAATAAAACGAGCTCCTTGATGTGTTTCTCAACATTAAGCGAGGTTTAGAGTGTTTGCAGACGGCATAGAATCGGTGGCCAATTTTTTATAAGAGCTAAATGAAACAGTATAATGATCAAATTAATCATCACACACATCCTAGAATCCGTAGGTCATACAAAAAATAGATCTGACCTATTGTAGGACCTACAAAAAGTAAGCCGTGTGCGAGCCCGGTTAAACAGACAATTTTGGTCATGGCGATTTATTCGTAGGTATACAAGCTCGCTACAACTTGTGATTTAGGTATTTAGAGCTATAACACGAGGGTAGACCATACACTGCTGTGTATGACTTCAAAGGAAGTTCCTATTTCTTGATGCAAGTTAAAACGCACAATTGTAGGTACTTAATCACACAAGACGTAAGCTTCATTAAAGGGTGATAAAAAAATACCAAATCGATTTAATTGTCGATGTTAAATCATGCAGCCAATTCGTCATTTAGTCGTCTGTTTTGGGTAAACCTTCTGCTCTTGAATATAAGAGTTAGGTAAACGCGGCTACATATCTCAAGCTGAAATCTGGCATTGTATAGGATTTCCGAATAATGAGAGGTCAGCTTATAATAGAAATGCATAGCTTGACATGTAGCCGTGTGAACCTAGTCTTTGGCCAAGTAAGTTAACGAATACTATGTCTATTTCATTCTAACACGTTTCTAGCTTGAAACTCTCAAAACGTGAGTCTTAAAATTCTCAGTAATCTGGTAGTTTTTATCCACCACGAAACATGAATTATTCCAAAGACACGTGTTTACCCAAAATGCACGCATGCCTTTTATACTTATTTGTTGGACGTTTTGGCTGGACTAAAGCGCGTTTAATTTGGAACTGTTTATTTTGTCGGTGGCTGTAAAAACTATATACGACCAAAGCAATCTATTCTATAATCTAGTTGTAATTGTCTAGTTGTGAGATAAGTAATCACTGTTGTTACACTTCATAGAACCATATCTTAACCGGAAATCAGTCGTTCAAGTATTATTTTCTCTCATACACCACAGATTAATATCTGTGCCTTTACTTTATAACAAAATAAATAAAGTAAAATATAACTTAGTTAATAACTAACATTTGCCTTAAAAAACGTACGTACATTAAAAAGGTTGTTATTACTGATAATAATATAAAAATAAACCAAATATTATTACGTAAATACCTCAATTGACTAAAAAGCGTACAATATTTTAAAATAAATACCTACTGAAAAACATAAATTAAAATAAATTTGATTTATTTAAAGAATGAACGATGACTACTTATCTCATTCTAATTCTAAATTAATTGAGTAAAGTGATTGAACTGAATCTTAATGTCTTCTATGTGATTTATTTAACGTAACTTCCGATGCCATATTTAACTTCTAATTTTGAAATTAACCATTTGAATTAAAAAATAAACTGAGTAAGTTATGCAACCTACACCCGAGCCACTTGTTAAATAAAACCACTGGCTGTCTTCGAAAGTCAGTGGCTCGCGTGTTGCCAGCCTTATTGTTCTAATTTTGAGGGTTCCGTAAATCTTTTTTTGTTTGTTTGTCGTCCATTTTGTCCGTCCGCAGACTAAAGTAAGATTAATTTCGAAATGCCTAGTGCCTGAAGACAGCCTCCTGTTTATACCTTTTACGAACCTTTGTTTGTTTCATAGGATTCAAATCTTTTAAGCTGTTATGTTTGCTCAATGAGTTTCGTGATTGTATTTATGGAACCCTACAAGCGTATATTCTGTATAGATTGCCTAGATATCTATCGCATAAAACGTGGGGATCTCTCTTGATTTTTAATTCAACCTTTTGACCGCTCGAGCTAGATTAAGTGCAATCGCATGTGTGCCACTCGCGATCTCCAGAAGTGGTCATCCACAGCCACTTTTACATTTAGCGAGCCTTTTGAGTCTTGTCGTATGTGGCAAGCTGAAGAAAAGTGACTGTCCACAAGTAACGTTCGCGAAAGGTCCGTGCGTGGAGAGCCTAAACCGTAATTCATAGAAGCGAACGGTGTCTATGGTAAGAATGTTTGTATCGGTTGTGTAGGGGCGGTCAAGGAGTTAAGAAAAAGCGTTTAAAAATCAATATATCCTTCTTATTTTGAAAATGCGTTCCATATTCGCTCGCTGGAGATCATTGTTTTCTGCATCGTTTCGAGCGAACACCAATGGGATGCATAAAGCTGTTAACACACCAATAAAACATAAGTGCGAAAAATTATTGGCAAAATTTTGATGAAGGCATTTTTATTGATATGTGAACAGTTATTTTAACATTATTTATTTTAGCATTGATAATACTTTGTAGTGGAAACAGGCTGGTCCCTGTCTTACTGATATTATATGTTAGTCAAAGTAGCGATCAATTTGAAGTAAAATCTAAGTGACTAATGTAATATAATCGATAAGGCAACGGTGTAATCGATTAAATTGTTAAAATTATTTATGTATTCTGGAAAGTTACGTATTACTTGATGTCCTGATTAAATTATTGGAAAAATACCACTTGTTTATTTATTTATTCCTAACAACACTTCTTGCAATAAATATCTGATAAGGTGGGGCTACATTGACGCGATAACGCGAACAATACTTCGCGCGCTCTCTATTGCTCAGCGAGACGTCGAGCGACGTGCGACAGAGAGCGCGCGAAGTTTATTTCGCCTTATCGCCCCAATGTGGCTCGAGCATTTAGTGTACAAATATTATTTAGTTTTGTATCAATATCCGTAATCCATTAGTTTTTAGCTAGCTGCCCCCCCTGAGCCACAAAACCGGTGTAGAAGACTGTAAGTTTGTTGAATGTAAAGCGAACTACACTTGTAACACTTCGCGCGCTCTCTCTCGCACACTGCTCGATATGGCACTGAGTCGTTGAGAAACAATTAAAAAAATAAAGGCAGTGTATAGAGTACCGCTAGCGGCACTCTATCCTTGTCGATTAAAGTGCCGCTAGCGGCATAATAGTGGCGCTGCCTCGTCCCGGCTAAAGTGCATTGCATTGTCATTGTCACTTGTTATTTTGTTTGATTATTGAGGTTAATTCGTTGTAAACACTACTTTCCCAAAACAAAACAATACATTGTCTTGTGCCTAAATGGACTCTGGCGTTGTATGGTCACAGTTCTAACCTAACCTAACCTACCTTTCAGCCATTTTCATTTGCTAAGCCAAGGGATTATGGCCACACTTACATAAGATTAGCCGGCTATAGATAAAATAAATTAACATTAGCCTCTCCTCAAAAACGAAATAACAAATGACAGTGACAATGCAATGCTTACGGCACTTTAGCCGGGCCGAAGCAGTGCGACTATAGTGCCGAAAATAGCGGCACTTTATCCCTGTCGGATAAAAAGCCGCTATTTGCGGCACTATATACTTCCAAAAAGAAACGAGCCTTACATTAGTCGCATAATTATAGGCCGCCATATAACGCCCACCACATAACAGCTGCCATATAACGGCCGCCACATAACAGCCGCCACATAAAGGCCGCAATATCGTTCGCGGACGTGTTTGCTAGCGCACGTTTATTTTTACGCTCTCAGTTTTAATTGCCAAACCTAGTAAAAAGTGCATCACTATACCTAAAAATTACACCTGTATAAAGCTGAACTCCGGTTCTATAAAACAGAGCAGTGAATCCATATTCTAACTACGATTTCTGAAGATACAACAGTTTTAAGTTGGTGCAAAACGTAAACTTTGAACAGCTGACCGGTACGGGTGAGTCACCGAGCGCGCGAGCGCCGCACACTACATCATACTATATCTGTCGCAGTCATTCCACCGCAATACCGGCTGCTGCTACCCTGCTCACACGCTTATCACGCGCCCACCACGCACGCGCTCGCATGCAAACCAAGTCTACGTTTTTTAAACATAAATAATAACGGCACGATGAATACGTTGTGCGAAGCTTGTAAGCAGGATATAACGACCGATCGACTGATTAAATGCACTAATTGCGAAGCTAACTATCACAAAATATGTGTTAACGCAACCTTTATCGACACTAATAGGCAAACTGACCTATGGCTATGTCCTTCCTGTCGGATTAAGACACCTCGCACTGATAACGGCAACACTCCCGCTCGTCCACCGACCACAAGCGCTGAGTTCGACGTCGCGAATATAAACACCCAATCACGCGCCCACAAGCGCATGGCTATTGGATCACCCGCTAGAGATATCCCCGTGAACTCAGTATCTTTTGCTGAGCTTGTATCTGAAATTCGGCTTATGCGGTCGGACATGGATGAAGTCAAAATATCACTGAAATCATTACTCGACGGTATAAACAATTGCAATGCCCGTCTTGACAGTTATGAGGTGAGAAAAAAATCCCTCGAGCAAAGTAACTCGCAAGTTGTCATTTTAAACGAAACAATTTGCAACTTAAAGGATCAAATGCAGTCAACAATGCGTAATGAGATTGAGATCATGGGCATAGAAGAATCTCCCTCAGAAAACCTTCAACACATCGTCTTGTTAACCGCGACTAAGCTTGGTGTTCAGTTGACTGTGGACGACATTGACTGGACAGCTCGGGCGGGCCTAAAGAAAACCCCGGTGTCTGATATAACCACGAAGTTTCCAAGGCCAGTTCTAGTTAGATTACTAAGAAGGGCAAAAAGAGATGAGTTAATAAAGGCATCCAAAACCAGGCGCAATCTCTCTTCAAAGGACATTGACATCCATGGGCCTGTCCGTAAGATCTTTGTTAACGAGCATCTAACTAAGGATAACCGCATCTTGTTTCGTGAAGCTCGCGCCCGTGCACAGAGCACGGGTCACAAATACTGCTGGACAAACAACGGGCGTATACTTATCCGTAAGATTGAGGGGCAACCAGCCATTGCAATCAAGTGTATTAAGGAACTTGATCTTTTTCTTGGAACGCAAACTGACTCAAGCCTCATACCGGTTACCTCAAACTAAAAATGTTTTGTTGTAATCCTTTAGTCATTATCTTATGCAAAATAACAGTTATTACACTCACACCACTTCAACACAATAAACTATCGTGCCGAAGATACAAAAGGTACGAGTATCTTCGGTCGCTGCACAAACGAATGAAAACACATAACTCACACACGGGTACAGGTACTCATCGAACATACACCAAATTAAGAAACTCTTCTGTACCCTATTACTCTTTGCACTTCTCGCAAACACCTCCAAGCAAAATTGCGGGTTTAATTATTCCCATGTTAGCACTCACTCTCAAAACTATTTTTGATTATGGATAAAACTGACCTGTTAAGTGAAATAGACGAGACGCTGAGCATATCATGCCGCACTGTCGAGAAACTTGAGCTATGCGGGAACTTACTTCTGGAACATAACTTCAGGGTATTGACTTCAAATATTAGGAGCTTGCAAAAAAACTTCCTCAGCCTCAAAGTGTCGTTATCTCGTCTTGACTTTCAACCTGATGTAATTGTCCTGACAGAATGCTGGTTAAATGAAAACTCCGTTATCTTTCAATTACCCGGATACAAAAGCTACCATACCACCAAAAAAATTAATAAGAGTGGCGGGGTGACTGTTTACGTTAAGGATCTCTGGACTGTGTCAGTCTCCGAACCAGAATTTGACGATGCCAATTGTCTACAGATAAAGTTGGAGAATAAAATTACTCTCCTCGGTATATACCGCTCACCTTCATTCACCAACACCGACCGATTTTTAAACTCTTTAGACGATTCGTTAGACAAACTAAAAAATTATTCATGTGTCATCGTGACGGGTGACATCAACATTGACTTACTAAATGATACCCCGAATGCCGTTCATGCCCCATATCAATGTTTGATGGCTGAACACGGGTTATTGCCAGCTATTACTCATCCAACTCGGGGAAATGCTTGTCTAGACCATGGCTACATAAAACTTAAAGGCACTACTGCACAGGGTATCGTCTGTGAGGCCTCGGTAACAGATCACCATCTAGTGCTGCTCGGTATCAACTACAGTCATCCAAAAGGCAAACCCAAAAACCGATTCAAACTCAAAACCGACTACCGCATGGTGATTGAAGAAGTGAGCCAGCTTGACTGGGCCGATGTTACCTCCGCATCAAACATTGATGATGCTGTAGTCCTTTTTAATAAGACCCTGACAGACATCTTAAATAAACACACCTCAAAAACAAAAATCAGTCGTTCTAAATTTAACCTAGGATTAGCCTAGCCCTGGATTACGCCGGGCCTTATTAGATGCATCCGTCATCGAGACATTCTTCACGCTCAAGCAAACCAGCAACCTAAAAATGATGTTCTAAAAATTGTTTACTCAAGATACAGAAACTACTGCAATGATATTCTGCGTAACCGGAAAGCAGAATATGACAGGAAAGAATTGGAAAGAAATAGTAAAGAACCAAAAATGCTCTGGCGGACTATCAAAGAAATATGCCAAGTTCCTAAGCGAACCAGTGACAACCAAGAATTGCTGAAACAAAAAGGAAACAACAATATTGATAAGTGCAATGAGTACTTTGCCTCAGTTGGTCAGAACCTTGCAACCAATATCTTAAATGGGCGGCCAATAATGGAGGATGAACAGTACCTCGGTGTTGAAGGCAAAAACCCACCTAAAGACTCTCTGTTTTTATTCCCTACTGACAAGAAATTAGTAACATCATAGACAATCTCAGGGACGACAACGCTCCAGGTCTCGACGAATTTCGGCCTCTGCTCCTTAAACACATAAAAAAATACATACTGGAACCTTTAAAATACATTTGCAATATGAGCATGGAAACAGGAGCCGTTCCTACTTGCTGGAAAACTGCTGTTGTCACGCCCATTCACAAAAGTGGTTCCAAGAATGCCCCTGATAACTACAGACCAATCTCACTGCTGTGTGTAACTTCTAAAATCCTGGAAAAACTGGTTAACAATCGCCTCGTCAGCTTTCTAGATAAAAACTCTCTACTCTCGGAGCGGCAGTTTGGCTTTCGGCGAGAGAAGTCTACTGAGCAAGCAGTGAGTCTCTTGACTAGCATTATCTCCTCAAACATCGACAAGGGCCACCGTTCAGCTGGTGTCTTTCTTGACCTTGCCAGAGCCTTTGACACAGTCTCAATTCCAACACTGCTAAAAAAACTCGAAACTTTTGGTGTCAGAGGCCAGACCTTAGGTTGGTTCAGAAGTTGTCTGGTCGACATCAGCTTGTCAAAATCGGGGATAGTGTTAGTGGTAGCCTTCCGATTACCTTCGGGGTGCCGCAGGGAAGTATTTTGGGACCTACTCTCTTCATTATGTACATGGATGACATTCTGAGGCTTAATATGGCGCAGTCGGAAGTCATCTGTTACGCTGATAATACTGCTGTTATTTTCCATGGTGCTACTTGGAAAGAGGCTCTGGATGCAGCTGAAAAAGGGATGAGTATCATAACAGCATGGCTAGAACAAAATCTCTTGACACTAAATCTAAAAAAAACTAATTTCTTGACCTTCCACGTCAATCGATCTAGCAGACCAAACATTGATAAATTAAAAGTACACAACGACAAATGCAATGTCTTAACATCACCACCCGTCTCCGCTATCGATTGCAACTGTAGCGCCATTGCCAGAGTAGAAGCCACGAAATACCTGGGTGTCATAATTGATCAGAACCTGTCTTTCAAAGCTCAAATTCAAACACTCGCAAAAAAGACTCGCAAATTCATCTACATACATTGCGAAACTCTTACGTGCCAGTGCTCCTAAGAATATATGTATACAGGTTTACATCTCTTTATGCCAATCGGTCCTGCAATACTGTGTTGGTGTCTGGGGCAGCGCCTCCAAGACGTGCATGCTGGAGCTAGAACGGGCCCAACGGGCCGTCCTTAAGGTACTTCTGGGAAGGCCGCGGCGTTTTTCCACGGACGAACTGTATAAGGAATCTGGGGTTTTACGCGTACGCCAACTGTTCATCTTAAGATCACTTTTAAACCTTATCAAAGTCAACAGAAATCGCTCTGGCTGCAGTAAGAGGGGTAGGAAAACAGCTGAAAGAATCCCCCTTCCAAAAACAAAAACCCTCTTTTCTTCCAGGTTTTCGTCGTATTTACCTATACGAGTGTTCAATGCCATAAGCAAAACCATCACTGTACCGAACAACTACTCTGACGCCAAAACTAAATTAAAAGAATGGTTGCTGGGCCGATCTGAGGAAACTGAAAGTTTACTTCGTAGCACAAGCTAATACCTGCACACTCTCTGTTTTCACATACCCTCACTCACACACTTACACTCCAGCACACTCACTCACATAACTGTTTTGTTTGTATTCTATTGGTTTTTTTTTGTACACAAATTTTTGTAAATTTTGTAGTGTAGTTAATTTATGTAACAAATAAATTTTAATTTTAATTTTTGCTATTGCGCTAGCAGAACACGTATATTATTTAACTTTGTGTATAATTTGGGTCACCAAGATACAGGCTGTGCCTAGTTTGGGACCCGCTGTTAACTCTGTCAAAAGTCTTCTGTTAGTTTATTTTATTTTGTTACTTGTTTGTTAAGAACTGCGTGTAAATTTAAATATAATATAAAAAAAAAAAATATATATATAACGACCGCTAAATAACGGCTGACATATAACGGCCGCCATATTACGGCCGCTAAATAACGGCCGCCATATAACGGCCGCTAAATAACGGCTGACATATAACGACCGCTAAATAACGGCCGCCATATAACGGCCGCCACAAAACGGACGCTACATAACGGCCGCCATATTACGGCCGCTAAATAACGACCGCTAAATAACGGCCGCCATATTACGGCCGCTACATAACGGCCGCCATATAACGGTCGCCATATTACGGCCGCCACATAACAACCGCTAAATAACGGCCGCCATGTAACGGCCGTCATATTACGGCCGCTAAATAACGGCCGCCACATAACGGCCGCTACATAACGGCCGCCATATTCTAAATAACGACCGCTAAATAACGGCCGCCATATAACGGCCGCTAAATAACGGCCGCCATGTAACGGCCGCTAAATAACGGCCGCCATATAACGGCCGCTACAAAACGGCCGCCATATTACGGCCGCTAAATAACGGCCGGCATATAACGGCCGCCATATTACGGCCGCCACATAACGGCCGCCATATTACGGCCGCTAAAAACGATCTAAGATCCGGCCACTGCGGCCGTATGACAGTGAAAATGATGGCAACGACCGCTACATAAAGGCCGCAATATAACAGCCGCCACTTATGTGTCGGCCGTCATATTACGGCCGCTAAATAACGGCCGCCATATAACGGCTGCTACATAACGGCCGCCACATAACAACCGTCCCCACAGTGACGGCCGTCATGAAAATGATGGCAGCGGGGTTTATTGTGTCGCAAAACGCTCTCAAGGAAAACACGACACCCACTTATAATTTCATAAATAACGTCTCCGTGACGTCATTCGCCGGTAAATTGCAGACGCTATGTCTGACTGACCGACGCATCTTTCTGATTGACCGACCCCTTGACAATTCAAAAGTGCCTGTAATTGGTTTATTTTAAATAAATGCTTTGAGTTTCAGTTGAGTTTGAGTTTGATTCTGAACCCCCCTGCAAGAAAATTAGGTACTTAGATTCATTGTCGATCAGCCCCACCGGGCCACTGATCTATGGACTGATTTATGAATGAAAGAGAGTGATGACATTACTTTTGATAGGCAAAAGAAGGGATGGCGATAATGTGTGTGCGCTCGAAATAAAACAACGTAGGTATGTGCCAAATCGAATTGCCGTCTTTTATAAATAAAAAGAAATGTTAAAAGAAAATTGCTTTTCTAAAACTTTGATACGATACTCTTAATGTTTTAAAGAAAACTCCGTTGAATAACATACAAAGCGTTACGCCTTGATACCCAATAAAACATAAAAATAGATGAAAGTTTGCTTTTTTTGTAAGAGATTTGGGCTAAGGGGCTCAAGCATCCGAGCTCTTCCGTGAAAAATCTTAAAGTGCACTTGATATTATGATAACTAAACTTTTTAGCAAGCATTAAAGGGCGGATCCAGTCTTCAAGTCACTCAGTCAGACAGGCTCTAATCAGAGCCGGATTAAGCCTGTCGGGGGGCCAAACAAAAATGAGGCCCCCCTGGTCTTCGCAGTTTATGTAGGTATTTCTAGTAACATTTTCCAAAAAAAAAATAATGACAGCAAAAAAAATAAGTATATATAACTTGCGTAAATATAATCTACCTACACCATGGATCTCGTAACTCTTAGTCTCCTAAGTTACTTACGAAAAGCAAGAATGTAGGGGAGCGAGCAAGGTGAGCTCAAAAAATGTCTCACCTTGTCCCGGAATTACCGGTTAGGTTTCTATTGAAATGAAATCTTTTATTGCCAGATACAAAATCCACATAACTACAAGTTCCAATAATTAACTACACACATAGATAACGATATCTTTACGGAAATAGGAGTTGCTTTGTCGACTTATACAGAAAAGTTTGGGAGATAGAAGAACATAGAATTCGACAAGAGCGAGCGGAGCGAGCTCGAAAATTTTAACACACCGCATGGTGTAGAATAGGTTTTTTTATTGAAAACTCATACATAAATAGGTGTCCCTTTGTCGACTTATGCAGAAAGTTTGAGAATGTAGATACTAGCGAGCGAAGCTAGCTCGAAAATTTCTATCATCAGCCTCCAACTCTAAACTGCGTCCTGGAATTACCGGTTAGGTCTCTATTGAACATATTTACGGAAATAGGAGTTGCTTTGTCAACTTATACAGAAAAGTTTGAGAGATAGAAGAATACAGAATTCATGAGCGAGCGGAGCGACCTCAAATTTTTTGCACACCGCCTTTTGTTCTATAGGTTTCTTTTTTTAAGTCATACATAAATAGGTGTCCCTTTGTCGACTTATGCAGAAGGTTTGAGAATGCACATATTAGCGCCCGACGCGAGCTCGAAAATTTTCATGCTCAACCTCCAACTCTAAACTGCTTCTTACTGAATATATCGGACCGGGGCGGTTTGTCTTGACACTATTCTGGGGTATATAATTTCTACGTATAGTAGTCGAATAGTTGCTATCTTCAGATAAACCTACATGGGCACTTGTGAATCGTCAGAAGCTATGAACACGGTACCAGTTGGTCGTTTCCTATGGAAAAGTCCACGGTCTATCATCATATAATTATTATAACAACACAGTCTTATTATACATGTGTAGGAAACACAAACGTGGCAACATCATACAAAGTATTTATTTGATTAAAATTGTCCGCGAGATTAGAAAAAATATCAGTGGTCGCCCTATACATAGCCCGCTTGCAAGATCTTAGCCTTAGCGCCCTTGCAAGCATTAGAATACCTACAATTGTCATCTATTATCCTTATATTAATAAATAGAATGTTTTCAAGAGTACGTTATGTTAGTAGTATGTTTTCCATTGAGGAATTTGCGAAAAGTAATCCGAAGCATTTTAAGCGTTAAGCAAAATAAAATAAACACTCAAACGCGGGATCAAGGCCCTTCCAAATGACAATCCTGGAGCCGCCTGCTTGTATCTACGGTGTTGAGCATGTGCTAAAGCTTTTGGGCGTACGAGCTACGTAGGTACCTACCTATGCTTATTTATGTGTTAGGTACCACTTACGTGCGGCCTATCGTATTCAAGATGGGTTTTGTGCGTGGATGCGTGATGGATCACGCACAGTTCCGTAGTCGCCGTTGGCGAATCATATTTTGATCAACATTATATTATAACCTGACACTGACCTGCAAATTGCAAAATCTAAAGAAAATTTAAATTTCGTGAGCTACCTTAGCGCAGCAGTCACTAAACACATCATATTTTGAATTATGAGATCAAACAATACCCGACATGCTTATGTGCATTGTTTTTTTTCATCCCTAGTTTACTTGTATGGACTTGAATAGAGAGTGCTACCCCTAATGAGTTTTTTTCGTAATTTCGCTACACTCACTGTTGCGGTGCACAGAACACACTTATCCAATTTTGGACAGTCGAACAATATCCTAACTAATATTATAAATGCAAAACTGAGTTTGTTTGTTACGCTTTTACGCTTAAACGGCTGAACAGACTTCGATTAAATTTAGCACATGGGTAGACCATAACCTGAATTAGGACATATATGATGCTTTTTATCCCGATATTCCTACGGGATCGAGACTAATGCAGTTGAAACCGCGGGCGCAGATAAGGGTCCCGTCCGTTTTGCCATTCCGCTGCGGAACCCTCAAAATAATAAGTAAGTTTTATTTGGTGGAAAATTTAATGTTTCATAAATAAAAAATCCAAATGTTTTATGTAATTTTATTTATTATTAAATCATTTTCACAGCGAAATAAAATTAATACTACTCTATAACTGTTCACGTTTAGCAGGATTGGAACAGACCCTTCTTCTTCATCTCTTCGAATTCCTTCTCGGCGTCGTATGTCCTGGAAACAAAATAAATTATTTAAATTTTTTCTATCAGACATATTATGTCCACAATGATCATCTGCCTAGCCTTTCCCCAACTATGTTGAGGTCGGCTTTCAGTCTAACCGGATGAAGCGACTGCCTTTCTGACTCTTACAACCCAGTTACTGGGTAACACGATACCCCTTGGTAAGACTGGTTTTCAGACTTACGGGCTTGTTTCGTTAAAGTATACAGTATGCATTAATGTATCTTTGTCAAGTTTCAGTTAAAACATTCAACGAATGTATTTTTTTTCTAATACGATCACATGGCGCTGTTTTTATCATATTGATGGCGACACTATTACGGTGGCCATACTATTTTGTTCTAGTACATGATCAAAAAAGCAGTACCCACTACTTTTTGATCCCCTGGTTATTGTGCAGTTTTAGATAACTTTTTTGAAAATGACTACTACATAACATAGCTACAGTATGTTGTTTCCCATACGTGCGCAGCATGCATAAATAACGTGACTCTAGCTAGCATAACTTTTATCGACAACAAGAGGTACTTAGGCATACAAAATCCAGGGGGGGGGGGGCAGCTGGCCCTCCCTGCCCCACCCCCGTTACGCCATGAAATGAAAATGAAATTGTTTATTCTGTAAATAGGATATTGGAATGACTTTTACATGTCATATAAAAAAATTATTAAAAATAATCTGAAATCGGTTGGTGTTCCTTCTGAGAAGAAAGGCCGAAACAAACTCAGAGGTCGTAGTCTCTTTTAAAGTCCAGACATAATCTTGGTCAAGTCCGTTGCCCATAATCCATATCCAAATATTATAATATTCTTCATTGGCATAAGCTGATGTTACAAAAAATGTGAAGCTCTGCAAAGCTAGATTAGAATACCTGGAGGCCATTGCAGGAACTAGCCAGATATTTGCTATGCCATATAAGTATTTATTCTATGCTGCCAATTCACTACTTTTACAATATCAGCACAAAACTGTCAAGTGGCATAAAAGGGTGGTATCTTCCGCAGTAAGACAATAATAGGCTGATATTATTTATTACTAGCTGCACCTGCATGCGTTGCAATGCCATTTTTTCATATAGATTTTTTGGGCCAGAAACCCTTGCAGGCGTCCTCAGAACGCCCTACCAAAGTTTCATCAAAATCGGTCTTTTCGGAGTCCATAGAGGACAAACAAACATTGATTTTTATTTATAAAAGAAGATATGTATACACATACAGTAAAGTAGTATTATCTCACCTGTAGAACTCGGCATACTTCCTCTTGCGCTCCTTGCTAATAATCTGCTGGAAAGCAACGGCTGACACTCCAGAGAGCACCAGAGACACAATCAGGTTCTTCTTGATCTGACTGTTGAGGAGCCCCCTCATCACGGGCTTGCTCGCAGTGGATACAGCCTTGTCTGCCATCTGGATTCAGATCGGGACTTTTTTTATGAGAATCAATGAGAATAGATTATGCTGTGCTACAAATATTAGCCATTAATATTAATATTAATTAGTCATATTAATATTAGCAGGTTGTGCTAGTACCATCAAAGAAATTCATATCAAACCAGTTTGAAAACTAAATCCCGTGAATACGATGACCACATCTGTAACCAGCCCGGTTGTATAGCCGCCGAGCGCTGCAGCAAGAATAGTCCTTATGGTGTTAGTTACGAACTTCTTTGATGGTACATATAAATATTGCCCAGTCATGTAGTCTTTTTATTTTTAACCAACTTCCCAAAAAGGAGGAGGTTCTCAATTCGGTTGTATTTTTTTTTTGTTGTTTTAATCACTTTATTGTACACCATATAACACAAAAAGGACAACCATATTTAAGACTAGTGTACAATGGGCGGACTTATAGCACAAGGGGATCTCTTGCACACATCTTTACTGAAAGTAGTGTTTAGTGGAAGTAGTGCGTTCAAATGCTATATTGTGCATTTATAGATAAAACAATGATCAATTTTTTTATTGTTTCATTGTCAAGGTGTACATTAAAGAATCCTACTTATCTATCTTGTACAGGTGATTAATATTGCATTAACAAGATCACAAGACTTGTGATTTCAGGTCTTTTTAGCCCTGTTATTTCAGACTTTAATTAATCACTGAGGATAAATTGATAACTAAATTCGACATCCAAAATTTTAGGATGTCGAATTTAGACATCTAATGTTGCAGTTGTAGAATTTGAAACAAATTAATGTAGAAATCGAGGTCTACAACCTACACATTGTAGAGTTCGGATTTAAGTATTATAGATTTAACTACTAACTAGGTTCAAACACAGTTAACCTTATAATGTTCTCATTAGGTTTTTAGCAGTATCAGTATAATTTCTATCAGTAATACTTTTCTCCTGCAAACAGTACCTCCTGTCAAATCAGATAGGATGATAACAGCAATTGAATTTAGAACATCATTGAAATCACTAAAAATCAATATATATAGCAGTAGATGAATGTTATCTGGAAAAATTGACTAATTAAAATACGACTATGATGTGACGGAATGAGGAAAACTATTTTCATGAGTAACGAGTGTCTATTGACAACGTTCTTACATAACATTTTCATAGCATTTTTTTGGTAATGATCAAGTTAAAACTTATCGTAAACTACTTCAATTACAAGCAAAAACATAAAAGAATAAAATTTATTGTGATACTTACATTTATTTAGATAGTTTTACGAAAAATCGCAAAGCACACGAGAACAGCAAGTGCAATTTTGAACTGTTTTCTATTGAAAAAAATCTAGAATGGAGATTACGTTACGGATCTACATGCCTATTGGCCATTATATAATGTGTGAAGCTTGAGCCAATCACAAGGCTTAACAATGCCAAGTGTTAAGCTACTTGATTGGTTGAATATTCACGTGTGTTCTCAACAGACATTGATTTTCTGTAACGTTCCGTTCCACGCAGATGACATAGGCCTAACAGATGAAAAAAAATCACTTCCGTTTATCAATCAACAGACCAAATTTTGAATTATCCACAATTGCATTATTTTAACATACCTAATATAGTCTGGAGAATGTTGTAATGTAATGATTTACATTGATCAGCTATCAAATGTAAATAGGCAATCGACTTTGGCAGACCGCCTTGTTGGTTCGAACAGTTTTGGTGGAATATTATTATTTGCTAGATCTGTTAAACTGTTACTCTAATGGGCATCTGAATTGAGGGCCCATTTTTTGAACCCTTGCGAAACGAAATAAGACAAAGGGAAATTAGTTAAAAATTATAAAAACTTAAAGCAAAGGACCATGAATTTTTTAAACGTGAATTAAATCTGTTATGATTAAATAACTTAGGCCCTCAATTCAGACACGTGCCTATAGTTGCACAGCCCAAATTGCAGTAAGTACCTACTATCTCTGGGTTAATAATTTTTATTTAAGATTTTCTTAAATTTTTAAGAAATTCCCAAATCTGTAGAATATGACATTACAGATTTATGGCGGTATACCTAGGGCCCTTACTTCATTATTGTCTGTACTGAGGAATCTGCAAAACATGAATTTATCTGAAGAAATACATAAATAAGACTAACATATTTTACTTAGATACCTTTTTGAATTAGTTAAAAAGAAATAATGACAGAAGTTATTGTTAAGAAGTAAATGAAAGTCGAATTTGACTAAAACGGTTGTACTGGGAGCCCAATATTTTCGGCTTTATTGACTAGGCTCAACCTCATCTTAGAATAAGATTTTTTAACTATTTCTTAATTAAATTGTAACATATCGTTAGATCTTCTAAATGTCATACTCTAAGAGAAAATTGATTTTCAACTTTTTATAAGAGAAAAAATTGTAGGGTGACCATGATGTTCATAGTACAGTCGAGTTCATTAATATATTAGCCCTTTCAGGCTTCAAAAATATATGACCGTCAAAAATAATCATAATATTGTGACAACTATAAGCATCATTAAATTGTGGTCAAGATTTAGATTCATTAATATGTGACTGGTTTTTCTCAGTAACATGTATACAGCCAAAAGCACATTATTATATGAACAACATTAAGATCATATTATCTGAACATTGTAGGATTCACAATTATGTATGCACACATGAATACAATAATATCTAAACAAGTAAATGTAATTCAAATTCAACCTTATTACTTACGTCATAAAGATGATTTTAATAGCAATCTTAAAATTGCATGGTCAAGGAATTTGCAACATTATTTATCGCTAGATTAACTTCAAATGACGTTATATTTTTCTGATAAAATTATAACTGACGCACATGTGATTCAACGATTTAATTCTACGATTTACTGGATACAATATTAATTCAATTGAAATATACCTACCCATTTAAAATAAAAATGTATAGAATTGATGAGCATACGAAACATAAAATAGTTTATATGTGTGAGGAAGGTGTTTCTAAATCAGCCATTGCAGAAGAATTAGGCATATCGGTAAGCAAAGTAATTTTAGGTATTCGTCCATGTTTTTCTTTGATCTCTAATGTGGTAATTTAATAAAATCGTTCTTTAACAGAGAAATACTGTTAAATTATGGTGGAAAAGGTGGCAAGAAGAAGGAAATCTTACAAAACATGTATCTTTTGGCCGACCTAGGAAAACAACTCATGATCAAGATATGCAACTGGTTGAAAGTGTTCGAAATGCAAGATTTATCAGAACATCTACATTTGCAGCTGATCTGGCTGTATCCAGCTTAACTATACGACGAAGACTTAATGAAGCGGGAATTCATCACCGAATTCCAGCTAAAAAAATGTTACTAACGGAAAGGCATAAAATGTTACGTTTACAATTTGCTAACAGATATTTAAATTATGATTTTGAACACGTCGCTTTCATGGACGAGAAAGTTTTTGTCTCTTCGGCGGACGGGCGGATCTCTTTGTATCGTGCAGCCAATACACGATATGATGAAGAGAATGTATTGCCAAATAGACGCAGTGGACGCATTACGATCGGGTTTTGGGGGTGGATAAATTCCGGTGGACCCATAGAATTGTGCGAAATATCTGGCCGAATGAGGAGTGATACCTATTTAGATATTCTAAAAGACGTGTTTTTACCAAGTGCAAAAATTGTCTATCCTGATAATCATCGAATTACTTTTATACAGGATAATAGTCCCGTTCACAATGCCAGACGAGTTCAAAATTGGATAGCTGAGCAAGTAGACTTGGAATTAATAAAAATTCCACCGAAAAGCCCGGACCTCAAACCCATAGAGAATCTATGGGGGTTAATGGTACAGAATTGGGACTGTAATGAGGCTCGCACGGAAGAGAATTTAAAGGCTCATGCATATGACATCTGGAATAGTTTTAGAAATAGTGATTATTGCCACAATATGGTACAGTCAATGAGAGCCCGACTACAAGCAGTGATTGATGCGAACGGATCATACACAAGATATTAAGTAACTGTTCTATCATTTTTAATTTGGCCGCCAATAATTGTTTATATAACTAAGATTAATTTTAGTTTAAGGCCCCTATTACACTATCAATTATCTCGGATCCTAGATCTCTGAGTCATATTTAAATGATAATGTAATACAAACATATGACTCAAATCGTCTTTGATCAAAGATTTTTGACATTTGTTGTTAGATACGATCACAGAAACAGGTCTTGCCATATTGAATATTATATACTGAATTTTCACATTTATTTTCATAATTTCCTGATACAAAATCCATCCATAAAATTATGTGATTTTGCCTTTTCAGTTTTGCTACTGCCACATTCTAAGTTAACGGTTTTATTAACGGATAAAAAGTAAGCACAACGAAATGACATGGCCGGATCCTGCCCTTAGAATCAATTCAGAACAAATAAATGTACAGTCATTATTAATATATGAAAATTACTTCTTAAATATACTAAAATAAATCGCAACAATTACATTTCTCTAGAACAGGCGACAAAAAATGGCAAAAAAATACATGTGTTATTTGATTTTGTGAGTGTGGTTTTTAATTTGGACATAACTATAGCAATGTCAAGTGCATTTGCGTTTGGATACATGCATAAGATAAACACTGTGTCTATAGCTCGCCTGAAGATCAGACTACAATAAAAAAACACCCACGAGTGCCAGAATCGTATTGCTAAGGTAAAAACTACCTAAAAAAGTCCACGGTTTCAAGAGTATCGCAGACACGATTTTTCGAGCTGTCGAAGCCATGATGCGGATCACATTACGCATTATGCATCGACAATATATTCAAGAGTTTGTATCCGAACGTCCTAGTAACTTTGACGTTTAAACTGCGCGCATTTAGAGATGGGTTGTAACAGGTTAAACACGATATCTGTTATCACTGTTACTGTTACACAAAAATAACTGATCCAAATATCTATTATTAAATAACAGACTGTTATTTTTGTACGACCGATAAATAACTATTATATTTAAATCTCAGTTGAATATCTTTTATATTTCTTTTCGTTTTAAGTTTTTTTAATAATAGTCACTGGTCAGTAAGTTACTGTTAACACGACTTAATTTAGGAGTCACTTTTTCGTAAATGTTTGTTCTTGTAACTGTGCGTTTGCACTGGCGAAACATTCACAACAAAACATGTGGAAATCTATAGGATCTGTAAATTTTCTATACAATGTTTGAAAGGAACTAGAGATGTCAACATATTTTGTTGTGATGTTTCGCCAGTGCAAAAGCATAGTTAGACCACCAACTGGGATAATAAATACTAAATGCTTCTCTTTTTAGCGTAGTTTAACCGCGTTAGTAAGAGTGAGAAGTAAACATATTTCGAAGTAAATAATAGGTATTTCTCTTTATAGCAAGGGTCATTCCTTAACGAAGAAGGCAGAGAAATTGATAAGCTTGCAATACTCCTTCCTTTGTGTGAGTGTGTATGTAAGTAACAGTCTGTGTGGGGGTTGTTATAATTAATTAACAGTAACAGCCGCGGTAACAGTGTGTCAGAGGGTCTGTTGTTTTAAGTAACAGATAAGTTATATTGTCGGGAAGAATTGATATTTGTTATTTTTAAATATCTGTTTTTTCTATCTGTTACTATTAAATACGCCTCACTCCTACCTGTCTGTCACCTGTCACTCTGTGCCCTGTGCTCTGTACATTCTTGCGTTGATCTTATCACGTATTACTGTGTTGAGTTTATGCTCCTCTGTTGGATATTTCAACTTGACCCCACGCTATCGTTAATCGGACTTTCGTTTACGCTTCTTATGTTAATATTCTGCTGTGGATAATGGACTTGCTTGTTTATGATTTGGATTCTGTTCTGACGCTCACGATATCAAGGTGCCTGAATTGTAGTGTGGCCACTAATTGAATGCGAAGGCATATTGTAACAACTCTAACGCCGCACGGTAGGCGCGGCGTGCAACAGCGGCCCCGCTGTTGCACGCCGCGCCTACCGTCGAAGCAACACTGCGTCGTGATGCGTCGCGCTACGCCGCGAGGCATCTCGAGGCGCAGCGCGGCGTAGTGCGATGCCGCGGGACATTTTCGAATTATCTTAATTAAATGTGTATCTTTTTGTGTAGTAAATAAAGTTATATTTTTTATCACTATCTTCAAAACTGCGCGCAGCGACGCTTCGCGTCACGTGCGCGTGAACAGACCCGGGTGCAGTCTCACTTGGCAAATAGGCCGCCAACTATTTGCCTGTGTGCATAGCGTGGCTATTCTATTAAAAATAGTATTGTGCGCTAACTCAGACAAACAGTCAGCCGCAAACTATAAGCCGAGTGAGACTGCGCCCTAATAATTACTAGTTATTATTAATACAAACCTGAACCGGTTAAAATGACTTTAAAACAAGTAGACGAGATATAATCCTACCTACTTAATTAGGTACATAAATAAAAATTCAAGTACTGTTTTAGTGTTTTATTGCCTATCCAATTGTATATTTTTTGCCAAGTCGCTATGAGGAATTCATAATATCCAGAAATATCTGTAGACGACGAGCTCTCCGCTAACGTGGCCTGCCTATGACGATGATTGAAAGGTCTAGCCAGAGACTATTACCAATATATATATTCACCAATATGATGACCAATAAGTTTTGATTTTTGGTAGGTATTTCGATATTTGGGTCTTTTTTTCTCTAGCTGACTTGACGCGTAATTCTATGAAAATATATGGAACACATTGATATCGATGTGAATGAATGCCGTGTCGGCAAGTGAAGAAACGCACTTTATATCCATTGATAATATTGAATTTCTCGTATTGTTTCGCCTATAAAACTCGGAATGAACGATCATTGCTATTCAAAATATCTAGGCACTTAAAAAAAAACGTATTTACAGTATCTCTCGCTTCTTCTCTGATCATAAAACTTAAACTATTGTAAAGACATACCTGTAAGCTTTAATATGACGTACTGTATGTCAATGTACATGAATATTTTTTGTTAGGGCATAGCTCTCTACAAAATCCGGCCGTGTCCTTTTGGCCTAAGTTCACAATACGCTTTGGAATTCAAACTGCTGCCGGGCAGCCAGGAATTCATTGTTTTGTGGCTTCATTAGTGTTCTAAGTTCTATTTGTTATATTGTTTGCCGAAAGGCTTCAGTATTTTGTTTTAATCGACGATTGCAACCACATATGTCAAAAAAATAGGATCCTAGATAATTGATACATAATGTAATACACAGATATGATCCTAGACGTCAAATATGTAGGATCAAAGATAGGATCCTATAATTATAGGATCCGAGATAATTGATAATGTAATACCCCTCTAAGATTAAATATTGTTTGTTTTTTTTTTAACGTAAGTCATGTGTTGCATATTACTTTAATATTTTCTAAGATATAAGTACTTGTCAAATAATACAGTTTAAACTATAATGTAATGATATTCTTTTCTTTCCCGTGACGTGAAATTCAATTCACTGCAAACAACTTCGTTAGTCATAAAAAAGTTGTGGTGGCAAAGTAATCAAATAGGTCGAATCGAATCGTATTGCTATATAAATGACAGGTGGCACATATTTTTTTTACAATTCTATTAAATGGCCATGCTGTACGAAAAATATACGGCATTGAAAGACACTCATTTTAAAAACAAACGCAAACGCGAGGAATACAATGGAAACTACTGTCATTTCTGTAACAATGTAAACTAGATCTTATTTGTTCGAGCAAATAATTGACTTTCCCATGCATGTAGAGATAATTAAGAAGCTTACCCTGCTCAGATATTATAAAAGCCAATACTATATTTTTGAAAAGGGTGATCACATATTATTGCCTAATGCACAGCATATTGTATTATTGAACCGTTTATGATCACATATTATTGAACTGTTCATGATCACATATTATTGAACTGTTCATGATCACATATTATTGAACTGTTAATGATCACATATTATTGCACAATGCACAGCATATATTATTGAACCGTTCACATGAGGACATATTTTTGATCTATAGGTTCTATAGAATTTATTGAGCTTTCCAACGCTCACAATATTTTGAATCCTCGACAGTGCCAATATATTAATGAACTCGACGTACAGTACAGGACATTTTGTAAAGCGCAGTGCGGCACGCGCAGTGATATATTTATACGACTACTCTTCACTACGCCCGACTACGAAGCGGAGCTCACAATATAGTGCTCT
Source organism: Agrochola circellaris (assembly GCA_914767755.1). Taxonomy (NCBI): domain Eukaryota; kingdom Metazoa; phylum Arthropoda; class Insecta; order Lepidoptera; family Noctuidae; genus Agrochola; species Agrochola circellaris. Next base: position 14,906,424 of record OU611850.1, on the reverse strand, counting down.
CTCACTCTAATAAATAATACATCGCGTGCAGCAAGTTTTGATCCGCGTGTATGTATGTAGTAATGTTGACAAGGCCTTTTTTTTGTAGGGCAACTTCGCAAAAATATTCCACAATTAAAACCACAAAGTATTTTTTATTCATTTATTAATAAACTAACTTTACAAATTTAATAATAGCAGAACAATAATATTCCTTATTTCTTCATTCGTAATAATATGATAAATCAGCATGACTCAATCGTACTTTTATATCAATATAATTTCTTCAATCGTTATAATATGATGATAATCAGCTTGACTCATCGTACTTTTTATCAATATAATAATTATATGATTTTTAAAAATAATCTAGAAACGACAGTGAAAGCAACTTACAGAGAAAATAATGCACAATATAAAACTGAACTTCATAAAATTGCCAGCAACAAAAAAATAATTACAGGCATCGTTTATCATTGTCCTAAATTGATTCCCCGCGGCGCGCGCCGCACAACACGAACTAGAAAAAATATTACAAATAACATAACGTTAACTTTATTGTATCAATTCTTTCATTTTACTATTTCTGCATGTATTTACAAGTTCCATAGAATGTAAACAAAACTATAACCTACTCTCGTGTGGTGTAACCCCTAAACTATATTTATAAGTGTTATTAAAACTATTTGTATTTCTCTTTCTTCATTGTAGATATATAAACGTACAATATAGATATTTATTTATCGGCATAAATTACTATCATTAGTCGAAAATAAAAACAAAACAAAATAAACTAAAAATGATAACTATACACCCAATATACACAGCTAGTTGAGAGTTCATTCACTATAATTATATGATACAAGCTTGCAAGTCATACTTTTATATTACAGTATAAGGCTTTTGCATGTCTACAGGAGTCGCTCCTCACGGGATCGATTCTCTAGTCTCCACGTCTATTTACAAACGCTACTCCCCAAACTAAATATGATTTTAAAATGAAAACAAGTACTTAAAACGTAACATATATTAATATCCCCCATCTATACATAAAAATTTACAAGAGATTGTACATCGGCCGGACCGATTTAGTAATTAATAATTTAAGAAAAAACAAAGGTTTGTTTACAAAACAGTTTCCCGCCGTCCAGCGCTCAGACTAGCCGCACCTCGCTCTGTACACTAATATTAACAGACAATTACCACGGCACACAGTTATAGGGCACAATTTATTCAGGCAATAAATTCATTACTAATTATTAAAATATTTTCTCATTATATCTACGTACGTACTATACACATTAGGTATTGTAGCACTATCAGTGTCCGACTAACATTGAACGTCATCAAAAGGGGAAGGGGACCAAACGAACATATACTTCGGGAGAAATGATAAAATACTGTAATGTACGGCATCTAAGCTAATAGTGTAAAAGCTGTCTAAAATGTGCTTTTAAATAAAATGTCACATCCAAATATTATTGCTTTGGGTTTTATCCCTACTGGGAACGAAACAAGTCTACACGAGCCACAGACGCCTACAGGTGTGTCGATCTACCACCACGCGTCGATCGATAAATATCACTAATTAAAGATAGATCTGTAGGACACCCCATGTCGTCTTGTCCACCATTTAATTATTACATTTTATTATTTATTATGATTTTGTCCGCAAATAGTGTATTGCAAGGTTCAATTTAGTTACAACCAATCGTTATTGTAAATGATGAACATTAAGGCGAGCGAGTTCACACGTTCCTATACTGTGTTCAAAAATCGTGATAAAAAACACTAGCGTCTATATTAAAAAACTAAATTCATTCGATAATCGACTATGCTTAGTGCGAAATAGAAGCTAAGATTCACTGGTTCATTGTCTATTGATTTGGTGTAAAATCTTCGGATTAAAATTAGTTGAATCGATGGTGGGAACATAAGTCGACAAATGGAGGGAAAACGAAATAAATGGGGCGTCAAAATAACATTTTAGTTTTACTGGAAGCCCGAACAGACAAACTGTTAAAACATTCAGTCGCGATTATTATCTCATTCACTAAGAAATTATCAAGTTCCACATTTAATTACAATTATTGGTCGT